>OZ057398.1:106746736-107346736 GCA_964056695.1 Melieria picta
GAATTTTCACAGCATTTTCATATTTCGCAATTGAAGATGCATATTTGTCAGTAAGAAATTCACTTTTTATGAAAATTGTTATACGAATTTTAATTGATTCTGTGTTTTATTGAGTGGACAAGGGCTTTGCAACAACAACAACGGTTATATAAGGCCGAATAAATGTGACTCAATTGTTTATATATAAGTATAATTTATATAAGTTTCGATCAAAATGAAATCACGTTTTGATTTTTTGTTGTTATATTTTATGTTTTCTATCAAAAAAATTAATGAATTGTTCATAAAAGTTAAAAAAACGAAAAAAAATTGCATGCATTTTTACTCCTTTGCGGACTATTGTACGATATATCGTACAAAATTGATTTAGCTGTAATTCTCAACCTAAATTATTTTTTTTATATTTTGTTGTATTTTATTGCTGAAATGTTTAATGAGAGCCAATATTTTGAAAGAAAAATTTTTATCTCAAGAAATGCGGAAAATGACCAGAAAGGGTTAGAGTAAATTTTGCAAAATTGTGGTAAAAAATTTGTTTATAATATTTTAAATTTATTTATTCCATTTTGCTTTAAAAATTAGTAAAAGTCACGAAAGATATTTTTTTAGGAAGCGATGCAATAAAAGTTATTTACAATAAAAGACCTTAATGTACTCAAAATGACCACCTTAAATGACGTTCGAATAGTTAACATGAGAGTAAATGTTGTAGAAAATGCGTTAAAACTCAAAGAGTTAACATGAGTCCTTTCTCTACTTTACAGCGACCAGCCCCACAACTTGCCCACAACTTTAGTAGCGACTATCAATTTCAAATGTATTCCACGCATCAAAAACCCTGCAAGCAATGCCTTCAAAAGAACAAATTTATGCACAATAAAATGAAAAAAACAATATGTGGCAACGATCATTGGCTCACATTGCAATCGTTGAGGCTTTAAATGTGCCGCAGGCTCACCGAAACAAATAAACCAAACGCCCGAAATATTGCAGCGTTTCGCTGTGGCCACAACGACAAAAAATACCACCAAAACTCAAACCGACAACGCCTTTGATAACTTAAAGCTGAAGTTATCGCTTCAAGGCCAAAGTGGAATTTCACAAACAAATCACGTAGATTATGGCGCAGATACAATCTGTACGCAACCGCATGAAATGTGCCAGCGCGCTGGTGCGGATTTATTTCAGCATAAGCTGGAATTTAAGTACGATTGTAAATTCGTAATAAAGCAACGATGGCAATGGGCACCAATGCTGATGACTGCAGGCGTCGAACTGGGTGCGTGTGTCTATGTGTGTGTGTGTGTGTGTTGCATGTTTGTTGTGTGCGTATAAAAACGCGGAAGCCATTTTTTACGGCACAACGTCATCATACAACACACACCCAACATAAATTATTTACAGTTTCATCAAAAAATAAAGAGCCAACAACAACAACGAATGGCTGCACAATTCTTCATGGCACCCGCACAGAGCTCAACGCACACACATGCACGGCGCGAAAGCAACTCTTTGTGTATGTGTATGTGTGTGTGTTTACAGGATGTATTAAGCTTAATGCACACAGGTCACTTACATTCAATAAAACACGCGCTGCGCTTTTTGTACTCTTTACGCTAAATCGCGCAAGGACATTGAAACTTGTTTCCCCTTCAACTGCCGACCATCGGTGTAATATTACATTCACACAAATCTGCCAACTTCTAAGTATGAACTTGTCTGTTTGTATGCATACAACTACACACATGCCCACAAATGGTCCAGTAATATGAGAGCATAATGAATTTTTCCAACAATTTCTCTCCCGCCCGACAGGCGAAAATCTTTCAGTTTACTTCCCAAAGTAGCCTCTGGGCTGCAACAACAACCACAATTCAACTTACATTCATATGAATATTTGGCCTTCTTGCTGCTGTGTTGATATCCGTCTTTTGTCATGCTACAGCCCCCTCCCACCCCCGCAACATGCAGCATACAACCGACGTTCTTGGCCGCTGCGGGCCATACAAGTTGCAATCATGAACTTGGAACATTGGCTTATCAGTTCGTACTTCATACATGCAGCAACAGCAACAAAATTCGCTTTAAGAATTCCTTCAAAATCAATCGAACCAGCCATCGACCAAGTTTCGTCTACCCCATTATTAAGTTTTCTTTTCTCTTTCTGTGGGTAACTGAAAAATGTGTGGCGTTGTTCGTCTTCTGCTTATTTGCTGGGAAGAATTTCTGTTGCTGTTGGCGTTTGTGCAGAGATTTCTACAATTGGCATTCAATTTTCAATGACAATTGCTGTGTTTTGCATCAAATCAACCGAAATATTGGTCAATTTACAATGTCAACAGTCAATAACACAAAATTTAAAAAAAAATTCAATTGTTGCACACACAACGTTAGTGAGATTTTTAAGAATATTTTATTGAGGTTTGGTTGGATTTTTCTAAAGCATAACGAATAAGGTTAGGTTAGGTCAATAAATATTTAAGTAAGGACCTGTAATTTCTAGTTATAACACCGTGCGACAAAAATTACAAAAAATTTTTCACATTTGAAGGGGATAAAAAATAAAAAAAATATAAAAAATACTTAACCTCGTTAGAATATAGCGATATGTATATCAAATGAAAGAGGAAAGGCTCAAGAATTTAAATAAAATAAATCTATATAAATTTTCAAGGATATAAAGGATTAAAATTTTCAAAGGACCTTTTTCATATCCTTTTTTTACAAATAGATAAAAAAATCAATTTTATTTAAATTCTTGAGTCTTTCCTCTTTCATTTCATATACATATCGTTATATTCTAACGAGGCTAAGTATATTTTATATTTTTTTATTTTTTATCCCCTTCAAAATTTTGAAGTCCTTTTGAAAGGACAAAGGATGTAGAAATGAAAAACTAAGTACGCAGTATTATTATATTTAGTCTCTAGTTTCACGCCCATATGGATTTTTTCCGGTGTGAAAAATGCTGTCACACGGTGTAATCAGTTTAAAGTAACTAAGAATTCAGGCATCTTAATGATGAGAATTGTTTGATTTCAAAGTGTGTTTATTTACAGATAATTTATTATAATTTTTTCTCTTTGTTCACTCCGCTTGGGACCATAGGGCCTCAACAAAGTAATTGCTATGTGTTGGTTACGTTAATCCATTGAAGTTCCAGCAGAGTGGGTGATTAGTATTCCTAGATGATGGGGATGCTGCCTGTCGTTCCTAGAAAAGATTCTTGAGACGCGTAGAGCGTTCTGAGTTGTATTTTATTCCCAAAGTCGTACAGAAAACTGATCTATAGCTTTGGAAAACTGCTCTCAATAAAACGATGCAGCCATGTCTTTCACTCCACTCCATCCCATTCCATTTCATTCCTTTCCATTTCATTTCATTCCATTCCCCTTCACTCCACTCAATTCAAGTGTCTGTTGTCCACGCAAAAAAATTGAATTTGCTTGGCAATAAGTTCTACCGGAGCAGGAGAAAGTCGTCAAAGTCGCACTTGACTGCCATTTTTGACTCACCAACGAAAATAACAACTCATGGACATGTCTTGAACTTCAAGATCTGTTGACTTGCCGACTTCCCCTCCATTTCTGGAGGCTTTGATGAGTTGAATAGCTCATCTATCAAATAACAGGTAACACTGGATTCCATGCGCATTGAAATCGACCGCATTCGTTTTACTACACTCAAAGTAGGTTCTAAGTCATAATTCCGATACCTATTCACACCAAATTATTGAAACTTTTTTCTAATGATTTTTGCAGAAGTAGAAAGGAAAAGTATTTCCTTCATCTTCTGGACAATGTGTTCTGCACTCTCAAAGAGAAGAAGACTAGAATGAGTAACTCCTTCTACGATAATCTGAGGGATATGAACTATAAGACTATTCACAGTCTACTTAGCTATATAAATAACTCAAACTGATTCCGTGAATGAGGCAATCTGTTTCCAAATAACTGTGCAATGAGCTTCTCTGAGCCCGCTCGCAACGGTCACTTTTATCTTTCTACCTTTACTACGCTTCCTTCGGAGCAATCAGTCCAGCCCTCCTACCTTTGCTTTGCTTCCTTCAAGGTGGTCACTCGTACTTTCCTACCTTTGCTTCGCTCCCTTGCTTTCAGTCGCTATTGAGTGGTTCCTTCAAAATTCATTTTTAGTTTACTCAAAGCAATGTTTTCTTTTTTCATTTTGCTCAAATCGAGGTTCAAACCACTCACTTTCTTGTCTATTACACTAACCACTTCCAATTCCAACCACTTCCATATTTAATAGTAAATACCAAAAAATACATTTTGTCATTATTCACAGTTAATAGCAAATATCAGAAAATGTTTTTATCACATAAAGCTCTATCACATCAAAGCTCTTAAAAACACAATTATTTCTTTATCTCACAAAATTATGATTTCAATACCAACATCAAATTCACACAAACCAGATTTACTAAAACACGATACCAAAGCAAGTCTGTTCCACTGGCCAGCTGGACAATTTTTGCAATCGAACAACACTTTTCAGTTATGAAAAGTCACCTAGAATCCAACTAATCACATAGAGCAACGTTTCAAAGCTTCTATTTTTTTGTGCACAATATATGCGCCAAATATGTAAATTTTTATTGCAAATTCTATTGAACCGCATTCCATAACAGACGCGCAAAAATTCACAACTAAAAACCACATTGACAAAAATTCCTAACAGCAGCAACAAATAAACTGCGGTAAAATGTTCGCAAATGCCAATTTATGCAGCAAATACGCGAAAGCATACAACAAGAAAAAAGACAAACAAAATATGTATGAGCAACTCAACAGCAGCAACAAATAGCGACAATGTCCAGCACGAAGCCGCGAGCGAATATTTCGCTTGGGACAAGGCGATACGTATACGCCCCGACGGCCGCCCAATTCACAAGGCGCAGGTACACAGTGGCAACTAGCCGCAACAAAAGCAAAGACAGCAACATTGGCGACAACAACGCCAATGCTGTAGCAACCGACACAACAAGCGAGCGGGCAATTGCCAATGTCGTAGTTGTTGTTGTTGTTGTTGTTGTTGTTGAGGCTACCATTGTTAGAATGGCTGTTGCTGTCATCGTTATTGCTGTTATTTTTGTTATTGCTGTTGTTATCGTTGCGGTAGTGACCAAAATCTACAGCATAACAATATGTACAAAACAAACCACAACAACAACAACAATAACACCAATGGCTATAATAGTGTTGATGATAGCCTTCATGATGCCGCACGGCCACGGCCAGCACCAGCAACAGTCCGGCACCTGGTGCTGATGACAAAGATCCGGTTAAAGGTTTTTGCCTGTGTTGGTCTCCTCACTTTTTTGTCCGGCAATTTCTGTGCCGTTTTGACCGCTTCATTCCGGTGCGCTTAGTTATGCACCGTCGCCATCGCCGTCGCCATCGCCGTCGTCGTAGCTGCCGGCCACGTGTGGTCAGTGCGAGGCGGCTGCCATTGCATCTCTGTACTTATGTATGTATGAACATATATATGAATGTATGTGTTGTTGTGCTGTTGTTGTGTATATTCCGGCATTTCTTCGGCACACTCACACACATTCGTGGTCAATATTCGTTGGCCGAAAAAAGCAGCCCAGCCGCAGGCCGCACACGCTCAAATGTAAATAACAATTTTTCCATATCAAATCCGAAATCCGGCGAATCTTTGTCTGCCCCTTTAGCCTATCGGTAGTCCGTCCGTCCGTGTGGCCAGCCGTCTGTCTATTGTGTGTTTGTTTATTTGCATTTCCAGCTCGAATGCTGGCAACATGCTCAATTTCCGCTTCCGTTTCTGCGTCCTATGTACACAATTGCGTGTGTACTTGTAGCTATGTATGTGTATGTGACTGTGTACGTGTGTATGTGTGCTGAAATATGACATTTGCAAAATATTTGTGGCTGAATTTAATAAATTCCGTTTTCCTCCAAAACATTTCACCTGTGCCATACAAAAATATTAGTGTCGAATAAAATCGATTTCAACTATTTTGCGTGTATTGAAAATATTTACAGTTGAAAGAAATCCTTTTTCATTCTAAACTATTCAAATAGGGAGATAAGGTAAGTTTGTGATAAGTCATGGTTTGTTATTTTTCCAACAAAACAGCATAAGCACGAAATTTACCTTCACCAAGAACTTCAGAGTTGAATTGATTACTAAGAAAAGAATAAAAAAAAGGGTCTTGACAATACATAAAATACAAAGGAACAC
Source organism: Melieria picta (assembly GCA_964056695.1). NCBI lineage: Eukaryota > Metazoa > Arthropoda > Insecta > Diptera > Ulidiidae > Melieria > Melieria picta. The sequence goes on from OZ057398.1 coordinate 106,752,962, forward strand.
AGGATTATATGCAGTGGCGCACACAGGATTTCATTTTGAGGGGGTTTCGTTCGCCATTTTTGAGCCCAATGCCATTTAAAAGTATATTTCTCACACAAAACGTTGAATATTGTAGAGTTTCAACCCTTTAAATTCCCCTTGCGTGCGTTACTGATTCTAGAGTATACTGGCGAATGACTTACAGAGGGCGGCGCACAGTGTCGCGAGTCCATAGTAGCGAGGGACAAAAATAGAAAATTGTGTACATATAATTTTGTTATAAAGAGAAGTTAATACGCCAAAAATTACTTAAATCGCCCCACGGACACGCCCACCTCCCATACAAATCAAATACTAAGTTGACAGTATCTCGGAAACTATAAAAGATATATTGATGAAATTTAGTACAGCAACTCATATCATCAATATAAAGGTATGTAAAGGTATATATAAAATGGTTTCGATCAACCTACAAATACACTTGTCATAAAAAAAGGAAATATTGAAAAAACTACAAATATCTGTGCATACTTATGCGCACATAAGTAATTTCAAACCCAAATAGAAAATAATAACACCTCTTATTAAATTCTGTATAGCATATATTTTCATTCAAAATTACAATTTGTTAATTTGTACTGCTAGGATAATCGGTTTTCGATCATGAATTATTGGAAATTAAACCCTCTACATCTATTTTTGACAAAATTTAAAAACTCCTTTCTTCAACTTCCTCAGATATTATATATTGCAGTATATCAGAGTTTCGGTTTTCATGTTTAACTTTAATTTTCCTATTAACTGCTATTAATTGGTTCTGAAGACATTAACAAGTTTTGCTTCTTTTCGAAAGTTGCCTTGATTCGATGGCAAGCCACCCAGTATTGCCGAAGCCTTCCATCGAATCTACTTTTTTTTTTGTAATTTTTCTAAATCAAGTGGTGTTTGCATATTATTACAAACAAAAATTTAAAGCTCAAGCGAAGCGCAGCAGTGGTCGCTATGTTTTCCTGCCAACCATTCTGAAAAAAGGACCCCATTTTTTACTGCATACGTCACTGAAAATGCTAAATTTCTTAAAAACGTGCAAGTGTGTGCAGCTAAGGTCCATGGTTTCTATTAATACATACTTTCAGCTATATCAAACTGTAGAATCTCGAAGTAGTTAGAAGTAGTTTTTTTTTTTAAGTTTGTCTAAAGTTTGATGACATTGCACTTTCATTCCTACGAATTGACGTTTCTTCAAATAGCGGTACAAGGATTATGGAAAGCAAAACAAAAGAGGGAAAGCTTCCGCAGAGTTGCAAAAATAGTATATTTATAGAATATATTTACTTAACATAAGGTTCCATGGAAAATTTTTCAATAAGAGTCCTCAAACTTACATTCAATAAATTGCAATAATTTCTACCCAAGTCACCAACCTTCACAAAGTGCAAGTTTGGTGTCCTGCCATCGGTATATAAATTGATATTTTTAAAATTCGTTTTCACATTTTAGTAAATTGCGGTATTTACTTCAGTACTACAAACTTATTTTTCTACATTTACGACATTCATTTTTTTTATTTTTGTCCCTACTCGCGACACTTTGCGGCGTGGAAGCAAGGCCTCAAGAGACATAAGGGAGTTTAAAAAAAATCAATAAAATAAAACAAATTAATAAACAGCTTTGTGAAAATAAAAACAAACCCCTTAGGCAAGAAATAGAGACACTTGGAAAAATATTTAATATATTATATTTGGACATAATTTGGTCAGATTCTATCATCAGCCATATGCGGCATAAAATTATTGCCTGATTTTCGTTTTTTCGGCTTTACATTCGTTCGAGTTATTAATAAATAAAGTTCTTGTTTTTGTTTTCACCACGCAATGGTTAGTTGTTGCTGCAATTATGCAAATAGCTGTTGTACAACAAAAAGCAAAACAACAACATAGCGTACTTTGATGATTTTTAATCAACAGCGCAATTATGATACTGTCGCCATTCGACCCTGGAACAAGCAATCGACCAGCCCACCACTGCAAGCAAACTTTAGTTGCAGCAATTTGTTGTTGCAGTTGTTCAACTATCACTTTTCTATATATTTTTTTTTTATATACAGAGCAAAATAAAAAAGAAAAAATAAAAAAATTCTCACAGCAGGCGATGGTCGACCAGCAACAGCACAGCGAACACGCCTCGTTCTGCATCCAGCGAGCCATTGCAACGTCCAGTGGCAGCTGACATGCAACCGACAAATCAGCAAAGTTAAATTACAACAACAACAACAACAAAACATTGCGAAACTTGAACTCACGCTAAGCGTGCAGAGGCAATAAGGCATCACAACAAACAGCTGCAACTGCAGCAACAACAACGAACGGACGAAGCGGAAACGGCGAAAGTTCCGCCATCGATTGTCATCGTCGTCGTTGTCGTCGTTGTCGCCGTCATGTTTATCGCCAACAACAGTGCTCGTGACAGCTGCTCTGCGCGCCCACTTGTTCGCTCACTCACGCTCGTTATTATTGTCGCTATTATCAGTTGGCGTATTCGCCTCTGCAAATAATTTGCTGCACTTTGCACTGCCCACTCGCCTGCGTTGCTGTTTGGCGTCTTCGTCTACTTCTTGATTTGATTTGTTTTGTTGTTATTGCCATTTCCTACACTAAGTACTGTTCAGTCGCGAACTTGGATTTCCAACTTTTCTCAACCTTTCAGCTGCTTCATTTTTTCGATTCCTCTCGGCTTTCAGTGAAATGTCAAAACCAACACAACATTCTGTTTGGGTTTTGTTTTTGTTTAATGAATTTTTATTGGTAAAGTGATTCTTTGTAATGCTCCAAATTGCGGCATCAATAGTAGCAGCGCGAAAAATGTCGTCTTGTTGGCTAAATATTTATTTAACTTTTGACGGGTTTTTTTGCTGTTTTGCAGCATAAGAAAACAATTCGATTTCTATTTGAGAAATAAAATAAAAATTGTAAAAACTCTGTTTGCTTGCTAGCATTACGTAATTATTGGTGGACCGTAGCTAAGTAGCTAAACAAACCAAACTAGTACACATTTTTGTACAGCTTCTATCTGAACAATTTTTCGGATCATCTTTGGCGACAGATGCGTCAACGATAATTGCAAAGCTTGCAATTTGGTCAGATATTTTATTACGATCCGAAATGTACTTAATTATTCTACCTCAATTATTTAATCCATATAGCGACAGTTTTCAGTATCCAAATAGGCGAATGCTTGGACCCAATCGAAACAGAGCTTTGGAATGAAAATGCGCGATTTGAGGCTTTCGAAAACTTTGATGCGACAAGGATTAAAGTCTTCTCAAGCGGATTAACTTGGTGAAATACAAACTTGTCATATACTATATTTATATACTCCATATTTATATTCATATTTTTTAATAATGAAATTTTTCCGCTTAATTAATCGCCGGTTACTAATAAGACCACAGGAATATTTTCCTTAGTGAAGCAACTCTTAACAATTTCCATAGTAGTATTCATTCTCGTTACTATGTCATAGGTAACTTTTAAGGTTTGTGCGACTACATCGCTTATGCGTATTTCTGAGGCGAGTTTTTCCTGCTTCAGGCCAATATCGAAATCTTGACGAGCTTTAAACGTTGTGGCGGTGGCATTTTCAATCTGCAAAATCAAAGAAACAAACAATTGCTACAATTAGCGTTAATATTTTGTATTTCAATCATGTAATTAACGACTGGAATCCTAATTTGACAAAAATGTGTACAAAAATATTTATTTTTACTTGGGGCGACTGTCATCTCAACAGCAATTGACGCTTCAGTGAGATTACATAGTCTAAAGTTTGTACTTACCATCTGCTAGACTTGATCTCGCATGCTCTATAAAAGGTTCAAGACTCTACAATAGAATGTATAGTAATAAGCTGGAAGAGGCTTACAAGTCGTGAGAGTCCGCTCTAACTTAAACTCAGCCAATGCTGTCGGACTTCTAACTTGTTCATCGAAAACAAACTTAACTGGTTATTTGAATCTTCCAAGTTGCAATATTTCGATCATTAGTTATTCATTGATCAAAACAATCTTATTTGGCTGACCAGCAACATTGGAAAGTTAAAGTCTCGCGTGAAATCAATTCAAGCTTTTAAATTTTGCATCAAGTTTCAATTGTGAAGGCATTCAAAAGCTGCGCCATAAGTAACAGCAGACCATAGATTATAATTGTAATATTTCAATTACTTAGATATGCAGCAAGTATATTTTTTAGTAAGCTGAATATTATCAAAATGCAGCAAGTATATTATTTAGTAAGCTGAATTTTATCAAAGAGCTGATATCCATTTGCACCTTTTTGAATCGAAAGAAAAAACTGTTGCATGTGAATCTTAAAGAAGGGAAAACCAAATTAAAGACTGTTCAATGATTTCTTTTTTGCCGCTATTGAAGTTCAAGACTTTGCATGTACATTGGATCAATTGAACAATTGCAGAGAGATGAAACAATTTCAAGTTGAAAATATTAAACTCCCACCAATCGATCAATGAATTTTTATGGATCCTTAGTTGTACTCATCTCTTCACCACACAAATCTTTCAACGCCCTCAATAACACTACTCGACACGAAAAATGCTCCTAAAAATAAAAGTATTTTTTAGACTAATCTTCGGCTGCTGAACACGAAACTGAAAATCCAAAAATTTTCTTAAGAAATGTTTTCGAAAAATCTTCGAAAAACAAAGTTAAAAATAGAAAATTTAGTTAAACGGAGACAATTTTTCTCTTTCATTTGATACCCATATCTTCATCATTGCACAACCGCAAATATTAAAAAAAAATTTTTGAAATGTGTATGTCCTTAAAATTTTAAAGTCCTTTAAGAAGGTTTTTCGGTCAGAAAATGAAAAACTGACTATGCCAAGATACTATAAATTACCTCTAGCTTCACGTCTATATCAACATTTGGATGGGTCTCGAAAAAATAAAAAAAAATTTTCGCACGGTGTAATAAATGAAAAGTTGGTTTTTTCACTCCGTGCATCATAACTTTGTCATTTTTCCTTCAATTCTATTGATGTTAGGCTTAATATTTGCTCAAATAATATATCTTTCATCTTAGATTTTAAAACCAGAGGAGATCATTTATTTTATCTATAAGAAAAGTATTCGAAAATTTATGATTTTTGAAATTGGTCGAAAAATTCACTTTTTTACAACTTTCATCGTCAGTAACTTCACTAAATCTCATCTGATTTGGACAATCAATATATCGTTGGAAAGGTTAGTTAATTGCCTTCTGAACGACAGGCCACTTGTGTTAGTCGCATCTTTGGTTTACGAGATATGTGCTCATAACTGAAATAAGAGGGGAAAAACGTGTTTTTCGAAGATTTTTCGAAAACGCTTCTTAAGAAAATTTTTTGATTTTCAGTTTCGTGTTCAGCAGCCGAAGATTAGTCTAAAAAATTATTTTGTTTTTAGGAGCACGCGATGAACCCATTTTTTGTCGAGTAGTGTAATAGTACGAACCAATTTTGTTGCATGCAACTGTCGCTTTAGAATTAGGGCCGCTTCCAGTGTGGGCAGCCAACACTTACCGCAGTGGTTACGCAGTTTGCATTATCGCGTCCGATCTTGTTCAAGCGACACTTGGTCAGGGATTCGTTAAATGTGTTCTTGTAGAAGCTGTTGAGGGTGCGCACTTTCTTGTTGAGCGGTTCAACATATTTGTATTGGAGACTCCGACCCACGTTGACGCAGCTCTTCAGACGCGCCATGTCGTCCATGTCGGGCAGCTGCTTGCGATTTGGCCCCACGCAGTCTCTCGCCGTTGGGCTAATCGATTCGGCCGCTTGCAGCTGGTTGATGGTGTTTTCCAGCCGTTGTCCGATTTGACTGCACACCTGGTCGAGCACGTCCAGCTGCTGCTGATACATTACCTTGACTTGCGCTATGTTCTCCTCGAAGTAGGTGACACACTCTCTGTACATTCGCCGGTTTTCGTTAATGTAGCGTTCATAGTTTTCTACAGCCTTGACGTCTTCGCCAACGGCCAAACAAGCAGCAAACAGGACAAGTAGCAGCAGCGAATTCGCACGCAGCATTCGATTGAACGCGCACATTTCGACGGGCAGCGCTCTCAAGTCGCACTGATGTCGCGCAGCGGTTGCTGTCTCAATAAAACGCAAATGTTGCGCTGCTGCGCGGTTGGCCGTGTAAATGCGAATGTTTACGGTTCATCGGCAGAATAATAGAATTTTACATTAAATGTTGTCAATATTGTGGCGACAAATACGCGGAACTGGTAAATGTAACACCGAACACTTATTTGCTAACACAGTGCGACAGCATTTTTCACACCGGGAAAAATCCATATGTGCGTGAAACTAGAGACCAAACATAGTAATACTGCGTACTCAGTTTTTCATTTCTACATCCTTTGTCCTTTTAAGAGGACTTCAAAATTTTGAAGGGGATTAAATAAAAAAATATAAAAAATACTTAACCTCGTTAGAATATGGCGATATGTATATCAAATGAAAGAGGAAAGGCTCAAGAATTTAAATAAAATTAATTTTTTATCTATTTGTAAAAAAAGGATATGAAAAAGGTCCTTTGAAAATGTTAATCCTTTATATCCTTGAAAATTTACATCGAATTTTCTTGGAAAGTAAGTATGTTAAAACCCAAATTCTCCTTGATCAGGTGTCAAAATTTCATTACTCTAACTTTATTAGTTCGAAAGTTATTAAAAAAAAGGCGGAAGCTGCAATTCTAATGAAGTACAAAAATTCTAATTTATTTGAGTATCAGTATTTTAAATAATAAATAGATACAAAATCAATGAAGCGAGAATAATGAAATTTTGACACGTGATCAAGGAGATTTGGGGTTTTAACATACTTACTTTTCAAGAAAATTCGATGTAAATTTTCAAGAATCTTAAGGATTAAAATTTTTAAAGGACCTTTTTCATATCCTTTTTTACAAATAGATAAAAAATTAATTTTATTTAAATTCTTGAGCCTTTCCTCTCTCATTTGATATACATATCGCTATATTCTAACGAGGCTAAGTATTTTTTATATTTTTTATATTTTTTTTATTTTTTATCCCTTCAAAATTTTGAAGTCTTTTTAAAAGGACAAAGGATGTAGAAATGAAAAACTGAGTACGCAGTATTACTATGTTTGGTCTCTAGTTTCACGCCCATATGGATTTTATCCGATGTGAAAAAGTTTTTTTTATTTTTGTCGCACGGTGTAATCGAAATGAATTTTGTCGCGTGCAAAGCGTAGCCAAGCGACATTATGAGAATTGATAGAATCTCTGAAGTGGGACAATTTGGCACAAAAAAATTTTGAAAAGCAATGCTCCAGCATATTTTTTCAACTAAACTCGGCCAATCGCTGTGAATTGGTGTCACAAATCAAAGCATAAAAACTTTAATTTAAATTGATCAAATAATTGATTTGTTGCCAATTACTCGACAAGTGCAACGCACAAACACAACAACACTTTGGGCGATATTCTTAAGCCGCAAATGGCCTAGAATCGCATGAAAGTCGAACATGGAATAATTGCAATCAAGTTGAGCGGAAAACGAAGCGAAATAATTTCGATTTATTAATATTCACACAAGCGCCGACAACATGCAACATGCAACAAGCAACATATGCTCGCTGCCATGCTATGAAAATATATTCAGTAAGCCACAACAAAAGAACGGCAACGGCCAAGTCAAAGGTGCCGAAGACAAAGTGCAGCGCACGACTTTTGACATGAAAAATATTATCGCGCTTAATTAACGCCAGCGAGCCGCATCAAAGTGAAAATAACTCAACATTAAAAAGTTAATTTTCCACATCGGCCGACAACGCTACCGCTGCGATCCGCTGCCTGCACGCCGCCGCCGCCGCGCGAATTCGCAGCTCGGTCGTGCTGCAGTGCAGCGCCGCGGGAATTGCCGCCATGTGGGCCATTGCGGCCGCCAATAACCGTCAGTGCAGCGTCAGTCAGACAGTCAGAGCAGCGAAAGTGCGCGCCCAGTTTGTGCACTTTGGGCAACGGCCGCACACCGCTCAACGCTCAGCTCGGCACAACGCAGCAAAATTATGTATGAAATTTTTAACAATTGTAAAGATTTCTCACAGCTTTAGACTGCAGTGCACAGCGTGCGTTGCATTGTTGCTGCGCTGCGCAGCGCTGCGACCGCAACCGTTGTCGCTGTCGGCGTTGATGCGCCCTGCCCGGCGGTCCGCAGCGCGCCAACGCTTGCGTTCGCGCTTTTCGCCAATTTAATTAATTAAAAGTAAATACTTGCCTTGCCTTTGGTGTGCTTCATAATTTGCGCATTGTTTCACTGCATCCATCCAGCAAGGCGCACACATACACACTCCGAACACACAAACTCACACTCGCCGACAACGACAGCGAAGCCATTAAACGGCAAAAGTGAAAATGTGTTGAAAGCGCCAGCGCGACGAGTGAATTTTTCGCCTGCCGTCTGCAATTTCCGCGACAATGCATTGAGAGTTTGCACAATCCCGCTGGGATTGTGTTAATAGAGTTCACTGCTTTTTTTTAATTTTAAATCGAAATCGCTTCATTGTGCGCTTTCGCAGCATGCGGCGCATAAATTACATTGCACTCATCCGCCCTTTACGACGACTACACTGGTTCTGGCTGAGCGCGCGTAAGCTGCTCGAGAAGTGGCTGGATTTATAGTGCAATACCTGAGCTCTGTGTGACATATAAAGTTATGAAAAAAACAGAGACTCACAGCCCTTGAATTGCTCAGATTAGGTCTTGGGGCGTGTTGAGAAAAATCCTGTTTCAACCCGATTTTAGTTAGTCGATCTGTCAGTTCATTTTGCTCTGTCTGCTTACCCACACTGGAGCTACCCAGTTACCATGGAGACCAGTTTTTTGACTAATGCCACATTTAGATTTTTAATTAAATTTGGTAGATAATTTTACTTCCATAACGCTTAGCCCCAGAGAACTGAGGCAGCAAAGTGAAAGCAGTAACATAGAATAGAATAGCTTATTGTTACCACCTTCTAGTGTTTTCTAGTGTCCAACCGAATATTCCGTTGGGGTTCGGCCTTACAATACAAGTTTTGTTGGCCGAATATTTGACCATAACCGAAACTTTTTAAATTCTACAGAATAATGCATTTTATGTCGTTAAAAGTAGCAAAACTATGTTTTAGTAGATTAAATTATACCTCAGTCTCGACGCTCTCAGAAACAGAGGCACTGGAAGATCTTCCAAGAGGACTTCAGCCCAAAATGGAGCTGATCATGCCTCGACTTACATTTTATCTCGTTAAAATTAGCAAAACTATGTCGAGCCATAATCGCCAAATTATCGTAAGCGCCAAATTCGTAATTTTACAGGAGAAGGTTTTTTGTGTTTTGCTTTTATATTATATGTATTAATTGTATTTATTGTATTATTTTTGGAATACCGATCAAAAAATTGGATTCGCAAAACAGGAGCGTATTTAATGGCGCTTACGATAATTTCGCTACCACGAATATTCTGAAGCACGCACAAGCTGTGGCGCTTACGATAAAAATGTTTGACGTTAGCTTGGCTTTTAATTTGTTTTCTTGTTGTGTTCATAATAATATAGTCGCAAAAGTTATTAGAAATTTGTGAAATATTGTAAAAGCACTAACAGTAGAAAAGAGTGGGTAACTCTAACCCAAAAAAGAAGTATCGAAAGTAATAATAACGCCAAATAACATTTCAACTTCAAATTACATTTCAGCTTAAAAGAAAAATTTAACAATCCAAAGTAAATGAAAAACTACCCCCCGGGGTTGCCCACAGGGGCGGGGAAGGGGGTCGGTACTATCCCCATTGCTGTGGAGCTCTATCCGTCCTAACCAAGAAGCACGAGATAATCCCCCCCTTTTCACATATACTTTTTAGATCCCACACATTTGGCACCTTTTTGGTATTGTTTCGATGCGAATGTTTTTGTTGTGCACCACAACTGTTCCCTCGGTTGTATTGAATAATGTGCCTTCTTTTGATATGGTATATATACCTCGTTACTTGATTAACGAAAAAACTGTATTATTTTCGCCATCAAAAGAAACACCTTGAAATTCCAAATTTTCTGACCTTGAAGCCCTATTACCACGGAATTTTAGAACGCATAAAAATGAGTAGTATCAAAAAAAGCCATGAGATGTTGTAATTGCAACAACATACAAAAATCATGTTAATAGGTTTATTGGTTTAGAAGTTACGGTCTGAAATGTAGAAAACACGCCCACTTTTTGCCAAAACACAAACTAAGTTTCAAAAACGATTTGCGGATTCGAATTTAGCGACCCCTTATTAGCCTAGAACTGATGTCAAACCCAAAAATGGCGAAATTTGTTGTCCTGTGTTATTTACCACTATGGACAATTGTTGCTTATAAGCACTTCTCACAGGACTTTATAGGAAGGACATAAGGTTTTCAAATTTTTAAAATAGCTTATTTAGGTCTAAAATATTTTAATAGCGAAATTTTGTACTTTTTGCATAACCGGGTTAAAAGCTGTCCCGAACGGGTTAAAACATAATACCTTTGCAGCCAAAAATTCTATGATTTACGTGGATGTTTTCTCTACCAAAATTAACAAAACTTTTGTAATCACGCACAAAACAGAATGTGTAAGGAGAAATAAAAAATTACAGTTAGTTATTTCCATATCACTTGCGGAGCTGTTCGTCTTGACAGGGTTGAAGTTGGAAGCTGCTTGTTTGCATAGTGGCGCTTACGATAATTTTGCAACCATGCAAAAAAGTAAACAATTCAAACGATAAAATTGACGACTCGTTTTCTCGGGAGTTATTCATTACTGAGATTTATAATTTTGCAGACACATCCGTCTGATGTTAAACTTTTATTTTCAATAAAAAAAATTTTTCGAAAAAATGGCGCTTACGATATTTTGGCGACCATGGCTCGATGTTTTAGTAGAATAAATTAGATCTCAGTCCCGACGCTCTCAGACAGGGGCACTGGAAAATCTTCCCCCAAAATGGAGGTTTTCTACTCAAAATTAAACTCATCATGCCTCGAATTAGAAAAACCAGCTGTGTCAGGTCACTGGCTTTCTAGCTGAACATTGCAGACCCAGAAAAGACATGTCCTATCTTAGACTTAAAGAACTAGGCGCCTATTGCAGGTTCTGTGGAAGAGCGGAGCTGCAATACTGTATCTCACAGCAGGACACGGCAGTCGATCGTTCTTTACCAGGTCTCAATACTTTCGTATAATTTCCTATCCAAGGTCAAGAATATTGCAGACATCGGATGTTGCACGGAGTTGCAAATGCCACTGTTAGCCTGATCTCATCTGTTAGTTAACATCTCAACTGTGCGTCAATTTATTTTCACTCAAAGAAGTCCAAACAACTCAGCAGAGATTGATTCTGTAATGTTTTAGGTCCTTTCTATTTTTTCACTTTCACTCTAAGAAGTCCGAGCAATCCAGCAGAGATTGATTTTGTAGTCTTTTATGTCCAGACACGCCAACTACGGACAATCTACCTAATTACCAGCGGCTTCAGAAAAAATGGTGGCACGATTGTGCTCAGCAGCTTTCAAAGGCAAAGGCACAAAAAAATTTTACAAAAACAAAATTTTAATTATAAATTTGTTTACAAATGAAATGAAAAATAATGAAATCATCTTTTAATTGCTGTCAAGTGTTTCAAAAACGATCTACCAACATGGGTTTGAAGTTATTATTAGCAACAACAGTAAGTTTACAGCATCGCTTTGGAAGTAAATATTCCGCCTTGAAACAATCGACATATAACACCGTGCGACAGCATTTTTCACACCGGGAAAAATCCATATGTGCGTGAAACTAGAGACCAAATATAGTAATACTGCGTACTCAGTTTTTCATTTCTACATCCTTTGTCCTTTTAAAAGGTCTTCAAAATTTTGAAGGGATACAAAATATAAAAAATATAAAAAATACTTAACCTCGTTAGATTATGGCGATATGTATATCAAATGAAAGAGGAAAGGCTCAAGAATTTAAATAAAGTTAATTTTTTATCTATTTGTAAAAAAAGGATATGAAAAAGGTCCTTTGAAAATTTTAATCCTTAATATCATTGAAAATTTTTAAAGAATTTTCTTGAAAAGTATGTATGTTAAAACCCAAAATCTCCCTGATCACGTGTCAAAATTTCATGACTTTAACTTTATTAGTTCGAAAGTTATTAAAAAAAAAGGCGGAAGCTGCAATTCTAATGAAGTACAAAAAGTCTAATTTATTTGAGTATCAATATTTTAAATAATAAAAAGATACAAAATCAATGAAGCGAGAATAATGAAATTTTGACACGTGATCAAGGAGATTTGGGGTTTTAACATACTTACTTTTCAAGAAAATGCTATGTAAATTTTCAAGGCTATAAAGGATTAAAATTTTCAAAGGACTTTTTTCATATCTTTTTTTTACAAATAGATAAAAGATCAATTTTACTTCAATTCTTGAGCCTTTCCTCTTTCATTTGATATACATATCGCATTTTTTATATTTTTTTTATTTTTTATCCTCTTCAAAATTTTGAAGTCCTTTTAAAAGGACAAAGGATGTAGAAATAAAAAAACTGAGTACGCAGTATTACTATGTTTGGTCTCTAGTTTCACGCCCATATGGATTTTTTCCGGTGTGAACATTTTTTTAATTTTTGTCGCACGGTGTAATTTAGCCCAGCACATCAAACCAAACTAAAGGAAAAGTTCTTCTCTGCGTAATTTCATCGCATCTATTGACTCGGCCTCCTCTTCGATAGTTTAATCTGCCTGCGGCTGTGTCTCTTCATACTTGGTTGCTTTCAAGCAACAACGTTCTGTCAAAACCGACTGCACACTTGAGAGCGAGACGGAATGCAGCGGAATAAAGTTGCTCGGTACTGTTGATGCTTTTGTTCAGTTGCCGCAGTGCACTCACAGCTGATACTAACAAAGTGCGCTCGCGTTGCGGCAGCAAATGTAGAGTGCAACTTCAATAGCAACAACAACAACAACTGTAACAACTTTAGTGCGCTGCTGGCAATCAAGCCAGGAAATCGAAAGAGACGAACAGCGGGCGGAGCGCACATTGGACGGTGAGATGGGATGGCATGCCGCAGCAGCAGCAAGAACAACAAATGCCGCTTCAAGAGCAATTCCGATTTTCAGATAATAGGTATTCATGAATGCTGAATGCCGCTACGGCCGTTCTTGCTGTTGTTGTTGCTGTGATAGTAACTAAAAACTGGTCGGTGTTGGGTGGCAGGTGTGCCAACAGCTGCGAATAACTGATCCACCATGGCAACAGCATTTGGAAATGTTACATATTAAAATATATACTACATACATATATAAGTAGTCATACACAGACACACACACACACAAGTCACACCCGTAACTGTCGACAATTGCTCTCATAGTTGCTGGCGCCTGTGGCGGCAACAACAATTGCAACATCAGCACTAACTGTGGCCGCTGCTCGAACGGAAGTCAGCCAACATTCGGTAAGGACGGAAACTTATTCAAGTTCGCATATCCGCCGCCTACGAACAGCCACTGCCGCCACGCGCACATCAGATAGTTTTGATTGCTACCAGCAGCTTACGACAACGGCAGCAACATGGCCCGTTGGCAACCAGTCTTCCGCATGCACCTGGAGATTTCTAATTGTGCGCCGCGCCGGCAGCTCGAGGACTGTGCAAATGCCCCAACACGTCCACGTGGGCACATGAATCAGATTTCTTAGTCGGTGTTCTGCTGCGCAATAAGCCGTGTTTTCTATATTCAGATGCATGAAATGAATTTATGTGTGTGTGTGTTGTGTGGCCTCGTTGCGGCACCAGCTGCTGCCGCTCCTGCAGCGGATGTCTGCACGTCGACGCTGAATTCATTTGCATTAAGTGTTGCTGCCGCTATTGTTGTAGCTATTGCCAATCGTGCCTTCGTGAATGCATTTACTTGTGTGCTTGACGGTTCTGTGTGTGTGTGTGCGATCGACTTTGAGTGACATTTGTTTCATTTCGTTCGTTTATCATGTTTTATCAATGCCAACAATGCTGTTGCAATGCAAATACTTGCCACATTCAGGGCGGCAACACTGGCAGATAATCACAAAAAAAGCACATTGCACAGTGATTCGTTCCATAGACAAAATTCAAAAAATGTATAGTCTCAGAATTTAACGATTTTGATGTCCTTTGAAAGGTAAAACTCCAACTAAGAAAATCCCAAAAAATTTGTGCTAAAAATTAATTAGTGTGTGTGCAAAAGCGACTCAAAGTTGAAACTTTTTTCACAAAACAATTTAAACACATATTTTCTGTTTTTTAGTCTATTGAGTAAAAAAAATTGTAAAAATACATCGTTACCAAGAAGTTGCTAAAACTTTCAATATAGATTAAGAAATGATGTGGCCATTTTCGCTTTTATTGTTTTCTCAAAATTTGCAAAGCTGAAGCTTTTACTTCACTTTTAATTTAAAATATTTTAAAAAATTAAAAATCTGAAAATTGGCAAAACTTAGAGGAAAATATCTAAAAAGTATGTAAAAGTATGTTCCTGGATTTTTTTATTTTAAGAAGCATTATTTCCTTGTCGGATAATGTAATTACATCCTCCAATATCTTCCGATCTCAGAAAATAATTCTATTTGAAAAGTGGTCTAGACATCTATTTTTCGACGAAATTTAGTTTTTTCATCCCTAAAAGTATGCAATCAGCATGAAAAATTGAGAAAACTGCAAATAAGCAAAACATACGTCTATTACACAGCACAACAAAAAACACTTTTTTTCTGTCGCATGGAGTTTTTCTACTGTTTCTTACTAATTTGGGTGCGCTGATTTCGAATCTATCCTCAGATTTTTTCTAGCAGCTCTAGTTAGTGAGATATAGGTACCGTGTAATTTTTTCAGTTTTTCCTCTACTTTTTCCATATTTTTGATTGTAATTTCTAAACCAAAAAACCGATAGACATGATTTTTACCTTATCGCATTAACAACACCGCACGGCTTCTTTTCCGAAACTTATTTTTATAAGTTTTAAAATTCCGCGATAATTGGACCTCAAATTCGGAAAATATGGAATTTTAAGGCGTTTTTTCGGATGGCGAAAATTGTACAGATGTTTCATAAATCAAGTTACGAAGTATATGAATATCTCAAGAAGAAACATCAAGCAATACAAAACAGCCAAGTTATTTGGCGCAATACACATTCGCATCGAAATAATAGCAAAAAGGTACCATAGTCATTTTCATCAAAATGTGTGAGATTTCCTTAAAAAATTAGGGGCCTCAAAATATGCTCTTTTATATGTTACATTTCTAGTCTGAAATACAAGCAAAAAATAAAAAGATTTTGAATTGCTCGAAATAAAAAAATTTAAAAACTTTGCATATTTTTAGGCCCCTAGTTTTTTAAGGAAATCTCACACATTTTGATGAAAATGACTATGGTACATTTTTGCTATTATTTCGATGCGAATGTGTATTCCGCCAAATCCTTGAAATTCAATATTTTCCTACTTTGAAACCTTATTACAACGCCAATTTAGAACGCATAAAATTGATTAATGTCAGAAAAAATGGCGTGAAATGTTGTTAGTGCAACTATATAAAAATCATGTCGATAGGATTATTGGTTCAGAAATTACAGTCGAAAACGAGAAAAAAGCCGAGGAAAATTCGAAAAAGTGGCACGCCCATTTTTTGCGAAAACTAGAGCTGTTACATAAAAACGGAGTATGGTTTTGAAAACAGCGTGGAAAAACGATTCAGATTCATGTAAAAAACTCCATGCAATAGACATGCTGTTGTGCGGTGTTATTATCATTTTTATTGCAAAACTAAAGGATTCTAAGACAATTTCTGTTACTCTTTGCAATTATCAATATTCACGTTACCGATTAAATATAAAATCTGAAAAATCTAGCCAACACACTCGTTGCTATAGCTCACCAAAAATGACGAAATTTGCAAATTTAAGTCTCAGGCATTGCCAAACTAAAAAAGTTTAAGAAAAAAAATGTGGATTTTAATTCAGCAGATTAACTAGTGTACCAAATTTTATGTCCCGCGGTTGTATGGAGTCGAATCACTGTGCATTGGTTTGAAGCTGCCAGCGCTCGAACACAATCGAAGTTTGTTGCTTCTGTTAACGAAGTAGTGGAGTGCAAGGCGGAAGTGTTACATAATTATTTTGAATATTTTTCTGTTTGTGATAGTTAAGTAGAACGCAGGTCTGCCTTTGAATATTCGAATACTCATTCTTTATCTCAAATCTGTTGAAAGTTAAACATCTGAAATTTTACATAACAATTTAACAGCCTAAACATTTTTGATAAATAAAAACTCTTTTGGCGCAATTTATTTATTTTTCCATGTATGATTTTTCATAAGTGACTAAATTTGACGAAACAGATGATGAATCAAACAACAAGAAATCAAAAGCAAAACTGACAGTGGTAGTAAAAGTAAACTACAGATGTCAGCGTAAGAAGTTGGCAGGCTTTCGCAAGTGTGACGCGTGTGTGGAGTTGCCGCGCCTGCAGCCAATTGCTGCTTACCTGCAGACGCTGTGCTGCGCTCTGGCCTTTCTGCTCGACCCTGGGAGCATGTGTGACACGAGGAAATATTGCTGAAGTTGCAGTTGCAGCAAAGTTGTTGCTGTGCCAGCAATTGCCGGCGCCTTGCAAGACACTTTGAAGAGCAATGAATTTTCACTGCCATCTTTGCCAGCTACGGAACCGGTAGCTTCCCACAACTTTGCAAATTTTCATGCACATTTCGCTTTGCTACACTTTACTGCGCCAATCGCCTGCACTTTTTACTACTTGCACTATGTCGCTGCCACTTTGCAACGGTCCAGTACTCAGCAATGGCTGCATGAATCCTTGCTTGTGTATGTGTGTGTGTGTAAGTGTGTGTGTGTGGTTTGGAGTATTTTTTGGGCAGTAAGAGACGGCAGTAAAGCATCAGTACCTAAGTAACTTCTACCTTCTGGCGAAAAGAGCTGACAACAATTGAGCAAAAAGTAGCGGCGCTGCAGCCAGCCAGCATTGCCACCTTTGTGCATTTTATTATCGTGTTTTGGTGCGCGCTTTGCCACACTTAAGTGCTCGGGCAGTAACCAAGGAGCTCTGATCGCGCTGTCTGCCGCAATGGCTGCTGTTCGCTTGTGTAACAACACGAATAGTGCCAATCTTTGCGACATTCACTGCATGTGACCACACAATTTCGTCAACATAAAACATAGAACTAACCTTTTTATCGCCTAAAAAGTCTACCAAACAAATACGACAGAAGTTGACAAGTTTTGTGTACTTTTTCCCGATTAACATTAAACGGGAACAATGTTGATTTTGATTTGGATGTCGGTTTGGTTTTCGAAACGTCTGAAAGACGTTGAGAAAATTGTGTATTTTTCGGTTCTTCGGACTTTCTTAAGACTAGCAGTGAGTTTTTGGCAACTTTTGATGCAGATTCGGAAACTTATGTAAATTTTACATTAAGTGGAAACTATTTCGCTTTGATTTATGTAGGTCTCGGTTCGGTTTTTAGGGCGTCTGAAAAGTACGAAAATTGTGTATTTTTTGGTTCTTCAGACTTTCTTTAGGCAACTTTTGATGAAAATTCGGTAACTTCTAAAAATTTTACATTAAAGAGAATCAATGACGTTTTTATTTGGCTGTCGGCTTAGATTTAAAGCGTTTGAATTAGGTGTCGGTTTGGTTTTTAAGGAATTCGAAACGTACGAAAAATTTGTATTTTTTGATTCTTCAGAATTTCTTCCAACTTGAAGTGAGATTTAGGCAATTTTTAACGAAAATTCGGAAACTTCTAAAAATTTTGCATTTCGCCAAGGTGTCGGTTTGGTTTTTAGGGCGTTTGAGGTAAGAAAATTATGTAATTTTCAGCTCCTTTTCAGTTTCTCAGGTAGGTTTACCTTTAACTTTTTTTAGCTTGTAGAATTTTGGTAATTTTCGGCCCCGATTACACTACTCGACAAAAAATGGGTTCATCGCGTGCTCCTAAAAACAAAAGTATTTTTTAGACTAATCTTCGGCTGCTGAACACGAAACTGAAAATCAAAAAATTTTCTTAAGAAGCGTTTTCGAAAAATCTTCGAAAAACACTTTTTCCCCTCTTATTTTATTTATGAGCACATATCTCGTAAACCAACCATCTGACTAACACAAGTGAGAGAGAGAGATTTGGGGAAGTTACTGACAATGAAAGTTGTAAAAAAGTGAATTTTTCGACAAATTTCAAAAATTATAAATTTTCGAATACGTTTTTATAGATAAAATAAATGATCTCCTCTGGTTTTAAAATCTAAGATGAAAGATATATTATTTGAGCAAATATTAAGCCTAACATCAATAGAATTGAAAGAAAAATGACAAAGTTATGATGGACGGAGTGAAAACACCAACTTTTCATTTATTTCACCGTGCGAAAATTTTTTTTAATTTTTCCGAGACCCATCCAAATGTTGATATAGACGTGAAACTAGAGGTAATTTATAGTATCTTGGCATAGTCAGTTTTTCATTTTCTGACCCAAAAACCTTCTTAAAGGACTTTAAAATTGTAAGGATATACACATTTCAAATCTTTTTTTTTAATATTTGCGATTGTGCAATGATGAAGGTATGGGTATTAAATGAAAGAGGAAAATTGCCTGCTTTTAACTAAATTTTCAATTTTGAACTTTCAGAACTTTGAAATAGAAAAAAATTTAGATGTATGAATCTACAGACTGAGATCCAAAACATTCATGTTTTGCATACCTGACACATTTTGGTCCTGAAAGTGAAAGTTAAGTTACAGTTTCTGACAAGTTTTGACACAGATTTTGACAGATTTTCCATTAAATGGGACATAGGACCTCTGAAGGCTATGAAACTGGTGCAGAAACTTCCAGAAAATTTTAAGAAAATAGAGCATTTTTAAATTTTTTTTTGGTGATTTTGACAGCTTCCCGATTAATTTGTGATCTTTTTGCATCATTTGTCTCCGGGGTCGAACTCTGTCGACTTTTTCTAATGTTGTTCTCAGTATTTGAGTGTTTTAAACATCTCTCTAAAACCCACAAACACTTTTTCGTACTTCACCAATTTGCGGGCACCTAATATTTGTTCGCATCAAACACCAACTAAAAAAGACAGGACCACTTGAAAATCAGTTAAACGAACTTCACCCCTTGTTTTCAACGCTGAACGTCGCTCCCAAATTTTTCGAGTTATGAACTTTACGGCAATGGAAATGAACATTTGTGCAGCACACATTGAAAATAGTAAAAGGGAAATATTCAATTTATTTTTATGACCGCAAACAAACCAAACAAGCAGCGAGTCATAAACACTTTCAAAATTCAACAGCCACACCAACCGCCAACACCAACAACAACACTAACTATGTGCATAAAATGCTTGAAGTGAATTTCTGTTTGAGTGAAGTGGAAACGAAACGAAAACGAGTTCAGTGCAAAGGACACCGCAAAAATTATGCACTCTTGTAAGAAAAGGACTAAAAAATTTATGGTGGCGAAGAACACCATTACCAGCTTTAACTTCGAAAAGGACTAACGTTGATTTTAGCAAACTGAAACCATGTCGTGCCCGAAGCGAACCAAGAACCGAAGAACCGAATACAGAACAACAGCCATAAACCGTACACGATTTTTACTCCATTAACTTTTGTTCGATTGCGGCGTCTGTGCGTCGTGTTTGCACTTTGGCCACAGTAATTTTCCCATTTCAAATTTTTGCCAATTTTATTTCAAACGAATATCTGGTCGCCGCTGTCCCCCCGACAGTTGTCCGCGTCACTGTCGCTGGTCGCCCGCTTGTGTCGTTCTTACGGAAACCAAATTTGCTTAACCAGCCATAAATATTTCCATTTATTGAGTGCCATAAAATTGCGTTACATACGTTCCACCGCAACGTGGCCGCACCATTGCAACCGCCAGCGCCAAGGCCGTCGATAATGGCAAAAAGCAGGACAGGACGCGGAGAGGGCAACTTGAAAATTGCAAATTGAGCGAATGGATGACAATTTCGTTTGATTCGTTTTTTTTGTTCGTTCGTGGTCCTTTCGTGGAAAGATTGCATTGCCTGGCGAATCAAACAACAACAAAAAAACCAACAACAACAACAACATTGTGTTCAACGCTGTGCAGATGAAAAAGTCGAAGCAAACAATGAAAATTGCTAAAGAAAATTGGTTAAGATGGAAAAGCGCAACATTTTCGTAACACAAGAAAAATACACGACACAAAACACACAAATACAAACACAAAGATAAATACAAATATAAATACAAACAAACAATTTTACAGAGACCGAACGCAATAGAGTGACCATTATTTTATTTTATTTTATTTTTTTAAAGTTATTTTTAAAGTGGCATCTTGCAGTGAGTTTTCATCATTTAAAAATGTGGACATCTATCAAAAGGACCATCGCTCAGTGATTGGAGAGCACGTTGGATCACATTCACAAGCATCATTCGACTTAACCGACCAAATAAAGCAAACGTTTCTTTTGAAAGCTTCTCTTCTTCTTTCTTCTTACGTATAGCTATGTGGCTTAAAGTTCTACTGAAGCATTAATGAAACATTAAAGTTTATCTTTTAATCCACTTACTTAGAAATTTGTTGTAATTCCGAGCCGGCTCTTCACTTCGGAATCACAGCCACAGAAGGCTGCCAAGTCTTTCCTGTGAAACCGACAACAACATATCCTTTTTCCCCCAACAGATTCTGCAGGCGTTGTTGGAAATTACTCCTAACTTGGTCTTAGTTCTGATAGACTGCAGATAGTCACATTTCTGACAGCCATAATGATTGGACAGGACGTTGGACCACAAATCAGAGCAACTGAACCAAAGCCCAATTAAAGAAAACGTTTCTTTCAAACGCTCTTCTTCTGTTTTTTCTTCTTCTTCTTATGTTTAGCTATGAGAGCTAAAGTTCTACTGTGCTCCAGGTAAGCTTTAAAGTTTGTCTTTTAGTCCACTTGCTGTAATTTGCTTTTTTGTAATTCCGACTCGATTTTCCCTTCGGAATCATAGCCCCAAAAGGCTTCCTGCGAAACAGGCAACATCATCTCCTCTGCCAACAGATTCTGCAGGCATTGTTGGAAGTTACTAATACTGCTGATAGTCAAATTTCTGACAGCCATCATGATTGGACAGTACGTTGGACTACAAATCAGAACATCATTGTTTCTAATACCAACTCTACCAAAGCCAATTAAAGAAAACGTTTCTTTCAAACGCTTCTTCTTCTTCTTATGTTTAGCTATGAGAGCTAAGTTCTACTGTGCTCCCATTAAGCATTAAAGTTTGTCTTTTAGTCCACTTGCTGAGAAATTTGCTGTAATTCCATCTCGACTTTTTAGCCTCGGAAGGTTCCCAAGTCTTTAGTGCAAAATAGAAAACAACATCTTTTCTTCCCCCCAAAAGATTTAGCAGGCCTTGTTGGCAGTTACTCCTAATAGTCATAGTTATGATAGTCACACTGCAGATAAGGAGTGCGTCGAATAAAATTGTCCGTTACAAAAATGATGAAATCTTTTGAACCAGTAGTCCGATTTTTATGAATTAAAGTATTTTTGATCAAAACTTGTTTGCAGATTTCAAAACCAAAGTAAGAAACCAGATATTATGTTTTTTAATAAAAAGACCGGAACCCCGTCTATTAACGTTTTTATGGTAGTGTCCGACACCCTCATAGCTGATGAAGACCACTTTCTCTTAAAGTCTTGAAGGCCTTTGGCGACTTTCTTGGTTACCTTCATCTCCCTTTTTACTAAAGCCCAGTATCTCTCGATCGGCCTTAGTTCTGGACAGTTAGGTGAATTGGCATCTCTAGGTACCAAAATCACTTTATTTCGTTGGAACCACTCTAAAGCCGTTTTGCTGTAGTGACATGAAGCGAGGTCAGGCCAAAAAAACGTGGACACTTCATGTTGGCTTAAAAAAGGGAGCAATCCCTTTTGCAAACATTCCTTCACATATATTTCGCTGTTGATTGTACCCGATTTAACGTATGAGCTACTCCTTTCACCACAACTGCAGATAGCCTGCCAAACAAGGAATTTCTTTGGGAATTTTGTCACTTTTTTGGACTTGAATTTTTCAGGAACATTTCCTCGAGAATCGGCTGTATAAAATTCCTGCTCAGGTAGCTGGGAAAAGTCTGCTAACACATAAGTTTCGTCATCCATTATGCAGCACTCGAATTTCTTTACAAAATCTTGCGCCAGCTGTTTAGCTCGTTGTTTTGCGGTTTCATTCTTGACGGCGTTTCGGTCTGGAACTTTCTGCACCTTGCACGTCTTCAGCCCAGCTTCCTTCTTAGTTCTGCGCACGAAAGATTCTGAGCAGTCAGCCTTCCTCGCAAATTTCCTTCCCGAAATGCTTGGATCCTTCTTTAGAATGGTCACAACGTTCTTTGCCTTTTCATGATCATGTGGCCATTTATTTTTACCAGAACCTTTCTTCCGATCAATACGCAGGTCCTCCTTAAAGCGTTTAATAACACGAGAAATGGTTTTAGGGTTAGATCCTACCTCTTTGGCAATTTTTTTAAAAGACCGCTGAGGTTGCTTTTGAAAAATTGTAATGATTTTTTTTCGCACTTCCACTTCGCTTGCCATTTTTGTGTTAAATAAATTTTTATTGAGTCTAACGGACGCATTATATTTTCTGACATTTAATTCAAAGCTAAGATAAAAATTTTTTTAATTGAAATTTTCAATAGCACTGTAGGGGAAAAAATTTAACGGACAATTTCATTCGACGCAGTCCTTAGTCACATTTCTGACAGTCATAGTTGTCATCGTTTTCTATTACCATGCAAACTCACAACTGCATCTACAACAACGGTCACCCTGCCAAAGCAGCGCATTGCAAGATAGCGAAGAGGCAGTCAAACCTTTTAAAAAATCCCAATATGTGCCATTGTATGCATGTATGTGTGTGTGTGTGCGTGTGTGTGTGTGTGTACTTGTTTTCTTTTTATTTGGCTGTAATGTTTATTTTTGCTTTTGCTATTCTTTGTTGCCTTTTTGCAGCGTACGAAAAATACTGAAGACAGTTTAGATAAAATTTAAAAGCAACATTCGTCCGCTTGTTTATGTGGCTGCGTTTACACATAAATACTGTACATATACATATGTACGTGTGGGCATTTTTGTTGCTGTTGGTCGCTGCCTCTGTTTACGCAGAGGCACACACAGTGCGGCTGTGTCCTGTGTATATTGTAAATGTTTAGGAGTATTTGCTCTTAAAAGAACTGACACCAAGCGTGTTGCTGTCATGCTTTTTCCTAGTCTTGGCCATTGTTTTCCTCCATTTCCTGCAAGTGCGTTCTTCACCTTGGCACGCTTCTCTCGGTCAAATGAAACTGCTGGTGATGCTGCCCATTTTTATTGGATTTTGTCAATTCACAGACAGACCACAACTTGAATGGAAGCTTATGCTGCGTTTTGTCTGCGCTGCTTGTCCCAGTCGGAATAGAAGCGGAAATTGATTGCGTTAATGGGACATTTTGGTAATGCCAAGAAATATGCTTTAAAAAAGTCTCGTTTGAGGCATTGTTGACGCTGCTTTGCGGCATTTATTGTGGTTTTGCGAAAATATTGATTTTTCCACATTACACATTGTATTGACCAAATACAAATTGCCAAAGTTTATTGCAAAGGGAATTCGTGGAAATTAAAAAGCAGAAGTTATTGAGAAATATAATTTTAAAATGTAGAACGCCAAAAAGGGAAGTTGGGTAAAAAGTATGGTGGTCCTTATAATACTCGAGCAGGAAGAACTTCTCCATTGTTTATGTATGCGTCTCGCTATCCAATGTTCCATCGAGTCGGTTACCGTTGTCTGACCTTAATAGAGAGATTAGATTAGATTAGATTTGGGACTCGGACAACACCTGCCCGAGACTCTGCGTCCAAGTAATGAACTATTGTGTCATGTCCCTCCACGTTACTGGAGGAATTCGTGTCCTCCAATGTCATCTAGGAACTCCTTTAGTTTCCTTAGATTCATTTCAGACAAATCTCTCGTCTGTATTACCTCCTTCCCTAATATTCGCTTTCTTGCGTGTATTAGGGCAGGGCATTCAGTTATGATATGTACAGAAGTCTCTTCCCCTTCCATACAAAATCTGCAAAGCTCGCTGTCCGTTAGTCCCAGACGCGCCCTATGCATATTTAGCAGACAGTGTCCACTTAGCATCCCCGTCATGACCTTGAGCTCCTTTCTGCTTAGGTCAATTAGGTACCTAGATTTCCTTTCCGAGTAAGCTGGAAAGAAAAGCTTGGAGCATCGTTGCCCCATTGTGTTCGACCATTTGTGGTTTGCTCGATTAATGAATTCCTGTTTAACACAATGTCTGTAATGAGACTTGCTAACACCTCTGATTGGTTCAGGTCCGTAAGGCCGGCTAGCAGCCCCATCCTTTGCCAATTTGTCCGCTTCCTCATAACCATCGTGCCCACAGTGCGCAGAGATCCAGTGTACTATCACTTGGTTTCCCCTTGAGAGATCCTGGAGAACATTTGCTGTCTCCCAGACCAGTTTGGAGTCAAATGTCATCGAGCCCAGGGCCTTGATTGCCGCCTGGCTATCTGACATTATGATTATCCTTTTCCTTCTAACATTGAGCGTTAGTAGTTTCCTGGCACACACATTTATGGCAAAGACCTCAGCCTGGAAAATCGAGGCTTTATCCCCAAGACTTACAGAAAACCGGAAACCGGAGCTAAAGATTCCTGCCCCAGTTCCTTCTTCCGTCTTGGACCCATCGTTGTACCAGACAATGTCATCACACGTGAGACTGATCTAGAGAGATAGAGCCACCAACTAACCAACTTAAAATATGTAGTAATCTCGTTCCCTCATAGCTGACGGCGGCCAATGGGACCTACAAGTATTTGAATGCTTGAAAACAACTTCACAGCGTGAGCATCACGCCGGAAAACTCTCATTTGCAGTCTCGTCGGCGTACCAAGCGAACCACAAACCACAGCTGCATCATTACAGCTCAACATGCACCAAAAAGCAAAGTACTCATCATGGAAAAGAAACATTAAAAATGGAAACGATTCAACAATTCATCCACGAAATATTTCATATTCTTTTTATAATCATTATGTTCGCGTGCCAAAGATAATATCGAAAAAACTCCATAACAAGAATACGAACATAATCAATTTGCTGGGCGCTGCAAAAGCAACAAAAACAAAAACTCCCAATGAAAACCAAGTCTCATCGAAGAAAGCAACAAATCGCCAATACCATTGACATAGCAATGAGGACACTGCAGCATTTATTTTACCCTTTTCTCGCGTCTTAACAATCTGCTTGCTTGGCACAGGTCGAGCGCAGCAGCAAGCAAAAACAAAATGCACACAAAATTATTGCAGAAATTGCAACAGAAATATGCCAACGTAAAACCAAAAAAGAAAATCAAACGAAATAATTGAAAATGAAAGCAACAAAAAAATGCTCATTTACGATAACTGCAAAGCAGTGCAAAGAAATTGGCGAAAACAAAATAAACATTGGAAAAAAGCACACTACAGCGCTGCTGGGCAGCGAACTTGGCAATTACAAGAGAAAATTAGATACAAACGGAATTAAATAATGACAAATAATTTTGCGGCATAAGAAACTATCATGAAATAAGTATAAATTCAGAACGATAGCGTTTACAATTCAAAAGCTGTTAGTACATTACATAATATTTATAAAAAAAAGGAAAATGTGACAAATTAATCGAATCCAAGTGCGATTGACTGTGAAATTTCGATGAGTTGTCGCGTCAATTTAATCGCGACATATGCGTTTGGTGGGCGGCTCGGCATCGTGTGGTGCAATCGATTGCAGCATGGGACATTTAGTGTAATTACCGAATAAGGTGAGCAACAAAGCAACGCCGTAGCCGGTGGCGCGTTCACCCTGTCAAAAGATGGAAGATATTAAATGTTAAATAGTTGTTTTGTGGCGAGGTAAACGTGGGTAAATACGTACGCAATGCACTGGTGTAGCCATGTCCACATGCATCCAGACGCCGGGATAGTCAAAGCCCAAATGCGCAGCAACGAAGAGACCCGCGCAAGACGATTGCGCATTATTTCGATCCTGCAAAAGAAGAAAACGAACCAAATGTTAACAACAATAAATCTTAATAGTATTCAAATTGAGTGACTGTTTGTATTGGCAATGAATAGCGAGTACGAACAATCAATGAGATGTATGAATTCTTTGAAGACATGAACTGGATGGGTTGGTCATGTCTCGCGTATGGAAAATAAGGCGCCGACGAAAAAGGTGTTTAAAGCGATACTTGGAGATTGACAACAAAGAGCGACACCGAGTCTCCGGTGTAAGGAACAAGTTGAAAAGTTAAGGCGCTAGCAAAGCAGAGGCGTCTGGAGAGAACTTTTGCGACAGGAAGTAACCTGCTAAGGGGTTGTTATGACTAGTTAGGTTAGGTTAGGTTAAAGAAGGGGAGTGTGCGGCATGCACTTCCACCCGAAGACCCCATTGGGTCCATTGTGAATACCTTCATTAACTAAATATATAAATATAACTAAATTTAATATTAAGTAATCAGCCTTAAGACAGAAATTTAAAATAATAAATTCAATGGTATGGAAGTAAAGCAGCAGAGCAACATCGCTTAAGGGCAAACACAACAACACTGCACTACACATTACTGACCTCCTGCCTGCAGGTCGAGAGAATCTGAACTAGTCAAAATATGTCACAAATAAGAGTTGCTGGCATTAATTTGACACATTCGATGCGCCAGTAAATGCACTCCGGCAACTGACAGACAGGCGACAGGCGTCCATGAGGACAATAAGCCATACAGTTGGACAGTGGAAGGTCAGTTAGGGAATGAGAGTGTTCGAGCGTGCGACTGAATTAGCATTTAATTGCTGAATGCCGCCGTACATAATCAACAAGTAATTAAGCGTAATAAATCGGCAAATCGGCGGCGCCAAATAGCATTTATGGAATTAACTGCAGAGTATGGCGCCTGAGTGATTTTTGCATATTCAGTTTTAGTATTCATGGTGAAAATTGTTTGGCTGGTTGAGCTTTGATGCAATAAAGACCAATAAATTGTCAATTACGCCAAATGCGAATTTTTTTCAGGCTTTTTTATGAACAAAGAGAACTGCTATTTCACTTTGAAGCCACAACTTGATACAATTATTGCTATTACCGAGCGCCGAGGTACTCAATTTAAATGCATTGCAAATTCCATAAACAGCGAACGCAGGTGAACAGTTCAATGTCTCACTTGGTATCGGTAATTCACACTTTGTGCGCGGCGGCAGGCAGCCAAGCAATGCCGATGCGTCTACGGCTACGCTTTTTAGAGCAAAAGTCCCAATAAATTCCATTTAGCTCTCTCGAAAACGCGCCAACGGCAGTCAAATGCATTTTGTATACTTGTATGCCTGCAAATGTGTGTGTGTGGGTGCGTGTGTGTGTGTATATGAACTTGTAATATCGGTTACGCTTTGCTTAATGGCAATGCCGATGCCGCTGCTGCATTATGCACCAAATGCGGCCTGCAACGTGCGCGCGCAAACGACACTCGATGCGGCGGCACAACAACAGCGCTGTCGAAGCCAACGTAAACAGGTGCAACGGCGCACTATCGCAACTTGCCAGCCTGCCAATTGCACAACTATCCATCGCGTACATTTGCAATGTTTTCACATTTTTCAGGCCGCGAACGTGCCACGCGGTGAAAATATCAAAATCGCTTACTTTTTACCGGCGACTGAGTGTTGAGTAGTGCAGTGCAGTGCGGTAAGAGTAATGTTGATGTTGGACCAGACTACTCAAGTACAATAAATTTGCACTAAATTTCCATAACAAGGTTTCGGTGCAGTCGTGCTGGCGGCATTTCATCGAGCTGTTCTAAATCTACGTTCGAAAAGTAGTGCTGGGAGCCAGAAGTGATTTTGGACCAAGAGATTTTTGAAACATTTTCTATGGAAATGTGGACATAACAAGTATCAGTGGAGCACACAGGATTCAATTTTCGTGGGACGAGAGGTTCCGTACACAACTTGTCAAACCAATACTATTTGAAACCACATTTGCCGCCTACAATTTTTATGACAAACAGATGTCTAGAAGAGGGGTTTGAGCATAGAATTGAGAAGAACTTTACGGTGTCTTTAGGGAAGCATGTTTTTTTTTAATTGGTCAATAAGTCAACAAGACAACAGAGTAGAATTGTGATGCAATGACTTCTGCAGAAGGAAAGTGAAGAAGAAGAAGTGGAGCGTTGAACATTTCCTTTGCAAATGCCGAGCGGTAGGAAGGGCAGGGTTCGGCTAAAAGCTGTCTACCTGGTTTGGAAAAAAAAGTCAAAAACTCTACTAAAATTCCTTTGTACTATCAACTGGTTGTCGAATAAGAAAAGTGATTAGGAGGACAACTCCGTGTGGTAACACAACGACGACTGCTGAACCTAAGACATGATTATTATTTATTATTATTGATGGGGATGATGCACTCCTGTAGATCTATTGTGCCCCCTTCTTGGACTTCAAAGACTGTCAGTGAGTCCAGTATCCAAGAGAAATTTTAGTATACTTCCTACACCTCTGGATACCCAGTCCGTACCTGGTATAAGATGGTCCCCCAGGTGTTTCTTTCTTTTATGCATGAGTACAGGGAATTCTCCTAGTATATGTATTGCAGTCTCGTTTTCCTGCAAGCAGAACCTGCAACAACTCCGTTTTCACGGAGACATGATACAAGTATCGCCTTTCCTTTATCAATAGTCAACGCTAGAAAGGACACGCTTTCACTTTATAAGACAACGTTTCCTAAGCTGTCTAGGAGACAGTTAAGATTCCTAAAAGCCATCAGCTGACTGTCTCGAATATGGAAAGTGAAAAGGGGAACAACTGCGAACACTGAACCTAACCTCTGCAAGCAAGGACAGCCTTCAGTTTAACACTAGAATGCCCAAGGTAGTCATTTTGACTACATTGAGGTCTTTTATTGTAAATAACTTTTATTGCATCGCTTTCTAAAAAAATATCTTACGTGACTTTTACTTTTAAAGCTAAATGGAATAAATAAATTAAAAATATTGTAAAAAAATTGTTTACCTCAATTTTGCAAAATTTACCTTAAATGGGGTCATTTTGACTACATATAGAACATTTTCACCAATTCTTACTGATAAATAGACAAATATGCATCTTCAATTGCGAAATATGAAAATATCAAATAATTGCAAACATTTAAAAAAAATATCATAGGCTGTGACAATTCCCAAATTTTCCAATCCAAAATTCATTTACAAAATTCATTCACAAATTCCAAATTTCATTCCATTTTATCCCATTTATCTGTAAAGTACGCCATTATATTTAAATGAATTTACTTTGTAAACCATAAAAAATAAAAACTAAATACTTATTTTATTTTAATCTCGTGTACATTTATTCATATTTGCTACTTAAAAACCAATACAATTAAAAAAGTCAGTAAACAATATTGTAGTCAAGATGAGTACATATGGACATTTTAGGTACATAGGTCAGATTGTCGGGCATTCTAGTGTTAATGGCTCCACACTTCCTAAGTTGTCGAGAGTAGTTGAAAAAACGCACCAACTATACCACCAACTGGTTCTGAAATATGTATGTGAAATTATTGGAAGGACAACTGCGTGTGGACACAATAGGAGCCACTTGGCCTAAGTGAAGTCTTTAGACGACCACCTTCTTAGAAAAAATATTCATTAAAGCATAGAGACGTATCCAAACAACAAACATTGAACGCACGCGTTGAACGCACTGTTGAAGGCGGCGCTAGAATTTTGTATGTTATGCTCTTTGTAAATCTTAGATTGTTCTCTTCGTTGGTATCCTTTTAGCTCATGGAACTAACAACCCATACCATGAAAACGAAAACTAACACGTCATATAATTGAATAAAAATACCTCTTTGTTTACACCAGAGACATCTATCGAATAATTGTTTGATTGTCCACTCAATTCACTGCATACAATTAATTTAATAATAGTTTCGATTTATAAGTAATTTAAATATGAACAAATCGTATGTATAAATTTATTTAATACGAAATACGCAGCAAAATTAATTGCAAAACCTTTTCAATTAGGAACAAAAACCGTAGCAACGCATGTCAGCGGCCACTTCCAACTACAATCGAATTCCACGCACAATGCCGCAATGCCGTGTTAATGCTTACAAAAAGAGACACAAATTGTGGACACAAGCACAACAACAAAGCCTGTCCGAATGCCGTGCACTATTGGCCAAATGTGAAGTATTAAATGTGCATTAAAATAATAGAAATTACAATATCGATTTCATTGCAGAAAGCCGTCATGTGTTTGTCATGCGGCGCAACAGTGCGTATGAGTGACATTGCACATGGCTGACGTTGATGCCGCTGCGCTGCGTTTCTGCTTCAAACATTTGCATTTAAGATCTGAACCATTTTCGCATTTAAGGGCCCAATGTCAGATGGCCTGGAAGACAGCAGCAAAACCGGAGCTGCAACCGGCAGCAGCTCATATGCAATTTGCGACATTAAGTACACGTGGGCTGCCAACAACAAACATTTGTTGTTTATAGCTCCCCACTGTCTAAGAACAGCGCCTGCCACTGCTGACGCTGTGGTTGCTGTTTTAGCTTCAACGCGTTTAAAAAAATAATGGCAACGCCAGCACCACATCCGTATCTGCCCGAATATTACAAGAACAACAGCAACAGCTATAACGGTAATGTAGCGCAGCTACTCGCGGCGCAAGATTGCAGCAAGCAATGCTGTTGTGCTGTTTGCATTACGAGTGGGCGGCGGAGGGTTAATGTGCCCATTTCAAAAAAGCACGCAGGCCAAGCACGCAGGCAGACATACAGACATACAGACAGCCAGCCAGACAGGGCGGCAATCATACATACAAACTCACAGAGGCAAAAAGACAGCCAACACGATTTTCATTTTCTTTAAAATGTTCTTTATGGCTGACATTTAAGCGGCGGCAATTTTCATTGAATCATCGTTGCAAAAACAACAACAACAACACCAACAACAACATCTGTATGTACATTTGATAACGCGAAGGCAACGACGTGCGTATGGCGGCCACGGTGTGGCGTCGTCTGTCGAGACGTGAAATGCGAACCGTCCATTAAGAGGCAGAGGCGACTGTTGCAACAACGGCAACAACAGCAACGGGAAACGATATGCGTTATTACATAAATTACATATTGTGACGGTGATAACAAGACGGCTGCAACAACAACAAAACAGCAAAAAGACGCCGGCGCAGAAGAAACAACACAAAGCAAAGTAAAAACTCAAGAAATTTGGCATTGCCGCTAATTTTGTTGTGGCGTGAATATTAAAATTATGCACACGCAGTGTTTGCTGAAAAAAAACGGCGTTTTTTTCATAAATAAATAAATAGGAATTATAAGAAAATAGCAGCAAAAAAAGGTGAAGAAAAAAATCACAATTTCAAAACAAGCTGGGAGACACATTTTAGTAGATGGAAAGTGGGAAAAGTTGAATAACAAATTTAAAAAATCTTATCAATAACTTTACCTAAAAATTGCAACAAAAATATTGAGAACGAGCATAGTTTACTATGGATGAATATAGGCAAAACACTATTTTTTTGGACAACCAATTGATTGAAATTTCATTTTCAAGCTTTCTAGGTTAGGGTTCATGCAAATCCCCCACGAATCTGTTAACCCTTTCGCTACAGGTTTTTACTGGGGAAAGTTAAAATTTTAAATTTTACGTCTTAGGCTTCTATGTGGTTATATTATTTTAATGTTTATACTCGGACCCTGTATTTTAGAGTGTTTTTCTATGAGAGCAACCACATCGTTGTGGCTGTAATAATTACTTAAACATAAAACTTTTTACGCATAACGAAAATTTGAATATTTCTTCATTTACTTCAGCCAAAATTTTAAAAAAAGTATATAAATTGAAAGAAAACGTCAAATTAAAAAGTTCTCTAATTTTTTCTGCTTCTTCTTCCTTTACTATGTCAAGATATACCATTAAAAAAACGTGTATACTTTTCTTCTTTAAACCTAAATATTCAGTTTATTAATTTCGTATTTTTCCTAAAACTTCAAACTATTCTAAAGACCAACAAAAAAATTTATTCTTCCAACCATAGAGGATGCAGACGTCCACAAAGTAGCATGTTGCCATATGGCAACAAAATAGCGAAAGGGTTGTCTCCAATGTAAATAAATCAAGAAAATACATTCCAGTGTCCCACAGTGCAAAACTACCTGCTTGAAATTAATTTCACAATACTCTGATCGTTTTAGTAAACCGGTTTTTAATGAAACTGACCGACTTGGGGCAAATCTAGCCATCACTTAAAAACGTCTTTAATACTTTTCAAGCACAACAAACCAAAATTCTATACGAAGCAGCAAAGCCAGGCAAATACAAAAGCGCAATGGAAAAAAATCTCGGAAAAACGAAGGAAGACGCACACACAAACCATCAGAAGGAGTAACTTTCTCTGGTTGGCATTGAATGGCATTCAAATCGCGCGCACACACACACACACACACACAAACCACGCCAATACATCGAAGTTGCGACTGTGCCATCTCTCGCATCATTGTCGCCGCCGTCGTCACGTCATTTCCGCTTTAAAGCGCACAGTAATGGCTGGCAAAAAGGCGGAAGCATTGTAAGTCTGCGGGACTGGGATGAAGGGATGAAGTGGGAAAACGGCAGCAGCCTTTGGCTTTGGTGTGTTGTCATCGATTAAACTTTTCAATATTGTTTACGCGCAGCATACGTTTTTTTTTTGTTGTTGTTTTGTCATTGCCACTATTATCGACAGTGCCATTGCCGCCTGTTTTGCACTTTGCCTTCGCGCCGGCAATTTACTTTTTTATTCAATTTTTCTCTCTTCGCACACAGCAAGTTGTGCGATTTTTTGTTGTTACGCAAAAGTTTTCAAGGTTGTTTTGTGGTTATGTGTGCTGCTGCCGTTGCCGCTACCAAAGCACATTTTCATGAAAAGGATATCGACAGGCAACAACAATAAACAACAAACAAGATGAAAAAATTGGAAACGAAATGAAACACATTGAAATTGCATATCGGAGTTTTGAAACGCGATACGGCACGCGAAAGGATCAGCACCGCAACCAGTGAACTGCCGGCTGCGGAAGCCAAGAACGAATGGGACGATGGTTTGGCACAGCGGAAGGCCGAAGGTATGTGTAGGAGGAATATAATAACAGGAAAAATATGCTTTAACACATCCTTGTTGACATCGCCAAGAGATGACAACAATAACAGTGACAACAACACAAGACAAACGCAAATGGAGCGTACTTCCAAATACATTTTAGAAATTTAAATGAGCGAAAAAGTCAGCAGGCAAACGAATAATATGAAAATGTTATGTGTGCGTGTGTGGGAGACTGTGAGTATGTAAAACTTAAAGCCTGATTATCTTAATTTAGCTAAAAGATTTCAAGTCACAGCTGAAGAGATGGTTGTGCCATAAATGTAAATCTGTGTATCGTAGACGCTTGGAACGGACTGAAATGTGTGAATAGATGAACTAAACAACAAGTGCATGTAGGTCAAGATTCCTGACGGACCTGGCTGGATCGAAATCTCGAATTTGCTCTCTTTCATTAATAAATCGAGCTGATTTGCCGCGGCTCGAGACTGTTGGTTAGCTCCGAAGAAAAATAAGAAGAGATTCACAATGGACCATTTCGGCCCCAGAGTGGAATTGCAGTCTGTGCCGCACCCACCCTTCTTTACCTAACCTAACCTAACTTAATGGTGAAAGCAATCAGAGCCAGAAAGAGACACTTCTAGCCCGATGAAGATGAGATGAGTTGCGGCTCTGCAGGAACGCCGACTACCCTGAAGTCAAGATTCCTTAGGGACCTGGCTGGATCCAAATCTCGAATATGCTCTCTTTCAATAAGAGATCGAACTGGTTTTCCTCGACTCGAGACTGTTGGTTAGCCCCGAAGAAAAATAAGAAGAGATTCACAAGGACCATTTCGGCCTCCAGTGGAATTGTGGACCGCACACACCCTTCTTTACCTAACCTAACCTAACTTAAATAATGATGAAAGAAATCAGAGCCAGAAAGAGAAATGTCTAGTCCCACCAGGACGCACAGAGACCTTCACATCAGGCCCTGCTTTAATAATGTATTAAAAGAATCTACAACAATAAAATCCGGGCCGGAAATATTTTTCTTTAGAATTTTGCGAAAACATTTTTTGAGCTAAGGACTGTACCGAAAAGAAACTGCACACTTTTGATTCAATATTTCTCTTAGTGTAGACGTTTGATCGCAATGCGGAATGTACCGTTAGAAAGCATGATCATTTGTGCTTTTATTGTCCTTGATTTCTCTGCTACTCGTAGTACAGTTTTCCCGATGCCGCGAATCGAAGAGCAGGTGTGTAAGCAAATTGTGCACAATTACTGCTCTGAAAAGGGAATTTCGTACAGATAGTTGGCCAATCGATACGAATTCAGTGTCAATAGTCTGAAAATGTAATCATCAAATTTGGAGATACTTGTTCTCTCAAAGATTTGCCAAAAAGTGGAAGAAAAAATGTCCAAGTGACCCGAAACTTGAAAAAAAGTGCTAACATTAATAAGAAAAAACAATTCAATGTTTGTACGAAATTTAGCAAAAAAAGCTAGAACAAGTGCCATTATGATTCAAAGAGTGAAGCAAAGGCATAACCTAAAAACTTACAAAAAACAAAATTTACCCAAAAACAGTAAAAGACAAGTGAAAGTGGGGATAACAACGCTTCGAAAAATGTACGTTCGCTTATATCAAAATGTTGTTGACTGTGTTGTGATGGACGACGAAACTTACATTAAAATGGACTCAAGAACATTACCAGGTCCCCAATTTTACACAAAGCAGAAAGGTGGTTCTGTCGACCTGTCAGTGTCAACAATTGGAATCGAAAAGTTTGGCGAGAAAGTTCTCATCTGCAGGCTATTTGTTCTTTCGGCCTTAGAACTTTTCCTTTCTTTACAAAGGGCACTATATCCGTTGAGATTTACAAAAAAGAGTGTATAAACTATCGGCTTCTACCATTCTATAAAAAAACATAATGTTTCGACAATATTTTGGCCCGATTTAGCTACCGCACACTACGCCGGTTCAGCATTGACTTTGTTAGAAAAAAACAATGTCAATTATGTTGCAAAAGAGGAGAATCCGCCAAACGCTCCAGAATTCCGCCCTATAGAGAGATATTGGGCTATTGTCAAGCGAAATTTAAGGAAGGATAGTCGAGTTGCCGCTGACGTCAAGGACTTAAAAAAAACTGGCTTAAGGCCAGCACTGCCGGTACAAAAGAGGGTGTGCAGAATTTTATAAAGGGGATAAAACAAAAAATTCGCCATAAATTAAGAGAATAAATTTTTAAAATAAATTTTAATAAAATACAAATAAAAACACAATAGGCTTCAATACAAAAAAATTTGAAACGAAAATTAATAAAAATCGTTATGTTGTGAGCAAAAGAATGTGTGCAGTTTCTTTTCGGTACAGTCCTTATTTATGTGATTTGAGGCAAAACTGAAAAATTAAATTTTTTTAGTGTATGTTTAGTGTAAACATAGGGTCACGCTAGGCACTACGGGGTTAAGCCTCGGATAAAAAGCTCCCCGATCTCCGTGCCTCCCGGCAGTGTTAAAACCAATACATGAATAAACCACATAGTTGAACAACAAACAAAAATGGTAACCAGAGAAACGAATATAGAAATCCATTAAGAGAAGTAAACAAATAGCTCACAACGTAGTTGAACTATAAACCCAATGAGCATAAATTGAAGGATGAACGAACGGCTTAAACGGCTTAAAAGTAATGCAACGACTCAAGAATCCATTGAAACCAAAAAAGGCAAATTAAAGCATAAACTGAGGAATAAAATAGAGTAATTCAAATCAAGTAAAAGATGAAGATGCCAGCACTTGTCAGAAAAAGGAAGGCAATTTGTTTGTGCCTCATCAAAATTTCAGCCATTTTAAATACGCAGTTGTTGTTTGACAACGGTTGGAATTTTTGTGAAAATAGAATAAAAAACGATAAATGACGATTTGAAATTTAACGTTCAAAAATTGCAACTAAAGACAATAACATCGCTCAAGTTCACCAGATGATGCCAGACAACTATCGAATTAAAGTGAGAGAGATAGCAGAGGCTATGAATATGTTCAAGGATCATATTTGTCACATATTGAAACATTTAAGCACGAGAAAACTGCGAACGCGTTGGCTGCCGCAACGTGTGCGAATGAAAATTTCCAACGCTCTATTAACGCAATTTAAACACAATAAATCACAGCTGTAGTCCTTGCAAGGACTATGTAGGCTATGCCAAAAAAATAAAAATATCTTTGAAGAATGTCTTGTAGATATCTTTGTAAGGCCGAAATCTTGTTGGGCTACCCTCGTTGATGACGACCAAAAAAACTATTCGCGAAAAGTCAGAGTAAAGAATTTTATGGAAAGAAAAATACAGGAATAAATGGATGAAGGTAGATGCGTGAGCTTCTTCTCTCTTTTCACTTTAAATTTTTCATTAAATTTCAAAAAACCGTTTTTTCATAAGTTTGCCCTATTTTTTTAAGCCAAACATAAACACAAGCGAGGCAAAATTCAAACATCCGCCACAATGCGTTGTTAGTGATTGTGGTAACGGAAGGAAATTTTATTATGCCAAAAAATAGAAACTCAACGTTTATGTACAATTTTCAATGTTTAAACAATTTTATTGCGCGAATGTTTATGATTTCACTGACGCCCAAAACCGGAGAAAGTGCAGCCCACTGCACTGTGCAATGTGTGTCGGCCTTGGTACGATTTTTATGTGTGTATGTATGTATGTTGTTGTTGCTTTGGCGCTTGCACCAACACCAACTCCATCTAACCAAGTGTTGATTTATGGCAATAATTGTTGTTTTTTTATTCGCATTTCGTAAATAAACCAACAGCAAAGCAAAAGGAAGCCGAAAATATGCGAAGGGAAAAAGGAAGTGAATTTAAAAACGCCACAATGTGGTATAAAACAGCAGCTACGAAAATTCCTCAACAAATTCGCGTGCGCACTGCATGCAGCTACAATCGAAAGCAAAAACAACAAGTGCCAGTAGTGAATTAGCTGTTGGCACTGACTTACTTGGACACTACACACTACAGTTGGGATCATTTATATGTCTCTTAATGTTCGCATTCGAATCTTTCCATTCATATCTCTCCTACCAACAAATGCCAGAATGCTGACAGTAGATGTTGACTGATTTGAAAACTAAAAAAAATATAAAAAATACTTAACCTCGTTAGAATATGGCGATATGTATATCAAATGAAAGAGGAAAGGCTCAAGAATTTAAATAAAATTAATTTGTTATCTATTTGTGAAAGAAGGATATGAAAAAGGTCCTTTGAAAATTTTAATTCTTTATATCCTTGTAAATTTATACAGAGTTTTCTTGAAAAGTAAGTATGTTAAAACCCCAAATCTCCCTGATCACGAGTCAAAATTTCATTACTCTAAATTTATTAGTTCGAAAGTTATTACAAAAAAAGGCGGAAGCTGCAATTCTAATGAAGTACAAAAATTCTAATTTATTTGAGTATCAGTATTTTAAATAATAAAAACATGCAAAATCAATGAAGCGAGAATAATGACATTTTGACACGTGATCAAGGAGATTTGGGGCTTTAACATACTTACTTTTCAAGAAAATTCGATGTAAATTTTCAAGGATATAAAGGATTAAAATTTTCAAAGGACCTTTTTCATATCCTTCTTTCACAAATAGATAAAAAATTAATTTTATTTCAATTCTTGAGCCTTTCCTCCTTCCTTTGATATACATATCGCCATATTCTAACGAAGTTAAGTATTTTTTCTATTTTTTTATTTTTTATCCCCTTCAAAATTTTGAAGTCCTTTTAAAAGGACAAAGGATGTAGAAATGAAAAACTGAGTACGCAGTATTACTATGTTTGGTCTCTAGTTTCACGCCCATACGGATTTTTTCCGGTGTGAAACATTTTTTTAATTTTTGTCGCACGGTGCTATAGTTGGGATCTTTTATATATATGATAGACCCATCTTAGATCTCTTATGTGTATTCTTCCAACTTTAAAATCGATTATAAGTTAATAAAACAATTATGATATTTTGTTATCTGGGCTTTGAAGAAAGCATGTCAGATCCACCGCCAATGGGAAATATCCATAAACTATTTCAGATTATGGCGGTTTAAACTAAAATATTCTATAATATAATAGATATAATGTTTATCATTGTCTAGAAGTCAACGACTCAGGCGCGTTCCAAACCAACCCAGGAACCATACATTTTGAGACTTTTTTCCACATCTCTTTTGATTTTCCTTATTCACTTCGCTAGGTACCTCAACATGGTCATCAACAGGGTCTCAAATGCCTTGTATTGGTTACGATAATCAATTTAAATTTTAAATTCTGCCAGCGTGAGTGATTAGTCTATGACTTTCTGCATCACTACTGTTTCAAAATTCATCAAAATTTTCGCAAGTGCTCAGCTCATACAAAGTGGTCTGCCAACAAACCGACTAGCCGCCCTGGAACAAACATAGCCGAGTCCATTGGCCCAATATGACATATGAGGCTTTCCTTAGTTTCAACCAACTCCAACCTCTCTCAACCCAAGACTTGCTGCGGCCTTGATGCCTGATGAAGATTCTAATTACCAGACCTTGATGCCTGATGAAGATTTCAATTCGAATCACAAATAAAACTACTTGACACTAAACCAAAAAAAAAACGTACCGCACACCAAAGTCCACATATCCTGGCACATACTGAAGAATGAGTGCAGAGCGTATAAAAATGAAAGTAAAAAATTGAAACACAAAATAAACAAAATGTGAAAATAAAATGCAAAAAAGTGTAGCTAAAGAATTTATTGCAATAAATTGTGCCGGCGGCTACAAACATAGCTGGCTTAGCTGCTTGGAATTTTTATGCGATGCTTCCGCAGCGTTTGTTGCTCGGTTTGCCTCGTTGGACTGTTTGGTTGTTTGGCTGTTTGTTGTTGCTGGTACGCTGGCTTGGCGGAATCGGGCATTTTACGCTTTTCTCATTTGCCGCAATTGGCCTTAACCGTTGACGCTGGCACCAACAGTGCGAGAAACTGGGTCACAGTGCTGTCATACCCCGCGTACAACCAAACTGCACACAAGACAGCGACGCATGCAATTTTCATTAAAAATTGGGTCGCGCGTAAATTCAATAAAATTCTCAACAACTGTAAACAGCGACAGCCGGCAAGTCGCTCAATTGGCCGGTCAGTAGTCAGTCGGCCATTAAAATCACTCATACGCCACGACTGCTGCAATTGTGCGCATACGCCGTAAAACGGACAATAAAACGCAAAATTCATAAACGCAATGCAATCAAATCAGCGCCCGTTGCTGTGCCGCCCAAAACGACTAACGCTTTCATGCACTTTTGCCTTTGCACGCAATAAGGCAGAAGCAACACAAAAAAACTATACGTGCAGCAATTGCAGATAAACGGGCGGACGTGCGAATGCCTACATTCAATTACACACACACACACACACATACACAGGCACACCAGCAACAACTTTCATCGTACGCCCGGTTTTAGAAAACTTAATTTACCATGTTGCACCAACCCCGGCGCGCGTTTTCATGTTATCCGCGCGCTTCTTTTCAGTTGCTGCTGCACGCACGCAAACGTCAGCGCCACTGTCCGGGCGCCTTGTTCGCTTCACCCGTTCCACTTGCCGGCACTTGCCTTTCACCAGCCACCAGTAAACGCTGCACAGTAAACGCATTCAACATTTTAAGCCACTTTATCAAACGCCACTTTGATGGAGTGCGCTGCCACGTCCGCGGCAGCTCCGCTCACTACACTACACCGTTAGTTAGCGGGCACCGTTGGCTGCGGCGCGAGGGACGAGTTGAATTCAGATTACTTGCAGCAACTGTTGGCGATGAACATTTGAATCGTTGCAGAAGCATTCGAACCATTGCAGAGTCTTTGAAATCAAGTTGAAGTCTGGTGGCCTTTACAAGCAATTTTCAAGGGCATACTTTTAGGCTGGCTTTTTGTTGCGACATGAAGTGTCCAATAGACGATTAGACTGGGGAAATTACAATTATAAAATGTCTGCACACCAAAATCGGGACACTTGTTTTCTGATATAAAAATAAAACAAAGTAATCTAGAATTTTTTTTTACAATTTATTTCTACTCTTCGGCCTTTGAGGTATGATAAAGTCCAGATTTATTTCTAATTTTTTCCTGCCGTCAATTTTTGCACGAAAAATTCGTCCACTTTTTCAGACCCCCACAACCACTTCCTCCGGAACTTTTCTTCTGTCGATACCCTCGCATCACTCTTCTTTAAAATGCCTATAACTATCGACCAGTAGTTTTCGATAGGGCGGAGTTCCGGGTTGTTAGGCGGATTACACTCGCGCTGTACATATTCCATCCCATTCTCTTCATACCACTACAGAGTTTCCCTGGAGTAGTGGCAAGTAGCCAAGTCAGGCCAAAACAACTGCTTTGATGTGTGGCGACGAATGAGAGGCAGCAGTCTCTTTTCGAGGCATTTTTCCCGTTAAATATTGCCATT
The DNA here is from genome assembly GCA_964056695.1 of Melieria picta. Classification (NCBI taxonomy): domain Eukaryota; kingdom Metazoa; phylum Arthropoda; class Insecta; order Diptera; family Ulidiidae; genus Melieria; species Melieria picta. The sequence continues at coordinate 106,793,711 of OZ057398.1, forward strand.
CATTGTACCAACTGTTACAAAAAAAGTTTGTTTTAAAACCGCACGAACAGATGGCTTGCCAAACCATGGTTCTTTGGGAATTTTACCCTTGATTTCACCTTGTCTTCATCAGCAACATCTTGGCGATTCGTGGCTGTGTAGAATTCTTGCCCAGCTAAAAATGTAAAGTTGTTGAAGCAGTATGTTTCATCATCCATGATCACACTACTGAATTTCGTTAGCAAATTTTCGTACAAGTTACGACAACGGTGCTTCACGGTGAGATTTCGTTTCGCGACCCGATCTGGTACTACTTGAGCCTTGTAACTCTTCAAGCTTGCTCGCCTCTTGGCTTTCTGGACGAGCGATGACGATTTCTCCACGATTTAAGCCACCGAACGACTTGACATTCGCGGATTTTTTTTAAATGCGGCAATCACTTTCTTCGTGCATCTAACATTCTTCTGGCCATGGTCACCACCACTACCCGTCCTACGATCAACACTCAGCCTTTCCTTACAATTTTTCAACACTTTACTGCATGTCGATGGTGCAAAATTTAGCTTTTTTGCAATTCGGCGTATACTGAGGTTGGGATTCGTAGTGTGTTCGTGCAAGATGAGTTTTCTACGTTCGTATTCGTTTGCCATTTTCTTACTAATAAAAGGGGTTTTGCAAATTTTTTTTTATTGAATATTAAAAACTAAGTCATGGAGTACTTACATCTCAAATTTTACTCTTCAAATAGTTTTATTTGAAAAGATACAGGGGTTTTAAAGTGTCCCGATTTTGGTGTGCACACCCTTTAGTTGTTCGACAACAATTTAGGCATTTAGGAGAGGCATTTCATCTCCCTACAATCCATAATCTCGTAAGTTTAACATCCGGGTATCTATCTATCAGATTCTAAACCTTAAACTAAAAAAAAAAATTCAAGTTTGTTGTGTTTGTTAAATTAAACATTTACAATGCAAACAACATAACGTCTGAAATACGCTAAAAAATCAAATTATTTCATAAACTGTCACTGTCACTGCCACTGCCGAAGCGTTATTGTAATTTGGGCTTTAGAATTTTTTTTTTGCATTTCAAACCGCTAAAATGTTATGTACTCCACGCTGACGTTTCAATTCATCAAAGTAAAAACTAAACTAACACAAATACAACCACTGAATTCAAACGTACATAAAATATTTATTAAAAAATATAAAGAAAATGAATAAAGCCGTCATGAATGTAAAAGTTTAATGTTGTACGCCTGCAAGCCTCACACAAATCAATCATATTGAACGTACATCACTCATTGTTCGCTTCAAATATGAAACAACTTGTGATAAGTTAGGCTGAAACTTATTAAATTTTAGTACAGTTTTACAATATTCAGAGAATAAAAAATAAAAATTTCAACTCACATTGTATTAACCCTTTGAAAGCCGTCAAGCCCGCCGCTAGCAACACCCTGGCCACAGCTTAGCAATGCGAAACAAGAAGAAATGCCCAACAAGTCGTCAACCCGTCAGCTGTACAAACGTGCAGACAACCGAACCAATGTTGAAATCCACTGACGCTGACCCAAATCTAATATTTGCTGCCATTTATCAGGCATACAATGCATCGGGGCACAGCTAAGCGCAAAGGCAAAAGGCCAAACAACTGAAAGGTCACGTAGAAACGCAACAACAAAAACGCCATCACTACAACTGTTACAAAAACAGCAACAGCAGCAGGAGCAAAAGGAATATAAATAACGGTCAACGAAACGAACGAAGCAAAGTTTCGAGAGTGTCAAACTGCATTGAAGGGCGGCCACTTGTAATTAACTGTCAGAATTGTGACAGATGATCAAAAGTTCATTTCCCAATCAAAACCGTATACAGTGGAGTGGACATAAAACACGAACGAACAGTGGGGACATGTAACAATTCCAAATACCGCTCAATCAAAACTAACTACACAAGATACGCGAATACGTGGTTCGCACTGCAGTTCGTCACTGTTGAATGACAACAGCCACACAAAAACAAAAACAAAAACGGTCAATGCACAACTTACCGCAACGGAATTTTTCATATCAGCAATGGCCGATGCAAACTCGGAGAAATGCAATTCGGGACAGTAAATGATGGGCGCCAGTAAATCACCAGATTTGCGACCGGCCTCCAATGATTTGGCCTCCCAATCATCGGAATTGGTTAGAATGGCTCCGTGATATTTGCCCGTTGCAATGCCCTGTAAAGAGATAAAAAAAAATTAGAAAACTTGTAATCAGAGTCAAATGAGTTTTGGTTGATTGATAAACAGTTCATGGAGTGCAAAAACAATTTGGATAAATCTAAACATAAACCAAAAATTGGACAATTTGAAGAAGTCAAAAATATGCATTGCCATGAAACTGTCATTGTAGTGGTGATAGTAGTAGTAGTAGTAGTAGTAGTAGTAGTAGTAGTAGTAGTAGTAGTAGTAGTAGTAGTAGTAGTAGTAGTAGTAGTAGTAGTAGTAGTAGTAGTAGTAGTAGTAGTAGTAGTAGTAGTAGTAGTAGTAGTAGTAGTAGTAGTAGTAGTAGTGATTGATGAAGGGAACCATGGTGTCAGTAGTTAACCCTTCATTACTATCGTTAGGGTGGAATCCACTTGTGAGTTCAATTTCTTAGTAAAATATAGATTTTTTAACCAAAACCAACATAAAGTTATAATTTAATCCACATTTGCATATTTCGGAATGTTTTAGAGTATATTTCATTTGTATAAAGAAAGCAATTGTTTTTATACAATTGTTTTCAAAAGTAACTGCGTGTGTTACACCCACGATAGTAGTAGCGTTATAATATTGCTGGATGCTTAAGGGGGTCGTCTACGAAGCGGCCTGATCTTCGAGCCTGTTTTTCAAGATTTATTACGAAGGAACAAAAAAAATATTCACTCACTTTTTTTGTTTATTTAATCGTAATCTTTCAAGTGGCAAGGTCATAAAAATTATATTTCTACATATTCGAGTGCAGGATGACCTTGAACGTGCCCTCATCAGCATTTTGATATCAATTTCCCTGCACGATTTTGGGCCAACCACGTAACCTACAACAAAAAATTAAACTAATCTATAATTGATATTACATCAGCTATGTTTAGACACGAGCTTTTTGTAAAATTCAAAAATTTCTCGAAATGGTGGACATTTTTGAAAGAAAAGTTATTTTTTCCCCTTTTTTTCAAATGTTTATTGCCTGTTATAATAAAAACAAAACAATATTTTGTAAAAAGCTCGTGTCTAAACATAGCGACATGTTTTCTGAGCATCGAATCGAATCGATCCGTGTAAAACTTTTCTTAAAACCGTGCAAGTAAGTTAGAAAATACGACTTTCGGGAAAGCGCGTTTAAAGTTCACAGAGAGCGCGCGGAAACACCGTGAGCGAGCGTGCTCAATGCTCTACAGCTCAATAACCATGAAGAGTTTACCCAAATCCTTTGGAAATAACATTCCTCACGTCTTCCAAATGAAAATTATGTAAAAAAAAATGATTTTTTAAAACTTTGTACGTAGACGTAGACCCCCTTAACACCCAATGTTAGTAATGAAGTTTTATTTTTTATAAATTACATGTGCATATTTTTATTCACTTTTTGGCGACAATTTTTTTAACTAACGTATAGACCATTTACTTAGTAGAAAATCTTTAAAAATTATGCTCTAGGATAAGTAACAAATTTTTTGTGACTTTTTTGATTTTATTTTAATTTAATAATTACCGATTTATTTTAAGTTATGTCAATTTTGCTGGTCGTTTTTTCATCTTATGCCAATTTTGCAAAATTTAAAAACTATAAATGGCAATTAAAAAGTCGAAAGAAAAATTTTGAAAATCCGATATTAATTTATTCATATGAAAATATAAACTAAAATTGTCACAACTTTACTTAGAATTAACTCCAACAAAGATTTATTTCGTCAAAAGCTTCACAACTTGAATCAGGACTCTTTTGCATTGAGCTGCAGCGAACAAATAGCATCAATCTTCTCGACACAACTAAAAATAAGTCACTATATGTAGCTATGAAAAAGATAAAAAGCAAAAACAATATGCTGAAAATCTGAAATATATTTTTGCAAAATCTACAGTAACCCACTCTGCACCTGTTGCTATGAATCAATCAATTCAACTTTACCAGAAATGAACGCAAGCTATGACGACATGTTTGATAACCTTAAAAAATTGCAGGTATATTGTTGATTATTGTTTGAGTTTTTACGCAACATTTTACCTCGGTCCGAAAAAATTATTAAATAATTATTTATTACTTATTTTTTTAGCTATCGAAATTACTAAGCCCAGGACACATAGCTTGAATATTGTGCAAGATGTGACTATTTTCAAGATGTTGTATTTTTTTATTTAATCTTTTTTTCTTAAAATGAGATGCACATAAACAAATGTTTATATTAAATAAATCAATTAACAAAATTATACAATTTATTTTTGTTTTTACATGTTATGATGTTCTGATTATGAAAAAATTTGGTTTTTGTTTATTTTACCTTAATGGATAAGTAAAACGGATAATAAAAAGTTGTGGGTGGATTACACCCATAGCTAGTAATGGCGTTAGTGTAATAGACGATAGTAATGGAGGGTTAAGAGACACGCCAAAAAAGTGGCCGACTCGATTTATTCCTGCGTCTGTTTAGTTGAACAGTGAACAGTTGAACATTATGAAATTCAATGCACAATTTCAAACAAAAAATTAAAAAAAAGTAAAATATTAATAGTTAGCTGCAAATAGAGATTTCTAATCTGTAAACGCGCTCATCATTTTCCAAGTGAATAACTTAATAAAGCGTTTCCTTTCATACGGACAAACGATGGGAATGGAAATATCACAGCAACAGCTGAGAAAAACACAAACGTTGAACTGCAGTCGAAACAAAAGGGAAAAGCGACAGCAGCTGTGCTGAATGCACATAAAAACCCAACAACTACATAGATGCGATAAGTACTTGCAGCTTGCAATCGAACAGGCAATGGACAAAACCACTGCGAACACGAAGCCCAGCAGCAAATTCATGCATAAGATCAGAGAGAGCAAATTGTTAACGAAAATGCTAAAAGTAAAAACCAGTGTGGAAGGAAACAAATATTCGAAAAAATACAAAAAATATAAAACAAAAAAATTACTGTACAAAAGCATTCTGGCGATTAAAGAGACAACTTAAGAGACCAGCAGACGACAGCGATGAATGTGTTTAATTTCAATCTGCTGCTGTGTACAAAAAAAAAAGCAGTGACAGCTTTGAAACACAGCCAAATACAGTTAGTAAGTCTGCACATATTGGCAAACAATTCTGCGTACGTTGACGTTGAGTGTTGCAACTGTGGCCCGTACAGCAGTGAACCGAGTGAAAATTATTTGGTATGCAGCAAGTTAAACGCTCAAAGGCAGGTAAAGCGGTGACTTGTTGTACTGCTGGCAGTATTTTTTGTGCGCGGCCAACTGCGAGACAGCAACAAGCAATGTGTATGTTTGTATGGGTGCAATTGCATGTGTGTGTGTGTGTTTGATGTGGTTGCTGCACTGTTGCTGGCAGTGCTGAAATTAAATTAAGACAAATAAAAGCAGCTCAAGAGCAAAAGCGCAAAAAATATATAAATTCACATCAATTTTAATAAAAAAGGACAGTAAAAGTAATTTGGGGAAAACAGAAGATTTACCACTGCCATTTACACACAAACATACAAACACACCGGACTGCATACACACACGCACACACACACATAAAAGGACACACCATACTCGGAGACTTTATTTACTGCTTGAAAACTGCTGTTTTACGTGCTGGACGGTACGAGAGAATGGCAACTAAACGGAAAATTGTTGCAATTGTTTCAATTTTGCGATAACCTTCGCGCTGCAGTAAAGTGCGCCTTCATTTAGTAGGCCACCAATCTTTTTCGCCAATCGCGGCAAAAGTTTAGTATGTGCGAGTGAGTAAGCGTTGTATTTCGTAATGAATGGAATTAATTTGAATTAATAATTCAATTACTTGATTACTCTGTCTCTCTCTCTTCTGCTGAAATCCTCTGTATTTAGTATGTGCGCAGCAGCCACATCGAGATAGATGAAACGACTAAATTTCGCAACTTTAAACAGAGCAGAGGTGAGAGGTGTTGGTGTTAAGAAATGAATTTAGTTGATTAAATTTGTGTATTTTTTGGAAGCATCTTATTGGATTAATTAAATAAATGTTGATAATATATTTACTTGATAATTGCACGCGGCACGCGGAAATGCTCAAAATACGTAATAACTTTGATAAGACCGCAGCCTTGGCTTAGTGACCAACAAACACCTAACTTTGAAGATTTATTTTCTGAGTATGGAAAAAAAGAGCATTTCTTTTCAGAGGGTTTAGCACATATTGGAACATAGAACTTTTTATTATTTTTTAGTGTTTAAAAACGGCATCGACAGCACCAATAATTGCAATTGCTTTTTTCAAATCCTTTACAGTGTTAAGTTTTTTTGTTTTTTGTAAACTCCATTTGTTTTATTCAAATCATTTCCCTTTGGACTCAATAGAGCAATTTTCATTGCATAAAAGCATGTCTAATGAATGTTTTAGACCGTCCTAATGTCCTTCAGGATGTCGGTGCAAGCCTTTGGATGGCTTCTGGGTCCTCAAAACGCTTTCCGTTCATGGAAAAATGAATTTTTTCGAAAAGGTGAAAGTCGCACGGTGCCAAATTAGGCGATTACAAGGAGTGGTTGATGGTTACAATGCGATTTTTAGCAAAAAATCAGTCACAAATGTCGATCGATGAGATGGCGTCAACCAAGTTGTGCCAAATGTTGTAGCCAAATGTTCAGTTAAAATGGAATAAATTTATGTTGAGATTCGTAAATCCATTTTCAATAATTTCAATGATGATTTTGGCTGATCTTTGATTAATTCGAGCACAGTTTTGATGGAATCTGCGGTGATCACGGATTTCACTTTTACCAAAATGTTGGTTATTATTTATGTTCACACAATCGTTTTTAAATCTCGCGTTCAGCACTCATAAACTCTGCCACGGGATAAATAATTATCACAAAAAAACTTGGTTCATCAATTGAAATGTTTCGGCTCTTTGGCTCTTTGTTCGATGCTCAATTTTGTGCCGATGACACAAACATATTTCCACTTCAGATGTCCGCTTTCAGGGAACGAAATGTTATACAATTTAAACTGAAAATCGGAAAATATAGGTGACGTTACCAACATTTTTGAATCCCCTCACCCTCCATGACCAGATTCTGGCTACGCTCCTTTCTATGCATACACATAATTTCAAAGGTATAACGACGCTAATTTGCTAAGAATATTCATTGAGTACAGTGATGGAGTTTTTGTGTCATTGAAATCAACATAAACTTTTGTGCTGAGAGTATATTTTGAAAGAGAAGTGCAAATGTAAAAAATTCCATTCAAATAATGTTTCAAAGCTACAAAGACACTCACTTTTCTGTAGACAAATATTTCATTACTCGACTTTTTATTCGTAGTAATATCGTAACTTATGGGCAAGTCCCGTGCCCAGGCAGCCACTTCAACCTAACCTAATAAAATTTGGCATTTGATTGGCATAAAATTTGTGTATCTATTTCAAATTTCTGGAGTTAATTATTCTTTTACGCAAATTTATTTATTTATTTATTTAATTATAAAATATTAGCATTTAAGAATTGTATCATAACTCTGAAATTCAGTTACCTTCAACTGACACGTTTCACACATTTTTCATAAACTTCTCAAATTAGCTAACCACAGATGTTTCCAATAGGGACTTAACTATTATAAGTTTTTTAAGAAAATAATTGCAATGTAACTATTACAACGCAACATAAATTTTATTTGTTGATTATAATTATTATTTGCGACAATTAATTTTTACGTTGCGTAATAACTGTTATGAGAAACACATTTTTTTTTTTCGTTCTCGATAATTATTATTTTGGGACTTTTTTTGTTTACGTTGCTTCATAACTTTTATTTATGACTTTTTTAATTTACGTTACCGATAACTATTATTTTAAAATTTTTTTTTTACGTTGCTTCATAACTTTTATTTATGATTTTTTGTTATTTACGTTGCCGATAACTATTATTTGAAAGAAAAATTTTTTACGTTGCTTCATAACGTTTATGAAAGATTTTTTTTTTACGTTGTCTTACCACTTTTTGGCAAAAGCTCACATGTTCATCCAAAAGACCTCAGACCGATTAGCCTCTCCTCTTTCCTACTCAAAATCTTGGAAAGGTTAGTGGATACACATATTAGGCAGTTGTTAGTCGATCGACCAATCTCGCCCTCACAACATGCGTACTGCAGAGGTAAATCTGTAGATACCGCTCTGCATTGCTTAATCCATACCATAGAGAAATCACTTGAGTGCAAGGAGTTTACTATGGTAGCTTTTACGGATATTGAAGGAGCCTTTAACAACATCAGATCGGAAGCCATTACCGACGCGCTTGCAGACCTGGGTGTAGGTGTGCCGCTAGTAGCACTGATTGAGCAGCTACTTCATAGCCGCATCATCAATGCAAGTCTTGGCACCGCATCTGCACAAAGATCTGTAAATAGGGGGACACCCCAGGGAGGGGTCCTCTCGCCTCTTCTTTGGAATTTAGCGGTGAACACACTGCTAATGCGTCTGGAGAGGGCGGGGTGCAGGGTAGTCGCCTACGCAGATGATGTTGCTATTGCAGTCTCCGGAAAGTTTCCTTTAATTATCAGGGATGTGTTACAACATGGCTTGAACATCCTAACAAGTTGGGCCATTGAATGTGGTCTTAGCGTCAACCCACATAAAACGGAGCTAGTTCTCTTCACAAACAAACATAAAATACCTGAGATTGATCCCCCGCGACTGCAAGGGATCGCTCTGAATTTCTCGGATACTGCTAAATATCTGGGACTTGTGTTAGACAGGAAACTTAACTGGAAACCCAACGTCCTGGAGAGAGCCAAGAAAGCCAGTATTGCCCTTTATACTTGTAAAAGGATGATAGGCAATGTATGGGGTACAAGACCACATATCGTACACTGGCTGTATACCGCCGTTGTTCGGCCTCTTCTGTTATATGGGATAGTAGTCTGGTGGCCTTCATTGGCCAAAAGGTCTCACTCCCAATTACTTTCCAAAATTCAAAGGTCCGCAGAGTTATGTATAAGTGGGGCCCTGCGGACTACTCCCACTAATGCTTTGGATGTTGTGCTTCACCTAATCCCATTGGATATCCTGGGAAGGCAATTGGCCGCCAATGCTGCCATCAGGATGCGCGCTTCCGCGCAATGGAGAGTTGGGCGTTACGGGCACTCCTCTATTCTAAATTATTTCAAAGGCATACCTCAGAATGTTGACTACATGACACCCAGCCTGTCCTTTGATAAGGACTATCAGGTTGTTATCCCATCTAGGGCCGAATGGGAGCTGGGTGTTCCCCCTGCCAGCAGTGATGTCCATATCTATACAGATGGATCGAAACTGCTTGGTCAGGTGGGCTGTGGTATCTACTCAGAAGGATTAAACCTTAACTTAAAGCTCCGGCTGCCAGATTACTGTAGTGTCTTCCAGGCTGAGGTCACAGCAATCTGCGCAGCCTCCGATTGGCTCAGGGTAAACAGGGTATCGGCTACTGGTATCCTGATACTATCGGACAGCCAATCAGCTCTTAGAGCTCTGGATGCGGTCAAAATAACATCTAAGACTGTTCTCAGCTGCAGCAAATCTCTCAACGAGACTGCCAAGCAGCTTTATATTCGCCTATGCTGGGTTCCAGGTCATAGGGATATTCCAGGGAACTGTAGAGCGGACGAGCTCGCGAGACAGGGTACTACTGAGCAGTTAGGCCATGAGTTGACCACGCTCGGTGTCCCTCTTTTAACATGTAAGCTTCGTACCCATGCGAGCTCTATACACGATACGAATTTAAGATGGGTTGAGGGCAACACAAGCCTCCTTGCGCGCCAACTTTGGCCAACCTTAAATCTTCGTCGTTCTAAAGAACTCCTCTCATTAAACAGAGCCCAGATCAGAACCATGATCGGTGTCCTTACGGGTCACTGCCTCATCGGCACCCACGCAAAAAGGATGGGGCTGTTTTCGAACGACTTCTGTCGCAGCTGCTTGGACGAGGAGGAAGAAGAAACTATTCCTCACTTACTATGTAACTGTCCTGCTTTATCCAGAAGAAGGCTGACCTACTTAGGCAACTTCTTCTTCGGTAGTCTAGATGATCTAGCTGACAAGACCATACGCCGTCTACTAAGCTTCGTTAATAGCTCAAACTGGTTTAACGAGTGAGCGACACGATGCTCGATCTCATGTGGTATCACAATGGGCCGCCTGGCCTAAGTGTGCTCCTCGGAGCAGCCACACACTACCTACCTACCTACCTACCACATTTTGAGTATGAATTGATTTTTAATTGTTTAGTTGTTGGTGGAAATTAGGTTTCTGCAGTTAATTTGCGTTTGTCAATTTAAAACAATTAAAAATCAATTCATATCCAAAATGTGGTAATTCAACGTAAAAAATGTTTTTTTTCCAAAATAATAGTTATCGGCAACGTAAATGAAAAAAGTTATAAATAAAAGTTATGAAGCAACGTAAAAAAAATTGTTTCAAAATAATAGTTATCGGTAACGTAAATTTAAAAAGGCATAAATAAAAGTTATGAAGCAATGTAAAAAACCAAAATAATAATTATCGACAACGAAAAATATATTTCTTACTTATAAGAGTTATTATGCAACTCAAAAATATTTATTACATGATAATAGTTATAGGCGACGTAAACAAATTCTTATTGGGAATAATTATTATAAAGTAATAATTATAGAAATTTCTTAAATTAGGGCAATTTCTTTATTCCCAAAAATATGGATAATAATTATTTTAGGTCTCTGGTTTTCAATCGAATTGAGACACATAAAAACATCAAACATTGTAACTTTGAAAAACTAACTCTGTTTCTGTTAGCTGTTATGAATTCAGTCTCTGTTCAACTGAATTATGAGAATTTTCTTCAGGTGACTTTCAATACAGGACAGTAAACTGATCTCCGACACTACATCAATGCTCCAAAGTGCTTTGCCAAAATCGATATTTGAATTTTTTGGTAATTTTTCCACTTGAGAACCAACAACCAATATTTTTTATTTATTTATTTATTTATTTAATTAAATTTATGATTTGTGTGACCACAAATCATTGTTTAGTTCAAACACAAAATCAATGTTTCCAAAATCGTGCAGTGGTGTTACCCCTTAAGTCGCAGATCAAAAAAACCCAACAACAGTAAGAATCAAATCACTCAACCAGCCAGAGTCATACAAAACTTGATCTACGCTTAATGAAGACTCATAACAGAAAATGCAAAAAATTGTATTCTAAGCAACTCAGTACAAGCCAAGTTAAAGCAAAATGTGAAATGCAAAATTTCGGGCGTCTATTTATTAGTGAAATATGCAAAGTGAGGAAATTCTTATTACCATAAATCACAGCACAGCGAAATTTCCAATATACGTACACAAGCTGCACAAATGTAAACGATAAGAACTGATTTCCAATTGAAGTCCCCGCACCCACACTCATACACGCACACGCACACAGCTGCGTTTCGCCGTTGCACACGACCGCAACGCCAGACCATTAACCACAAACGCTTGCAATGCTGTGCTCACTTTGGCGGCTAATGGTGGCAACAGCAGTGGGGCGGCTGTGCTTTGCTGCTCGCCGCTACGCTCCTCGGTACATTGGCATCATATTTCAAGCAAATTGCAACAGAGATTTATTGTAATTGTTGCGCCACAGCTACTCGCTGGCACAGCCCGGCAGCAGACGCCTGCGACGACGCTGTACGCTCTGCGCCAAACCCTAATTTGCAATTTATTTTTTCCAATTAACCTTATGACTTTCTAAAGCGTTGCATAAATTTTCCATAAGCAGCTCAAGACCAGCGCACAGTCGTCGACGACGACGACGACGATGATGACGCCGAGCTGTTGTGCTGCAGCGAAATTGGAAGCGGGCGAGATGAGCGCAAGGATGAAGCATTTACTAAACCACAGGCAACTTTCGCTTCATTGTCAATGATTTAAGGCAACAAAAGCGCCAAGTACACGAACAACGAAAGTGCACTTTGAATTATGACATCAAATGGGGGGATTACACAAAAACAGAGAAAAATTGAAAAACCAAAACATTGAATCTTAAAACATCAATTAATTTTGTTGTGTTTTGAGTGTTTCACATAGTCATAGCTTTTTATATTTGTGCAACATAAATTATAAATTTCTATCTAAATGCACGCAATGCACACGTTGGCAATGCGCTTTTTTTATTTGCTTCCTTTCAAATTTAATTATTAACAGCAGAGTAATTAACGACAAAAGTAAGCGAACTTTGCAGTGACAACTGGTGTGTCTGTCTAAAATTGCTGGCAGCTGCTCGGCAACAGCAGTCATTGTTTGAGCTGTGACACAGCAGAAGGCCTCTTGTTGCTGTTGTTATTATTGTTGTTGTTGTCACGACAAAGCGCGCAGCATATTGCTGCGTGACACATCTGCATATGAGAAGCGGTGCATCAACATTACTGATTTATACTAAGCACAATAATAATTGCAAAATAAGTACACGGAGAGAAAAACGCGTGCATTGGCTGTTTGGAATTTCAAAAAAAGAGATATTTCCAAAAAGGAAACCAGCTAAATTTCTTAACAAATCATCGTTATTAACTTTTGACAGGTCTCTAAGATCGATGTCGAAAGGGAACCCAACAAACAAATCCAGGTTTTTGTTGTTAGAAGTTCCAACTTGGAGCATTCAACTAAGCGCAGCACCTACACACTTTCCCCCTCTTTGTACTGTACTTTAATGTATTTGAAATCAACCTTATTTTCATTAAAAATCAGGTGCCTATAGGCCATTCCTTTTAATCGCAAAAGCAACTGTTATAATGTTGCTCTAGGATCCTTTTTTCTTCCTAAAATGCCATCCTAACCAAACCCTAACCCATCCCATGTACCATTGGATCATGATTTTCATATCATTGATGTTCATATAAACTCATCAGGCTTCCGCAGCTTACAAGTAATTTCAACGTGTACCCAGTGCAGTGTCCCGATGCAGTGCACGTGTGCTTATATGGAATATGGCGCACAAAGCTAGCCGACCATAAGCACAACATCACACAATGTCAACATGCCATAATTGCAAAAACAAACAACGCCCCCGCCTGTCTAACGCATTCGCCTTTTACGCAGCAACTCGCCAAGCAGCACACTGCACTTGTGCATGTTTAGACGATAGCATTTAAAACTTTTAAAACTAATGAATTTTCCACATGACAATTATGCAGTATGAAAATTTTCAAATACTTTTCCACGTAAATTGTATGGCACAAAGTAAGTCGATTCAATGCTGCAATAGGCAAATACTAGTTGCAAAGAAAAAAGCAAACTTCAACATAAAATTTGTTTGAAAGTTGTTTGAGTGCAAATTGCAACCATCATAAATGTGAATAACATCTAAGCAGTTTTAAGCGATTTTTTAATACAGTGAAGTTTTCCATACGAATATTATTCCAATAACCGGACGCTCTAATAACTGGACGTGGACACTATTTTTCAAACCATTTTGATTAAAAAGTCTCTCATAAACGGACAAAATTCAAAATTATGTCCAACCAGTTTTTTTTAATTTGTACTATTCTATAATACAAATCCCACTCTTATTTGAAAATAAACATTTGAAATTAAAGCAATCAGTGTTTAGGCCAGTGCACAGTGATTCGACTCCATACAACCGCGGGACAAAATTAGGAGTGGTCCGTTCTTCATAAAATTTGGTATACTAGTTAATCATGGTCTGCTGAAGTGAAATCTCCATTTTGTTATTCTTAAACTTTTGTAGTTTGGCAATGTCTGAGACTTAAATTTGCAATTTTCGTCATTTTTGGAAAGCTATAGCACCAAACGTGTTCGCTCGATTTTTCAGATTTTACATTTAATCGGTAACGTCAACATTAGTAATTACAAAGAGTAACAGAAATTGTATGAGGACCCTTTAGTTTTGCAATAAAAATGATAATAATAGATGTATGTTTTGTATTTATGCAGATTTTTTTTTCATTTTTCATGCTAATTGCATACTTTTAGGGATGAAAAAAATTAAATTTGTTGAAAAATATGTGTTTGACCACTTTTCAAATTGAATTATTTTCTGAGATCGGAAGATATCGGAGGATGTAATTACATTATCCGACAAAAAAAGAATGCTTGTTAAAATAAAAAAAATCCAGGAACATACTTTTTAGATATTTTCCTCTAAGTTTTGCCAATTTTCAGATTTTTAATTTAGAAAAATATTTTAAAGTAAAGTGAAGTTGGTTGGCCTCAGCTTGCAAATTTTAAGAAAACATTAAAAGCAAAAATAGCCACATCATTTCTTAATCTATATTGAAAGCTTCTTGGTAACCATGTATTTTTACAATTTTTTTACTCAATAGACTAAAAAACAGAAAATATGTGTTTAAAATTTTTTTTGAAAAAAGTTCCGACTTTGAGAAGATCTTGCACTTCCACTAATTATTTTTTCGCACAGATTTTTTGGGGTTTTCTTAGTTGGACCTTTCAAATGACATCAAAATCGTTAAATTCTGAGACTATAAATTTTTTGAATTTTGTCTATGGAACGAATCACTGTGCAGTGGCGCACACAGGATTTTATTTTGGGGAGAGTGTTTGCGTACAACTTTTGACCCGAATACTACTCGAAACCATATTTTGTACCAGCATTATTTGTTTGGGGAGTGGTTTGAACTCCCAAAACCGGACCAGAACACTGCGATGGTGAGTGTCCGGTTATAAGGAATTTCACTGTATCTTTAAGACAACCATTTCATTCCTATTCTAAAGGCCGTTTTCAAAAAATTAAGGGTTCTATAAATGTTTTTTCAATCATTTAAATAACATTAAGAAATTCATTCAATTCAATTAATAAACAAAATTTTAGGTGCAGCACACTAAACCATAATTAGGCAATTTTTTCACTGTCCATGTTAAATATTTAAAACTCCCTCTAAAAACTTATAAAGTACTCTACATTAGTCGCGACGCACCTGTGCCCCTGTCAAGGTGGCCATATCCAGTATGATATTCGCCTTCAGATCCTTGTGAGCAAAACTCACACCGTCCGCTAGCACAAGACGGCCCTCGGCGTCCGTATTGTTGATTTCAACAGTGCGCCCGGAGTAAAGCGTATGAACATCGTCTGGACTGTGGGTGTGTGACGATGTAGTGACGGACAGCAGGCGATTTATTTTACAGCATAGGATAGTGCCAAGTACATAATCGTTGAGAATCAGAGAAAGAAAAATGTAAAGGAAAAAACCATTTAGAAAATGAGACAAGTGGACAACATGGACTCAAAACTGGGTAAACCAGAATAATTAAAGTCGTAAAATTTTAATTGCACATCCAATGTTGCAACTTCCACTTACCGCGTCGCATTGGGTCCGACGGCATTTTCAGCCAGACAGAAGACTGCATGCAGATTCTCCTTGAAACCGCACTTCACCGCCGCATAGAAGGCGCCCAAAATGGCCGCCGCTCCACCGCAGTCGCGCTTCATGCCCGGCATGGCAGTCTTGCCCTTAATGCTGAGGCCGCCCGTATCGTAAACGATACCCTTGCCCACCAGTGCAATAGTCTCATGTGCGCCCTTCGGCTCGTGTGAGAGCACCACCAGAGCCGGCGGCACAGCAGCCGCCTTTCCCACGCCGTATATGCCACCAAAGCCGCGCTCGCGCAACTCCTCTCCCTGTATTATGATCGGCTTAATGACAAGTTCCTGCGCAATGCGCTCCGCCTCCTTCACGAAGTGGCTAACATTCATCTCATTGCATGGCGTGTCGACAATGCGTGCCGCCAGGCGCACACCACGCGCCGCCTCCTCGACGCACGTTATGTCCGTGGACGAGAGCGGCTCCTGCGAAACTTTCCCGTCCTTTCCAATGATAACGAACTCAATATTCAAAACGGAATTGGCATTTGCGTCCACTGCGTCGGCATTCTCCATTTTGTCATCGGCAATGTTGGCACTGCTGTTGGCATTGGTGTTGCCATTGTTCGAATTGCCGCCCGTCTTGCGCGAATACAGCGGAAAGGCACGCACCACGGCGCAGGCGCTGGCAAAGATGTCCGGACGCTCGCACACCACCACTACACTCTCGCCGCTCACGTGCATAATATGAGCCTTGACAAGGCGCGTGATGGCGTGAGCACGTGACGGCGCATTGTGGCGCGAACACTTCAGCGGCACAGCCGCAACGGTGGCCAAGTCCAAGTACAGCGCACACTTGTCCGTCGGCGAGGGATGCAGACAGGCGATGGCGTTCTTGAAGACCTCTTCGGAGACACGCGGCTCCAACTTGCTGGACACATCGGCGAACTTGAGCAGATTCAGATGGCGCAGCTGGCCGACAATCAATACTGGCTTATAGTGCGGATCACCGGGTGTTAGCGAAGCGTTAAATTTTATATCAACAGCCATCTGAAAGTTGCAAGAACACAAAAAATTATGAATGTAGCAATGATTGGTCATTAGTTCAGCATGTCATTTAAATGTGCCCTCAACCCTCACTCACAAGCGGCTCTGGCAGCTTATGTAGCATTGCTGGCCACTGGTCACGAGCAACAATTCTCGGCGGTTCAATTCGAATCAATAATTCCGCCCAATTGAAATAATTTAACCGACAGTAAGGCACGGACCCATACGGCTAACACTTGCGAAAGTTACTCATTGATACAACTGATTAAATCGAATCGATTAAAAAAAAATTGATTTGCGGTTGTCGTAAATTTGTGTGGCAGTTTTACGACACTTGGACATTTATGAAGCACAATAATGCCAACTCCAGTGCCGCTTATCGCAGAGTGAGCAGTATAGGTTTAGAATTTCAGCGTTGAGCAAATTCAACCGAAAATATCTCTCATTCATTGCCTAATTTACTCAGAGTTAACGTTTGATAATGTTGTAGGTTGTGAAGCAACTCAATGCACCTGATCAAATAATCTTATCAAGAAACTGAAATTGTTGAGTTGCTTTTCAGATGGCTGCCATCTTATCATGCTTACTGAGCAATACAAATTGTTTAAAATCACGGTCTTTCGTCATAAAATCTCTCTACAATTATTTGCCTTCAGATTACTGCTGGCCTTCTTTATTGAATTTGCGAATTCCAGCTGTTTTACAAATATAAACAGTGATTGTCCCGTTTGGAATGGTGCACACCATAACGTTTGTATACAATTGGAATTCCGCTAATCATTTTTTAGATAAAGCTAAACTAATATAATTAGATCGTTGATTGTTTAATAATCTATACAAATAATTCTAAAAATCTTTTTTGAGAAGCACTGCTCTGAGGGTCAATGAACTTGCACAGTTCACAAGGAATTCATCGGTGCTCTAATAATCAACATTGAAACGCTTTGGAGTGCACAGAAGAACAACATGTAAACACATTTTAGGAAAAACCGGTTCATGTTGATGTGCGTCTAAAATTCGGTACTCGGTACTGCTGGGTCAATGCCTTTTTTATGTTTTTATCGGTATCATACACTTCAAGGCCACCATCAGCGCTACAACATCCCTGCATGAGAAAACGAGATGACGACAACACTACAACTATACTCTAATTTCAATTCAAACATGCTATTAATAGATTGAAATCAGCGCCAAAACAGTAGCAATAACGTCAATGCGTATTCGCCTCCGACCTGCAGCATGCAACCCCTGATAAGCAACAGCACAAAAATTATTTGTCAGCCACACGTGGGGGGCATGCCCGTGTAGTAGTACGATTTGCAGTGATAACGACTGCTCCAGGTCGGCACTTATTTTTAGTGACTAAAATGTGAGTCAAATTCCTGTTGGCTGTGATGGGCTAGCAACAATTGAAGTTTCCCGCCCTTTAACCCCAGCTGGGTCTCTACTAACTTCTTATGTTTTGCGTTTTGGGGGGCGGCCTGCAAAATATAAATGCATAAGCCACATGTCCACAAAGTTTGCCTACTCACTTTTGTCGCTTTTTTGGCTGCGGCGGCGATGGGTACTCTGGCGCTCTGCTGATGCACGCACGCTACGGCAATCGTTGGTAGCGCTACAAAGTTGTATGCTTTCAGAAATATGTACAGTTGCGGCGATTTGACCAGGTTCATCAATTGGAAATGGCAAAATCACGTCACGCTGCTGCCGCTGCTCCAACACAACTTGCCGTTTTATGAAATTACGATCTGCAGGAATTTTTGTGCAAGTGTTGTCTGTTATTATCAATGGGCGCAATGCCGGTTCAGCCGGCGCTGCCAGACTTTAGCGACAATATTATTGTTTGCAGAAGCTTGTTGCTGCTTCGACGGTTTAAAAATATAAAACGTAAGTGACTGAAACTTTTCAACTGTTTTCTGTTACATCTAATCTAATATATTCCATATGCTACATCTGCAAGCCTAATTGGGATAGTATATAGAACTGAATTCTTAATTACTTTACCGCATTTAGCACGCCTTAGGGCGATGTTATGCTGCCGGTCAAATGATCGTCGGTCACGGATAAATTGTTGTTGTTTCAATGTAAAAGAAAAAATTGGGAGAGCGAAATTTTTCTCTTTTACATTGAAACAACAAAAATTTATCCGTGACCGACGATCATTTGACTGGCAGCATAACATCGGCCTTAGGGTTCATAATCAACTACAGGTAGACCTCGCTTAACCGTACCTCGGATAAAACGGGCTCGTTTTAACACGGATCACATTTTGCGACACATTTTCGATTAACACGTAAAAAGCCTCGGTCTAACACGGTATTGAAACCAAAAGACCTCACTTTAATCATTAATATGCATGTTTCAAACAATTATTTATGTACATATAGGTAGACCTCGCTTAACACGGTTTCGCTTAACACGGCATTTTACAGGAACGTAAACTTAACTACCGTGTTAAGCGAGGTCTACCTGTATTGCCATATTCGTGCCGTTATTGGAATAATCTTATAACCATAGAAGTTTCTTCACGCACCTTCATAGATTATGTTGTCTTCATCTTATTAGGGCGACACAAATTGTGATATTTTAGCAGCATTGATTGTAAGGTTTTAGCAGCAGTAAGAAGTCAATAGTGCCCTTTTGTATTACATATTATAGTCGATATAATTAAATAATATATTAAATTGTTATTCCACTTTCCAACTTTCTGAATTGAAATAGTTGGCAACGTAACCATGCAGCCCAATGCAGACAAAATGCGCCTGTTCTATTCACAATAAGTTGGTATCGCAAATCGGCCAACAAAGAAGTAATAACGCTGCATCGCATCGTACTTTACAGAAACCCTAATCATCAGAAATTTCAAAACAAACTAAACTTTAAATTATCTACGATAACACTGTATTTTAATTTAATATTCCCCTTAAAATCTCAATTCCAAGTTCTCATTTTGTACATGCAGAGCTGGCAATGCCACCTGAGCGGTGTAAGGCAAAGTAGCTGTAAGCTATTCACAATTTTTACCAGCAACTGTCAAATCGCCAATAGCCCCAATACAGCTGCTCTAACAATAACAATTCAGCAACGCCAGCCACATCGCCCGTTCCCGCGACATTCGTTTCTAAATCCACGAACTGTTAACGGGCCCACATGCCGACGAGTCGAGAAAGGCCAAAATCGCATTAACTTCACGAAACAAATTGTGCGACGCGACAGCATTTCGATCAGTTTGTTGCGGGGTCGGTTTGCAAACGGTTGTGCATATTTAGCCCACTCCACGAAACCCAGTTCTAGGGGCAGAGTGTTTGTGTGTGTGTGTTTCATCCATTCAAGCAGCACGGAAAATGTATCACTTGAAGAATTTGGCACGTCAGGCGGCGGTGCGCCAACAGGAAGTGGCTACGCTGATTAAGGCACTGCCCACGGCGGCGCTGCAGACGCGCGGCTATGCCGAATACCAAATTCCCGACCGTCTAAAGAGCGTGCCCACGGCCCAGGACCCGCGCTTCTTCGACATGGTCGAGTACTTCTTCCACCGCGGCTGCCAGATCGCCGAGGAGCGACTCATCGCCGACATGAAGGGCAAGTCCGTCGAGGAGAAGAAAAAGAAGGTCAAGGGTATTCTGATGCTTATGCAACCGTGTGACCACATCATCGAGATTGCCTTCCCGCTGCGTCGTGACTCCGGCGACTACGAGATCATTACCGGCTATCGCGCCCAGCACTGCACCCACCGTGTGCCCACCAAGGGCGGTAAGTAAAACGTCCGACCAACGGGAGACCGAAGTGTACCAATAAAAAATATCACAGCTATGCACCAGCGCATCAACGGTTGGCACCACAGCACAATGGTCACACAATGTGCGGTGTCGTATTCGGGGCCGAGTGGAGAACAGTAATTGATTTTTCCAAAGTGTCGTTTGCCACATAAAATTGTTCATTCACACACTAATGCGGCGGTGGCCGTTTGTTTAGCGTAGTTCTTGGGGGGCGCTTGAACAACAATTATGTAACAAAAGGTGCCGTCATTCGGCCGCCACACAGTAGGCTCGAGCAAGCAAATAGCGCTGCAAAATGCTGCGCATACTTCGCGGTCTGCTTGTAGACTCTTTTGCGGCAGCTAGTCAAGCAGGTGCATTGCATAAGAATGCAGGCCACGCCACCCATCCGCCCAGTGCTGCCTTCCCACCCACTGAAAAATGTTATTCCAAGCCATGCAAGTGAACCGCTGCGCGCAGCCATTCGCTGACCTTTCGCAGTCGCAGTGTTGCACTGCGTTTCTGTGTGTCGCAGCGTGCACACCAAATCGACATCGACTTGTGACCCCCTTACCCCCCACAGGGATAGGTTGTAGATTTGTGTTTTTCAACTGGCCCGCAACGCCCCCTTTTATATATTTCGCTCAACATTTGTTTGCCTTTGCAAAATCCGAAATTCGTATTCCAACGGCCGTTGTTACGCCTCTCGGTGCTTCCTCAGCTGTGCTATTTTTAAACGCCTTTACAGAAACATTCGTTATCGCTTCACCACACCGCATTTGTGTTGCGCCGCGCTGCCCCGTGTGTCGCACGCGCTGGCGGGTTGTCTTGGCAATTACGCAGAGATATGGAACTTCCCGGCTCTATACGCACCTATCAGTCCATCCGGCTTGCACTCCTGCGAAACTTTTCGAATTCTTTACACTGCTGAACAGCGAAAACGCAGCATAAATCACAAACACATCACATTGTCACACTGAACTTTGTACATTTCTTCTAAATTTGTTACGATTTGATTTTTCGTTGATTTTCAAAGTACGCGCAAAATATGCTAAAGGGTTACGAATTGCTGAATCACGGGCACTAGCAAAATCGGTCGCTTGTTTTCATGGCAACATTCTTTGTTGCGCGTGACGTTCTCTACGATTAATTATAATCACAAAAATTCAGGTTAGTTTGGGAAAAACAAAATTTCTCGTTTTCCTTTCACCCACTCAAAATTCACATCACCTATGACTAAAAAAAAAATACAGTGCGACTGAGTAGTGTCCACTGAGTTTCGGATTATGTCTGACATATAATATTTGACAGGAAAAACATTAAAAATACGGAGAGCACTTTGCAAAGTAGCGAAATGTTCGTTTATAAAATAAACTACAAATGTCTTTATATTTGTGGTCATTTTGGCAATCATCTGATTGCCATTTCGAAACTCAGAAAGCAGCTGTATAGGAATCCATTGTTATATGCATTTCAAAAAAAAAAAAACTGGGATCTGAACTGTGGTTCATCAGAAAAACAATTAAAATTGCGTTTAACTCAAAGTTTCAGAATAAAAATTATTAAAAAACAACCTTATCAAAGACAGCATGGCTATGGAATGTAAGACACCTTAATAGTTAACAGGTCTTTGGTTGGATTGTTTACTACCACTGATCCTACCAAATATGATTGTAAAATTATTGAAATATTTTCTTTGATTTCAAGAATTTTATAATATACTAATTTTATAAAATACTGCTAAGTAGTTTGATTTCCATTTCTCTTAGAATTCTCACACCAATTCAAAAAATTTGTTCTGAATTGTATGAAGAAAGTTTTTGAATCAGATAGCTCCAGTTTGGGTTTAAATTAGTTTCACCGAATAACACTACATAAAGAGTTTCTAAAAAACATAGGTCTTCCACACTAAACAATTTTGAAAAATTGAAAAATTCAATTAAAAGTACTATTCTATGAAGTTTTAACATAAATTTGAATTTGCGAATACTTCTACACATTTTTTCTTAACACTAATAGTTAAAGGGAGTTTCCTCAGTTCGTGACATACTATGTGTCAAACATTTTAAATTCGTTTTGCCGTTTTGTCGTGGAGAGACTTACACCCATCAAATGATTAATTTTTGTTATCAAAATTCGTGAGCTTTGAGAAATTTTTTTCAAGCACTTCAACCATTTTTATAGTCGCCCAACTCAGCTTGACCGAACTTGCGATTTAACGTCTCTAGATTAGTCACGTGAAGTCATTCGTCTGTGCTGATAAACCAATGTCAATTACAGCCTTGGAAAACAATATTACACGTGTTATTAGCCATATACCAGCTTGAAGAAGTTTTTTAAAATTTGACTTTTCGCATATGAAGTAACATTCAAAGAGTTCAAACATTGGCAAACATTGATATATGAACTAAAATAAAAATTTCATACACAATTTCCTATGTTTTTACATAAAAACCACGCCTTACAAATCACCCAATACGTACATACATATAAATTTCATAATTTTTGTATTAAAGGACGTTTTTGAATACTTCAATTTAGCACTTAAAAGAAAACTAGTATCGTTCCGTAGTCGAAATTCGGTCAATTACGCACATTCTTGTTCGCACGTTACTTTCGTTTGCCTATAATTCTGAACCGGTTTAAAAATAAAGTCGTTAAAAGTGTCAGAATTGTGTCTCACGTGGCCACCGAAAATTACCTCAAAGCAATCCAACTCTGTAGCTCGACGTCGGTTTCAAGCCGTAAACCACCAGTAAGCCACTCATCTCCTTTAAGTCTGATGCAACCTTGCTTATCTTTGCACGTTCAGCGTATTCAAACAAACAAGCCGAATCTTCACCTTTGCTAACCTTGAACACTCTATGACGAGATTTAACCGAAAAACATATTTACGACACAAGCAGCCGAATAGCGTTGCCGAAGACAGTTTAGTTTATTAATTATTTATCAGTAACGCTTTATGTTCGAAATAGCTGGGTGCAAAATAAAAACATGCGCGCCCGCCTATAAAAAAAAACAACCACAGAACAAAAACAAACTGACAAGTAAACAAGAAATGAATGAACGCCGAACAATTTCTCAAGCGAGCCGAGCCGCGACCGCAGTGCAGCGTCGCTTATACCGGCCGCCAACGATTCATCGCCGGTTTTGCGTTCTTGCCGGTGTGTTTTCGGTGTGTTCGGCGATCATGTGGCATCTGGCGATTGGAAGCGGCTCGCGCGATAATGCTTCGAGTTATTACCTTTTTGGATTTTTGACTGTTGCCAAGCCTCCTTTCAGAGTCGAATTCAGATAGCGCGGCCGCCATTGTGCGCAGCAACGAAGCGTAACTGTGCTAAAATGGTGTTTGCCATAATTTTTATTTGTTCATTGCTTATTTGATTCGCCAATTGCCATCGTAAAGCGTGGCCACTTTTCAGGTTGGCGCTGCATTGCATAATTATCGATTAAGTGGCGCGCTAAGCACTTCAAGATGGCCAAATTTAGCGGCCTAGAACTATCGTAGGCAGGCGGCGCTCTCAAGCGAAACACTTGCAAGCGTGAAAAGCGTGTTGTGACGCGCCATCACACATGTTTAATTTAGCCATTAGGCAATTTATCGGATTCACGTGAACTGAAGTAGCGAAAAATATTTACGCTTTCAGGCACTGCACGAATAATATTTCACCTTGCAGCGATCTAGGAATGTTAAGCTGCGAAATTTTGGTACCTTTCGAATCGTTTGTGTTTACTTTATAAGTTAGTGGTGCTCAAATCGTTTTGAACTAAACATCAGCCACTTTTTCACGCCTCACTTTATGCTGATTCCAGTTTAAGCTGCAATTGTGCACCGGCCTTCCATCCGACCGAAAGTCGCTACTGCAATGAGTTAGTATTCCAGTTTATTTCGCTGTGCTTTAACTGTACGAATACGTCGCCTAATGAATGCAATTAACATATTCGTCCTAATTGAACGCTGTTGCGGCCGACATTCTATCTATATTGAAACTAATTTTAATCGAAAGCATACATTTCGCACATTCAGCTATATTACAGAAAATATTGTCTCTGTGTCAACGTTGTTCCGAATTCAAGTAGCCTCAAGCCTTAGCTAGTTGTACGTAGTGGACTGTGCACTGTTTTTGTTGGTGTATACCATGCAAACAAGCGCCGTAGACACTATTCGGCATAAGCTCTAATAATAGGATTTAAATAAAGGGTGATTTTATTGCTGTATGGTTTTTAAGTGTAAAAGCTTAGACAGTTTCAATGTAATTCGTGAAACGTGTCATCACGCTTAGAAATTAAGGATTTTACTATCACAATTCGTGCTGTGTGAGAAATGTTTTTCGTGCAGTTTGACCATTTTATGGTCATCACCAGGGAAAGGATTTTGTTTGCTGCTAGATAAAGCATTTCTGATTGAAAATGAGCACGAATTAGTTCCTCCTGATTAGAAATTTATTTTATTTATTTTGCCTTTTTTTGCCTTAAAAAGGCAGTTTGCCTTTTTCACTCATAAATGCCTTTTTTAAGTGCCTATTTTACCTATAAATGCCACAACATGCCTTTTTCAATATTTGTCGAGCGCCTTTTTATTTTTCTTTCGTTTTTAATATTTTCCCCCCTTTTGTTTCGCAAAAATACCTTGAAACTAAAAAAAAAATTAAGTAGCAACATTGCAATTTCGTTAACTTATGGATGTTTTTACATTGATTTGATCATTCCTAAGCCGTTTTTTGTTGTGCAGTGGAAAATTTAAACAAAAAAAAAACATGCCAAAATCAAAAAGTTCGGTTAGCGTAAACATTTTATTTATTTTTTTGTGATACAAGTACGGCTTTTATATGAGAAGTTAAAATATGTGCCTACATTTCAATTAAAATATCTTAGTTTTAGTTTTTTAACTATCTTTGAAAACCTTGATGTTCCTTTTCTTTTAAAAAAAAACGAGGTAGAAATATTGTATGTTGCATACGTCAGATGAAATAAAATTATTAAAAAATACATACCGTTCCTCCTTTTTTTTAGATTTTCTAGTATTTTTTCTTATTTTTAAATGCCTGTTTTTGCCTTTTTAACAGTTTTAATGCCCTATTTTGCCTTTTTAGGCAGTTTTTAGTGCCTTTTTCTGCCTTTTTGGCAATTTTTAGTGTCTTTCCGTGCCTTTTTTGTTATTTTATTTTGCCTTTTTTATAGGTTTTTAGGTCCTCAAAATCCTTTCCCTGGTCATCATAATTGATTCACTAATCAAGCAATTCGAGCCGTAGCCAAGATTTGACTACTGATTTTGCGTTGTATAAATATTTGCTAAGAATTTCTTTCGAATTACTTCAAAAATGATCTGAGTCTGTACTTCCAAATCGTAAAATTAACATACATCGTACAGTAGATTCAGAGTATTTTGGCGAACGGTGAAGGTCCCATACGTTTTTTTAAGTCGTTAAATTAACTTGTAATTATTTTTGCACTTTAACTAATTTGACTATGTTTTAGTGTTGAACTATATTACAGCTTTTACCTATTTTGTTACGTAAACCTCCAACTGAGCTGCAGCGTACCACAACCTTATGGTCTTATGGGAGTCTGGTTTCATAATTGACAGCACTTTGAACAAATTGTTTCTTCCATTTGCTCATAAACTGTTCAAACTTGATTTACATGCATTGAAAGTGCATCTGCAATGCGAAAAAACGCAAGTAACCGGTTATAAAGTGCTGTTGGGGTACAGTACACCCCAGTGTGAGGATAGAAATTTAACAAACCTTATAGTTACTCTGATAGGTGACAAGCAAGCATGGGTACCGATCTCGACTTAACCCTCTGCAATTGACGTGCGGGGTGCTCTGACGGACATCCTGAAACAAATTGAATTTTTTTAGGAAGTTCTTTATTTTCATTTATAAGGCCAAATGAATGAAACAAATTGAATTTGTTTATGAAGTTCTTTATTTTCATTTATAAGGCCTTTATTATTTATTAGAAAAGATAGTTCATAATGCAATTTAACCCATTGCTGCCGGGTACCAGTTCCGCCCATACGATTTTGCTAAAATTTCATACACGACCTAGAAGTGACCCAAAATGATCAGAAACAAAATTTCAGCTTTATATCTCTGCACGTTGCTGAGATATTCATTAGGTATTTTGTATCCATTACGCAGCAATGGTAGCTTTTTTCCATACTTTGTGAAGTGATCAGCTAAACACGTGAATAAAAGTTGTATTTTTTACAAGTGAGTTAGGAGGCAGATTTTTGTGAGGTTCTAGGGCCACTACGTTTCGCCACATTTTCCACCTCCGGAAAATTCACGATTTTTGGAGTCTGGTAACTCTAGCTAGATGGCGAAATTTTAGGGTGACCTTCACTAGGTTAAGGTAGTTCCATCTTTACCCTAACTATCCCTATCAATGGTTTTGCGAAATCTCAAACATTGACTTTTTTGTGATTTTTTTAAAAAATCAATTTTCATGGGTAAAATTTTACCCATTCGGCAGCAATGGGTTAAGGTTAAAATTTTACGATTGGCTGAAATTATTTGGTTTATTTCAAATGGCAAAAGTTTGAAATTTACAAAGCAATGCACGAAGTTTTGTTGTCTTTCACACTACCACATCAGCTGCAGAGGGTTAATCTATACCAAACAGTTTCCCTTCATCTGCCTTTTTTTAAGTCTAAATTAGGCAAGAACTGGAAGTCCTTTAAATGGCTTACAGTGAGATATTTATCATCTCATGTACATGTCTAGTCTGTTGGTCCATGTCTGCAATAATTTGTAATGAAATGGAAAAGGAAATCTTGAAAGAGAAACTTTAAAAATTATTAGGTTGGTAGATACTAAGGAGTGCGTCGTTAAAAATTGTGACATGCAATTTTGCTAATAACTTCGTTAATACAAATTCAAATCAAACTTTCTTTGATCAGGTGAGCTATGAAAACTATGTCATTGAATGGTTTATGCCCATTTAGAGCATTGATTGAGTATTTAATGATGAAATGGTAATGATAAAATTATGATAAATGATAGAGTTAACAAGGAAAGTTAAAGCCCTCATGAGGGGTATTCCAGAAAAAGTTAGAAATTTGACCCTTGAAAATGTATTATAATTTTTTTCTTATAAATTCTAAAATCTACATAAAAGACATGTTATCATAATATATATAAAACCAAACTTTTCAAAAATTGGACTAGTGGTTGCTGAGATGTTTTAATTTTTCGATGTCACAATTTTTAACGGCGCACTCCTTATGTGGTATACTAATGTGTTGTCTTCTGGACTATGTGGCTTTTGTCACTTTTCAACTCTTTCTTGATATAACCTTTAAGATTATCAAGTCCTTAAAGTATATCGATAGATCATTGGCACATCCCAAGATTGCATCGCCACAATTACCTTACCTAACCCATCCATTATTGAGTCACCAAACTAGCGAAGCAGGTGTGACCTCCATAACATAAAATATATATTAATTGATGCAAATGGCTGCTGATCATTGCACAAATTTTCAAATTGATTACAGTGTCAGCAAAACAAAGAGTTTGTCATTCCATAAATTACTTTTGAATTGAACAACGTTACAGTATTCTATACATAAAAGCAACAAGTAGTGAAACTTTCCATTTATTTAAATTTAAATATCAACAAATTGTTTGGCTGTGTGCGGGGCCATCTGTCATTATCAGTTAAAACGCAAACCACAGTGCGTCTCAGAATCAAGTGAATTCATCAGTGATATACAGTTTGCTTTTCGCTTGCATCAGTTTTCCGGAGATTTTAAACAGCGCCCACTGTAACTTGAATTTTTATTCGACGCGAGTATAATCAGTCATCAATGAATGCTTCAAGTCATTTATTTAGACATCTGTTGGTGTATTTTACACTTATTGCTACGCTCGATTGCAGTGTTGCGTGCACAACCCGAGTTCGCTCTTGACCGATACAGCTTTCGTTTTCCTTCTGGCGACCTGTTTGCCGGGTGCTATGTCGTGCAACAGCGCGCAATTCGAAGCATCCTTGAGCAGCTGCTCGAAAGTAGTTGGCCCATTTAAGGTCGATCTGGTGTCTGGCAGCGGACCACATGCAACACGTCGTTCTCGTAACGATGCAGCCGAGTTGAGTCACCTGCTACAATTGGCAAATGTGCAGAATAGCGCGAAATAGCACAAGTTTTATAATTAGCAAAGCATGTCACTGTAGCGCTCGCTGGCACTGTCCGCTTTCGCAGCGGTGCGCACAACTTTATGGCCATCACGATACCATCTCCCTAGACACAATCACAGTAGCTGCATTTTGTCTAATTGCTCCTTAAGGGAGCCAACTGTAACCTCCGCCTTCATTAGCTGTGCGCAGTTGGACGTCACTACAGCAAAACCGCTTCACAACAATGTCGATTGACTAAGGAGGCGTTTAGCGCTTGTAAGGTGACTTCTCGTTAGACATAATTCGACAATTGAATCGCTCGGTCTAGTCACCTGACAACAAAACATGTTCGCTTATCCATGCCGCTTGCGCCTCTCAACCCCCCAGCCAGCGATCAACTTCAACAGCCGATCGCGCGCGCACACACCCCACATGGCGCATGACGATCGAGCCCCTCGATCTTTCGGCCGCCAATAGCACCGCACACCAGCACTAGGCAACAGCGTCAACGCAGTGACGAGTGATCTCAAGTCTGCTTGAATTTTTTGGCAACTCGCAACTGGCTGTTCAGAGAACTTTTTGCCGGCTGCGCGATCATGCGATCGGTTGGCGACAGCATTCCGCTGGTGCTCGACGCTGCTTTACGAGCACACAATCGCCTTACTTTCCCTGCTATTTGAGATATCTACATTTGTGTTTTTCCTATTTTACTGCCGTCGTTTTTTTTAGCTTATCATTGGTCGCATGTAAAAAAGATATGTGTTGTTATTTGTACGTCTGTTGTTGTTGTGTTTCGCTGCGTTTGACTTAATTATAGTAAAATGTTTCTGCGTTTTGCTTGCGTTGAATTTTCCAACGCGCAAGAATTGTTTTCTGCGCATCGAATATAGACAGAAGTTTACCTATTTTGTGCCATATTTCAGTCAATAACGTAGATACAAACTACGAATTTTTCATAACACAATTTTTCTATTGTTTACAGATGCAAATTTGCCTAGTCTTGTTGCTTTTGTTTGTGCCTGGAAGCAATTTGTATACACTTTGGCTGGAAGCAAAAAATCGAACAGAGTTTTTTGGTGGTTTTCCCTTCATTTTCATGAAGAAATGTCTTTGCTCTGGTTGGTACTTACTAGCCATTAGTCGCCAAAATAGCTGGCCGCAGAAAGAGACATGAACACTTAAGTTCAGTGTCAAGGTTCACACGTGATGGTTTTAATGTTAGGGCTATAAATTCTAGCCGCCATTTGACATTTAGTTTTATTATCGTCTAAGTGGGTGTTATGGTCGAAAGTAAAAACCGGCAAATCTGTCCCTACGCGTTACATGTGCCATACAATTTTTATCATTTCCGTTTAACACTGTTCTGTCTGTTTGACATTCTGACACAAAGTGATTATCTAATTTGAGAAAATGAAATGAGACAGAAAACATTTGTCTATTTTACTTTTATTACGGACTGTCGCAAAATATATTGGTTTTGCTGCCAAAAAATGTACCTATTTTGTTTTTAATTTATTATCTCCATAGTGAAATCAATAAAGTGTACCAGGTAGATGACGTACACTTATTTCTCTGAGTAGCAATTGTCAAGGTGTCAATTTATTTGTGTCAGTTCGATTAACCTTTATTTTTGTTGTCATTAAATTTAAAATTTACTTTCAGTACTCCAGAAATATATATTTTCGTAATGTATTTTACAGCACGTTTTTCCTGGCATGTAGTTGCGTTTTTAGTGTTTTTTCATACAGCACAGACGGGTTATGAACTCTGACATTTGTCAGCAAAATGGCATTAACTGTCAGAAAATAAGTGTACGATGAAGAGAGAGTTCCTATTATCTGACACACTTTATTAATTTTACTATGGTTATCTCGTTTAAGAGAATTTACTTCCGATGTACAAATGTGTGAAATGAAACTACAAACAGATGTCATTCAAATTAGTGTCCAATAACTTCGCATTCTAAGAATGTAAATTTTTTTTGCCATAACGCAATTAGATCAAAGTATTCCTCTATTAGATAACAGGACAAGTATGAATTGATTGTAGATAGACTTGACCAAGAAGCAACCTATATCCTCCTCATAGGCGACATCTATCTCACTATTTTAAATGCTTTGAATGTTTTTTTTGGATCCCATACATTGGCATTCACATTTAGAGTTCTTTTGAAAGTAATGGAAAGTAATGGAAAAAATTCGTTTAATGCAAATGTAGTACAAAGTTTTTGAAACCACTTTCTGCAATTTTTGAGGGTTTGTTTTGCAAGTGCATAACATATCCTATTAGCCAAATCAGTATTTATCATATTTGTTAGCTTTGCATGTTAAAATTCGTTTGATGATTCATTAAATGCTTCAATTTGTAATATAATTATTGGAAAGTAGTTCTTCTTCTTGCATCCTCTAAACCAACAAATGGGATCGATTCGCGTAGCACTGATTTATTTTATAATTGATGGTTTCACCCTTGGTTTATCATCAAAATTTATATATTTTATCTGTGCAAAATGCAGCCGAAATTCTTTGTTGACAATGTAAAAAGCTGATTGGTGTTGGTTCCATCTCTTCACGCATCATTGTTGATCGGTTTGCATGCTATCTTCAACAGATGTTATGATTTGCGGCTATAAAGTTGACAATTTGTTTAGGATTTTCATTGCAGAATCAGTTTAAATCTGATCGATAGAGAATTACATCTGTTTATAGTTTCAAATCGGAGTTAATCTAAAAATATTATGAAAACACGTACACTCATTTGTAAATCCTCTTAAACGAGATAACAAATTAAAAACAAAATATTTTGGCAGCAAAACCAATATATTTTGCGACAGTACGTAATAAAAGCAAAATAGTCAAATGTTTTCTGTCTCATTTCATTTTTTCAAATTAGATAATCACTTTGTGTCAGAATGTGAAACCGACAGAACAGTGTTAAACGGAAATGATACAAATTTAATGGCACATGTAACGCGTAGGGACAGATTTGCCGGTTTTTACTTTCGACCATAACACCCACTTAGACGATAATAAAAATTATATGTCAAATGGCCGGCATTTGCATTTTCAATAAATAGCAAACTTGAACAGTTTTGTTGCGAACCCCTTAAATTGTCATTAACAAAGTGTTTCCAATACTTCAACTTCACTTCAAGTGCCAAAATTAATGCGTCAGTAAAACGATTATCAGTAATGGTTTTCTTCTTAACAAAGAGTTTTACCTCTTAAATTGTCATGAAATCAATTGAAAATTTCCCAATTTAAGTGCCAAAAACTCGTTTATCAGTGGCCACATCTCGGTAGCAAGTAATGAAAACGCTCCAGACTTGCTCATATCATTAAACACATTTCACGCCAAATAGTTAATATGAAATTTATGACGTTATCGACAAAATCATTCTCCAACGACAGATAAGGTAAATTTTGCTTTCATGGCCGCGTTAATGGTTGGGCCATAAAAATCCTACATCAATCTTTGATATCGATCAAAAGGTACAACAGTTCTACTGGTACGCCCTGTGCCCGTACAAGCTTGCATAAGTGCACATTTCTCGTGATATCTTACATTTATCGCCAGCTTTGTAGCAGCAAACAAAGCCTTATCTAATCTCCTAAGACAAAAAGACCGAATTTGATAGCAAATTCCGTTTGTTGTCAACGGTTTTTAGTGCTGTTCAGTTGTTACGTATTCTTTGATTATTGCTCTCCACAGGGGCGCCTTGCGTGAACTGAACTGGCACGTGGCTGCCCCATCTATGTCAACAGCATTCGAGGTGCACTCAGCCACCAGCAGACAAGTGCAATCTTGTTATGCCTCAAGCCCGTACACACCCTCCACCCGATTGCGGAAGAGGTCGAATGTTTTCTTACGTGAACAGGGGCATGTTTGGCTTCTTTGTCGTTGGCCTCCTTCGGCGAATAGGGCGCGGCTCTGCATCTGCCCGACAGACGTAATGGCACCTTGAATTTGTATTTAGTTTGCTGAAATCCGTTGCAAGAAAACGAAATCAATTGGACACTGTCCAACTGCAAACTTTTGCCTGCTGGTTGTCTGATTTGCGAGAAACCAATTGTGCGCTTGCTTTATTTTTAAAAGTGTGAATAATGCGCAATTGGCAATTATGCATTGTGTACGTGCTGAAAGTCTTGCATAACGCCTTAAGTAATTTTCGGTCAATACTGGCGTTTGCTTGTTGCCATTCTGCCAATACTAATTTTCTTTGTTCTCATTCTGCAGGTATTCGTTTCTCTTTGGACGTGTCGCGTGATGAGGTCAAGGCCTTGTCCGCCCTGATGACCTTCAAGTGCGCCTGCGTCGATGTGCCGTTCGGCGGTGCCAAGGCCGGCCTGAAGATCAATCCCAAAGATTACTCCGAGCACGAGCTGGAGAAGATCACACGTCGCTTCACACTTGAGTTGGCCAAGAAGGGCTTCATTGGACCCGGCATTGATGTGCCCGCCCCCGATATGGGTACTGGCGAGCGTGAGATGTCCTGGATCGCCGACACATACGCCAAGACCATTGGCCACTTGGACATCAATGCACACGCTTGCGTTACGGGCAAGCCCATCAATCAGGGCGGCATTCACGGGCGTGTGTCCGCCACCGGTCGCGGTGTGTTCCACGGTCTGGAGAACTTCATCAACGAGGCCAACTACATGAGCATGATTGGTGAGTCTCGACGGCGCACATTAAGGTTGCAAAATGCCAAGTACTTACTTGAATTGCTTCTTTTCCGCTAGGCACCACTCCCGGCTGGGGCGGCAAGACTTTCATCGTGCAAGGCTTCGGTAATGTCGGTCTTCACACTTGCCGCTACTTGACACGCGCTGGTGCCACCTGCATCGGTATTGTTGAACACGATGGCTCAATCTTCAACCCAGAGGGCATTGATCCCAAGGTGTGTTTTGAAGTTGTTTTTTTTTAGTATCCAATATTTTTCAAATATGTTTTCTTTTCGATGTTTACCCGTTCTAGTTGCTGGAAGACTACAAGAACGAACACGGCACCATTGTGGGTTTCCCACAAGCCCAACCTTATGCAGGTGAAAACTTGATGTTCGAGCCCTGCGATATCTTTGTGCCAGCCGCCATCGAGAAGGTCATCACCAGCGAAAATGCACACAAAATTCAAGCTAAAGTATGTTGAATTTTGAAGTTACTTGTGGCATTGCATTAATGCTTCTATTTGACAGATCATTGCCGAAGCTGCCAACGGTCCAACCACACCGGCTGCCGATAAAATTCTCATTGAGCGCAATATTTTGGTCATCCCCGATCTGTACATCAACGCCGGTGGTGTGACCGTTTCGTTCTTCGAGTGGTTGAAGAACTTGAACCACGTCTCGTACGGTCGCTTGACCTTCAAGTACGAGCGCGAATCCAACTACCATCTGCTGGGTAAGTTCGCCGCTGCCGTGACACGCTTTAGCTCAGCTCAAATTTAGACAATTTCGTAATTAACCCGGCGTCATTGTGGCTACTAAACGGAACTTGGCCGTTGTGGCCGGGTAAATTTTACCCATGTACATTATTGTACACTGAATCAAGCTTATGTCAATATTAGTTTTCTATAATAGGGAAATAGGTAGTTAAATACATTATTAATAAAAATCAAACATTTATTTATCATAAAATGAGCATATTACTCATCAAATTAAATCTTTTTATTCTGCGATAATTTTTTTAGAACATAACTTAAAATGCGTCGGGTATTAGATACCCGGCAACAATGACGCCGGGTTAAAGCCAACTACATAGACCAGCTTGAACGGCACTTGAACATAACTTTCGATGACTTTCATTATTATTTAAGCCTATTGATTTAGTTTCAACTTTCATTCGCAAGCACACATTCGTTGAGAGCTATCCGAGCGAATGTGTGGTTCGTACTTTTTGTCATTTAGTTTGAGTTCCACTTATTTTAAGCTGCTTCATACGTTCGTATTCGTTTCGATAACTAACTGACTACTTTAAGCTCTAATTGAATTTTCGGCCTCTTCTGAATTGCAAGCTCTAATTGAATTTTCGACCTTTTCTGAATTACAAGCCTCGCTCTTTTGTTTAGTTTCAACTATGCGCTAAAAATTAAACAAATATAAAAACAACTAACTTACATTGTAAGCTCTCTACTCCACGCCATTCTACACTTTACTTACTCTGTACATTTAGCTTGTACGCACAGAACGTTGCTCTCAAAATTGCCATCTCTTTAGTAATTTCCGTTTTTCTTTTTCCGTTTTTTCTATTACCAATTTAGCCTCAGTCCAACAGTCCATTGAAAGATTTGTTTTAGACGGTACAGTTCTTCTTTTAATCTATGCACAACTTGTCTCATTTCGACATCATTTTTATTTGCATATTTTTACTATACCTATTCAAGTATATTCGTACTCTTATAACAATAGTGTTCCGTTGTTTTATTGCCAACGTAAATTCGTAGCTCCCCGCCCGCACACGCCACAGATCTGTTACACATTTTGATTTGAAGTTCATAGTGCTTTTGAACTTGTTTAAAAAAACACCTTAAAGAACACAAACACCGCTCTTAGATTTATTGTCAACCCGCTCCTCCCCGCGCATGCAAACGTTAAAAAATATTGTTTTGAGACCCTACCCTTTCTTGTCACTAATACGCGCACTTTATCGTTGTTTTTTTTATTATTTTCGTAAGTTAGCTAATCTGCATCGTCATCATTTCTCATGTACCTTTAACTGTTTTTGTGCTTTAAAATCACGCATAAATGTCAGACACTTCCCACCACTAACGTCTCCGTTTTCTGTGTTTTTTCTTTTTGTTCCACTTGTTTTCGCCCACACAGAATCGGTGCAAGAGTCGCTGGAACGCCGTTTCGGCCGCGTCGGTGGTCGCATCCCAGTCACGCCTTCGGAATCATTCCAGAAGCGCATCTCCGGCGCCTCTGAGAAGGACATCGTCCACTCTGGCCTGGACTACACCATGGAGCGCTCGGCGCGCGCCATTATGAAGACCGCCATGAAGTACAACTTGGGCCTGGACTTGAGAACCGCCGCCTACGTCAATTCCATCGAGAAGATCTTCACCACGTACCGCGATGCCGGTCTGGCCTTCTAAGCGCCAGCGCTGCTTTCTTACCAAACATTAGATTGATCCATCATTGATAGAGCACAGCAAAGTGAAACATATACATACACACATTGATTGCAACGTCCGGACAGACACAATCACACACTCGAAGATGGTGCTTACCGCTAGATAACCGCAAAAAAGCAAAAAATAATGCATTAGTAACCAGATCACAATACGAAATTCGTAAACTCGTACTTGGATATTTTTATTATGTTGCTAAAAACAGGCATCACGTTAATGGAGTCCTGCCATTGTCTTAAGTGTAGTGCAGTGTAGGGAGCGGACATGCTCGCTCCAACGCTCACTGAAAGTTCATACCCTTCAAATTATCCAGTTATAAATATTCCTGTAAAGTTTTGTTCAAGCCGATTTCATTTTACATCAACTGTAACTCTGCGTGTCCATTTTTGTTTAAATCAATGTTGGTGTTTAATTTAAGTTCGATAAATTGAAGCAAATGCATTTGAAAACAATTCGATTATTGAAACTGATAATAACCTATTATCAACAGATTGTATCAGCGTAACATTTTTAACTAATAATAAAAACCAAACAAAATACTTACAAAATATAAATCACTGTTTCTTGTTTTTCTTGAATGGAAAGTTGATTATTACGCTCGCGGCGTAATAACCAACGCAGATGGTTTTGCAGACTTCTGGGGGACACTAAGGCATGGTGTAGGACGGTGGATAAGTCGTATGTGATTTTTCTATTCATTCGTTCTGTGTGCGACAAAACCCTGATTCAGATCAAGCCTTGAATCATCAACGTAATGAATTTCCAATGTATTTGCGTGTCTTCGGGCAGCGATCACTAAAACGGTATAGCTTTCGCAATTCGAAACCAGATCTAAGGTCAATCTTTTAGAGTGACATCGGCAATGCGAGTAGTCGTTGCATGTTGAAAACCACTCCAGCACGTATGATTTTATAATAGTTTGCCATCGTTGTGATCCATCAGCTTTGAAGATTGTATTTCAGCTTTTACTCATTACCAGTAAAGTTTATCATCAGAACAAAAAGCAGCACGTATGGAAAGTAATTCTCAAAACAAAACATCACAAGGAAATTTCATTAGAAAAATAATATTTATTTTGGCACAATAATATGACAAGGACGACTGCATTACGGCAGCATTGCATTAAAAACCGTGTCAATAATATCTGCTCGTCGCGTTAAAACGTGTGGAAGTTTAGTATGCACTTGTAGGAGGAGTATATAAAAAAAAATACCATCAAATTACTTAAGCAATAATACTATAAGTACACTTTAGAAAATTATATGCCGTACAATATGTTTTCTTCAAAATTCATGTCTTTTCATCTTATATTTTATCTTCGTTTCCTGCTGTCTTTAAGGCCCAAAAAGAACAAAGTACCATTCGATTGAGTTGATTTTTTCGCATATGCCATTGAGTTCAGTTGAGTTGGGTTATTCTGAGAATTGGTTTAAGTACGCAAACGGACACTTGGCGCTTTATAATATCAGAGATTTCGGAAAGAGTTTCTGCTTCACATAATCGTCGATAATTTCCACAACGCGTTCTCGCGTCACTTTAGGCACCTGCAGCTCGTAGCCAAACTCCTTCAGCTTTGTATTGTCCATGTACAAATGTTTGTGATAGAGCTGTTCCTCGTCCAGGTATGGCGTCAGCGGCGTGTTGTTGATCTCGTCCGTTTGACAGATTTCCGCCCAGGGCACCATATGCTTGTCGTTCACTTCGCTAACCGTATCGGAGAGGCTGAGCTGCAATGGAACGTGTGAACACGTACGCGTACATCAATACAAACACACACAGTCAAGCTGCACTAATCGTACCTTTGTTAAATTCGACATGACTATGCCAAAATAATCGACGTTTATTGCGAAAATTTCGGCTAAAATATCACTAATTGAGCCCTGTGTCGAGTCGGCATCGTCGACGACATTGTACACCTGGCCCACAGCCTTCGGACTCTGCGCCAGCGCCCACACAGCTGCGCACACGTCTTGCACGTGCACCGTGTTCAGCCGCATCGCATCGTTCCACAGTAGTTTCATCGGCTCATTCAAATACTTGTAGATGGCCGCAATGATGATGCGCGGCACTGCATGAATATCAATTACTAACACGTACGCACATTAAGTCTCGCAAAAACCTACTCAAGTAACGCTTGTCACCCAGGCCATAGACTACCGGCAGCCGCACCACGGTATACGCCAAGTCTCCAGCCAACGCCTCCAGCTCGCGCTCTACCTTCAGCTTCTGCTTGGCCACACACGTCCAGGGCTCGTGCTTGCAGTCCTCCTTAAGCGGCGTCTTTTCCGAGCTGTTCACGCTCCCAGAGCTCAGCTCCACGTAGCGCTGCACCTTGCCGCTGGCCGCCTCATTGGCACAATTCATACTCAGCTTGAGTATGCCTTCCTTGTAAACGGCGTCTGTCTGATTGGGACGCGTCTCGGCTGCACAGTTGAACACATACGTCCACGCACGTCCGCTGCCGGCATGCGGCGCAAACGCATTCTTACAGGAAGCTGCAAGCAAAAAAGCAGCAGCATACATCAACAACAATCAACCACTGCGCTCGCATACATAATGAGTGGGCTTTCGCGCAGCCAATTGGCAAGCGGTCTGACCCGATGACTCACTACTAACCGGCGTTGATGAGATTGGCACTGCAAAATTCCACATTTTTGCTATCGAACGCCTTGGTGTGCCGCTCGTTCAGCCACGCCATTTGCGGAGGCGTTTTATCCACGACGCGTATTTCCTGCGCCAGATCGTTCTCCACCAGATAAGTAACCAAGTTGCGGCCGATAAATCCACACCCTGGGTGAGTTTATCAGCGACCACGGCGAGAGAACGGAATATAAAAGAGCAATCAAAATTACAATAAATTTGATAAGAACGCACAAAAGCACCGGCACCCACAGACATCAGAGCTAATGCGGGGGCGAAGTGCAACCAGAGTCGGGGTGCTGCACATTACAATTGAACACTGCTTACCGCCCAAAATCAGAACTGTTGGTTTCTCGGCCATCTCCACTGCTGTTTCAACAAATTTCCGAAGCAATACTAAGCACCAAGAAAATTAAATGGACTTATGCAAATGACGGGCTAAGGTTTTTGAAATCAACAGCACGAAACAAAGCGAACGAAGACTCCGACAAGTGTTGTCGGTTTTCTAGTTTTCATAACGAGTAATTGTCCCTATAGGAATGCTGTGGTTTGCGATTTACTAGAAGGAGCTGTGCACCAAAATTTTCCGCTCAGCACGAAAGGAAGAATTATAAAATTAAGTAATTGTTGCTGATTTAGTGTTTTATATGCAAACACCTGTAGAGAAAAATTTCAGACAAACCACTTGTTAAGAGGCCTAAAAAGCAAAAAGAAAAACAACACTGTCCGAGCGCTTCCCAAGAGATTTCTGAGAATGGGTTGCCGTGTGGTTCGAGTGCACGCCTGCTAACAAGGCGAATTAATACAGGTGACCTCGTTGAATGAGGCGAATTGATTTTTTTTTGGTGGAAAAGGTCTAGATTGTCAAAATGCCTGTGTAAGACTTTGCCTGCTAACAATGTATGCCTATTGAAAATGTACGGCGAATTCACGGTTCCATGCTAACTTAAATATATTAACATTCAAGCAAAAATTCAGTTCTAAGTAAATCATAATTTCAACACGTATTTATCTGGCATTTAGTTATAGTTACGTCAGTTACCGTTACGACTGGTAATTACGTATATTTCGCTAAATAACAAAACCCGCTTCCAGATCACATTCACGTATGAATTATGAAGAACTCAAGTATTCAGGTACTCATGTTAATCCAATCAACTCAGTTCAAACCAAGGCGAATTGATACAGGTGATAGCGTAAGAACAACAACAACAAAATTTCAATGTATTTTGTTTTTGTTTTCTGGGTTTACATTGTCAAAATCAGCCAATCAGAACAAAGCTTGCTTTTTTCATTTTTAAACTGTCAAAGTTTTACACAGGCATTTTGACAATCTAGACCTTTTCCACCAAAAAAAAATTAATTCGCCTCTTTCAACGAGGTCACCTGTATTAATTCGCCTTGGTTCAAACACTGTAATGGTGCTTCACGGAACCACAGCAAATAATGCTTAAGCACTCCTAATCTTTGCTTCAATGCTTTGTACTAAAAGGCGATACTCAAAATTTGTCTCTGTTTAAACAAAAATTTACTAAAGAAAAATGTTTACCACGATGGAGTAGCATTTTCTTCACCCAACAAAATCAGAGCTGGCAATACCGTAACAGAAAATTGTTGACTTTTGCGCTTTTTGTTGTTTTAGCTTGCTTCCTCTTCAGGGCATTCAATTTGTACCGAATAGAATAAGTAGTAACTTTAAAAAGAGATGCCGCCGACAAAAAAATTAGATTTAAACATTGAAGTCGATGTGCTAACAGCAGGTTCGACCGCGGATGTGGTCAACGCAATATTGGAGTTCCTGCTGTACCAGCGTAATCAGATTCCCTTCGTGTACAAGATATACGAATACTACATTGGAATGTGGTCAGAGCACAACGATGAGGAGAATGAAGAACGCCAGGCCATCACCTTAAATTCCTTCCATTTGGAACGTCAACGCGAGCAGGCAAAACAGACGAAGGAGTCCATTAACGCCATGCGCGAAGTATGCTGTTGACAACAAATACCATTGAACATGATTGTACATATTTTCTCCTCCTGACTCAACAGCTAATAGCCAAAACGTTTGATAAGAATTCAGTGAAGCGTTTGCGCTTCCTCTTTGGCGCCACCACCTTTACACCCAAAGAGGCCTACACAATACACATACCCACCGAGTCCATATCGCGCAAGCACTGTCACAACCATCATCGGATTCCGCATGCGCGCCTCAACCAGACGCTGCTGTATGTATGCGAGTTCCAGAGTTTTTATAAGTTATTCGCACGCTTTTTTTTAGGTCTCTGCTGACTAGCGAACATCTATTCACAATATTTTCTCACAATCTGTGTCCTACCAATCTGTATCTAGAACTGGAAATGCTGCACGATCCTGTGATAAGCAAAGATGTGCAGTCGCATGTGCAATTTGTGCCTAAGGACATTTGCCAACTGCCACCCAGCTGTACGGATGTTCACTTTCATTTACTGCACACAAGCCCGCTAGACTATGGCGCCATGCACCCGCAGTGCTGCAAGGAATTACAAATTTTCGAGGACATCATGCACTTGAGCCTGAACGATAGCGACGAGTGCTGTGCCATTGGCAACAACAAGGAACAAAAGACTGATTTAACGGAGGATGCGGGCGCATGGTGGGAGGCGGAAATCATAGTACGTGGATTTAAGGAAACGCCACTCAAGGGGCGCAGCATCTGGACAAAATAAGGATTTGCTACAGCAAGCAGCATGTGCCAAACCTTTTACAAATGACTTGGAAATGATTTATAGACTTATGGGTCGAATATTGTGTGATTAATTCTCCTCCAATTAGAGTCTAGTTAGTTCTGCATAATTTAGAAGCATACTCCAATGTACACTCACTCATAATGCCATTATTAAAATTTGACTTTGGCACAAATCAGAAACCACTAGGCGAGAAGGTGCTAATTTGTATCGCCAACAGGTCGGAGAAAATGGGTAACGACCACAGCGGTCGTTGTTAGTATGAACGCGAACGCCAAGCGGAAATGTCGAAGCTCTATCACGCGTTGACGGCGCAACTGCTACTATGTCAGATTTTCATTTGCGTTGGAGTCGTTTCGGATAAAGTGCACAATGCTGGGCAGAATCGCCAAAGGCGTACGCTTCCGTTGACTTTTCAAAGTAATGCGGACTATTTTTGGAAAATAATGCAATTTATCATAACGTGTTTTGCCAATCAGGATCGTCAGTAGTGGAATTCCTTTGCAGTTTTGGTACTCCTGTAGAAGAGCTGGAATACGAGACAGTCGTTTCTGGCCCCTATCTGGTAGCGCTGTACGCGCTGCCCACAAATGAAGCCGATGTGCGCACGCTAGCAACGCAAGATATAAACAAACCGCCATTTGTTAGGCCGGCACGCAGTGCACAGCACGCTCACAGTTTTTTCAATGGCACTTCCCCGATCCTGGCCAAATATCGTTCGCTTATATATGCTGCAATGGAGCAGTGGGCTCAAAGGTACAAATGCCCAAGTTTGCATTGTGGCAATCAGAAATTATTAAATTTGCAATTAAGTGCCTATATACACACTTGTTTGTAGGCTTGGCCACGATGGACGTGCTTGCTTATTGAAAACTATTTGCGAAGCATCTCAAGTGCCTTTTCATGCCGATGGTGGCATCCTGCATGAGCTGCTCCACATATTGCTCACGTAAGAAAGATTTGCCTTTGTTCAAACTGAAATTGATACATTAACACATTATCCCCTTGATAGGCCTTCAACCTCTGCCGATAATTTGGGTGTGAGTGGGGGGAAGCATTACATGGAAGCCGAACGTTTGGGTCATCTTAATGGTCACAACTGCAATCAGTTATACAGCGTTTGTTCAATATCATTCTTAGATACTATTTCGAACGTCTTTGTGTTCTGATTTAATTTTAACAATAAAATTTTCTTATCGTGAACTTTCCGCGTTCTATATGTTTGTACACTGTGGTATGGTAGTAATTTCACCACGTACCGAACATACTATGCAAGTAGTTGTATAAGTAGTATATAATTAATATATATCACAAAAAAAAGCTTTCTTTCAACCCATGATACAAAAATATAAACACTCAACTCTTTTTTTCACACGGAAGATACGTTCCTTAGAAAAGCGTGTAAAAAAATACATGCGATATATGGTAAATTTGGCGATATGTTCCACAATTTTAAAAAATCGTGTAAGATGAAAAAACTCCAAATATTTTCCAAAAAAAAACCGTGCAAAAGAAGTAATAATGAAATCCATATTACTTAAGTATTTATAAAACAAAAACAATTCATTTTTATTGCAAAAAAATTAGTTTACTGTGAAAATTCAATCCATAAGTACAAAACAAATAAAAAGTAAAATTAAAATTAGGAACAAAAATAAATTTTGCAACTATTCATCGCTACTTGATAACAAGCGTGCACGTTTATTATTTTTTTTAATGAGGGTACTGTAAAAACGATGTAAAATAATATTGCCTACAGAACTTTTGTAAACCGAAAATTTAACACAATATTACCTCTTTTAGTAGTAAAAAGTTATCAACAATTTAGATTAAACTAAAAATTTCACCACCTACTTACAAGAACTTTAATTTGGACACTAACTTTTCGAATTTTATTGTAATTATTTATTACGTCCACACAAAAACGAAATGCGAAATGTGTTCATAATAAAAATCGGGTATTTCCCGTAAAGTAAACAAGCCATGAAGTAGAGTTGCCGTATAGATAAGTTTCTGAAAGACACTGTCAAAATTAAAATAAACAAATTTTTTGGAATTCGTGCTAGAACAAAAAAATCGTGTAAAAAAGTGTATTTATTTTTATTGGCGAACCGCGTTATATCAAAATCGTGTAAAAAAGGACCGTGGAAAAGGAGAGTTGGGTGTGTATATATATTTTTGTATCATGTTTCAACCCATTTTTTGTCAAATAAATAAATAGTAAACAAAATAAAAATAATACAATCTTGGAAAATTTCATAGTATTGGATCGGAATTTAAAATTGGAAAGAAAAATCAAAAACACCAACTCATTTATTTAAATTTTCGTTTCGGCTCGCATCTTTAAATTTCATGTTGTACCATATAAATTGCAAAAAATATATATATAAAAATTCCAAATGAATGAATGCTTGGATGCTGGCAATGAGGACGAGGACACCAAGTTCAATGTGGAAGTTCGCGCGATTGCGGATAAGTGCCGCGCTGATCTTAAAGCCAATCCGCCAAAAACCCCCTGTCAGGTGGCCGACCGTAAGCCCCCAACGCAGTATACTTTTTGCCAGCACAACCTAAGAACCGAGTATCGCCGGAAAAATGGCAAACCCGACAGTAGCACCTGTCCGTGTGGCGTCAAGCGCGCAAAAGTGAAGAGTGCCGAGGAGAAACTGGCGGAAGCCTGTGATTGCATGTCGCGCAAGCTGTCGCGCTATTTCGAGGAGCCCCTACGCTGTGATCCGATGAGCGTGTGCTGCCGCATGCTCGGCGGCCCCAAGTACTGCCCCAACCGACACCCGGACATCTGCGCGTGCAAGACAGACGCGTCCGGCAAGGACAAATTCGCCGTCAACTACCCGCCCAACAGTTTGATAGCGCGCAATGTCATGCACGAAAATCCCGAGTGTCGTTTGTATGTGCGTTGCTCCAATCCACCGAAGGAACCGCGCAACGAATTCGAA
Organism: Melieria picta; assembly: GCA_964056695.1. Lineage (NCBI taxonomy): Eukaryota > Metazoa > Arthropoda > Insecta > Diptera > Ulidiidae > Melieria > Melieria picta. The sequence continues at coordinate 106,837,611 of OZ057398.1, forward strand.
TTCAAACCCGACTACACTAAACTGGCCCTAACGGAAAAGTTTTACTCGAAATACGAGAGGCTCGGCAACGAGACCACACCACAAGTACGCGCCTACGAGGCGGAACTGCAGAAGCGTCGTGACTTCTATCCGCGCGACCACTGGTGCGTGCCCATCTACACGAACCAGGAGTACGGCTGGTTCAAGGGCAAGAAACTGCTGCCGATAGAGTACTGTGGCAAGCGAACGGAGGAAAAAGTGTTGGCACATTTGAGACAGCTGAGCAACAACAAAATCATACCCATGCAGATGAACTACTGTTTCTGCAGAGAGCGCCTAAAGAACGATCATTGGAAAATTGTTTAAAATTGCAATTGAAAACATGCGAAAAAATCAGACTCAGGCTTAATAATGGTTCTGACACGAATTTGGCTAAACTCGGTTGACATTGTAGGTTGAAAAGCACTTAACAAAAGAATTGTAACATTTAATTAAAACTGAAACAAAACAACAAAATTAATATAGTTGTTTTTTTGGAAAATTCATTAATTTTATTTAAAATAGTTTCATTCTGCTTTCATACAACGTTTTGCACGATCAATTAGATCATCGAATGATTTTTTTAAACCATCGTCTTCAAAATGTCGCACAGTGCTTCGAGAGTGAACAAAAATAAGAAAAAAAATTATCGCGGAGTTTGACAAAAGTAGTAGCATGTTAAAGGTAATTGTTTAATTAAGCTGGATCCGAAATACTTCCTCGAAAAATTGTCGAGATTAGGAGATATAGCTTGTCAAAGTCGTATGTATTTTTACAAAATATATGAAGGGGAATAATGAAATTTAGGAGCTTGTATAAATTAAATTGTAGAAAATGTGTTGTTGTAGATAGGCTACTAATTTCTTTTGGTATTAAAACTACATTGATAGGAGCAAGATCGCCGGTCGGTTTTTTTTGTTTAACATAAATAATTTTTTTTGTACGAATTTTCAAAAATGAATGTTTTTTTACCAATGAAAATTCAAAATAACCAAATTTAGAAAGACAATTTAAATCGAATGGCGTAAATACTTTTTATGACCTTTTTTAGATGGGCTTTCTTCTCTTAAGTCCGCAAAAAAAGCTCTGCGTCTTTTTGCGCCCTTGGAAAATATTCAATTTTTTCGAAACTACTAATGTTGATTTTTTTATAGAAATCGCTTGAGTTAAAATTGCGACCAAAATGTGTAACCAAGTCAATGCCAAACCTATTTTTATAAATATAGGGGGTGCACGCCTATTTAACCCATTATGAGCCAAATTATCAAATTTTTTCATTATTATGGAATTTGTTTGCTAAAATGTGATTTAACGCTAATATATTCTAAAAAAAGGAGGAATGTTGAAGAAGGTCTAATTTGGAAGAATAATTTTTATAATAGTCTTGCCATTATAAATTGAGCTGCATTGCATATTCACCTCTGAAATCTCCATGTTAAGCTCTACGGATATCAAATAAACAAAAAATATATCCTTTAAGCAACTTTATCGCCCTCTTTCCACCCTTTAAATGTCGAATTTAGAAAAACCCTAAAATACATATTTTGTTATTGCTTTTTTAATATACATATACACAATTTTTAAACAATCCCACCAAAAAACAATGTTCGTCCATATAAGCTTCCCCTTTTCGCCTTTTCAAGGTCGACGTTTTTGAAATCGCTTGTTTTTAAGGGTTGACTTTCTAAAATACAACTTTTGACCAAATTTTATCATTATAGCTCCAGCGGTTTGGGCTCGGTGATGATAAAATAATATATAACCATATATATTCGATTTTTTTAAACTATATATTTTTTTTTTAAACAAACACAAATTTTGAAGTCAGTAGCCCAAAATGACTTAGACTCAAATTTTCAGCTAATTTAACGTACTCCTCCTATTTTTGCCGCGATTTTGTATGGAGTCGAAGCACTGTGTCGATCGTCGCCTTTTGAATCGTTGCAACATCAGGATATGGTTGTCCTTTCATCGACAAATGCATTTTACCGAACAGATAGAAGTCACACGGAGCCAAATCAAGTGAGGAGGGCGAGTGGTATGTAAAGTAGAGTGGATGGTGAAAATGGAATTTTCGACCAAAAAATCGGTTACCTAGTTGGATGAGTCGGTGCGTTATCGTGTAACAGACGCCAACTTCCAGCCAGCGCAGACTCCTCATTACACCACAATAAAATACTACTTATCGGTTAAAGCAATACTCAAGCTGCAAGAACCTTATTTAATGTAAATAAGGTTGAAGTGATGCAATTTTTTATTTTTTAAGTTATAACATCACTCAGTAAATAAAACGTATACATTATTCATAATGGAAAAATCTCTTTCTTACAAAAAAGGCACATGAAAGATTTATAACACTTGTTATAAATTACACTGATCAACAGCAAAATGTCTTTTCCGGTTTTGACATCAGTTCTAGGGTAATTAGTGACCGCTGATTCGAATGCGCAAACAGTTTTTAAAACTTAGTTTACGTTTTCGCAAAAAATGGGCGTGTCACTTTTTCGGATTTCCTTGACTTTTTTCTTGTTTGGGATTGTAATTTCTAAACCAATAAACCGGTTGACATGTTTGTCAATTTGTGGCATTTACAACACCTCACGGCTTCTTTTCCAATGTAATTTATTTTTATAAGTTTTAAAAATCCGCGGCAATTGGACGTCAAAGTCAGAAAATATGGAATTTCATGGCGTTTTCTTTAATTTTAAAAAACATGCACATTTTTCGTAAATCAATTAACGAGTTAGGTGTTAAATGAAAGCGGAAACATCAAGTAATACAACACAGCCAAATTAATTGGTGTGATTTCCATTCTCATCGAAACAATAGCAAAAATATACCATAGTCATTTTCATCACTTTTCATACTTTTTCCTTAAGGGGAGGTTCTCCTCTTTTTTTTTTCAAAAAATCAATTTTTTTTTTTTGATGAAATGAAAGGTATGAATGTCGAGAATATGTGTGCAAAAGGATTTTTCGATCCGCAGCATATTTATCGCATAGGAGCGTCTCTGATGCGTCGAACTTTCGCGCGCGGAGGAACGCTCTGGTGCTATTAAACGCGTTTATCTCAAAACCATTTTTTTCATCCTAACGTCAAGCGTAACTCATGATCTACTTATCCGAGTTACTTCATCTATAGCATTTCTTAAAGGGTATGATTTTTTATATGACTTATACCTAAAACAAATATAAACAAATGTGTAATAATAGTCTTTTAACAAAAGAAAAGTCGAAAAAAAGATGGTAAAAATTGAACTTTTTCTATGATTATGCATAAATTAGATGATTTTTTATAAAAATTATTCAAAAATAGGTATAAGTCATAGGGAATTTAATATTCTTTACTATAAAAAAAAAATTTTTGATTTCAGTTCACTACAAGTGGCTACAGCCTTGACGTTTCCGAACAATGTCTCGCTTGCAGAGGTTGACAAGACCCGCCATTTTTGGGCCGCCATATTGGATTTTGTAAAAAAAAATTTTTTTCTTGTATTTTAGAAAGATGGCTTAATAAATCATCAAAACCGTCTATTCGTGAGTCGTTTCATTATCCGACAGTAAATGAAAGTACTTTAATGAAAGTAATTAGAATTTCGCTTTATTTTCGGCCGAAAAGAGGAGAACCTCCCCTTAAAAAATTAGGGGCCTCAAAATATGCTTTTTTTATATGTTCCATCGTTCCTTACGGATGGAGTGCTCACCGAGTGCTTCTACGGGAGCACAAAGGGAGCGCTTCGCTCCAATAACATGCAATGTTAAAATGCAAGGAATGGCATAAGGAACGGGGGAGCGCTCACTGCTGACTAAGGAGCGCTCGATTTCCCGTTGGGATTTATAATCTGGAATACAAGCAAAAAACAACCACTTACGAGTAACTTAGGAATAAATCCGCATTTAATGAGAAAAATAAATGTCTACTGCATCAGGTGGCAGCACTCTTTCTATGCCTATCATTCGGTTCTTCTTCTTTCACAAATTCGTTGCCTCGCATTCTTCGTTTTGCGGTTGTTCTGTTGTGTCCAATTTGTTTGCCCTGAAGTGGAATTGAAATTTTTGTTTTTCATTTAATTTCTTTATAATTTCTACAAAAAATAAATATTTGTGTGTAAAACTGCAGAAAAAACTATTCCGCAGAAGGAGCCAGTGAAGTTTGAAGACAGCAGGTGAATTTACAGCAACAAATCAGTGGAATGTGAGCCATTCGCACAGTTTAAGGTGTGGTTGGGGCTGTCAATAGAGCTGCGCTTATGAATTTGCCACTGCGATGTGAAGACACAGGTGACGGCGTAAAGTGTGACGCAGGCAGCGGCGCGGCAGTGACTCAGGATTCGTTTCATTCATAAATTAATCAAAATCTACTGGCATTACAATTGCAAAGTGCTATTCACATATCTGGTGGGTTAGAAAATGGATTCGAAATGCATTAATGTTTCCGGCACGACTTAAATTGGAATTTCGGGGGTGGCCACACCTAGAGTACTAATTGGTGCTACTGCTGCAATTAGTTGGACCCACTAAATCGGAAATAGCGGACAAATATCGAGGAATTCCTTTAAAAGTGTATTTTTTAATTTCTACCGCTGTTCTTTGGAATTGCAAATACAAGCACAGATTTTTTAATTGATACAAACTCAGTAATTACCCATAATTCATTTCACGCTTATCGTCATTTTTCTCCTGTTTATGAACCTGCCTTTTGTTTACAGCAAAGTTTGTTCGCATCAAATTTCTATGCGTGTATTTGATTTTTGCACACTGGCCAACATCAGAGCACCCAAGAAGCAATTAGTTGAATTTGTAAACAAACCAAGTTGTTAAAAGAATCCCACAACCTACATACACACATACAAAAAATATAAACATTTAATGTTTGGTTTTTTGCTCTTGCAGTTGCTTCACGCCACTTCAATCCATAGCGAATTTACCTTCAAACATGTGCCTTTAACGTATCCAGGCGCACTGCATTCAGACAGGCTCCAAAAACACTGGTGCAGAGGAATTGATTGTATTTTCCAACACTCTTAAAATGGCTCAACAGCGCTCGGAACGTTGCTTGCTGTTGCTACTTTTGCAACTGCTGCTTCTTTTGTCGGCCAATGAGCCGGGCAACACCGAAGCAACGCCTCAGCTGCCCAACGATCAACAACAACCATATCAGCCGTCCTTCAACAAAGATTACCAGCCTCGCTACAACCCGCTGTACACAAACACGCAACAGACGCCGCTCACGTCGCAGTACGAAAACCCGTTGCTGCCCTCGCAGCAGGATTTGCAGAATCCACAGGGCGGCGGTGGTCTACTGCTCGGCCCAAATCAAAATAACTTCAATAACTTTTACGATCAGTCCAACAATCGTCAGTTGAACACCAACACGCTGGGCGGCGGTGGCGCTTTCCCCAGCAGCAACTACGATCCTTTCAATCGCGGTCTGGGCGGCAGCGGCGGCATCAGCTCGTCGGGCGTTGGCTACGTGGACACCTACAGTGATGAGGAAAACTATTGCCCAGAGCATTGGATTTCGTTCCGGCAGACTTGCTTCCGCTTTATACGCTCTCCAAAGCGCAACTGGCTAGATGCGAAGAAGATTTGCAAGGCGTACAGTGCGGAACTGCTTAACGTGGACAACATCGAGAAACATTCGTTTATTCTGAAGCAGCTCATCATACAGAATCAACGGCAAAATCGGTTCTGGGTCTCGGCACACCAGACTGGACCCAATAACTGGGTCAACGACGACAATTCACAGTTTCTGATGATCGAAGATTCATTCTCGTTCGATGAAGCGCAGGCCATAGAGAATGAGGATCTGCACGACAATCGGTTTTTGGTGCAGAACAGCTATAACAACGACTATAATCGCAACAATCCGAACCAGTTTTACAACAGCCTACCAGGCTCGATAACCAGTCGTAATCAAAACAATTTGAGAGGATTCATAGGTAAGCATTTGAAGAGCTCGAATATATTTTTCATTCGATCGCTTTTAAGCAACCGCAACATGTGGTGAGATTAGAAAGTACAATATTTGAATAATATTCGTCAAAACAGAAAAATCGAAAGAAATAGTTTTATAATAAATGTATTTTTCAGGTGGCAACCAGTTTGGTGATAATCCGTACATCAGAGATCGCGTCGTCTACGGTTATTCGAAGAAGCACGATCGCTGGATGTTCATGCCTGCCTACGATATCGAATTGAACCTCTTTATTTGTGAGTCGCGCACCTTATACAACCCAGAAAACATCAACCTCAAACTGGACGACAAACGACCTTTCCATTATGGCTTGGATATACGCGACTTTGAGAAAATTCCCCGTGGACCTTACTTTGTTAAGCAGCCCAACGATACCACCTTCGACATTAGCAAGAATCGCCTAATCAACGATGTCACGTTGAGCTGTCTTGCAGGTGGCTTTCCCACGCCCACCTATCGCTGGTACCGCGAAGTCTACGTCAACGACACGCTCGAATATCAACCCATCGATCCGCTCACCAACGACCGCTACACCATTTCGGGTGGCAATCTCATAATCTACGATCCCAAGCAGGCCATGGATCAGGGCTCTTATCACTGTGTGGCTGAGAACAAGTTCGGCCGCATACGCTCTGAGAGCGCCCACTTAAATTTCGGTTTTATCATGGAGTTCAATTTGAAGCGATCGTCTGAGACAGCCGATATGAACTGGGGAAAGTCGATTTTCTGTGACCCTCCGCAGCATTATCCCGAGGTGAAGTACTATTGGGCTCGTGATTATTTCCCGAACTTCGTGGAAGAAGATCAACGCGTGTTTGTATCGTATGATGGTGCTCTGTATTTCTCCTACATTGAAACGGTGGACCGTGCCAACTACTCGTGCACGGTGCAGACTCTAGTATCGGATACCGGTCGCAATGGACCGTTCTTCGCGCTACGTGTGCTGCCCAATAGCAACTACCAAGCGCTCATATTCGCCAACACATTCCCGAAGGTGAGTGCATTAATCATAAATAAGCTTGATCCAGTTGATTTTCGATTCGTTTCGTTATCAAAAAACGATTTAACAAGTTGTATTTTATTTAGTAGTTTTAATAAATAACCGATTTTTCTTTTTAAAATGTTTTCAGGTATTCCCTGAGGCTCCAGTTGCTGGCGATGACATACGCCTTGAATGCGTTGCCTTCGGCTATCCAATACCATCCTACAATTGGACCAGACGAGGACAGCCGCTGCAGCGCAACGCTTACACCATCAACTATAATCGTGTGCTCGTCATTGAAAACGCCACCACAAACGACAACGGCGAATACACCTGCACTATTTCGAATCCACGCAAAACCTTAGTGAAGTCCATATACATCAATATTCAAATGAAGCCCGAATTCACCATACCTTTGAAGGACAAAATCAAGGACTACAACGGCGATGTAACACTCATCTGCGAGGCGTTCGCCATACCAGATGTGAATTACACCTGGTACAAGAATGCCGAACGCTTTGACCCAGAGAAAATCGATCGCGATCGCTACATCGTGCAAGACAATGTTCTGACCATAAAGTATTTGGATCCCGATAAGGACAACGGCATGTATCAGTGTGGTGCCACAAATCAGCTGAAAACTGCATTTTCGTCGGCGCAATTGCGTGTGCTCTCCATGAAGCCATCGTTCAAGAAGCATCCGCTCGAGTCCGAGATTTATGCCGTCTACAATGGCAACACGACTATTGTATGCGATCCGGAAGCAGCACCGCGTCCCAAATTCCAGTGGAAAAAGGATAACCAGGTGATTGGCGCGGGCGGCCATCGACGCATACTGCCCAGCGGCACGCTGATAATATCGCCGACCTCACGCGACGATGAAGGCATATACACTTGTGTGGCCACCAATAAGGCGGGCTCCGATGAGTCACGGGCGCGCGTGATTGTGCTGCGTAAGTTTGAGTTCATCAGCAAAACAATTTCATTCGGAGAGTTGTTAACTAGAGTTCATCCAAAAGCTACACCACGAACTATACCAAAGGAGTTATGCCTTTTTTTGTTAATGTATTTACAGAGGAGCTGCGTTTCATACAGACACCGCCTCAGCGCATCACCACACAGGAACACGATCTGATTTTCCTGCAGTGTGACGCCAGCTACGATGAACTATTGGATGTGGCCTTCATATGGAAGCACAATGGCGAAATTCTACGCGATAACCACGACGGCACTGAGCGCATCGTAGGTCCCTGCACAATTCTTCCTAAATCTTCAACTGATTTCAGTTATTATCCGCCCGTAGATTATTGACCGCAATCGCCTAACTGTGCACAATGTCACCTTAATGGACGGCGGTGACTATGAGTGTGTCGTGAAGTCATCTGTGAATGAAATTTCGGCCAAGTCATCAGTCGTAATCGAGGGTGCACCTGGTGCGCCAGGCGGCGTACAGGTGATCGAAATCGGCAAGACAAAGGCGCTCATAGAGTGGGTCGACGGAGCTAACAACGGTCGGGTCATACGATACTACAACATACTTGGACGGACTAACTGGAATCGCACTTGGGTGAATGTGTCGACGCATGTGCGCGCACGTGAAGTGGATCGCTACACTGGACGCCAACAGGCAGAAGTCACCAATCTGACACCGTGGAGTTCCTACGAGTTCAGTGTGGCGGCCGTTAATGACTTGGGCATCGGTACGCCATCAGCGCCGTCGCCCATTTACAGCACCTACGAAGACAAGCCGTACATTGCGCCGCGTAATGTAGGCGGCGGCGGCGGCAAGATAGGCGATCTCACCATCACTTGGGATCCGCTATTGCCGCAGGAGCAACACAGTCACGGCATACACTACAAAGTGTTCTGGAAGTTGAAGGGCACGCTGGAGTGGGCCTCGGAGGAGTTGCGCCAGCTGCAGAATGACGGTGTTGCCGTGGTTAACATACCGCTAAACAACTACTACACACAGTACGAGGTGAAGGTGCAGGCTATTAACAACGTGGGAAAAGGCCCGGAGAGCGAACCGGTCATCGTTTACTCGGCCGAGGATATGCCGCAAGTTGCGCCACAGAAACCCATCGCCATTCCATTCAATTCGACAGCGTTCAATGTGACGTGGCAGCCGATTGAAATGACGCGCGAGAATGTGCGCGGCAAGTTGATTGGTCACAGGGTGAATATGGTTAAAAAATTGGGGCTGGAAGCTCAAATTGAAATTAATAATTTTGCAGCTGAAGTACTGGAAGACAACGCACAACGAGGAGGATTCAGTGTACTACTTGTCGCGTACAATCAGAAATTGGGCGCTAATTGTGGGCCTACAACCGGACACGTACTACTTTGTAAAAGTAATGGCCTATAATGCGGCCGGTGAGGGACCTGAAAGCGAACGATTTGAAGGTACAGCATGGCTTCATCAAGACCGATTCCGGGGTTAAAATGGGTTTTGTTTGTTTTTTTTTAGAACGCACATATCGTAAGGCACCACAGAAGCCGCCGTCATCGGTGCATGTCTACGGCATTAATCCGTCAACGGTGCGTGTTGTTTGGCGTTATGTGTCCCCAGCGCAAGATGAAGAACCCATTGAAGGATATAAGGTGATGAGCAAAAGCAGCTGGCACTTGCTTTAAATCAGTAATAAATCGAATCGTTTTTGTGTGTTGCAGGTGCGTGTTTGGGAGAGCGATCAGAATATGATAACTGCCAATAACACAATCATACCGGTGGGTGAAAAACTGGAGTCTTTCATTAGCGATTTGACGCCGGGTAAAAGCTACAACATGCGTGTGCTGGCATTCAGCAACGGTGGCGATGGCCGTATGTCTAGTCCCACGCTGCGGTTCCAAATGGGTACATGAAAAATCAAATTCTATGCTAATGCATTCATGCTCATTTACTCGTTCTATTTTGTTTTGTTTATCTGCAGGCAAGACAACACGCAATCACGCCAGCCGCCATTATACAAGCGGCCTCAATATGGCACTAACCGTCAGCCTTGTTGCGCTAATTTCAATATATTTGAGCAACAACTGACGTACTATTTAAGGAATGCAACAGAGCGCCAATGAAGAATGTCTTACCACATCTGTAATCCATCTCGAATCAAATGCTAAACAGCGACTGAGCATAAATTACGTAACTCCCAAACACATTCCAATCGATGCAGTCATCACAAAAGTATGCATCTAATTTTAAGCGATTTGTAATTCAATTTCTATTGAAATAGTAACGATTCCGTCTTTATTCATTCTACGTACTCGAATGCAACTGTTCGAATCTTTAAATGTAGTTGTAAGCTTAAGGAAAATTCCGTATGTTTTATCATTGATATAATGAAATTTGTATATCTTAGAAGAAGTGACCTTATAATCGTATAGTTAATCACGAAGATGTATTGAAAAATTATTTACTTTTATTACTTTGATCTGCAAACTGCATATATTTCTATAGTCACAACGAAACTAAGTACTCTATTTTTATGTAAAATACAAGTATAAACTTTTGAATTCCAACCCGTCCAAAGTACTCTCAAGTTTTTATTTAATTTCGCCTTGTTTTGTTATGCAGAGAATTTGCACAAATATTCCCTCATCAGACTAAACTTCGTCCATGATTTTTTGAATTGTGTATATTTTTTTGAAATATATATTAGTGCTAAAAGGATATGCAAAACAATTTTTATTTACGTAAAATATCCATGTATGTAAATCTTCAAATTCGATGTTAAAATGAGGTTTTTCTTTACAGTAAATGAAAGTATTTTAACAAACGTTTTCACTCCAATTACTTTGTTTTCTTTACGACGTATGTAAAAAAAAAAGCTGTAAAATACGTTTACGGTGGCCATTGTGTGCTGAGTAAAAAACTCGATTGGGGCGCATAAAATAAAACTTGCGTTTCTTTGGGTTGGCTTTAGGATTATTGACAAGAGATAATTCTGAAAAGTTGCCAATTTAAATAAATTGTTCTTAATTTATGTTGGGGGGGCCGGTCTATTGAGTGGATGAATGAGTGCGCACGTGAATGGAGTCAAGTGCGGTGTGGTGGTCACCAGTTCACGAGCTTAATGGGGCTCAACTGGTAGTAGCACGGCTACGAAGTCTGACCATAGGCTTTGTCTGGTACCACGGGAATCAGGGTGCCCCTGGAGCCTTGTGCTTCAGCCTGATTATGAGAATGGCCCCCTCGGGGAGTTTTCGTGGTGGCGTGGTTTAACACCCAAATGCGGGTAGAGTTTCGTCTCGGCGTGGAGTTGCGTTTACAACCGGGTGCCGGACCCATAGCACGGCAGAGGATTAGATAGGCCTCGATCCCTACCAAGGAGGGGTAATGTCCATTTACATTAACCCAATTGGTACCGGGAGCTTGCTCCCGGGGCGCTTATCAATGCTTAATTTTGATACGCTGTGCTTTTGAGCACCGTGGGATTAGGCCACACTGTGGCGGCACTCACGTTAAAAATTCGACATTCAATGTTCTTAATTTAATCAAATAAAAAATGTATTTTTCCTGTTTTATACGAGTACACTAATACAGTACTTTTCGTTTATAACGAACCCGTTTAAAACGATTTTCCGCCTAAAACGAACCAATTTCAAAAGTACGCGCTGTATGTTTTCGCTTATTACGGGCCCCTTTTAAAGCGAACTTTCGGTTAAAACGAACCATTTTGCCCAGTCCCTCGAATTTCGCTCTAAGCGAAAAGTACTGTATATGACTAATTCAATGATTCACATATATATATTATTTGCCTGACATCAGTCATGTGTTCGGAGTTTTGTGACTCTGATTTGAGTTCAAAGCAACCCTGCGGAGAAACCAAAAGTCCACAGTGACCAGCTGTTCTACGAAATCATCAAAACACAAATTTTATGAGATAAAGCAAGAAGAAGGGAAAGTGCAATTGGCAAAGTAAACGTGTGCGAAAAAGAAATACCGAAAGAGACAGTGGTACGAGCACCAAGTAGCGAGTTAGGAACTAAACGTAAGAAACGCGCCTAAGCCACCTTTGCCAAATAACTAAGCTGAAATAGATTAGGTTAAGTCCGAAGCAGTCGCAGTGCCCAAGCGCCAGATTAACGCCCACCCATCTGCGCCGCCGACGCTGACGCTGACGCAGCACACGAAGCATGTATACAAGGGAAACGGAGCTGCGTCGTCTGCGGTCCAACGATGTCAACAGGCTGGCCGAAATACTGGGCTTCGATGGGGGCAGGCGACTGATGGAAATTATACCAAAATACAGCAATAACCTGCCAGGTGCTAGTGCCGACATCAGCACCTGGAACGGCTTGCATCAGTCAACGGACGCCGCAGAGCTCAAGTACAAGCCGGAACACATACGGCTCATTGAGGATGCGGCGAGGCAGAATAGTGGCTGCTATTTTGCCGAGATTCTCATCGATGAGTGGGGCACGAGTGGACGCAAGCATGAGCGGCCCACAGTGGGTCTGTTGCTGCAGCTGTTGGTAGAGGCGGATCTTTGGCGCGCAGTTGAGTTTGTGGCCGAGGAGTTTCTCAACGGTGAGTGCAAGTTGGAAAAGTATGCGATGCGAAGGGGGTGAATATTATCCTATTTTTACAAACTTGGAAACCCCAAGTTTTACTTCTATAAAATGTAAGGAAACATTGCATTCAAATATTATTGCGCATAGCTATGGTTTCTTTAAAAAAGTATTAACTTCTTATCAGCTGTTATCTGCAAAGATTTGCGCAGAGTTTCGATTTTAAAATGCAAACTAAATCTCTAAGCAAATACACAATTCATGTTGTCTTTTCACTATCAGCGGAAATTAAAAGGTATTGGTAGAGTTTGTAAGTATTTGTTTTGTTGTTTTGCAGAACCCCCACCAGAGCGTCCATTGGAAGGCCCGGCCGCTCGCATTGACACAGCGCTGCCCTCGGAAATTTTCCAAAGTGTCGCTGAAATCGCAAACGATTCCACTAACTATCCGGATACGGAAGCACTCAATGACAACGCCAACTGCCAATTGGACAGTCTGGCAGCCAACAATCGAGATTATTACACGAAATATCATCGCATGGACAAGGAGCTAAATTCAACGCCTACACCGCCTCCTAGAGTACAACGCGGTCGACTCAAACAGCTGCAGCAACAGCTGCAGCAACAAACGACTGACAACGCAGCTAGCACAGCTGAGGCGAGGGATAAAAGTAATAGCAATGTGAATCATCAGCAGCCACCGCCGCAGCAGTTGCAACCACAACAGTCGCGACCGCAACCGCAAACCAATACTTGCGACAGCAACAACATGACAACGCAGAATATACCGATGCTGAGCGCGCTGATGGCGGACAACAGCAGCTCTCAGCCAGTGCTGGCGCACAACGAATCGGCGTCTCTTGACACAGCACCCGAAACGCCAATGATACCCATGCTAACCATATTGGCCGACAGCGCCAACAGCATAAGCATGACCCAGGCAGCAACCGGGTCTGCTGCAGTTGTTGGTGCGGCGGCCCCGTCCACATCGACTGCTATGGGTGGGAACTTGCCGCTGATCACCGAACTAAATTTGAACGGCGACGAGAGCGGACAGCCAGAGCGAAGTCTGCTGGACGCAGTTTCACTGGCGGCCACATCGCCGCAACCGCAGAGCGAAGACAGTCGTTGCAGCAGTCTAAGCAACGACAGCATTGACGATGAGGTGGACGTCGGGTGTGCTAATCGCGATGGCAATATTGATGCAGCCGAAAACGAGCATGATGATGATTTGGCGACGGTGAGCTCGGAGGGCAAGTATCTGCCCAATTTGAGCATCTTTGGGCGTCAGAGTCCGAACAATGACTCCAGCCTGACAACAGTGACTGGCACCAGCGGCGAAAATAGCTTTGAGCTCAGCATGAACGACTCCAGTTCGGCATCGAATGAGCATGTGGAACAGAAAAAGTAAAACTTATAACGAATTGTGCGGTCCCGGAAAGCTTCTGCACAGCATTTGCATTTATACTGTTTGGCATTGAGTGTTTCGCGCATATACTGATATGGCATATGCATCTAAATCTACATATACGTCTTGACTATGCATACATACATAAATACATACATATATTGACGATGTTCGAAAGTATTCTACGAAAGCATCAACATTCCTTAAAATACGATTTTTTAAAAATATGCATACGAAACGAATATGTATGTGTATCTAGAGTTTACCACTAAAATGATCAGAATTCTATACATATTTGAATTCGACGTGTTCTTTCATAAATATTAACAATGAACGCAGATATCTACTATACATGTAATATATTGAATCTTTTACAAAAAAAAGTGCCTTTTTCTTAATTTCGAAAGTTTTTGGGTCATTTATAATTAAAAGTTCCTTTAGTAAAAAATTCCCGTAACCATATCTCCACGAACGACGTACTTTTAATGAAAATTTTAAATGTAATCATTTAAGAATATCAACGAAAGTATCAAATTGATGACAGCAGTGCTATAAATGGCTGAAGGTGTTAAACACTGCATTTAGGAAATTAATGCATGCTAAGGTAAACATGAAGTATATTTAAGAAAGCGATATGGAGCGTGCATTCTAAAATGTTCCACTAGTCCTTTTTCCAACAAGAAAAGGAAATTTAATGCAGACTACAAAATACAACCCTGTTTGTGACCGCTATTTGTTACAAAAATTAATAACAAACGACATCGAAGAACTTTGACACATCAACACGTCGCAAGAGAAAAAAAATAGAAAACAGCAGACAATCGAGAAATAAAAGAAAATAAGCACAAAAATTATAAAGGACGAAAAACGTTTAGCGCCGCAACTCTCAGATTTTTCACAATTTTTCATACCATGGACGAGTCTGAACTGCTCTTCAATTTGTTCTACCTGCTGCTTTGCATGTGCATCGTTTATCCGCCGGAGGAGTTCCAGCGTCTGGGGCTGACCATCGAGCAAATGTTTTCCAGCCTGTTGGGCGAGGAGAACATAAATTTTGTGCGCTACCATCAACGACGCACGTCACTGAATCTGGTGGTGCACAGTTGCCTGCCTGCATGCTACTTCCTCATACACCGATTGAAATTCTCGGTGTTTGCAGAACGTGAGCCGACCGAAGACGTCGACGTGGATCCGGACTTTCCGATGCCGCAAGAGGCAGTCGCCTTCAAAACGTTTACCTGGAAGGTGGCGCAGCGATTTAGCCTGATGGCACTGCTGGCCATGCCGGCATTAATTTTCAATTGGCGGCAGCAAAATTGGCGTCGCCATCCGGTCAGCCAGACGCTGCTTAAATTTTCGAATGTACCACAAAGCTATGAGGCTGTGGCCAGCGATATAAGCACTGAATTTCGCAGGTAAGCGACTTGTGTAATCGTTTAAAGTCCGCACATGAAATCAACATTTGTTGTTGTTGTTTTATAGGATCGACATATATAAGAAGAAACTCAATTCAATATCGACTGTAATTGCTACTGAGAATTGGATCATAAAAACTTCTCTGTACAAGGTTCACTTTGCGCATCAGAGCGACACAGAGTTAAGCGTTGCTAAGGTGGGTAACAACAAGGCGTTATTTTATGCTAATATTGAAAATCAGACGTTTTGTGTTTTTTTTTTGGTCACATTTATTAATTTAATATATAATCGTATAAATGACTACTGGCCGAAAATCAACCGCTCCTCGGTTTATTCTATGATTTATAAAGACTACGGAAAGTAATTCAGAAGCCATGATCTTATTGAAAGTAAACGTGTTCGGCTTATGCTTTTACACGAATCTTATGTTGGAAACGTTGATATGTTCAAAGTATTCTTCATTCTACGTTAAACAAAACAAAGCCCGTTCCAAAAACTATTTTTCTTGCGAATTTTCCAGTGGTACCTATAATATTTATAAGTAAATTGTTAAAACAATGTTCAAAGTATACCCCAGAATTTTGTTTGTAAATCAAAAGGATCAATAGTTGCGGAATTATAGGCTATCAAAAGTGAAGAGAGTCAAATTGACCCAGAGTGTTCCCGATTATTGAAAAAATAGGTGTGGTCTCCAAAGGTTAATGGCCAATCGTCAGAGGTAGACCAATCATTTTCTCATACTAATCACCGTTCTAAGATATTGTCCGTACACACACAATATTTTTTTTATAGATAATGCTCTCTTCCTCATATGTCCATCAACAGTTTTATGCACCGTTTTATTTATTTATATGTATAATATTTATAAATCAAATACGAATACATGTTTTCTCTCCTCTTTCGCTACTGTATAGACCGAAACATATAACGTCTCGCAGGATAACAATGATACCTTGCAAATGATCAGCATTGTGGTGAAGCCCAACCGTCCGGGCGTGGCCGATTTCCATATACGTATAAATGCGCTCGAATTTCGCAATCTAGAGGAACGCATCAGCCGACCCATTGCCATACCATCCAACATACAGTTTCATCGCAACGTAATCGATCGCTTTATTGATGTGTTCAAAGAGCAGGTGGCGCAGAATCCCATCTACGCTGCGGATCGCATTGCCGACAAGTGCTTTGCCTGCATGGTCGCCGAGCCGAACATAAAGATTCACAAGCAGTGCGAGGATGTGGACCGCGATGGGCGACCGTTGGCCGGTGACAATTGCTGCATGAACTGCTATTGCCGTCCGATGTGGTGTGTCGAGTGTTTGGCGCGTTGGTTTGCCGCACGACAGAACGAATACGACCGTGAGGTGTGGCTGGAGCAGAAGTGCACATGCCCTATGTGCCGCGCCAAATTCTGCCTACTGGACGTCAGCTTCATTGAGCGGAGAAATAATGCAGAGGTAACGCCGCCGACCGACACGGCGTGATGTTGGGCAGTCAGGAGCCAGTCAACAGCGACAACATACGACGCGGACGAATCTTGTAGTGCAGTCACAGTAAAACTTTATTCTCAATTTGCCAGTAAACACGGGTACACTTAAGTTCCACAACGAATCTTTCACATAGCTTTATTTGGTGTTTTTATGAATAATTTACATTAAAATTTTTTTATTCTTGCGAATGTGCAATGTTTGTATTTTTAACTACAACAAAATTCTCTAAAATTATCTCTTATTGTATGCCTTTCGTTTTTTTATTTTATCACGTTGTAATACTTGCAGCAAATTTAAACAAGAACTTTTCAAGGATTGTTGTTCAATTTGCAATTGAATGCATTAAATTTAAGTACTCAACTACATACTATACCAACCCTTAGCTTTTATATACAATTTAAGAGGAAATATATTTATATATGCATGTATAAGTATGTAGTTATGCTTGTATGAATGTATGTAATGTGCCGGTCTGTTTTTATGAAATGTCCAAAATGTTCACTTAGTCTCTCGATTCTTATTTACTATGATGCTTAAGTTACTATCGCTGCTGCAGATATAAAAAGAACTGTTTTGTTTCCAAATAAAGTTAAATTTAATAGAATATGCGCGTGTCTATAAATTAGTTTCATAGTAACTCTTGTAGGCCTCCGTTTTATCGCGTACACCGCGTGAGCTGCCGCTGGACGCTGATGCTGCCTGTGTGGAGTAGGATTTACTAGGCATGGGCGACTGGCGATACGCATTCTGAAATGATATAAGAGTGAAAACTTGTGAATTCATGACTCTAGCACAATACCTGCGCAAATATTATACTATATGCAATTTATAAAAATTGCTGATAACCGTTGCATCTGCAGTCATTAGAAGTCTTTGCGGGGGAGTACCAATACTAGGGCCTGAGAATCGCTGAGCAACGACAACAGCGCCTTCTAGTAAGTAGTTAAAATTAAATGTCAAACAGGTTCTTTCTCCACTTTTTTTATATTTCTTGATGCTCAGGCTTTAAAGTAGCCAACAATGTGCCGGTCTACCTGCACCACAATTTCTTTTTCCAATTTTTTGTATACTCATACCGTCTACACCGTAATTCGCTTTAATGTTATACAATCCCGCAAAAGATTAAAAAGCCATATTACTTTTGTTGCTCGCTGTCTCTGTGGTTGTTATTGCTGTTGGTGTTGATTATTGCTCGCTCATCCGAAAGCCGCACGTTCGGTTTATATGAATCACAACTGCGCCGCGTACTTGCAAATCCTGATAAGACTACAAAATGCACACTCACCACACGATCTTTAAGCCTTTTATGCCCCGTTTTACAACCCTCGCGCAGTTGGCTTCATTTCATATTATGAGCAGCCCGTCGCTTGCGACCAATCGAACGGACAGGCTTTTCGTCCGTCTTAATGGCCACAGACAGCTACACGGCCAGTGAGACTTTTCCGTTCGCGCGGCTGATTTATTCCTCAGTGTACATAATTGGGCAACGGCAATGAACTGGTATTTTATTACACCACTTTTTTGCGGCTGCGCCTGCGAGGAGATCGATTTCAATCATCGAGACATTGGCGGTTCATGCATATTCATTTGCAATGACGCACATTGCGATTTCTCCGAAAATCAAAGAGATTTTAGGAACCACAACTAATGAGCTGCCGGCGATCGGCAACTCGCTCTATCCGCGATCGATAGCTTTATTGTGTGGGCAGGGCCACAAAATTGCGCACACATGTCCGATATAATGAATGAATAATATGTATTGTATGGTACATAAATAAGTGCCAATCCATGCATTTACCCTACATACATATACATACATATATGTGCAGACGATACGATCACTAACTACAATATCTAATCCGATTCATGGATCAACATGAGAATGTCTCGGCCAAATACTAAGGGATACTATTTTGGTCTCAATAGGTAATTAAGGAGCTGCGATTTATGAGAAATCATAATCCAAGTATTTGAGGAACTACCTCGTCAGTGCACCCAGTTGGAGAAGAGTGCACAACCAACAAAAAAAAACATGTACAGAAGCAATTAAACCGGTCAATATACGGAAAAAAACGTTGTTTTAAACAGTAACGTCTGCAAACAAATGTAACTCCTTCGAATTACATTACATGTAACTAGACAAAAATCGCTCAGTGCCATTTTGCCGCTGTATTACCTTCCCATCTCGTTAAAAAAACTCCATGTTCCATACCAGCGTAACTGAGCTTCCAACTCTGGACATCAGGGAGATAGTGAGTGGGTTTCCAGCGTCGCAAACGGAGGAGATGCTCCTTCCCAACGTGGTATGACAACAAGCCATGAGCTTAAGTGAGCAGAAAACTGCCACTCCAACCTAACCTAACTTATTGTCTACAACAATAGTTAAGAAATCTCCAATTTGAATTTCAAACAAACAAACAAACTACGCTTGAAATAAATAAGACAGATTTAATGTGAAATTAATGTATGGACAGATACTAAGTACGCCCGAGGGTAAGGTGTTCAATTGTCAACTTAACCAACATCAAAGGCATCCTCTTCTTGTAAATATTTACTCTCTAACACCTGACCAATGTTCTCGCACGTACATACATACATACGTATGCATGTATATCTGTGGCATTTTGACAAAACAACTTATGTCGAAATAGTGACATTTTCCAGTTTTTTAATCATAAAGACACAATTTCAAAACGCTTCTTTTGGTATAATCGGCTTGTTTTTACGACATTTAGTTACAGAGATATGATGTATAGCATTTCAAATTTTCTCGAATTTTGTATGAGATTTGCTCTACACCTTATCAGTATTTTCGCTCTCCTGAACAATTTGAAAATTAGACTTAGGTTGTTTTGTCAAAATGCCACAGATATAGTATTGCCAATTATATTTAGCTTGTACACTTATCAAAAGTTTCCGACAAAAGTTTATCAATACAAAAAAAAAAAACAAAAAAGCGATGCAGCAAAACAAAAACAGAAGTGCGAAAAAATAAAATTTGCACATGAAGAGATTTTTTTTGAACTTAGTTTTATTACTATTGTATTTGTTCTTATCGATAACGAAGACATACAGACAAACCAACTGACAAACACACCATCGGGCATATCGTACGAACACAACTTAGTTGCCTGACTGGTTGGTTGATCAGTCGGTTGGTTGGTTTGGTGGGTGGTTGGTTGACAATATATCAATTATGCCGAATATTAACTAAAAATATGGTTTTATCAGTTAAAAGAGCAACGAAACGGCAACTTAAACTCATTCACGCTGCTTCCTGCAAACATTTATTATCAGCGATTCTCAGAAATTGATGCCTTTTGTTCTGTACCCATAAAGGGTGTACAAATATATGTACATATATAAAGATATATAAATCGTACGTAGGTGTTTGTGTGCATTCATGTATGTATACGTGTGCTTGCAATATAAAAAACTCCATTCTGACGTTGATGTAATGGGCCAAAGACTAAAAAGCGAAGCGCGAGAGGGACCACCCCACCGTGCGCTCGAAATACGATAATCTGATTTTAATCAGGTGCTCATTATAAATTTACTGTTGACTTGGGCTGTTAGCGGTTTCGATTAAACATTGACACGACTAGATTTGCTGTTAATTTGGTTTTTCTGCTTCTTGCTTGATTTTTCCTTTTGTCTGCTCGTCTTGTTGTCGACGTCTGGTTGTATGGTAAATGTTTACCTATACATAAAGATTAAACGAATTAAGTGAAAAAGACTAGTAAGGAAACCACAAAAGCGTGGTTAGTAGCACATAAAATCGATATATATTATGTATGTATGAACTATTTATGTCGCATCTTCTGCAGCGCCAAGAGATTTTGTGCAGAATATTCAAATCTGTGTGATTCGATCCAAATGTTTGAGATCTTTGAGTGCTGCTTAGCACTTTGAGCTTCCATCGAGAAGGGAAAATTTATTAACCCTTCGCTATTTTGTTGCCATATGGCAACAAGCTACTTTGTGGACGTCTGCATCCTCTATGGTTGCAAGAATACATTTTTTTGTTGGCCTTTAGAATAGTTTGAAGTTTCAGGAAAAATACGAAATTAATAAACTGAATATTTAAGTTTAAAGAAGAGAAGTATACACGTTTTTTTCATGGTATATCTTGGCATAGTAAAGGAAGAAGAAGCAGAAAAAACTAGAGAACTTTTTAATTTGACGTTTTCTTTCAATTTAGGTACTTTTTTTTTTTAATTTTGGCTGAAGTAAATGAAGAAATATTCAAATTTTCGTTATGCGTAAAAAGTTTAATGTTTAACCCATTAAAAATAAATTTAATTTTTAAATGATAAAATTTCATACACGACCTGGAATTGACGCAAAATGATCAGAAACAAAATTTCAGCCTTCAGCACGTTGCTGAGATATTCATTGGGTATTTTCTACCCATTAGGCAGCAATGGTAGCTTTTTTCCATACTTTTTAAAGTGATCAGCTAAACACGTGAACAACAGATGTATTTTTTACAGGTGAGTTAGGAGGCAGATTTTTGTGAGGTTCTAGGGCCACTACGTTTCGCCACATTTTCCACCTCCGGAAAATTCACAATTTTTGAAGTCTGGTAACTCTAGCTAGATGGCGGAATTTTAGGGTGACCTCCACTAGACTTCTCCAGTAAAAACCTGTAGCGAAAGGGTTAAGCGAATTCGTTTTTGCTCTTTGTTTTGTAGCGGATTAAGAGGCATTAACTTTTATTTTATTTGTATGACGCTCATACAGTAAAATTTGTGTACTTGTTTAATTTAAAATCAATAAAAGTACGCACTGAAATAGTAACACAAAGTAAAAAAATTAACATTTCGCAACTTAAATTATAATCTGTCCAGCAATTATAAATTCATACATATGAGTATACACATATGTATGTGGAAGTATGAGTTTAGGAAAAATATTATTAATTTATCGTGGGTTGGTGTTGTACAAATATGTAAAACTTGATGCGCTTTTAAAAAAATTTCCCATAAGATTTGTTGCTCGTCTGGCCTTTTTTGTGCACTCTAGTCGATCTACAATTAATGCGTTGACCAAAAGTTGGCAAAACCCGATTTCACAACTTCTCGTTTGAGCCAAAAACTTTTTAATTGCTACCTGTCCGCGAAAATGTGGCTTGAGTGTGGTAAAGCAGCTTTTGGTTTTGCTGAAAGGGTCGCTGCAGGAAGCAATTATTTCTCTAATATTGCTTCAGTTGATGTTTTCATGTTCTTCGCCAAAGCCTGTAAATTTCATGGGCTAGAATCATTCTTCCCCCTGTCTGCTTTATTGCATTGTATTAGATTTCAGGTATAATCAGTAAAGTTCTTTTTAAATTGAATGGCACTTGTATCGAAGTTTTTCAGGCTACGTTTCTTGCCAACATTAGAACCTGTGACCTGCCTAATATCTTCAGGGAGTTTGGCCCCGTGTTGGTGCAAGGTTTTGCCGAATAAATGTTATGAGCGCAATGTGTGTTGTGTTGCAACTTTTAAAGGCGGCTTTAGATTGTAATTGGCGCGGATTGAGTTCAGCGCAATTTTGTGTGTGGCCTATGTTTTATTTTTTACCCACCTACGAAGTGGAAGGTGCGCAGCTCACTGGCCATATGCATTTGAATAGTTACTAAATTGTCCGTTTGTCTGTCTGCTTGCCTATCTGGCGCTCTGCAAATAAAAGATATATCGTACAAATGCGCATATCGGTATGTAGCAATGATCGTCGCATACACGTGCACACACACATTTACATTCACGATGTAGTACAAGTAGCTGTTTCGCAAAATCACGCACCGCCTATTTTTAGCGAATGAACGTAATGTTTCCTAATGAAATCACTGAAACCAAGAAACAAACAACAACAAATGTGAGTAGAAAACGAGAACACAACAAAATGATAACAGCAAAAAGGCCAAAACATTGAATTTGGCGGACATTTCGCTGTGCTGAGCGTAGCACAGGAGACGCCCACTCAGGCAACTTCTGGTTGTTGTCGATTGTGTGAGGGCGCTCAGTGCCGCATCCGGCCACTGGCCGCCAAACGCCGAACGCAAACCGTCAGCCGCCGTATGCGTCATGCCGTATTTACCTTGTCCGGTTCCTGCTGCTTGTAGTGTGACGACGTGTACGACGACGATGACGCCGGCGTCGACGCCGTCATTGGCGCTCCGACGCGACTGTTGTGCTGGCTGTGCTGGTTGTGCTGCTCATGCGTCCGCATCGGTGCCCCGGATGCATCGAACAGTTTGCCGTCGACCGTGTCACGTTTGCGGTTTTTCGATTTGAAACGACCCGAACGCGATATGGTGAAATTGCGCCACTGGTGGCTGTACTCGCAGCGGGTCTCCTCCTCGTTCAGGATGCTGTCCAGGTAACTAATGGGCTGCTCATGCGCCGTCATCGTGCTGCCGACTGTTATGGGCCGCTGTCGCCGCGTTTAGGCTGCTGTGTTGAACGGATACGCCGCAATCACGCGACACGGTACACACTGCGGTGACACAAGTTCGCACATACACCGGCGCACATAGAAGCCACTTGCACAATACGTGCACCACCGAGTCACTTGGTTGCGCACCAAAAAAGGTAAATAACAACACACGCGAAAAATCCAATGGCAACGCTCCGCTCTACAACAGTTGCGCTGCCTGTGAGAGATTTGTGCGCTGGCAGAAGATCAAGATCAAGATCACTCGTCTGTCCGGCCGCTGGCTGGCTGGTTCGTCCAACTGAACGGATGGCTTCGAGTGCACTGTGCGCTGCGTGGAATCGTGGAATCGCAACTCGACGAGTTGTGCTTTGTAGATTGTACCTACAATTTATGTTTGTACGAATGTGTATTGTGCGATGTGTTGTTGTGTGGTGTTGTGTTGTGTTGCGTTTTCCTTTTCCGGGCGCCTTCTTTCGAATATATGGCACTCCACTTCACTTCACTTCACTCCACTCCACTTAACTTCACTCGACGCCACTCGGCCACCTCGCGCCTCCTTCGCCCACCAATTGATAACGAGACGCAGCGGCGATGCACACGGAGTCGGTTGGTTGGCTGACTGGCTGGTTGGTTCACTTGCTCGCTCGCTCGTTCGGTGGCACATAAAGCAATAACAATGGAAAAAGTACCCGTTGTGTACCCTCGCAATTGTTTGTTGCTTTTACTTAACGTTTGTTTTAATTTTTTATTATTATTTATCTTCTTCAATTTTTTTCCTTTTTCGTACTTGTTACTTCGTTGTTCGTTTCTCGCTCGCTCACCCGCTCTCTCTCGCGCGCACTCCAGCTATATGTTTTTCTTGTTTTTGTTTTTTGTGGGTATATATTGTTGTGTGGGCTTTATCAGCAACACTTCACCGTCTCAACATTTACCAACATTTGTCGGTGCGATCCAACATCTGCACGTAGTGCGATACAAGTGCGCGTCCACCGATCGTCCGTACTGTGTGGTTCAAGTGCGCGTGGGCATCATTCATTCCTCACACTGAAGCGCTCACAGCACACGTTCGGCACCTTCACCTTCTTCTACTCAGCCACTTCATCTGCAGCGGCTGCTGTTTTTCCTTTCTTTCTCTCTGCCTTTATAGCTTTATTATAATTTTTGTTGTTTATTACTCATGGCAAGAGAGACAACAGTGACAAAAAGGACAGAAAAAGCAGCAAGAAGCGTTTGAGCACAACTTCAGCGACTTGATTGAGCGCTTCACCTGAGTACACAAACATATCTCAACTCGCAATACAAAAAGGCTGAAGCCAATTATGGAGTTGTTATATGGAAACAATTCGCTGGTGGTCCTTCTATCGCTTATATAAGGTGTTTTTTTTAGCGGTATAGAACTTCGAATTGAAATAAAACACAAGAAAATCGTTTTAATGTCCATCAATTTGGCTTTATTGGAAGGATAATTTTATGCCATTAATGTTTAAATATGATTTCGGGCATGTGGCCGCCGCGGCTGGCTCGAATAAAGCCAATTCTACAGGTCCAATTTTCAACCACTTTTTCGAGCATTTGGGGCCGTATGTCGGCAATAACGCCACGAATGTTGGCTTCCAAGTCCCCTAACGTTTCTGGTTTGTTGGCGTAGACGAGCGACTTCACATATCCCCAAAGAAAATAATCCAATGGTGTCAAATCACACGATCTTGGTGGCCAATTGACAGGTCCATTCCGCGAAATTATGCGCTCATCGAATGTTTCCTTCAATAAATCGATTGTGACGTGCGCTGTGTGGCATGTAGCGCCGTCTTGTTGGAACCACAACTCATCCACATTCATGTTGCGCAAAATCTTCCATAAAGTTGATGGACAAAGCTACAATTGCTGTGCACGGTGGCGAATCGATTCATTCGGGTCCTCTTCAACATTTTGCTCTACAGCGGCAATTGTTTCTTCGGTGCGCACTGTTCGACGTCTCTGCGGATGCGTATTATCACATAGAGTAAACGTAGTGCGAAAACGACCCATGGTTAACCGAATTAATTGCTCTGATGGACGATTATGTCGACCATAAAATGGACGGAGCTTGCGGTAAACTTCGCGAACTGAACCATTATTTTCGAAATAAATTTGCACGATTTGCAAGCGTTGTTCTTTTGTCAACCTGTTCATGATGAAATGGCAAACCAAACTGAACATAAATGACATTAGAGTTGCCAGATTTGACCACAAAATGCCAGTTTTATCTCTATTCGAAAAACAAACCTCTAAAAAAAACACCCTATACTTTTATATGCATAACTTAGTTGTTATGTTATGAATGTTGAAGAATATTCAAAAGAACTTAGATTGGTTAGGTTTAGGGCTCATTTCAATTTAAATGTTGTATTACATTTTTTCAGTTTCATAAATGGTTCTATCCCTTTGCAACAGATTTTACAGAAGGTTCCAAATTCAGAGTTTTAGGCCTCTGTGTGGCCATGCATTCCGTAAAAAATGTTAAAATGTTTTAACTGTACTCCGTTTTTTAGAGTGCTGTTTTATATGTATGGCGACAATCATAGCGGTGGCGCTACTAAAAAGTAGCTCGTAAGTTAACCCTTTCAACCCCGAATTTTACCCTGTGTCTCGATATTACTTTTCGGTATTTAAATCATGAAACATTTGCCTAAGAAGTGTGCACACGACATTTGAAGTCGCCACGGCTCTTTGTTAGAGTTCTACAGCTAGTTTACTTTTGAACAATTTTAGCTTAAAACGGCGTAAATAAATTTTGTATCAATATTTTTTAATTACAGAAAAATTATTTAATATTTATGGAAAAATACAAAATTATAACTTTTTGATTTTATTTAACATTTATTTAAGAAACAGGGTTTTGATCAAACGCGCCCAATTCGTAGACTTCAATTAGAACACAAACTTTCCCTGATATCGCTGTAAATTATTGGAAATTATTTTGGGGATAATACTCGTAGTAACATTTTTGTAATTTGCTTTGAATTCACTTCTAAAAATATTAATTTGTTGGTGCCTACTTAAATTAAGCCCATAAATCAATCGTAGCTTTTGCTATAAGATGACAAATAGGCGAAGTTGCTCTCAGGCAACTTTGGGATCGAAAGGGTTAAAAACCCAAAATTGTTTAAAAAATGTGTCTGTATTGAAATTAAAATAAAAAATTAAACTTTTATTTTTTTTAACTTTTGATTTTTCTTTACTATGTGAGGAAATAGCATTCGAAACACTCAAAGACTTCACTATTCCAAAGACCAAACAATATTGGATTCCTGGAATGACAGTTTAATTGTTCTGTTGCACACGGACTTAAATGCACCAAAGCTCTTCTTCATTGTGAGTCGTGAGTCATTCATTTAATTTCATTCTATTTCATTTCAGTTTTTTTAGTACTATTATTAAAAACCTATCATTTTAAAAAGTAACTGCAGCAAAGCCAAAAAGGTCTCATGTCTCGTCAACTCATACGTTCCGGAAGTGAGAAGCCTAAAAAAAATTAAACCAGGAACAAACAAAAAAAAACGTAGAACGTGAGTTAATCATAGATTCGGGTTGTATAGTGTATTGCTTGTATCCAAGTATAATATTTTCCCAAAGCGAACAGCGGGCATACAAAAAGTCGAAAAGTTACTGACAACGAATGGCTGCCAGAAAATGTACTCGTCGAGACTTTCAAACTGATACCATTTGGAAATGGCTGGCGGATTGTGTGAAGATGGCAATGTTGATGGGAAACTGTAATGAAAATGCTAATGGAGCGGCAGAGAAGCGGCAGAGAACTGGCAGTGCCACTAATGCGGCTGGAAGAAGTGGCAACAGGTTGTCTCCGCGTCATCAGCTTCACGGTTGTTGCTGTTGTTTCTGTTTCTGTTGCTGTTGGTGGCTTGTCGTCGTCTGATAAGCGTAAATAGGCAAAATAAATAAGAATACAAAACGGTCGAGCTTATGGCCGTGTGACTGACGGTCCGTTGGCGCTGGTTGGATGGTCGGTTGATTGGCCGATTGGACTGTTTGTTGGTTTGTTTGCCGGTTGCTAGCGTAGTATTCACTTTGGCATTTTTCGGTTTTGATTTCGATTTGAGCTCAAGCTCAAACTGAGCTCGAGCGGTCAATTTGGCTGTGATGTTGTTTTTGTTGCTGCTTGTTTTGTTTGCTATTGACGCTAATTAAATCTCATTTTTGTAGCCTTTCTAATGGAGCGCTTGGCTAAATGTCTATACACTTTAAACGTGTGCATCTGCAGATATATGTGAGTGTGTGTGTGTGTCTGTTAGTGAAAAGAGTTTCAGTGTTCTTGTACGTAAAGCTGATGAGAAGTGATACATGTGAGCATTGCTTTATGTGACTCAATGAAGTGTAGCAAAGTTTCAAACAGTTGAGCATTATTGACTTTAGGATGTTTCAAATGGCCAATAGGCAAAATTGAGCGTCTTCTTGGCTATTCTTCGTTTTGTGTTACTTGGTGTACACTCACTTACTAGTAAAAATAGCCACAACCAAACGGTAAACTAAAAATACGTGCTTGTAAATTAATTGTATACGAAACAGCTTCCCAATATACGAGGGCGGGTCAATAAGTCCGTGACTTTTTGAATGAAACACAGGTTTTTAGATAAAAAGTTATTTTATTTTTCAACGTAGTCTCCTTTGAGATCTATACACTTAGCCCAACGTTTCTCCAGTTTTTTATCCCTTCCGAAAAATATGATTTGTCGAGGTCTTCAAAATAGGCATTTGTTTGTGAGATCACTTCGTCATTGGAGGCAAATCTCTTTCCGCCGAGCCATTTCTTCAAGTTTGGGAACAAGAAATAGTCACTTGGGGCTAGATCGGGTGAATAGGCGGGATGAGGGAGCAATTCGTAGCCCAATTCATGGATTTTTGCCATGGAAACTGCACATGCTGCAATTGTCACACGGTTGCGTTTGTGGTCGATTGTGAGCAAACGCGGCACCCATCTTGCGGAAAGCTTTCTCATACCCAAATGATCATTCAAAATTGAAACGACTGAGCCATGTGAGATGCCTATGGCTTCCACAATCTCTCTCACTTTTAATCGCCGATCGGCTAAAACCATATCGTGGATTTTTTCAATTGTTTCGGATGTGGAGACCTCAACTGGGCGTCCAGAACGTTCGACATCTTCCGTGCTTGTACGGCCACATCGGAATTCAGTAAACCACTTTTTTACCATGGAAATGGATGGTGCAGAGTCCCCATAATATTTATCAAGCTTAGCCTTGGTTTGCGCAATGGATTTTTTCCGCAAAAAATAATGCTTAATGAGCACACGAAATTCACTTTTTTCCATTTTCTTCTCAGTCAACGCGGTAGTCTGATATTAACGGCTGTCAAAAACAAACTAAATGTCGCAGCTTGTTCAATTTTTGACAAGAGTCAACTGGCAGATGACTGTTGACGGGAGCAGTGTTGCCATTTCAATTAAGAGGCGGGAAATTCAAAAAGTCACGGACTTATTGACCCGCCCTCGTAGCATTGAAAGTCGGTCAAGAACTCGAATACAATAAATAAAAAGACAGTAGAACTTACTTAACATGCTTTGAGTCCCTATTTAATAACTACATGCGACAATAATTCCTATACGTAATGAATAATTTTCCTACTGGGTCATATTTGGTTCAAGGGAAATCGAATCAGGTTAACACAAGCAATGCTAATTTCAGCTCTACTGATTCTTGATCTTCACGGAGCCAATCAAGTACGACAATACATCGAGCTAAAATTTGGACATATGCATGTACATATGTATGTATGTACTTATAGTAGATATGGTACGTAGAGCAGTCATGGATATAACAGCTTATTAGCTTCGTGTGTGGGTTTTTCTATCGTTTGAGTTGCAGTCCAATTGCGAATTAGCGGCATTTTGCAAACTGTTGGCGCGATATTATATTCGTGATATAATATACATCGTTATGAAAATAATATGTATGTGTGTATGTATGTATGTAGAGTGAGTACTAATGTTTGTGAGCATGGAGAAAATTTGATTTGATAAATTCAATTAAGGTTTCGTCGAAACGTTCCACCGTAACCGCAAAATCAAAAACTTCAGAAAAATATATACATTTGCTATAGTCTTAGGTAAAATACCAACAACAAAAGAACAAAAACCCAATCGCCAGGTTAATGGAAAATGACTCCATCTGTATCAAAGGCCACAATCGACATGTGAGGGATGAGCAAAGTCCTGATTATTTGGCCTATGGAAATCATTGCGACATTGTAAATAAAACAAGTAAATACATACATCATGCACAGGTTTATAAAACCACACAACTAACATGGGCAACCCGAATAAATCAATAATTATATTTAATTTTCACAAGAAAGCGTCGACCGGCGCACATTAAACCATTGACTTGAAGGAGGAAACTTAAAGTCAGAACAAAAGTAAATGATACCAAAATAAATACATAAATAAATCATTTCGTTATCTTATCGCAGCTCGAGTCACAACGCAACTTCAACACAGTACAACTGAATTTCACGATAAATGCATTTCGATTAAATAAATTACCACTTGCAGCGGGCCGAGAAGCAGAGGCCGACCAAAGCTCCATTTGACACAGCCATCAGACCGGCCAACTGCCACCTCGTTGTCAACGACATAATCAAGAACTACATTTTCGCCATCATCAACTGCCAGGTGCGGGATTAGCGTACATTTTCCTTGCACGCTCGTTTGATTTTAATCAACGACGGAGGAATATTCTTGGTCTGCGTACGTACATATGTATGTTTGTATGAGACATTAGCGATGTTAAAAGTTGGTCGGTTTTGAGAACCATGTTCTCGGACTTGGAGTGCGAACATTGTTCAGTACTTTACATAAAATGTACATTTTTGACATTTCTGAAGGTCTTCAAGGTTTCTTATTTAGAGCAGAATCAAAAAATTAAAACTAACTTAAATTTTGTATCAGATGATTTAAGTCCCAGCATTGGCGTAATAATAGTAGTAGAGATTAGGATGAAAGGAGGAATCAATTCAACTATGGCCGCCTGTTAACCGGATGGTACGGACCATAACTTTTGTAGGAGTTGAGATATCGGATTGAAATCTCATATATATAAAATAAAGTGGATGTATGTGTGTAAGCGCATCACTCTCAAACGGACCAGCCGATTTGAATGGAGTTTTCTTTGTTGGATTCGTCTTGAGTCAGTTCAGGTTTGTACGAAAAGAAAATTCCGGAAAATCTCTTGGAAAGGTCGGAAAATCCCTGTCATTTTTGACCGTGAATTTTGAAAATTTGCAGACGATAACGTTGGATCCATAAGTCCCACATCAATTAAATTCACTACGAACTTACTATTTAGTCATGTTCTTCGACAGAGGAAATGGGGCGGGTATTGGACGAGGGGGCGTGCCACCACCCATACAAGCCAAATCTTAATAATGGAATATCTTCAAAATTGTAAGGTGCACAGCATTGAAATTTAGTATAGCGTCGTCCCATAGATGAGTCATCCTACTGGTATGATTTGATGGGCGTTGGACAAGGGGCGTGGCACATTTTTGTGACCCAAATATTCCGCTAAAATATAAGTCGCACAGCAATGAAACTAAGTACGAACCGGATGGTGCGGGTATTGAACAAGGGGGCGTGGCACCGCCCATATAACTTAAATACATATATATAAAGGAAAGTGTATGTATGTGAGTTACGGCATCATACTCAAACGGACCGTCGGATTTGCATGCGTTTTTTTGTTGGATTCGTCTTGAGGCAGTGCAGGTATAAATGAATATAACAGACATATGTTACTAGGATTCATCCGCGAATCCTACTAGTTTAATCGGATTCTCGAATGACTTGGTTCTCACTTTGTTCTTTTTGTGGTATTATGGTATTTTTTCTTGCGGCAAGCTCCCACGCCCAGACAACTACTTAAACCTAACCTAACCTATACAAAGGTTAGTTACTCAGGTTAGTTTCTCTGATAATTTTCACACTTGTTGTAAAAACTACAGGATTGCCTCTCTGAATGTAGACAATACCCGAGCAAATGTATGGGTTTTCCATGTTAAAGAGCTGGTGTGGTTTCCTACGTATATATGCATACAAACATATACATACATACTGATGTGCATATATATAGATACATATGTATCGACGGTGGTAGTATGTACGCTTACATTTAATAAACAATTGTTTATTAATATGGAATTAAATTCTGTTCTGAGTTGTGCGCAACTTAGTGATAATTTTTTGTTTGTTTGTATTGCA
The DNA here is from genome assembly GCA_964056695.1 of Melieria picta. Lineage (NCBI taxonomy): Eukaryota > Metazoa > Arthropoda > Insecta > Diptera > Ulidiidae > Melieria > Melieria picta. The sequence goes on from OZ057398.1 coordinate 106,869,100, forward strand.
GTTTGCAAGGCACGTGTAAGCGTGTTTGTTTGTATGTGCGTGCACTCCGGTAAACATTAAGCACACAAAGGCATCAATTGTTATCGATGGCGTCTTGATGAAAATACGATTGGGTATTAAATCTTAGTGGCTTTGTTGCAGTGCATTGAAAAGGCCGCACACGCCAACACGCCCGTTTCGCAAAAAGCGCTCTACTTTACAATCTAATCGATATTGTGTATAAATAGCATTGTATATCACTTGCTCAATGTGTCAGAGAAATCATTCCTCATTAGGATTGGTCTCGTACAGAATGGCTTATACTCTCTAATTACACATATATCTATGTATGTAGTATGGTTGTGGTCTTTTAAAAAATTTGAAACTTTTCGAGTTTTAATGGTCAACTTTGCCAAGTGACCTTAAAAGCTGCAATGAATTGTTCAGATTAATCTCTTTAAAATTTCATTCAGCTAAAAAATTATAGTGATAGATAGATATATATGTACATATACAGTACTTTTCGCTTAAAGCGAACTTCGAGGGACTGGGAAAAATGGTTCGTTTTAACCGAAAGTTCGCATAAAGCGCGTACTTTTGAAATTGGTTCGTTTTAAGCGGAAAATCGTTTTAAACGGGTTCGTTATAAACGAAAAATACTGTACTTATATTAAATGAAATAATATTAAGCACTTTCCCAGTTGAATGTTGCACTATCTGACGGGATTGGCGCAGTGAAATATTTGATTTTAAGCTATTGATTTGATTTTTAGTTAAAGTTTCGGCTTTATAAAAAATCATGAAATCTGGCCATTACGCCTATAACACCGATTCTAATTCTAATAATAAAGCAATATACTACTGTGTTAAAAAAATAAGGTGACATTGTATTTATTTTGAAAATTCTTTATTTATTCTTCCAAATCAATTTCATCCCCTTCAAAGTAATCCCCCCGATGCAATGCACTTATGCCAACGGATTTTCCAATCTTCGAAACACTGATTGTAGTCACTTTCCGGGATGGCCTTCAGTTCCGTCTTCGCTGCGGCTTGAATCTCCTCTATCGTATCAAAACGGTGTCCCCGGAGCGGTCTTTTGAGCTTGCTGAACAGCCAGAAGTCGCACGGCGCCAGATCAGGTGAATACGGTGGTTGCGGAACGATATGAGTTGAGTTTTTGGCGAAATGATCACGAATTACGAGTGCAGTATGGGATGGTGCATTATCGTGGTGTAAAAACCAATAATTGTCTTTCCACAATTCCGGCCTTTTTAGGCGGATAGCGTTACGCAAACGACGCATAACGTTCAAATAATATTCCTTGTTGACTGTTTGGCCCGGCGGAAGGAATTCATAATGCACAACACCACGATAATCGATAACTCAAATGTCACCTTATTTTTCGGACACAGTAGTATATTTGTAATTATGAATTACGAAGTTTGAAATTACTAAACATTCTTAATTAACTAAAAATTAAAAAAAAAAAAACATGAAAATCAAAAAAAAAATGCATACATACTTATATGCAATAGTCATTTATTTTGTATCCATTAGCAATCAATCATTGGCTGTTTATAATGATTACGACTCAGAGATTGTGAGGCAAAATTATGTTCCCTGTATTTATTAACACAATATGTATATACAATCTGTTTTTATGTTTAACCGAGTTAATGTAAAGCAGAAAATATAAATTATCCATCCATAAATTCGAAAGGAAAAAAGTGAAAGACTTGCACATTTCATCTATTATTTTCATATGCGTATATTTTTCACGAAAATCGGAAAGTTACAAAACAGACTCAAAATCATAACTATGTACGCCTGCATTTCGGTAAACAAACTTGAAGCGACTATATATTCTATATAACATTTTTTAAAATATATATGTATGCTGTACGTACTCGTATAGTAAGCATTTTAAAGCTCCGCACACACGTAACATAATCGAATTTAAATAACATTTAATTGGTGTTTATAAAGTAATCGGGTTGGCCTCTCTCGTTGCCGCGCGCTACTTTACTTTATTTACAAATGATCGAAAATGGCTTATATTCATTTCATGTTTGTTGTAATATCTGAGAATATGGTTGACTTATATATCTTTTTTGTTTTGCTTTGTATATCGGACACATTTGCAATTAAATTTTCAATAAGGATGCCTAACTGTTTGCGTTTATAAGCAAAACAACTCATTTCCGTTTTTCCCATACACACAAGTATACAATTCATACATACATAATTGTGCAATGATCGCATATACGCTGTTGAATTGGTAGTAGTTAGTGGTAGTAGTTAGTATTCGGTATACATATAGTATATGTAAAACTGTTGATATTAATTTACGAGGATCGAAATATGTATGTGCGGCTAGATTGCGAAGTCTTCATCAATTGTGTATATATCCTTTGGGGACTTCATTCGTACCGATGTTTTTTTAGTTTACGTAAAGGTTTCGTCTGTTGGCCATTCGTATTGGCGATAACTATTAAAAATTTACTCGAGTAATGGGTAGTGTAAACGGTGTTGATTAACAGCACTCAGTTGAATTGGTTGAAAATAGACGGCGGCCCTGATTTATTTGTTATATAGAATATTTTCATTAAAAATAGTATGCGACGCACTTGTACGAGTCGCAACGGCCTGGGCACATACGAAAGAGAAAGTCTCACGTTGCTCAGAAGCGTCGCCCGTTCGTTGCGTCCATTGTGCGGCGAGCGTCTGTCTACACCATGCTATCGCGCTGGGTGGTTGGCTGGGGTGGACGTGGCGGCTCCCTTTGCTGCTGGCCAGCAGCAGCGGCGGCGGCGGCTGCCGCAGCGGCAGCTGCTGCGGCTCCGTGATGCCGCGCATTGCGGTTCACGTAGATGCGGACGTTCTCGTCCGTGTAGTCGACAATGCGGCGCTTCTTCTTGCGGGTGTACTGTTGCTGCTTGAGGTAGATTTTCAGGATGCCCTTCACCGTGATGAAGGTCAGGCCGCCGAGCAGTGTGCGATGCAGCGTATTCTCGATGGACTCGAACAGTAAGCGGCCCACAATGGTCGAGATGGTTGGAAGCAGGAGTGCGCCGCAAAAGATGCGAGTGGCCGACATGGGATCGGAGAGAGTGGGTGTTGCTGGATTTTGTGCGCTCTGTTCATCATCTTCCTCGCTGCAAAAAAAAGGTAGCCGGTAATCATTTTATAATGTGTGTACAAGGCATATATTAAGTTAAGCAATTAACTAATCGTTCAGTTGTCCAATTTCGTTCGTACCACATACAAAAATTGGAAAAAAATATGGAAACATAAATGTTTGACTGTCCATGCAAAATTTTAAATTTAACTGTACAAATCAAAATTATAGCAAGATTTGAGAAACGGATAAAAAATCAGTACATTTGCAACCGATTAGTCCGCATATGAATGTTACAAGTCTTTTGCTAACGCCGTTCTTGTGGAACCAGCTCAACACAAACTTGGCTTTACATTTAAAGAACCAAATTGATTTAGATTGGCATTCTTAGTTGCTTTGAGTGTATTTCTTTAGACAAACTTGTCAGGTAGGTCGCTGCCAACAAATAACCTTTAAAGCGTACGAAGTCAGCGCTAAAACAGAATAGAATGCAGGTATAAAGCGTGACAAACAGCTGCAATGAAAACTGCGAAAATGATGATGTAAATCCGATGACTAGAACTAATTACGAGAGCGAGCGGCCGAACGTACTATGCAATAAGTGGCGCAGGCAGCCGCTGTTTGTCACCAACAAACACCTGTAAATTTCATTACGATAAGTAGCCACTACAATTGCTATACTCACGGATATGGAATAATGAAATTCATCAGCGGGAACTTTCGCGCCACACTGCGTCGGTTGCGAATCAGCCGAATGACTGCATCCTCCCAGCGAATCATGCGGCCCAGCACCAGGCCCACGGGTATGGCGGGCAGTCCAATCAACAGTATAAGCGGATCGCCGTTTTCCATGAGCGCCAGACCCTTTTTGTGTCCCACAATCTGCAATTAAAAACCGGCATCTATAACGTCTGCAGGACTTCTGCAACGAACTGGCCTTACCTGCAGAAATGTGACCGCCCCGTACGTAACCGCCGTCCAGTACAGCGAGCCGACAAAAATGCCCGCTGCTAGAAATGGACTTAACCGTTTTATTAAATTGTCAAATGCCTCCAGTATGTTGGCGACTTTTCCCATTTGCGGAAACACAATGATGTATTCGGTTTGGCACTGCTGGCAACTGACGGAGCGCATGGCGTTGCCCTTTTGCTTCTCGTCTACCCAGCGATAGAGGCAGCTCTGGTGCACCCACTTGGTGGTGCCGCGGCACTTGCACGGCTGCACCCACGGCGCCAGCCGGTTGTCCTCGTCGGTGGCGAAACAGATCCAGCAGCTGCGCTCCTCCTCCTCTTCTGCGCCGACGGCTGCTACGTCACCACACTGCGATGTGGAGGCAGTTGCCATCATTTCGGTGCTAGAGGACTGCGTCTGCAGCGCGGTCAGCGATGTAGCAGACGATTTGCGCTCCATCTGCGCTGTGTCGCTGACAAGTTTCGCTGCCATTACATTTGGCGCGACCTTGGCGGGCGTGGGAGTGGGTAGCGTTGGCACGGTAGCGCCGACGCTCGTGTTGGCGTTGCTGCCAGCTGCAGCAGCTGGGGCCATGCGATTCGGGCCAGCGCTCATACTGAGTCGCAGTTATGGGCGTGAACCTAGTGATTGGCTCTCTGCTTGCTCCTGGTGCGCGTTCGACGGGCTCAAGCACAGCTGTGCATTTTTTTCGATCCCAATTCTTATGAAACGAAACTGCAGCAACGACAATGGTTGCTTTACACCGCTCGCTCGTGTTTGACTAATTTTCTTAGTTTTTTTTTTTTTTTGCCGTGATATACAAGTACAGCAATTTCACCTTGCCACTTCTTGCGGGCTGCGCTCTGCTTTTTGCTTGCTTGATTGTTTTTCAGCTGGCGTCCGCGCCGAGTTGCCTGTGTGTTGCTCGAGTGCGACAAAAATAAATTGATTTTTTAACTTTTCTTGAATTTTTGATGAGTTTGCTGCTTATTACTTTCTATTATTCTTTGCTTTGTTGCTTATATTTTAGTGGTGTTTCGCTATTTGGTTCGGTAGTGTCTTCCAAATGTCGTCAAGCCGAAATAGCAAATTTGAAGCGGTGCAAATTTGCGGAGCAGACGTGAGCCGAAACAATGCAACCCTGCAGTATATGTAAACTGAAAGAAAACGATTTTGATAGAACAAAGTCAGAAAATTTATAAAGTAATACAAAATTAATTTCAAAAGTGATAAATTCAAAGTAGATTTTGTCACAATCGAAGTGAACTCTTATCAAAACAACAGTTATGGCAAAAATTAAATTCTCAACCGCAACATTTTACCAAACTTAATTGTTTTAATTCACAACAACATTGAGTCATATCTAATTTTAATTATCACAAAATATATATTAAACAATAAAACACAACGACGTGTAATTTATATTAAGTAACTGAACGTATCAATACAAAATAGAGGCAATTCCATGAGTTTAGTTAATTATTAAATTCCATAAACGGAAATATTTTATTACAAATTTTCGTTCAACTATACAAATTATTGTATCATATTATTGATATTATTTGATATAAAAACTAAGCTAGAAACTGATATCGTCCCGCAGGAGCATATTTTAGAATATCTTATATGTATATACAGTTGAACCTAGATTATCCGGGTTGCTCGGGACTGGGCTCATCACGGATAATCGAAAAACCCGGTTAAAAGAGGTTACATATAATCGTTTATAAATTGTGTTATTTTTATTTTTGATAAGAACATGTGAAACTGCTTCTATGAAGGTATATTTGCATCAATAAATCTTATTCTATTTCAAAAAATGCATTTATTTAAAATAAATATGTATATTTATATGTGTTATACGGAAAAAAACAAACACAAGTACATGTGCTTCACGGATAATAGAGGTAAATCACGTTTAATAGAGGTATAAAATCAACCACTCAGCATCCCGGTTAATAGATGTTCCCGGTTTATGGAGGCCCGGATAATCGAGGTTCAACTGTATATGTATATTTCTTCATCACAAAAGTCTATTGCCGATTTTGTGCTACATTTCTTTGAAAGCAAAGCAAGGAGCAATCATGGCGTTGCCAGACGTGTCTAAAGTTGAGAAATCAAGAGCTATCAGAAGCTAGCAGGACGTGCTAAACTGTGACCGGTCAGCCAACACTTGGCGGGATATGCTTGGCAGAAACAGGAAGTACCACTATTTATACAGATTTGGATGATAACCCAAGGCGAGTAGGATAACATTCATTCTTTCGGTAGGTGACTTCATTTTGTAAAGCCAAGGTACCCAGTCTTTATGTCACCTGCGCTTATTTGTAAGAAAAAACGAAGCAGTTCCGAACACCTCCTCCAGTAATGGAATAAAAGTTTAACTAACCATAACACGTAACTGCCTCCTGAAAATGTGACATTAAATGACTAAAAATACCACATTTTGTAAATAAGCAACAGTGTATTTCATTGACAAATTTTAAAACAAATAACAGCAAATGAGAAATAAAACAATGTAATCAAAGCCCAATTCAGTTGGAACAAATCTTAGATTAAAATTGTTAAAAATATTTGAGAAATTGAATACGTTCTCATTGGAGCACCATTTTTGAGGTTCAATTCATTGTCGGAGAGTACTGGGGACTGGCTGGGCTGCCCGAGCTGAGCGGCGACATCGGCGAAATGCTGCGACTATAGCCTGGACTTGGCGGCGAGGCAGAATAATAGCTGGGACTCAGCGGCGAGTAGATGGCATTCGAGTTGGGCGAGTAGTTAGGACTTACCGGGCTGGATGAGTATTGCACGCTGCTGGGCGAATAGTTGGGGCTTGTGGGCGAGTAACGATTGGAACTCGGCGAGTATGTGGGCGATGTGGGTGAATAGGTGCCCGTGGAGACGGAAGAGTAACGTGGACTGAGTAGTGTTGCTGAGTACTGTTGCGGGGAAGGCGGTGCAATAAAGTGCGGCGAACTTATGGTGGGCGAGTAGTGAATTTTCGGGCTGAGTGGCGAATACTGCGGCGAATTGCTGGAGTATGACGGACTGACCGGGGTGTAGCTGGGACTGGACGGATTGTAGCTGGGCGTCGAGGGGGAATAGCGTGGCGTTTGCACAACATAATTGGGACTGGACGGCGAGTAGATGGGACTAATAGGAGAGTAGGTGGCGGTGCTGGACGGGCTGCCACGCCTATCGGGGAAGAAGTATGGTGTAGCGCGATATTTCTTGTGCTGCGAATGCTTCGAAGTAGCACCAGTGCCGCTGGTGTCTTCGTCAGCGAGTGGATCCGGTGTTGTTAGCGGGGACGACGGTGAGTACAGCGAATTGTTCGTCGTACTAGTGATGGGAGAGAAGACACTGCCGCATTTATTGGAGCCAACATTTGTTGGCGAGTAGGAGGGCGAAGTGGGCGAGTAGTTATTGGTTTGTGGCGAATAACCGGGCGATGTGGGGGAATACCGTGTGGAACCGGTGACGCTGCTGTAGGAAACAGTGGGGCTTGCGGGTGAGTAAAAGGTTGTGCTGTCATTGGACAGGTTGGAGGGTGTCTGGGGTGATTGAGCCTGCAAGTAGCGTTGGTAGTTGGGCAAGAATTCCGGCGAAGTGGGTGAATACTTTGGTGACTTCATCAAAGTCGACAATAAATCGTTGCTACTGGGTGAAGCGCTGCCGTTGCCACCGTGCAGTACTCGATCGTGGAAGTAAACGGGAGAAGTGGGCGAGTAGTAGGACAGGCTGCCATCATAGGATGTCATTGAGTTGGAAGAGGACGACGAGTACGGCGAGCTGCAGTAGTCGTCCGGCGTAAGGGTGGGTGAGCTCATAGTGGACAATGGCGAGAAACAAGCTGAGCGGGCCGATTGACTACTGACCGCCGGCGAGAATTCGATCATGCCGCTGCGGCCGCTGCCCGGAAATACTGTGGGCGTGAACATTGAACCGTAGAATAGCGCATTCTTGCTGTTCATGGCGTCAATCTCCATGGCGTACTTGCACTTACTGGTGTCCAGTATCATGTCGAAGCAGCCAGTGCCGATACGCGGCAACTGACCCATTATTATGTTCTCTGAAACACCGCGCATGGGATCACGTTCGCCGTGCGCAGCCGCATCGAGTAGCACGTCCACCGTTTCCTCGAACGAGCAGCGCATCAGGGGACCCGTTTGTTGACGATTGATGCCATGGCGTGTGATGGCCATCAGGTGGCCCTTGGCGGTCATGATATCACACAGTAAGGCCAGATGCCTATAGTTCACATATAGGCCTACAAGTGGAAAGTAATTTGCAAGTGTTTGGAACTGCGTAAATACACAAAACATGAAATGAATTTCATACCATAAAACTGCAGCACGTTATTCATTTCCTTTTCAATGGACTTGCGTACCGCCTCGATGCCCAGCACGGTGAACATCTCACAGATGTCGTTGCTGAATGTGCGGGTCTGATCAACGTTACGTTCGCTAAGTACACGCATCAGTGCCGTACCGTCCGTTTCCAGCATCCACTCGGCCACAGACTTGAATTCGCCGGTCTCGGTGATGTAGATGCGCTTTTTGTTGGTGGTCTGCGGCAGGTGCATGTACACCTTCGATATTGATTCAATGCCCTGCAGCGTCATGTCGGACAGCATGTTGCTCTCGATACAACGCAGAAACATGTTGTCGTCCAGACGTGTTAACGAGGCATCGTCGTCGATGAGCTCGTCGCTATTGAATTTCGTTTCCGTATTTGACGTGTTCATGATGCGTATGCGCATGATGAGTCGTGGTGCGTTGTCGTCATTGAAAATGCATTTCAAGTCGTCGCCGAAGGAAACTGCAATTCGCTCGGCAATGTGCTCCATGGTCAGCTTCTTTTCGGTCATGTGCTTGCGATCCAGCTCGATTCGCAGTAGCCACGGCGAAATGTCGCCTGTTAAATAATATATATATGTATTATAAAAAATGTAGCCACACCACAAATGTAGTGCTGACAAACCTGGATCAAAGTCCGGAATTTCGTAGTAAATATTCACAAATTCCTGATCTTCCTGCACCACTGTATGCATGGGGTCGGGATCGTAATAGATGGCCGTGTTAGCCGTCACCTTCTTCAAAGTGGTGTGCTCCAAACGGCACAGCACGTCCTTTGCCTTCTCCACGTCACGCGCTGGCTTACCCGTCAGAAAGACTGTCAGCGAAGGCGAACGCGGCCGTTTGGAGACGTTGATTATTTCTTTGAGGCGCGGCACACCCAGCGTCACATTTTTTGCTGACACGCCGGCGAAGTGAAAGGTGTTCAGCGTCATCTGAGTTGCTGGTTCACCGAGCGATTGTGCCGAGAGAGCGCCTACCATTTCGCCGGGGCACACGTGGGACAGCTGGAAACGTGTGGCGATTTCGCCGAGTAGCATTTCAAAGGATTCGGGGGTTAGGCGATGCTTTTCAGCAACAACCTTGGAGCAAAGTGTGGAGCGCACCAGACACTGGAAAAGGAAGGTGGCATTGTCATTGGCTTGTTGGGAAATGTAGTCAGTGCCAGCCACTATCACGCATTGCTTCAGAAGGTCACGCACACCTATTCAGCAAAAAGTAAGCAGTTTACGAGATCCTGATTAATAATTCGTTTCTGAGACGAAAGACAAAAATAATTGCTAGCATCTATCAATCATATGCAATCAAATCACATACCATATTTTTTCGACCATACCTTTAACCACATCTAGCGGATTCAAACTGCTGGTGGCCCGCTTGTCGACATGAAACACTTTCTGCACGTTCCAAATCATTCTTTGTAGGTTGCATGGCAACACAACCTTGGAATCGCCAGTGGGGAATATCTGCCGCAAAGCTTCTCGATCGCGACTCAATTGTTCCCACTCTTCCTCCAACTGGGCAATTATCTCTGTTGACTCAGTGATATCGCGCACTGTGTCCTCGGCGAAGAATTTTCTCAAGTGACGCGTTTGAGTGGCATCGAATTTGAACTGCTTCTCGAAGGCCTTGTTCGATAGCTGAATGGTGGGCAAATTCTGGAATTCGACTGACTCGCCACACAGACCATCTTCGCCGTAACGCAGTTGAATGATTTGACCCTCGGCATTGCGCACAGTACCATCGTACTGGACCATTACCGACTCCATCGCTTTAATCAGACGACGTTGTATGTAGCCGGTTTCGGCAGTCTTCACGGCGGTATCGATCAGGCCCTCTCGCCCGCCCATGGCATGAAAATAGAACTCGCTAGGTGTCAACCCAGCCAGGTAAGAGTTCTCGACGAAACCACGCGCTTCGGGCCCGTAGTCATCCTTTATGAAATGTGGCATGGTGCGCTTGCGGAAGCCATATGGAATGCGCTTCCCCTCGACGTTCTGCTGTCCCACGCAAGCAATCACCTGGGAGATGTTGATATTGGATCCTTTGGATCCAGCTATGACCATGGCCTGCAAAGAAACCAAAATCATCGATATGTACTTGCGAAAACTTCCATACTCACTTTCAGATTGTTGTACTCTGTCAACGACTTCTTTGCAGAGCCGCCCGTTTTATCGCGTGCATCATTCAAAATGCGATTAACTTGATTTTCAAAAGTTTGGCGCAAAGTGTTACCAGGTGTCGGTTCCAGCTGCATGTGGTGCGCCTTCTGTATGACCAGCATCACATCGTTCTTGGCCTTGGCGATGGCGTTTTGTATTTCCTTGTATGTGGCGGGATCAGCTATAGTGTCGCCGATGCCAATGCTGTGTCCCTCCAGCAGCAGCCAGGCGTTTACCACCTTTTGAATGTTTGCGTAAAATTCACCTGCGATCTGGTGACCCAACTCGATAAAGGCAATGTGCAGCAATGAGCCGGCCGAAGCTCCTAAAGTACGCTTGCACAGGATGCCCATGATAAGCTCGCTATACTCGACCATAACCTAAGACCAAGCATAGCAAATGAAAGAGAAAGCGCGAGTGTGGGGAAAAGACAATACCTTGGTGTCTCCCGGTGAAATCCAGCGATACTGGCTGACATCTTCGTCGTCCGGGTGCGTGGAATGTGTGCGTATCATGTTCAAGTTTCCCGGTATGATTAGCGAAATGAGCTGCTTGCCCGACCATAGTACGGTGGGCTTCAGAATGCATGGTTTGGGCATGACGCCATCCCAGCAGGGCATGTGCATCAGCAAATTCATCAACTGCTCATACGTGATGAAGACATCACGCTTGGTCATCTTGCAGACGCCCGTAAGGCAGTCCTGCACGATGCCCATCACTGGCTTATTTGACTGCGGTGTCACAATCTGCCGCGGGGTCAAGTGGAGGTTTTCAATTTCGGCGCGTGTCTCCATGCTCTGCGGAACATGCAGATTCATCTCGTCACCATCAAAGTCCGCATTGTAGGGGGTGGTGCAAGAGAGATTCATGCGGAACGTGGACCAGGGCAGCACCTTGACACGGTGGCCCATCATTGACATTTTATGCAGCGTTGGTTGACGGTTGAAAATGACCAGGTCGTTGTCGCGCAAATGACGCTCCACTTTGTAGCCAAATTCCAGGTGCAAGTCGCTGGATTTGGGATGGAAGCGAAGATCGATGCGATCGCCATTATTGCGTATTATGTACTTGGCACCGGGAAACTGTGTATTGCCGCGATGGACCAGTGTTTGCATGAACTGAAACGTATTAAAAAAATAATAACTTTTGGAGAAGCTTCGATATTGTATGTAGTTGTAAGACGGTTGTATGAACAATAGTGTTGATCATAATAAAACTCATGCCACCACTGAGCCGAACAATGAACACAAATTTAGGTATGCACATACCTCAGAAACTATTACTTACCCATATGTTTAGCTACCTTGCCTTTTATTAAAATTTATAAAAATTAACCAAGAAATTATGCATTATTCGAGTGGTGTTACAAATTAAACATAGTGTTTAATTCGCAATGAGCAATGCCGCTCACCTCAATGTTGAATGGCGTCACTATTTCGGGATAAGTCAGGTTCTGCGCTACTGATCGTGGCACGCCCACCTGATCGATGTTCAAATTGGGATCGGGAGTAATGACTGTTCTGGCTGAAAAGTCAACCCGCTTGCCCATCAGGTTTCCACGTATGCGTCCTTCCTTTCCCTTTAATCGTGACTTCAAGCTCTTCAGCGGTCGCCCAGACTTTTGCAGCGCACGTGGCATTCCGGACATTTCATTGTCGATGAGCGTGACCACGTGAAATTGCAGCATTGAAGCACACTCCCTTATCAAGTGGTCGGCGGCGCCCGTTTCAATGCATTTCTTCAGCTCGTTGTTTGCTTTTATTATGTCCGCCAGCTTATGCGTGATATCATCGTGCGACCGCGAGGTTCCGTACATGAGTACCGACGGACGCACAGAGAGCGGTGCGACGGGCAGCACTGAAATCAGCATCCAATCGGGCCGGCAGTGGCGTGGGTCCATGCCGATGCAAATACAGTCCTCATCCGAAATGTTGCGAAATATTTCTAGTACGCGCTCGGCGGTCAACACGATCTGCCGCTCCTGGCGGTGTTCTGTTTGGCGTTGCCATGTTGCACGCAGCTCCAGGCGGTGGCGGGTGATGCGCGGTTGGTAATGACCACACCCACCGTGGTCTGAGACAGCGTTCTCGCCACTCAGACACGTTTGTCTAGCTCCCGCAATGGCAATGTCTATGTTTTCTCCACCCTCGCAGATGACTTTAGACTTGCAAAGGTCTTGGATCAGGCTCAGACGCATGCGCGGCCTACCCTTGGTACAACTGACAATTTCTTTAACCTATGGATGCAAATATGATTATTGGAGCAATTGCCAATGGCCGATGTGGAGTGGCGCTTTACCTTTGGATTTGATGACGACACCAATAGCTTGGAGCAAAAGAAACAAACACAGCGCAACACTTTGATAGTCTTTAGTAAGAATCCAATGTGAAATACGGGCAGGCTCAGCTCAATGTGTCCGAAGTGCCCCGGACAATCTACCACATTGCCGGCACAGGTCAGACAACGCGACTCTCGATCTACTACACCTTGGCGCGGATCCATGAGCCCACCCAGCGCCGGCCGACCATCTTCCACGGATATTGCACGCGTAATTCCCCCTTCCGTCACCGACATTCGTCTTATATCGTCCGGCGAGAGCACACCAAACTGTATGGCCCTCACCTTCCTGGTGGTGCATCCGCCACTCATTTTTAATACTATTTTATTTTTGGCTGTATGTAGTACGAATATGAAGCTCTTTTTAATTGATTGCTGCATAAATACCGAATATATACTTACTGATTGGTAAATTATTGAGTATAAATTTCTAACAGCGTGTGGTTTTCGTAAAATATAAACGGAATAAAATTCTCAATTCAAATTCTGCGCACTGTTACGTGGGGTGTGTTCACTTAATTTATTGTCGCCATTCTTTCTTATTCCAGTGTACACGGAAACGTCCAATATTCACACAATATAATTCTCTAAACGAAGGAATATTTTAGACAACGAAGTTTGCGTATTTTTTTATATGGAAATCAAGCAAAATGTAATTCAGCTTGTAACCGTAAGTGTATGTGTTCAATTTCGGAGAGTTCAAATCTTAATGTGTAAGGCAAGAATCTGTCTATAAGCATTTGTATTTAATGACGATAATTGGAATCTATTAAATGTCGTCCTTAACATTTTAATTATACTTGGACTTGCCTTAATATCGTAGATTTAACACGTTGAAGACCGCATGCCCACCGGTGGGTCACTCCGCAACAACATTACCGGCCCGCGTGCTCATGGGTGGGCACACGACATGTTTTACCTGGGGACCGCTTGTACACCGGTGGGCATGATTTAAATTCAATTTATGTAGTCCATTCGCCGGTCCGTCGAAGAGATACTGCATATAGCGGACTTAGTTAATTTGACATAGCCTCATTTTAAAACGATTTTTTTTAATCACACAAAATGCCGGTCCCTATGTGAGAAATAAGATTTTTCAATGCGGTCTTCAACGTGTTAAAATCGAATCAATGCAACCGTTACACAATTGAGTAATGCCAATTTGATTTTTTTGAATTCCGCTGGGAGTAATTTCAATTCACTGAACGCACTGCATGAACATTCCAATCAGCTGACATTGCAAAATCTTGTTCCTTTTTTGGGTCGTTGTGAAATCGCACAATTTATCTCTTAGAAATGTGTGCTTTAACGTAGAATGAAGCGTTTCACGGAGAAAGTGCATCATGAGGAGCAGAACGAGGTGGTGTGGGTAATGCGCAAGCAGGAAAAGCCAGAGGAAACTGACCCAGAAAAGAGTCGTAAAGCAGGTACGGCTTTGCTGCCTATTGTTTACTCCGAAAAGTATGCAGTGCGTTTTTGCGGTTTGGAAAAGTTGCATCCGTTCGATGCGGCCAAGGGGCACAACATACTGAAGGTAAATCGATATTTAAACTGCAATCCTTAACCTGCCTAATGGTTGAATTACAATCGAAGCGACTTAAACATGACCAGCTGTTGACGACAGGACAGTACTATGAACCTACCGAGATAACGAAGGCCGAGCTGCTAAAGGTACATACCCCAAAGTACTTGAGGAGCTTAAAGGTACGGGCTTGTTGTCATTGCTCTTTATGTCCTGGAACTAATAAAAGCGTTCTCAGTAGTGGAGCATTAATGCGGCAAAAATATCCGAGATTCCTCCGTTGCTCTTTGTGCCAAATGGCTTCGTGCAACGCGGCTATTTGCGACCAATGCGCTTTCAGACAGCCGGCTCCATACTGGCGGGCAAGCTGGCCTTGCGTCACGGCTGGGCCATAAATCTAGGTGGTGGCTTTCATCATTGCTGCTCGTACAAGGGCGGCGGCTTTTGTCCGTACGCCGATATAACACTGCTAATTGCCAAAGTATTCGAGGAAGAGCCACAGGTCGGCACGGCCATGATCGTGGACTTGGATGCCCACCAGGGCAACGGTCACGAACGCGACTTTTATAATAACGCAAACGTTTACATTTTCGATATGTACAATGCAGCCATATATCCACGTGATCATAAGGCCAAGTTGGCAATACGTTGCGCAGTGGAGCTGCGACCACGCACCGAGAACGAGGTCTATTTGCGAAAATTGAAAAGGTATTTGTATCCTTTCTCTACACAGGTTTTAACAGATATTTACTGAGTTTCATATTGCAGTTGCCTAAAGCGGGCTTTGCAGGAATTTCGGCCTGATTTTGTTATTTACAATGCGGGTACAGATGTGCTGAAGGGTGATCCGCTTGGCATGCTGTCCATAACTCCTGAGGTAAAACGCGTATGTGGCGCCTAGCAGGTGCTGGGAACTAATGCAATATGAATTTAATGCTTACAGGGCGTCATTGAGCGCGATTACTTTGTCTTCTCTACGTGCCGCGAGGAGGGTATACCAATTGTAATGCTGCTCAGCGGAGGCTACTTGAAGTCGTCGGCTAGAGTAATAGCCGATTCGATTGCAAATTTGAAAGACAGGGGCTTACTGGCCTGCTAGAAGACTCAGGGGGGAAATGGCGGTCAATTCGCGTGTACCTATTTTAATATTTGTCGGTTCAAAAGTGAAGCTGTCTATGACGGTCTGGTGTTTTAGAGTTTTTAAATTGCATGTGTATAAAAATTAAATATATGTGTATACAAAAATATGGCTGTAACGTTCATTTAAAGTCGATACAAACAATTGAATATATAATTTTTGTCCTCAACTGCAAATAATTAAAATGTAAACGAAAAGTCCAAACTTAAATTTGTTAATGCAGTCGCAGGCGATTAAGATACACGATGAAATTTGTTTGTTTGCTTTCTTTTGGCGTGGAACACTTCTGAATGCAAACATATACGCACGCAAAAATACTCGCTGCTCTCTGTTTGATATCGACGTAAATCCTTTAATCGTTTACGCATAATTTTAATGATTGCTGTGCAGGCTTCCAGCCAAGAGAAATAAATAAGAACCCCGAATACTGGGAAAGTAATCCAGGACCGAGGCATGTGTGTGAATCTTAAAAAAAAAAAATGAATTCCAAAATTGCTGCAAGTGATTACCGACATTGTTCGAAAACTCTAAATTGCTCTATATCCACTGTGATGCTGTTTCTTAGAAAGTTGCGATGCCCGTACATACATACGCCATCTGGCTGATTTAAAAGCTCACTTCCAGTTGTTAAATATTTGGTTTTATTGTTGTTACATTTTTCTTGCTTTTGTTATTTTTAATTCTATAATATTATTGTTCTTGCGAGAAACACATTGGTATGCATTTCCAAAACACATTTTGGTTTTACTTGTTGCATGTTTGTATCGTCGAAAAATGTCGCTAGTTTTAATTGTATGTATACATTGTTATAAGTGGTCATTCAAGTTATATATACGTCTCAATCGTCATGGTTATGCTTAAATGCTACGCGTTTGCCTTAGTATGTACACAAGTTTACGCAAGTAAAAATTCAATTTAATTCACCAAGTTTCGGTGTTGTAACGTTACTGAGAAGTAGAAGTAAATCACTATTGCAAAGCAGCCAATGACCATCGGTTGATAATAACGCCAAAATCTCGCTTCTATTCTTCTTGCCGTCGGTTAATTAAGTTAGACCTGCTTCGTTTCTATGCCTAACTATCATGATGCAATAATTAATTAAATAAAAATTAAATTAAATTAATTAATTAATTAATTAATAATTGCATCATGCCTAACTATAATACACGAATACGAATATGAATATGAATACCAATGCGAATGAGAAATATCGAATAGGAAAACAACTTTTTTAAGTTACGAAATGGAATATCAAAATATGTCTTTTTCTTTGCCTTTTGTCTGTATAAATAAGTGAACTGTACAGTAAAATGTTAAAACCTCCTTGCTTTAATTTTGTGATGTTGTCGGTCGCAGTTTTGCAAAATTGCCTTCGGCTTAATTCATCAAGAACTGCGTTCGCCGCTCACTCTCTCACTGCTGCACGCGTAACTAGGTTGAGCTTCTTTCTGGCGTTTACTTGCAAACTAGTGAATGTCTTTAACATTAATTATTGCGGTAGATGTTGAACAATTTGCGGGCAGTCTTTACGTATTTGTTTCACTTGGAGGTTTGTGTGTGGGCGTGTATGTGTATGTTAGTTTGTGGGTGCGGCAATTATCGCTTTGGCGAATTTCGCACTGTTCGCATGTTGCAGCAGATGACTGATTGTGTTGAAGTGTGTTGTGGTGTAGTGTGAGATGGAGAGGGTACATCCTGCATGTGTGGGGTGGCGCTGCATTGCATTAACAAGCAGTGGGCGCTGTTAACCTAGAAGAGGTATTAAAATTGCATTTAAGTAAAATTGATCATACAAAAGTCAGCTACATGTACACTACATACGCATTAAATGTTCCTGTATGTTTTATAAGATTAGTTTTTTCTAAAACGCATGCCGCTACGTTAGAGTGTGCTTAAATCTATCGTTTGATGGTTTGTTATTGTACAAAGGACTACTGACAACATGATATAAAACTCGAGAAACCGTGCTGCAACGTCAATCAACGAACTGCGAACAACCATGCCAAGCTACTTACGCGCTCGTGCTCGAGGGCACGTCTTCGAACAGCACATCGGATCGACTGCTGACGATGTACACCAGGCAGAAGGAAATCACGAGCACCACCAGTCCAATTGACAATGTGACGATTTCGTGTATTTTGGACGGTCTGAGGAAAATGCGTGCACTAAATTGCGCCCACGTCGATTCAGTCCATGTTGAGTATTGACCAGATTTCCAATCGTAATCTGAAATGTCAACAAGTGCCGCGACGTAAGAGAATTTGTACCAATTTTTCAGATTGAGTTCAAGTACCGTCGATAAGAAATGCTGGGCTCAGTGCGTGGCTGAAATTTTGTGTCGTTAACCGGCATTCGCCGCTTCCGTTCAAGCCGGCAAACCAGTACAGCGGCAGGTTGCTGCAGTTCGCCTTCTCTGCATTGCTCACTTTCTGCGACAGTAGATAGCCGAGTATCCGATATGTCCAGCCAGACGATTCCTGAGGGCCACTCAAAACGCTTATGTATCTGCAAATGGTAAATGGTATATAATGGCACGGTAAGCCGTTGCAAGTTGTGGTAAACCTTACCTCAAGGGCGGCAGCGGCAGTGCCGGTAAGCTGTTTGGATGCGATGCTGCTTTGAAAAGTGGGCAATCGGCCGATTGCAAGAAACAGAACAGAAACTCGTCGACCAACACCGGATTCGCCAGCTGTGTGCCAGTGTAAGCAGTGCCCGTCAGCGTCTCGTACAGTGCCATCGCCACCACTGAGGACACATTTCGGATCTGCATCTGCACTGCGTCAGCGGGAAAATGCTTGAAAGCCTCTGTCGCGTCCATCAGTGTAGTGTAGTCTAGCGACGTGTTGCCGTAGTCGAATTTAACGTTCTCCACGTCATCGTAGATTGAATGGTAAAATTTATTTTGCGGCCTTGCATTTATAATGGCAGCGGGGAAAGACAAATTCTTTCGCAGAAATGATTGCGCTGAGGTGGGTGGAATTTCCATACCGACAACACTCTGAAAGTCAATGTTGAAGTCAAACGATGGCGAGCGACCATATTTTTGCAATTTTGCCAACAGCGCTTTGGACTGAGAAAATTCAGCCAGCGTGTGAAGGTTGATTGTGGAGATTTCATCTAGCGAGCCAATGTCCAGCATGAAATCGATATTTTTGAAGGTAATGGGGGTGGTACGTGTAGAGCGCGTGGGAAATGCCAAATGCTCCAGGTCGTAAACGAAGCGCTGCGAGCCGATGTAATCGTACGACTCGCCATTGAAGACCACAAACAGCACGTTCAGATGTTTGTTGGGTAGTGCTGCTGGATGCGGCAATAGCTGCGATAGCATGTGCGCAATGTTAACGAGCGTCGCGTAGCCCATCAGCGAATCCAATGCGCCCAAACCTGCAATTAAAAGTGCATGTCAATTCTAAAGCGTTTGTTGTTCTTGTGTCTTTAAAAACCAACCAGCTCCATCAAACATGGACGTGGTGTCCAGTCTGCAGCTGACTAGTATGAACTTCTCCTCCTCATTTACTTTGCGCTCCTCCGTCGCAGCACTTCGTTCGGTGGAGTTGCGTGGAAATAAAGTCGCATACACGTTGCGTCCCTCTAGCGGGTCGCAAAATTTCGTGCGCTCCAGATTGTTGATGAAATTTGTGCGCCGCATGCACACCTCCGAATTGACCGCGGCCGACATGAAACTGTTCACTTCCACAGCGCATAGGCTGCGCTGTGCGTGCGTCTCATAGTCGAAATTATTGAAATCCACAAAACATTTGACCAGCTTATCAATTTCGTCTTCATCGGCAATATAATAGATGGGAAAAGGGAAGTCCACATGCAGCAGACCCGTGCCCCAAGGATTCCACGCGGCTGACGGGTTTCGTGTGTCGCAGGTGGCGGTCTCCGTACTGTTAGGCAGCAGTATGCCGCTGTACTGGTTCGGGCAGTGTAGCTCGTGCGAGAACTGCGTCATCTGCTCGTTACGGTTGATCAGCAGCACCACAGAAATGTTGCTGCTGCCTGCGTCTTTTAGGCGCAAGAGGTTCTCACGTGTAAAGAGGTGCGGCGGGATCATGGGCGCATACGGCGGCGCAGGTGGTTTACGTATGAGAAACTCGATATCCTCGGGCCGTTGGACGAGATGCAGCGCACCCACTGAACCAGATTGCGCGGCTGAAAGGAGGCCAGAGAGATCAATAGCATTTTTTCAGAATGTCTTTTGATGTTGCTACTTACAGGAACATCCCGTTTGGTGTGTGCCATTCAGACGACGAAAACAGTTGGCACCATTGATGGGGAGGTACATCTTATCGCGCGTACGCTTGCTGGTGGCGGCTGTTAAGAGTGAGAAGGGTGACAGATGAGTTGTGTGCAAAAAAAACCACAAAATATCTAAATGAGTCACAGCAATGAATACGATGGGGTTGCAAATGCAAGTCAATGTAAAGCTTCACAAAGGAATGTGTTGCCTTTCGCGAGTGTAACGCTTGGCATGATGCCGTATGTTCATCAGAACGGACAAATGAAGCTGATTGTTAAAAGCGCAGCGCTTGACGGCTTCACAGGGTTACATTTTCTCACAATGTTGTTGCTGTGCAATAATGTTTAGCCGCAGCTCGGTTATATTAGTTTCGCTTATAAGGTCCAGCTTCCGCACATAGCACAAAGTAGGCGTTATCAAAACGGTATACAACATGGGACGCCCAACTGCGTCTCTTGTAACTCACCCAATGCTGTGCACAAATTGGTTGACATGAAAAACAGCAGCCAGACGGCCGCCCTGTGGTGCAGCTGCATTGCGATTAGCTCTAATTATGTTCGGCACAACTCAGCGTTTATTTTGGCTTATATTTCGTACGAATTATAAAAAAATTATCTCACTTCCCATTTACAATGAATGGGTGATTTCTTTGCGCTGGCATTGGCGTTTTGACACTTGTTATGGACCACCAAATGACAGGTAAACGAAGCAAAAGATTGTATAGAAATCAGAGTTGCATGCCGCTGTAGCGCCTTGAAGTCAAGTGATAAACGTTGTTTGAAATCACTATAGTTTGATACGAGTATTAACATAGTGAAATTAATAAAGTGTGCCAGATATCAGGAACTCTCTCTTCATCGTACAATTATTTTTTTGACAGTTAATGTAATTTTGCTGACAAATGGCAGAGTTCATAACCTGTCTGTGCTGTAAGAAAAAATTTCAAAATAAATTGTTTAAAAATACGTTCTGCACCAAAACCGACACGAAAAACGCAACTACACGCCAGCAAAATCGTGCTGTCTGTAAAAAAAACGCACGGCAATGCAGTTTCTATGTTTTTCTAGCATAAAATATATTACGAAAGTATATATTTCTGGAGTACTGAAAGTAAATTTTAAATATTGTGCTATTTTAGCGACAACAAAAATAAAGGTTAATCGAACTGACACAAATAAAATGGCACATTGACAATTGCTACTCAGAGAAATAAGTGTACTTCATCTACCTGGTACACTTTATTGATTTCACTATGGATATTAATATGTTAAAAAATATTTTCACTTTAAGTTGTTTGTGGATAGGAAAGTCACAATGTGTTTTTCTGGCGGTTTTCTTTGTTTTGGTTTTCTTTTTCCTAGTCAGTTCTCTATTTCCGTAATATTGTTTACCGATAAATGTTATTGCCGAGAGACATAAAATATCGACCGATAAGCATTAAGTATCGATCTGTCTGGCAACACCGCCGCCGGTTTTTTTTTGACATTTATGCATTTTCGCTACATTGCGCGCACATGTTATCAATAAACTAGACGAAGGCAGCGAGGAGCGCACGTAAAAACAAGTTGTTTTTGGAAATTTAATAACTTTTTGTAAATAGTAGACACTTTCTGTGTGTAGCTCGGAAAATGAAACGACTGAGTGAGGAACGAGCGAAGCTTCTTTTCGAAAAGCTGTCCAAATAGTAAGTAGCCGACTTCCTGTCCCTTAGAGTGCACCTTCAACCACGTCATTTTCCCATTTTTGAAACTTCTTCCTTAGCATTGGCACTAATGTTAAGCAACTGATTGACCGACCTGACGGCACCTACTGCTTTCGCGAACACCGCGATCGCGTCTACTACGTGTCGGAGCGCATACTGAAGCTGGCTGAGTGCTTTGGACCCGAGAAGTTGGTCTGCGTGGGCACCTGTTTCGGCAAATTTTCAAAGACCAACAAGCTTAAGTTCCACATAACCGCACTGTACTACCTGGCGCCATACGCGCAGTACAAAGTGTGGGTAAAGCCGTCGTTCGAGCAGCAATACCTGTACGGCAATCACATACCCAAGTCGGGCCTAGGCCGTATCACCGAGAATGCTGGCCAGTACCAGGGTGTCGTGGTGTACTCTATGAATGACCTGCCGCTTGGTTTTGGGGTGCTGGCGCGCTCGACGACCGAATGTAAAGCGGCAGACCCGTTGACCACCGTGTGCTTCCATCAATCTGACATTGGCGAGTACATAAGATCGGAGGACACGCTGTTCTAGCAGCTTCATTTTAAGCAATTTTTAATATAAGTATTTGTATTTGTAAGAATGGATGTGCATTAAAGGAATAATACCAGAATTTGAAAGTATTATGTATGGAATTGACTTCACAGAGTGTTTTTGCACGGGATGCAGAAACTGATATCCCGAAACTGATATATGAAATGAATATTTGTAGATGATGTGTATCGTTAACATTTCGTTTTAACCACGTGACCGCTGCTGTTGTCCAGTAGAGTAAGGAATGTTGCTATGCACATGGCGTGGGTCTGAAGCACTGCTGTGTTAACCCTTTCGACCCCAAAGTTGCCTGAGAGCAACTTCACCTATTTGTCATCTTATAGCAAAAGCTACGATTGATTTATGTGTTTAATTTAAGTAGGCACCAACAAATTAATATTTTTAGAAGTGAATTCAAAGCATATTACAAAAATTTTACTTTATCCCCAAAATAATTTCCAATAATTTGCAGCGATTTCAGGGAAAGTTTGTGTTCTAATTGAAGTCTACGAACTGAGCGCGTTTGATCAAAACCCTGTTTCTTTAATAATGGTTAAACAAAATCAAAAGGTGATAATTTTGTATTTTTTCAAAAATTTTAGATAATTTTTCTGTACTTAAAAAAGGTTGATACAAAATTGATTTAACCCGTTTTAAGCTAAAATTGTTCAAAAGTAAACTAGCTCTAGAACTCTAACAAAGAGGCGTGGTGACTTCAAATGTCGTGTGTGCACTTCTTAGCCAAGTGTTTCATGATTTAAATACCAAAAAGTAATATCGAGACACGGTAAAATTCGGGGTCGAAAGGGTTAAATATGCAACTAAAATAATTTTATAAATTTATAAATATTAGAGATGTACATATATGTAAAGTTATTCCTTTTATCAATGCCTGATAGTAGGGAATTATTTTAAAGTCTTTGGAACAAACAAATATAAACAGCTGATAAAAAAATTTGAACTTCAGCAAAGCTGTCGCGAAATAGTAATCATTGGCAATATTTAAAAAATGTTTCCTATTTGCAATATATTTCTTATTTCTCGATCACAATGTATGCGGCACTATTAAACCATCGATCGTAAATGTTTTCGTTTGTAAATTACCTAAAAGTCAGGTAAAGCATTGAACTTTTATGAAAATTTACGACAGCACATTATCGCTTTGATATTTTAGATTTCTCCGAGCCAAAAGCTATCGAGTTCTTCTTGCGTCATCTTGTCTTCAACTCAAAACTCTTTCCTGTGGCTGCGCGTGAATTCAAAACTTCCATTTTTAAACCATTTTTGCATAAACAATTTACGTAGACAAGTCTTTATTGGCATATTTGTGGTGACTTTATTATGTACACTTGCGTCAAAAAGACGTAGCAGATAATAGCTTACAACTAATAATACAATTTCTAATTAACGCTAAATTTTATACACACTTATGTACAGACATTAATGCAAGCTGTCCCTAACTTCAGTCATTACGAAAATGACAAGCGAGATTGACACGCGAATTCTTATTCTAGCGGGTTGCCTAACACTGACTTAATGCATTGATATAAGTGCAGTTAACTGCCTGAGGCGCTTATCGATAAATGACAATAACAACTAACATTTAAAGAATTATACAATATGGAAAGTTACTTATGTGCAATAGCTTCATTCTTACGCTTAAACTTGGATTTTACTAAAACCGAAATAAGGACTGAGACGTTGAAAGGCCTAAATGAGTTTTAGAATAAAATATAGAACCAAGGATTGCTAACGGTAGTTAGCTTTGAAAAACTGGCTATGCGAATGTTTCAAATAGTTAATGGATACATTTTATAGGATGCCGTTTTTCAGTGTCTCCTCAATTGTCGTACTTAAAAATTATCTGATGATCTTCATGCGACTTATAAGTTGATATTGGGTTTGCCTGGGTTCGTTTTGAAATAAATAATTATGCTACTAAGTATGTGTACATAGGTCGAGAAAATATTCATATTTGGTTTGAATACTCAGTTAATACTATCTTCTTCTAAATTACATGTGTAATTACTACGTCGACCAGCACAATTGGGAGGCATTTCGATTACGTTTAAATCCACATTTGTGTGCTCATAATTGCTCTAAAACTAGTCAATCAAAGTATTTATCGCAAAAAATAGTTAACCAACCATTGAAGAGGGGGGACGCAGAGCGAAGCGTTATGCTCGCCCCACTCCATTTATCACCAATCTAGCATATGTATTGCAGTGCGCAGTTATCTGCCTTACACCGTTATGGCCTTCTTTTGCTCGTAGTTGCGCTCTTTGAGCAGCTGATCGAGCTGCTCCTCCTGGTAGTAGACCACGAAGTCTGACGACAGTGTCTCGAACAACGCACAGATGCTGGGCTTCAGATTGTAGAAGAACAGCAGCTGTTCTCGATTCGAGAAATCGTTGAGCAGCGATTCTATGACGGTGGCCGCCGTGAAGTCAGCTCCGTAAATGTGAGACGCATCAATCACGACAGGCGCGTTTTGTCGCATGGAATGCTTCGTCACCAGATTGCGCACATAGTCGACCGATGGAAAGATGAGGCAGCGGTCGGGCGTGATCATCAGATATTCGATGCCGGCTTGCGTGTTCAGCAGCTCGGTGGTGATCTTGGGACGAGCCGCATGGTACAGAATGAAGATCACATTCAAGCCGACGCCAATTAGTATGCCGAGTTCCAGCGGCAGCACGAGACAGGCAATAAACGTGCCGAGACCGGGTACGAGATCACTCTCTGTAGGTTGGTTGGGTGTTGTTAGTGTTGCCAATCATTTGATTAATCTACCAAGTTACTCACTTTTGGCTCGCCACATGGGCTTCACCACGCGCACCTCCACCATGAACACCACAGCCGCAATGATGATGGCAGCCAAAGTGGCTTTAGGAATGAAGTAGAAGTAGGGCGTGAAGAAGAGCAGTGCGAGTATGACCAGCGACCCCGAGTAGATGTTGCTGAGCGGCGTGCGAACGCCGCTGGCATTGTTGACAGCACCGCGGCTCAGAGCACCAGTGCCGGGAAATCCCTGCACGAAGGCATTGGCTATGTTGGCGACACCGATGGCAATCAGCTCCTGCGAAGCATCCACCGGTTTTCCATTGGCTAAAATAACAATAACAAGGTTAGTTAGAACAACGCTGCATACCTTACGGCGCAATGGCTTACCGAAGGCTTTGCAAATGGCAATGTTTTCCATGAGTGAGATCAGCGGTATGACAATCAATCCCGAGCCCATGCTTTTCACGATGTGCACAAAGCTCTCCTCATGACCCGAGAGCGTTTCGTTGGCTGTGAGAGAAGTGGGCGGCAACTGGAGCGTTGGCAGACCGGCCGGTATGTAGCCAATGACTCTGAATGGGGTGCTCTCGTCCTCCGAGTGCAGGAAGTAGCCCAACGCACCGCAGCTGATGACCAGTATGGCATTGCGAGATGTGCCGATGATCCAGATGATCTTGTTCAATACGTTCTGCGTTCTTGTGCGCAGGCCGGGCTCTTGGGCGCCCAATTTGAACGACGACAAGAGCTGCAATAAAAACGATTATTTAATATTGCGCGTGAGGACAAATGCAAACAGGTCAGATGGATTTTCTCCTACCCTCATCATGAGCAACACTACAATGCACGTCAGGCCCAGCACTGTGTCGGTTGCGCGTGTGCCTTTAATGTTCTCGAATATGTGCGTCCAGATTTCGATAAAGGTGGTGCCCTTTGCCGCTATGCCGAGTATGTCTTTGATCTGCGAGGTTACTATGATCAGCGAAACGGCAGACGTGAAGCCCGAGGAGACGGGTCCCGACACAAAGTCCAGCAGGAAGCCCAAGCCGAAAACTCCCATTAGCAGCTCCACGAAGCCGCTCAGCAGGCACAGCAGCACCGACTTCTGCCAGGATCCCTGCGCCGCCTGGAACGTGAGCAGCGCCACAATGGCTGAGGGGCCGACGGGCACATCCTTACAGCTGCCGAGGAATATATACACGAAGCAGCCCAGAAAGGATCCGTAGAGACCGAACTTTGGTGAAAACAAGAAATCATTAGCTTTTTTGTGCAATCCTCCGCACGAGACGACAACTTACTGCTGCCGGCAGTCCCGCAATGCCCGCATAGGCCAGCGCCTGCGGAATGACGGTTAGACCGACTGTAAGGCCCGCAACGACATCGCCCACAGCATCGGTGCCGGAGTATTTGGGCAGCCAGTTGAGAATCGGTAAGCGCTTGTGCAGCGTCTTCCGGTTGAAGGTGCGCTTCGAGCGTTCGCGCAACCAGGCCTTGGCGCTGCCAATGTTGCCGAGCGGAGGTGCGATCTTCTTGCCGTCTTTGGTTACTGCAAAAATACAAAAGCGTGTGCAACAAATTAAGGCGGGCGAAACGAATTTGAGGTCCAATGGGAGAAAATCGCATAATAAGCACATTAACTGGCTCTGAGCGATGCGGCAATGAGTAACGTCGATGGAATTTGAATTGGCGTGCGATTTTCATAACAAAAGCCCCGTTAACAGAAAAAGTTAGCAACAAAATTGAGCAAATAAAAAAGCGAAAATAACTTAAAATGAAAATGACTATGAAAATTACGTTATTATCAGCATAAGAACAATTTGCAACAAACCAACAATAACAAAACAAAACAAAACAAAACAAAATACAACGAAATGAAAATGTAAAAAAATAAATAAATAAAAAGCAACGCAAGCGTAAACGCAAACGCGACTAATGAATCATTATCACGTACAGCGCATGCGGTGCATGCGATGCCCGATGGGTTGTAGCGGAGCGGAGGGTGGTGGGTGCGGAAAACATTTCGCTGATCTTCACAATTTTCACTGTCAAGGGTTGTCGGCTTCGGGGCATAGCGCATGTGTATGCATGTGTGTGTGTAGTAAGTTTGGAATTTGTGGCCGGCAGAACGTGTGCTGGCGTCGGCGCACAGATCTGGCTATAACGTGGTCGGGTATGTGTAATTGTTATGGTTGAATGATTTTCTCGCAACGTAACTGCACATCTTGTTTTTTCTTACACATTTTTGTGCGATTGTTTGGGTGATTTCTGTTTCATTTCATTTGACTTTTTGTTAGCATTATGTGAATTTAATGACTTCTACAAAAACTAGCTGCAGCATTTGAAACTGGGTGCAGCAAATATCTCGAAAGTTGGGTTTTATTTGCAGAATATTGTTGTACATACATATACACTAGTCAGAAAAAGTTTGCGTACAGGCAAGTCAACATTATGTTATCATAAATTTTGACCTAAAAAATGGGTTCTCTGTTTACCAAAACTTATCCACATTATTCATATATGCTTTAACTGCACTTTTTGTTGTGTTTTAGATGCATTAAAACAATAATTTTCCATATATTCGTATTTATTGACAATATACACACAAAACGGTGCAGAATAACCGGGAATTTCCGGTTATGCTCTTTATTTTTTTTTGGAAAATTTCTATTCAATTGAACAGTAAACGGACTTGTAAATTATTTTTAAACGTATATGTGCTTGAAATTATATAGAAAGCAATAGAACCCAAGCGAAAAAAATAAAAATGGTTAAAAGGATAATCTTACTAAATCTTTCCCAAATTGACAAAAAATTTCGTGAAATTAGAGAAACTTTTGGAAGAGCACATTCGTCATTTCGAAAAGCCATATTAAATTTCGAAAAAAAGAAATTCTTGCTTCTTTGCCAGATCGTACAGTTTCTTAAGCTACCCAAGCAATAGGATTAGAAATGGATTCAGAAATGTACAGAAATATTTTACAAAACCCAGTAGCAGTGACTTTATAAGAAAAGTCCTGAAAAAACATATTTCTCCTACAGAATAGCATGTAAGAAGCCGATATTTAGATTACTAACAAGGAGCACAGAATTGCTTTCGTGAAAGAGTCCGTCAAAGAGTCTAGAAAACCGGATTTCCGGGACTATGTGTTGTTATCTATAGAGTAGGAAGATTTATTATTCTCTGATAATGGTTTGGCATATTTGGCATAAAAAGGCATCAACTAATTTGAAGAGGATTCAGTTAATAACAAAAATCTGACATTAACAGTAAAGCATAGCATTTTAGGGGATATGGTATGGGGCTTTATGTCTTGTAAAGGAGTGAGCAGGCTGTGATGTTTTTATTCAGAAATGGTTCCGAGGGGTTATTTACATATTATAAAAGCCAAGGTTTCAAAATCTTGGATCAGGTTCCAACATTTCGTTTCAACTTTACGATGACCTTAGGACGCAATGCATATGATGTGAAGCTATCTTTGCTATTAACTGGCTCAAAAAAGTTGAAAAAGTTGCTCTTTAGTCACCCTACGTGCATCTAATTGAATATACAAGGGGTTTACTTGAACCCTGAGCCCAACAACACGCCATCTTCAAAGATATAGTAAACAAATATAACAATTCAAGGATATAACAAAATAACCGCTAAAAAAACATCGAATTTAATAAAATGTATGCCGAAACTTCTGCAGGGAGTTTAAACAAAAAAAGCAAATTCACAAAGTTAATAATTTTTGGACAAAACATATTTCCAATTAAATTTTTGCCACAACCTTATCTTGTACGCAAACTTTTTCTGAGGTGAATTCATAACATATTTTGTTTTTGGCCCTTCTTTTACATTTTTGTCAAGTTTTCGTTATTATTATCTTAATAGAATAAAAGAACTAAGTTTATGGAAAAAATAAAAAATATTTTGTTAATGAAAAAGTACTTTAAGTGATACGCAATACTAGTACGCAAACTTATTCTGACTAGTGTACATATTTTTAGGCATTCATTGGTGAATATCTAACCAAGAGTCCAGTCTTGAATACCTATAACTATAGCAGTAATGATGACTTGAAAATAGTTTGAAAATTGAAACGTTTCAAAAAAGCAAAAACAGTTACTAATTAATTGTCGATAGCGTAAAAAAACAAAAAAAACATGTATATATAAGGGTGTGTATGTCTTAGGTATTTGAGCACACATTCATTCATGCATGCCCGTTTCGACGATTGCAAAAACAAAGTCCAGTATTTGCCATAGACGAGCCTGCTATGGGGGGCACTGATTGATTCTCAATTGAAAATTGTCGCCAATTCATTACTGTCTCATTGTCCGCATCCGCAGCTCCGCCGTGCAATTTCATTGGCATCATTTAATCGGATGCCGCCGCCGCGCACGATACCGATTTGACGCTAATTTTCACTTCAAATATTGAACAGCAACGACAGTAAATATTGTTTAAACTAATAAAATCGAAGCATTGCAGCGCCGGCCGCATTCGCGTTTGCCAGCTGACACACTTTTTGCGCTCCAGCTCCGGCTGCGGCTTCGACTCCAGCTCTTTGCTGAATATTCGATTAGCTAAACGCGGCCGACGCCTTTCAAATGCATATTATTGGCGTAATAACTTATTTATAATAATAACGATCATAATTTCAAATAACAATTTTTTTCATTTGCCTGAAAATTCGAACTGCATTGAGCAGTCTTCAAATTTATTGACTTTGATCGTTTCAAGGGAATCTGCATCTGTTTACCGACTATTGTTGCTGCGCACAAGCGCCATAACAATAAATTTGTTATAAACTAACAATAAAACTAACTATGATGTACGAGTATGTTGGAAGCAATGGCCAGTTTTACTTACATATGAATTCGTTAGATCCTTGCGATCCTACACTGCCGCCGTTTGCCTCTGTGCAGTTTGTGGTGATGCTGATCGAGGAACACTTGAAGCCGTCATTGATGTAGACGTGATTCGCGGCCGGATTCACTTTCATTTTGTATTTGTATTTGGCTTTGCGTTGTAAACAATGAAAAAATTCCACTTGTGTTGCGTTGCGGGGGCCGGCGCGGCTGCCACTGTTGCTGGCATTCGAGTTTACGCTGCCGGTATGGTGTGACGTGCGGCGCTTTTTTGTTGTTGTAAGCACCAGCGTATTTCGGGCTCAGGTGGCGCTGGTTTCGGTGACGTTCAATAATTGCAGCGCTGCAAGGGGAAAGGCGAGTTCCTTTAGTTGAAGTTATTTTCGTTTTTAGTGGGTTCTCATGCATTCTTGTGCACAAACGAACATAAATAACATGCATCAGTTATTTAAGTTTGAGTGCACTTATAATAAAGTAAGCATGCGTTCGCGAAACGCTAATGAACGCAAAAGTTTAATGCGACTAATGCCAAGCGACGTGGGAAGTTTCCACATCAAAGGAATTTTCGCAAGCCAAATAGTTCCTCTTAGGTTTATATGTTGTTAAAACGACTCCGCTTCGGCTTTGTGAAAGTAATGAAGATTTGCATTATTTTTGCCGGGGGAATTATTTACGAAATTATATAACAATTTACAAATTACGCACGCAATTTCACAAGCAATTCTGTTGAACAAGTTTGCCCAAAAAAATATACGTCAACTTTAGTTTAGCTAAATGTCACCGACTAGTGAGTCAACGCACTGATCCGTGATCACTGAGCCGTGATAATCGAGATAACATTTTCAAATTACAAATTTACGTACAAATAACTACTTCAATAATAGTTCACTTCGAAGTGCGGGTGAGAAGAGGTTTTTCAAAATATTTTGTATTGTAATATTTTATTTATTGCACTTAAATGCATTATTTATCATAGGCCCAAAACGCATCTTGGCCCCGTTTGCGGCAATCATTATTGTGATTTGATCCATTTGATTAACTGACTTGACTGAGATGCATTGCATTGAGATTTGTTCTTCATACTTTCAGAGATTTTAATAGAGACTGGTTAAACTATTTTATTCTTGAGGCCATCTGTAATTGATACAACTTACTTTCACTTAAGCCGTGAGAAATTTGGAATTTCCTAAATGCGATAAAATGAGAACTATTTCACAATAGCAAAAGGATTTTCTATTGCAGTCTAAAGGAAGAGAATCTTTCCTTTACATTTATTCATACAGTTTGAAACACTTAATTCAGTTTAAAATGCTTAAATGAATATGAAAAGATCACGTCTAAGGCCACAGCTGTCATTGGAATAGTTATTAGTCGGAGGTCCAATAACTATTGAGGGGCCCAATGTTTCGATTGTGTACTAAATTCACCTACAAATGGTACAAATGTGCATTCAACCCTTTAATAGGAACAGAGCACTGATCCTGAACTTTCCCCTCTACTTTTCTCTCAAATTTATATTACTTAAAATTGGCAAATCTAATAACTTTAGTGATTTTGACCAAACACAGACGACACTTGTAATGAAAGTAAGAACTGCATTCAATTCGCCTACCCAGTTAATGAGTTAGTGTGATGTGTAAGGCTTAATTTTTATTTACTTATAACTGACTTATTTATTTGTACTTTGCAAGTAAGTGATACTAAAATTTTTTATTACGTCAAAGTAGCCCCTAAGTTGTAAAATTCCGCTTAGCATTCAATAACTCGAGAAGAAAAACATTTACAATTTCAACAAAATACTTTTATTTTGGCGATTGTTAAGCAGGAATAAATATTCAATGATTGCCAAAGGTAGTGTTGGTGTTTAGCAAATAAATATTTAACACAATTTATTAGCACTTTAATTGAACGGAGCCGAGCTTGCCTTTTTTGCAACTGCAAACCCTCACCCTTCCCTCACCCACTCTACTTCTTACTATCAATAAATTCTCTTTTGCTGTCAACTTGTTGACAGGACTAGATTCAAAATCCGCTGCTTTCTTGATTTTGTTTCATTTCGTAATTTTCCTTCGCCCACAATTTTCCTACATTTTCTACTTCGGCCCACCCTTTCGCAGGGATGCGAATTCTTACTTTGCAGCACTTCGCTCAGCGTGCGTTATTCACTTTCTGATTGCAATTGCACCGCGTTGTCGCTGCCGCGTTTATTTCTGTTGCTTATCTTGCCGTGATCGCAATACGGGCCGCGTTTAGAACGCGTTAACGATTCGTTGCCGAGTTTCCGTTTACCGCGTCGGATTGCGTTGTTGTCTCGCAGCGACGTTTCGAACGAAACTGTTTTCGAGCTCGGCTCGGACCTTGTCTTTATAAAATCAAAGTAAAATTTTTTGCTCCCTCCAACAACTCGTAGGCATCGCAGTCGCATTGCGGCCGCTCGATTGGCTGGTGCGGTTGCTCTTTTTTGCTTTCGTTATAATTGTAGTGCTCGTTCGCCGTTTTGTTGTTGGCTTGCTCCGCTTTAACGCTATTTAGTGGCACTGTGGCAGACATCGAGTCGCTCGGTTTTGTTTGTTTTCATTTTATTGCTGGCCATCTCTCGGCCCGACTCTGTTGGTGCTCCGCTTTCGGTTGACGCGACTGCAAGGTGGGATGATTTGATCGGCGCACTTCCGGAGCAGTCTTGCGGCTGTCGGCTGGAGTGTGCGCTCGGTTCGGCTAACCAAATCAAGCTGTTTGCGGCACACGAATTTTCTGTTTGTTTTCAATTGTAGGTTGTCTGGGAAAATCCTTCCAGAATGTCGCGGCCGAGCGATCATATTGAGCCCTTCACTTGCCAGCATTCATCTGGAATTGCCGCTTACTGGTAATGTTGGTTAATAGCATTTGAAATGTTTGTGTTCCAATTTCTTGTCATTGACTTGATTGGAAAGTGGCAGCTGCCGAGGGCATTGCTGGTGACTAGTGAATGTTTGTTGTTTGATTCTTTTGTTTTGGCTTTCGCTCGGTGCCGTTGTTGTTATTGTAGAGATCTGTACGAAATTTTGCCAGATTGGCAGTAGCGGCGGAGTGGCATTCTGCTGCCACTTAGACGGTTAATTTGTTAACATTCCGGGTAGGACTTGGCTTTAACGAGCATCAGGTTTGTCTGTATCGCTGTTGAGCTTCGACCACTATGTGTGGATATGCGCCTCGCATTGTTTTTGTTGTGGAATTCCAATCGAAAAGCTGTGACGGGGGTTTTTTCTCCTACCAACACTCCAGTTGCGCAATGGAAATTTTTGGAATTTCTGTAAATATGTGCGTGCAAGACAAAAAATGCTACGTAGAGCCAAATAAATTGGCTCGGCTGAGCATATTTGCAGCTATAGAAACTGGCGATAAATAAATATTGTTGTGCATATTTGTTACATTCAGATTGGACGTTTTCTAATCGAACATGAATTCCAAGCAATCATCAGTTGATTGACTTATAAACAATTTCGTTAAGGAACAATTAATGGGCTTTGCATATTTTTAGCGACTGTTTGAACTGGACAACTATTAGGGCTGCAAATTTATATTTCAATTTATTTTGATTATCGATATTGCAGTGACATTTCTTTTTCAATACCCATGGTGCTTCCGTTTACACATTTTATTGGAAAATGGATCATGTGGCATAGATGGGGCTGTTGAAATGTAAACTTAATATTGTGCAACACTTTCTTCATCCAACACAACCAAAGCTGGTGTCTTTTTTATTATTTCTCTATTGGCACATACCACAGACTGTGAATACCGCTTTATTTATAGTTTGCATGGTGACAGATCGACGCTGGTCAACTGCATATCGACTTCTATAGCCAGTACAATAGTTTATTGCGCTTGTAATTTCAACTCTATATTTGTTGCTTCAGCAAATATTCGATACAATTATATTTATTATTAGTCATTAAATATACTCCATAAATGGAAACTAGAGCTCCAAACAAAAATGTTTTTCCTTTACATATTTAACTACATTTAAAATGTCTCCTTTTGCATTTGAATAGAAAAGTGTAACGTGAAAGTGTAGAGTTGAGGTTTTTTCCTCAGATTATTTGTTTTATAACGCAATAGGAGTATTTGGATATACACGGCAATATTGAGGCAGTTATATAAATAAACATGACAGTCAGAATGATTTTAATAGTTGAAGTTCTGTATTTGATCTTTAACGTTAGGTTAGGTTAAGGTGGCTGTCTGGGTATGGAACTTGCCGGAAGACACACTTATGCCGCGAAATGGGCCCGTTGTGATATCAAAAGTTGAGGGTCTGTCTTACTGCAAATCGAGAAGCCTATTCAAGCCATTTTGAATTGTGGATGAACTCAAGCAAGTTTTGGATGTTAACTGAACTGAGGTCATTCAAGTTGTCGAAGAAGGTAGAGCCTAGGGATTTCCATAGAATCTGGGGCCTCTGTCATGAAAAAAACGCTATCTCGGCCGTCTAGGATTTTCAGTAAAAAATAAATGCAAACAATAATGAATAAATCTAAACGTGTTTTTCTGAAAAAATTTTGTCATTTCTTGTTCCCCACAATTATCATAAATATATCAAATTCTTCACCAACAATTTTCAACCCGATTGTTACGATTCACACCAGTAAAATACTCAATGTTGATATATGTATTTGTGTTCGCCTATTAAAATTCTTTACAAAAATCTATAGATCGTTCCAGTGCACAGTGATTCGACTCCATACAACCGCGGGACAAAATTAGAAGGAGTGGTGATTTTGTTTCAAAAGATGGAATTTTTCTGAACCACATTGATGATGTGTGCGATTGGGGATTTTGTTTCGAGCACATGAAACTTTTGTTTAAACCACTCCACAGTGATTCGACTCCATACAACCGCGGGACAAAATAAGAAGCAGTGGTCCGTTCTTTATAAAATTAGGTATACTAGTTAATCATGATCTGCTGAATTGAAATCTTCATTTTTTTTTCTTAAACTTTTGTAGTTTGGCAATGTTTGAGACTTAAACTTGCAATTTTCGTCATTTTTTGAAAGCTATAGCACCAACCGTGTTGGCTCGATTTTTCAGATTTTACATTTACTCGGTAAGGTCAACATTGATAATTGCAAAGAGTAACAGAAATTGTCTTAGATAATATCATAGATGTATGTTTTGTATTTGTGCAGTTTTTTCAATTTTTCATGCTGATTGCATACTTTTAGGGATGAATATAAATAAATTTTGTCAAAAAATAGGTGTTTAGACCACTTTTCAAATTGAATTATTTTCTGAGATCGGAAGATATCGGAGGATGTAATTACATTATCCGACAAAGAAAGAATGCTTCTTAAAATAAAAAAAAAATCCAGGAACATACTTTCACATACTTTTTAAATATTTTCCTCTAAGTTTTGCCAATTTTCAGATTTTTAATTTAGAAAAATATTTTAAATTAAAAGTGATGTAAAAGCCTCAGCTTTGCAAATTTTGAGAAAGCATTAAAAGCGAAAATGGCTACATCATTTCTAAATCTATATGGAAAGTTTTAGCAACTTGTAGCTAACGATATATTTTTACGATTTTTTTACTCAATAGGCTAAAAAACAGAAAACATGTGTTTAGATTTTTTTGTGAAAAAAGTTTCAACTTTGAGCCGCTTTTGCACACACACTGATTAATTTTTTGCACAGATTTTTTTGGGGTTTTCTTAGTTGGAGTGTTACCTTTCAAATGACATCAAAATTCTGAGACTATAAATTTTTTGAATTTTGTCTATGGAACGAATCACTGTGGGCTGGTTTGAGTACAACTTTTGAGCTCCATACCATTTGAATTCTTATTTTGTACCAGCAATTTTTGTGTTGGGAGGGTTTGAACCTCCAAACCCCCCTGTGTGCGCCACTAGATCGTTCTGTACATGCGGAAATAGTATTATTTAACTGACATAATATGCAAAATCAATAAAAACTACCTACACCGTTTGCTTGCATAATCTAATTCGAACATCTTTTTATTATAATAAATGCAAGAAGAAATTCTTCCACTGCCTGTTCA
The DNA here is from genome assembly GCA_964056695.1 of Melieria picta. NCBI lineage: Eukaryota > Metazoa > Arthropoda > Insecta > Diptera > Ulidiidae > Melieria > Melieria picta. Next base: position 106,904,826 of record OZ057398.1, read on the forward strand.
TGCACATTTCATGGCTAGTCTCGCATACGGTCCGCATGGCCGCATGTGTCAATAAAGTGCACAACACTTGCACTGCACTCAATTGAAGCGTGATGAAAATCTATCACACAGTTTGCTATACAAACGTCGTCACGTGGCTTTGGCTTTATTGCATATTAATTGAGAATGTATGGTTTTATTTTCGTTTTACAGTGCGCAGACCCATCGAGTGGTAATTGCCAATTATACTGCCGCAAGCCGTGGTCAGCAGTGTCGGCCAACATTAACGCATTGAGTCGAGTGAACTCGAAGAAAAATGAAACCGTATACTGGCGAATAAAACGTCATTTGTGTATGTGGTGCGTTTTAATTAAAAAAAAGTTCTGAAATGATTCATGCAGTTGCCACGATATGTATCAGAAAGTTGGCGTGATTGAATGTTTGTACAAAACAGTTAATCGTTGGATTGTTTTATCAGCTAAAGGCGCCTTGAAGCATTAAGGCAGTGTGTCAGTTACAGATTCTAAGGAAACCGGACTGTTTTAGGCGGACTTTTTTCATATTGTCTCACAAATTTCAAGCCTTTTAGGTTTTACAAAAAACGTTCGGAAAAATTCAAATGGGTTTAAGGCGGATTTACGTGTCATTCAAAACCTTTATTGGCATGAAAATAGTTAAAAGGTTAACATTTAATATGTATTCAGTGATTCTTTTTTAATGTGTTTTTTTTTGTCGAATTGTTAAATATATTTCTATCCAACTAGATAGCTGTTTGATTTACTTTAATTAGTTGAATAGACTAGGTTTGGAAATTATGATTTATTTCCATATGGCCAATGTTAGCCATATTGTTCCAAAGTTCAAATTGTTTGCATTGGCTCATGTCTTTGATTCCTCCACTGTCCACTTGCAAAGTCTGACTGTGTTGATTGGAAGAGTTTTGCAGCAATCGTCATACATATGGTTTGAATATTATCACTTATAAATGTGCAGTCTGCAGTGTCCCATGAAAACAGATATTCATGAAAAAATTATCATAAAAATACACTTACATGTGATAGTTTAAATAACATTTGCATTAAAATTAAAAAAACCCCAGCACTAAGTAACTTAAACAAACCAGAAAATGGTGCAATATATTTTATTTTTTCTTCTCATGGCCGACTGGGAAATGTGCTTTTCGATACACAAGAGTTGACTTGATGATCTGATCTGATGATCTGATGAAAATTATAATAAAAAGACACTTACATGTGATAGTTTAAATAACATTTGCATTCTTGATCGATTTTTGTGGAAACAATTTAAAAAAAACCCCAGCAGTAAGTAACTTAAACAAACCAGAAAATGGTGCAACATATTTGGGTTTTCTTCTCATGGCCGACTGGGAAATGTGCTGGTCGATACACAAGAGTTGACTTGTTGATGATCTGATCTCACAATAAACACGCATTGACAACAGCTGATTTCCCTCTAAATTATTCGACTATTCCAGCGCTGTCGTTGTTGACCTGCGCGTGTGAATCCCCGTGAGTTCACGGCATGGCATTGAGAGTACCGCGAAGGTCTTTTTGTTTATTGCTGCGCTGCAATTTTGTGACAACGCACAGTGATTCGACTCCATACAACCGCGGGACAAAATTAGAAGGAGTGGTCCGTTCTTCATAAAATTTGGTATACTAGTTAATCATGGTCTGCTGAATTGAAATCTCAATTTTGTTTTTCTTAAACTTTTGTAGTTTGGCAATGTATGTTGCATTTGTGCAGATTTTTCTATTTTTCATGCTGATTGCATACTTTTAGGGATAAATAAAATCAATTTTGTCGAAAAATACGTGTGGTATTGCTGCATACTTTCAGGCAGCAGATTAACAATATGGCAACAATTTGGCAACAATTTGGCAACACAATTATTTTTTTGGCAAACACATTCAACCAAACAACACAATTGTTGCCATTGGCAACAATTTGGCAACACAACTTTGGCTGCATACTTTCAGGCAGCAGATTAACAATATGGCAACAATTTGGCAACAATATGGCAACAATTTGGCAACATTGGCAACGGAATTTTTTTGAGTTTTGTACGGACGGAGTTTTGTACGCAAACTTATTCTGCACCGTTTTGTGGGGGCTATTCAGTTATTCAAATTACTTTTCAAATTGAATTATTTTCTGAGATCGGAAGATATCGGAGGATATAATTCCATTATCCGACAAAGAAGGAAGGCTTCTTAAAATAAAAAAATCCAGGAACATACTTTCACATACTTTTTAGATATTTTCCTCTAAGTTTTGCTAATTTTCAGACTTTTAATTTAGAAAAATATTTTAAATTAAAAGTGAAGTAAAAGCTTCAGCTTTGCAAATTTTCAGAAAACATTAAAAGCGAAAATGGCCACATCATTTCTTAATCTATATTGAAAGTTTTAGCAACTTCTTGGTAACCATGTATTTTACAATTTTTTTTACTCAATAGACTAAAAAACAGAAAATATGTGTTTACAATTTTTTGTAAAAAAGTTTCAACTTTGAGCCGCTTTTGCACACACACTAATTAATTTTTTGCACAGATTTTTTGGGCTTTTCTTAGTTGGAGTTTTACCTTTCAAATTACATCAAAATCATTAAATTCTGAGACTATAAATTTTTTAATTTTGTCTATGGAACGAATCACTGTGCAACGGCGCAAACTGGTTCGCTGCGTTGCATTCGAATTGCACCACACCGGCGACGACGTCATCGGCTACGCACAACACAACAACAAGTTTATTATGTTTATATTAAATGCATCGTGGGGAATTCCCTCTTGAATGCCATTGCACACTTTTTTATGCGCGAGACAGAGGGCAAGAAATGGAGCTGACAATATGCCATCTTAATCGGGCAATAAATATAATTTTTGTAAATGTCACACAGTACACCGAACGGAAATTCTTTATGTGCAGTGCCGCCGGTGCGTTGTCACGCCGATCGTGCACATAATAACTAATAACAAGCGAGTTTTCTTAATTTCGGAGGCGTATCAGTGGCATAACGCTGCTTAACGATTTGATTTATTAGTTAAACGTCCGACCAATTGGCAGTCTTAATTGAGTTTTCGAGTGTGCCGACTCGTCCAAGCACGCGTCTCAAATAACGATCGCAGTATCACTTGACACTTCGTCGCCTCAGAAAACGAATATCGAATGTTCCATTAAGGTTAGTAAGACATACGACATTTGTTTTCTTAGGCCACGACTTGTGTGCGATACATGCCAAGTTTTTTATGTTTTGCACACACACACACACACATTATTTTTGCGCACTGCATGAACTTAAATGAATCTTGATACCGTACTGCATTCAATTGAAGCAACACAATTTAATTGATAGACGGCAACGCGATCATTGGTTTGCAATTCGATTGAATTGATGCGCGATTGTGTTGAACTATGCGTTAATCAGAGTGGATGTGTAATTGGAAATTGGCGCTAAACATCGAATGTAAACAATAACAAAAAAGGTAAAATATTTACTGAGCACTGTTAACACAATTAAAGTGCACAGCTTGTGTAGTACAAAAAGTCGTTTACAAGCGCAATTTGAACGCAAAATGACAAATCTCTGTGTGTAAAATTGTCTATGAAAAACTTCTCAAGCTGACGTTTGGAATCGCCATAAAGCGGTGGGACCCTTCTGAAAAAGTATATTTGGGTGCAAAGAACTCAATTTTGTTTTGTCTCAGAGTAGTCAAACGTTTGAAGTGTAATATGTATGTTCGGTTCGGCGAAGAATTCCAATTCGACGAAGAATTCCATCTACTCGTTTGTCATTCATACTCCTTCACAAAGCGCTCCAGCTCTGTGGAGATTGAGAGCGAACGGCGCCGTATGAATGACACACTTAATAGCGACCTACAAACAATCTTCAAGTGGGGTCAAGCGAACACGGTCGATTTTAATCCTCGCAAGACCCAATGTTGCGTGTTATCCCACAAACGAGTCTCCCCACATCCCAACACATCCCTGGTTACGGATGGTGTGAGTATTGCGGAATCGGCAGCTCTTGATGTCCTGGGCATGCCCATTAAGAACGATCTTCGTTGGAACGATCATATTTTTGGCGTGCCGAAAGAAGCAGCCAAGTGCCTCGGCTTCTTAAAGCGGTGCAAAAAATATTTCACCCCGTCCGATCTCCGCATTATTTATACCACCTATATCCGACCTAAAATTGAGTTTAACTCGCACCTATGAGCAGGGGCTTCAAGAACCCATTTGGAGCTCCTGGATCGGGTGAAAAACCGTGCGATTAAACTTATAGGGGACAGTAGGGCATCCAGCTCTATTGACTTGGAGCATCGTCGAAACGTGGCATGTGTGCTTTTATTTTACCGATACTTTTTCGGTAATTGCTCAGTGGAGATGAGCAGCTTGCTGCTATCACTCCGGGTATTTCCCCGGACAACCCGTTTGAACATTGGCGCCCATGCATTCCACGTCGGAACGATGTTCCAGCGCACTACGCACTACAGAGAAAGTACGTTCCTGGCTCGTACAGCGCGATTGTGGAATGGTCTCCCTGCTGATATTTTCCCCAGCACTTATGATCTTGATGGGTTCAAGGCAAGAGTCCACAAATTCTTCACCCAACATCCTTTCTCCCAACCTATATATCCTTCCTGAACCAGCGTAAGGCCTCGCATTTAAAGGGGTATCCCCTGCGCGTTGGCTCGTTAAAAAAAAATGTTAGAAGGCGATACATCTATAAAGAAATCGATCACCGTTGGTCACGTCTCCTTCGCCACAGTGCTCAGAGTCTAACAGTTATATAAAAATCTCAATACGTGTTCATTGAGCGTTCATGGGTTGAGCAACTGACAATGTACAACACAGCCTGTTGTGTCAAAGTGAAAGATCGTTTGACAATTTCCAGAAGCTTTACTTTTGTTGACATGTAACTGCCAACGTTGTACTATATATGTAGTATTGCTTGAAAAATGTTCTGTAGCCCATTTGCCATTAGTCTTTGTAGCCAATAGAGTTGATAAATCTAACATACTTGTACATTCGATTTTTAGCCTTTGGTAAATTCAACAATCTTCAATGTCACAACGTAGAACCAAAATCTAATTCAATCCATTCCATATTCAAATTAAAGTTTCCTCACAAAAAATAATAATTCGTTTTTCGCATTGTTGGGTTTTATTCAAAACCATTAAAATAAATAGTTGAAAAGTATGACAAAACTAAAATCCAATAAATAGTACTTTTTATGTGCAACTGTGCCCGGATGCAAATAGTTAAAAAGATGTTGACAATTGGCTCGTAAAATACCCGTCGAAATTTCGACGCTGACGCGACTAGACGCCCATTCCGGACAACCTGCCGGCAAATGCAAAGCCTACACATTAAATGTTGCAATTTATTTTGCGTGATTTGGTGTAATTTAAGGTAATGCGGTTTTTTGCGCCACCCTTACTTAGTGTTTGTTTGCTTTTCCGACCAGTTAACCCGTCATCTATATGGAACAGGGGGAATACAATTTGTTTTTTCATCAACTGTTGGAGAAAATATGGAATTTTTTATATTTTTGAAATACAGATGATGTTGAAGCTGACCGACTTGGCTCTAAATAGTACAAAGATCATAAGTATGAGTGAAATAAATAGTCACGAACTGTTATTTCAAGTCGAAGAGATCGAGAATCGTTTTGCGCGTGCTAGAGTACATAATTGCGCCGTAAGAGTTTGCTGAATGACCGATTGTTGAATTGCATGCAGCATTGCTAATCTTAATTCAAACAATCAGTGGCGGTATTCATGATCTGTGATAAATGTTTTGGCAAAAGAACAAATGGACACAAAACCAAATACTCTCATACAAAGTCTCCCTAACTGAATGCTCAAAAGATTTTGAGTGAATTTCTGCTAAGAATCTTTTATTTTTTGGTTTATACTTTTTTGTTGTTGATTTTTTGATTATCTTAGTGCCAGCACACTCCATCCTTCGAGTAATAATGGACTCAAAATAGTTTGAGTTTGAGCTATGAAACACCAAAAGCTTTTAGAAGTAGAGCTGCAGGGATGAGGAAGAAGTGGAAACGCTACAACACTTCCTGTGCCACTGCCCGACTCTACAAGAACAACAATTCTGCACGCTGCACATTGGATCATTAGAATCTATGTAACACCTCCTGTGTAAACTTGTTACTCTTCAAAAGCAATTGCCACCTTTTTCTGGGTTGTTGAATATTTGAGGATTCCAAGAACTCTGACAAAGACTTCATTGGCCTTCGAGTGATCTTGTCGGCCTGGCAAGATGCCCGCTAACCTAACCTAATCCCAAGTAACCAAACCGTACCTTCAAAGCAGTTGCTTACTAAGGAGTGCGTCGAATAAAATTGTCCGTTGCAAAAATGATTAAATCTTTTGAACCAGTAGTCCGATTTGTATGAATTAAAGTATTTTTGTTCAAAAATTGTTTACAGATTTCAAAACCAAAGTAAGAAACCAAATATTATGTATTTTTAATAAAAAGTTTTAATTTTTCAGGAACCCTGTCCATTAATGTTTTTATGGTAGTGTCCGACACCCTCATAGCTGATGAAGACCACTTTCTCTTAAAGTCTTGAAGGCCTTTGGCGACTTTCTTGGTTACCTTCATCTCCCTTTTTACTAAAATCCAGTATCTCTCGATCGGCCTTAGTTCTGGACAGTTAGGTGGATTGGCTTCTCTAGGTACCAAAATCACTTTATTCCGTTGGAACGACTCTAAAGCCGTTTTGCTGTAGTGACATGAAGCGAGCTCAGGCCAAAAAAACGTGGCCTGTTGGCTTAAAAAAGGGAGCAATCTCTTTTGCAAACATTCCTTCACATATATTTCGCTGTTGATTGTACCCGATGTAACGAATGAGCTACTCCTTTTGCCACAACTGCAGATAGCCTGCCAAACAAGGAATTTCTTTGGGAATTTTGTAACATTTTTGGACTTGAATTTTTCAGGAACATTTCCTCGAGAATCGGCTGTATAAAATCCTGCCCAGGTAGCTGGGAAAAGTCCGCAAAAATATAAGTTTCCTCATCCATTATGCAGCACTCGAATTTCTTTACAAAATCTTGCGCCAGCTGTTTAGATCGTTGTTTTGCGGTTTCATTCTTAACGGCGTTTCGGTCTGGAACTTTCTGCACCTTGTACGTCTTCAGCCCAGCTTCCTTCTTAGTTCTGCGCACGAAAGATTCTGAGCAGTCAGCTTTCCTCGCCAATTTCCTTCCCGAAATGCTTGGATCCTTCTTTAGAATGGTCACAACGTTCTTCGGTTTTTCATGATCATGTGGCCCCTTATTTTTACCAGAACCTTTCTTCCGATCAATAGGTCCTCCTTAAAGCGTTTAATAACACGATAAATGGTTTTAGGGTTAGACTTTACGTCTTTGGCAATTTTTTTAAAGGCCCACTGAGGTTGCTTTTGAAAAATTGTCATGATGTTTTTTTGCACTTCCACTTCGCTTGCCATTTTCGCGTTAAATAAATTTTTATTGGCTCTAACGGACGCATATATTTTCTGACATTTAATTCAGAGCTACTAAGATACACAGTTTTTTATTTGAAATTTTCAATAGCACTGTAGGGAAAAAAATGTAACGGACAATTTTATTCGACGCAGTCCTTAACATGTCATTCTGCTCTTTTCCACATATCGTGAATGCCGCCTTATGTATTGAAATCCGTGCACACACCCACAAACATCAATGTATGCTAACATGCTCGCAGTAGTCACATGATGTAATGTAAGGACTTCATTACGATAGGAAATTTCTGCTGCACTTGCGGCCTGAATGAATAAAACATGAACTGCACTTGTACGAAAAGTGATAGCAAGTAGCCAACGCTATAATTTCGCCCACTGTGCTGCGCTGTTCCAGTTAATGTGTGGGCATAATGAATTAGCCGTGCTGCCGGTGTGCTCAACAGATTACGACACACGTTGTATATATTAGCCCTAATATTTAAGTGTGTCAATGCTGCGCTCTAGCGCCTATTTGCCATGCACCGGACCTGGGCACACGAGAAAAGCGCGTGCGCCTTTCTAAAGATTTCCAATTAAGTGCAACAATTAATTGGTACGTTGTTGTTGGGCTGGTATTTGATCATATTTAGTACATACATTCACTGAGCACATGCGTGGCTGGAAAAAGCCACGACCAGCTTAAAATTCCACTCATACGCGGATTAGTGCTGAACTCGGGCTCGGGTTGTTTGTGCGCACAGCTTGGCTTGGCGCAATTATAGAAAATAAAAGCTATGTATAACACCTATTATTGTTTTTATTTAGTTTTAATGGCACAGACCAATGCAAATACTTAATTGTGGTACTTTCATTCGTATTAGTTCGGTGTTTCTACTTGTTGACGGATACAGAACAGTGACACGTGTGAGGTATGAAAAATTTGCACAGATCGTAAAAATATTTGGAATTCCTTTCAAAGCCATTAACGTGTAATTTTTCGACATGTGTCGTAAGGCATTTTATTGTTATTGCTTGTTTTCTTAATTGCTGTAAAATTAATTAAAATAAAATTCTAATTCTATTCAGTTTGACTTTATAGCAAATTCGAAAGCTTGCAACGAAATCGAAACCGAAACGAAATCAAACGAAATAAAATATTTAATAAGTAGCAGAAAAAATTGCATAATAAATTCGCGCGAAATCTGATTAGACTGAAGCACAAGATCCTGTTTGATTTCGCAGTAAGAAGATTTTGAAAACTTAAATAAAAATCGGATAAAAAAATTCATAAAGATGAATATTTAATATATTTGCTTGAATGTTAAAGTTTAGTTAAAAGCAATCAATTAGTTGTAGGTTGTTATGTGAAGGTTTTCAACTGAATAATTAATTATACGAAGGTTGCAAGAAGTGAGTTTCCAGATTGGATCGTTCAATAATGAACTATGCAAAATCTGTTATATTTCTTTCTAAAACTGTGGTAACCCAATGAACCATAAAGAGGCCTAAAAGGCTACAATCCTAAACTAAACTAACCTTCGAAACCTGTATTTCCTGTAGCATATTTCATTAAATTTCTTGGGAGCAGTATATTTTCTTAAGAATGTCTGTTTTGCAAATTTTAGCGCCCTTTTCAGCCTTACACATTCTGGAGGGCTTTAGCGAATATAAAATCAAAATAAGATGAAAGTCTTTCTTCTGTCAATCTGACCTCACAAGGCTCTGAGGAAATCATTGAGCGCGATGCTAATGAGTTCACTAACTTGTTTGAATAGTGACAAAAAACGTATATAGGCTATGAATAGATTTGTAACTTTCTATCTGAAATCTACATTAGGTATTAGAGTTTCTAAGTTAACCCTTTCGCTATTTTGTTGCCATATGGCAACATGCTACTTTGTGGACGTCTGAACCCTCTGTGGTTGCAAGAATACATTTTTTTGTTGGTCTTTAGAATAGTTTGAAGTTTTAGGAAAAATACGAAATTAATAAACTGAATATTTAAATTTAAAGAAGAGAAGTATACACGTTTTTTTAATGGTATATCTTGAGATAGTAAAGGAAGAAGAAGCAGAAAAAATTAGAGAACTTTTTAATTTGACGTTTTCTTTCAATTTAGATACTTTTTTTTTTAATTTTGGCTGAAGTAAATGAAGAAATATTCAAATTTTCGTTATGCGTAAAAAGTTTTATATTTAAGTAACTATTACAGCCACAACGATGTGGTTGCTCTCATAGGAAAACACTCTAAAATACAGGGTCCGAGTAAAAAAATTAAAAAATTTCTTATGGAATGTTGCTAAAATAACCACATAGAAGCCTAAGACGTAAAATTTAAAATTTGACCTTTCCCCAGTAAAAACCTGTAGCGAAAGGGTTAATGATTTGGATTCTTAACCATAAAACATTTTTTATGCTGACTTTAGGCTACGAAGGGTTTGTGCAACCTATCTATCTATATTTGGAGGCCTAAAGAAGATGCATTGTTTGTCCCTTCGCGTAGTTAAAAGAATATTCCATTGAATCTTGTCCGAATTGCTGTCAATAAACCAATCCAATTTCTTGCTGAAACATGGGAAATCCGATAGTTCAGTCAATGCAGATTATCGGACAGATTGTACAGACTGGACAGGAAGCTAGACCCCAAACAGTGGCAACAGTGTACCTGTAGAGTTGGATAGTGTTATGGGAAAAGCTCTAACGCCTCTGTTTCTACTTCATTAGCTTAGCTTCTAAAGACATCAATAGACGAGAGGTGCCGTGCAGTTAATGTTAACTGCTTTTTGAAGCTTAGTTAATCAGTTTTCTCAGTTGTATTTATCCAAAAATCATTTATTTTCTGGGCTAACGTGTACTCTCGTCACTAGAAGTATTAAGTAGAAGAAGCACTGTCAACGCTTGGTGTGATAGGACGCACGCCATCCCGTAGCGCCTGGACAGAACTGTTGCAGCAGACCGAAATCCGGTATCGGGTTGTTGTGGACAGCTATGTGTGTAAATAACTTCAATTTGGTAAGCTTGACTAATTACTGCAGCTGTATAACTTTGCAACTGTTGTTGTTTTTGAATGGAAATTATCCAAACAAACAAATGAGTGGAAAAATAATGCCAGTTGTCATGTGGCGTATTGTCAGACATTTATAAGCTGCAATCTGATAAGAGAATGACCCAACACTAAGTAAGTAAATAAGGAAGATGAGCGCATTGTTTGTGCAGTTGCATTGCCCAGGGAAATTGTTCGGAAAGCTTTCGATGAGTTACATGGCAGGTATGCAATGGCATTGTTGCAATCCTCGTGACTTGGAAATGTGCTGTCAGCAGCTGTCCAAACGTACAAATATTTACATATTTGTTTGAAATAAAATAGAATAAATATTCAAATATTTATCGTATGTCTGTGCACATAAACCAATTTGAGTGAGCACAGTGTATGGCTCATTGTTTGATATTGTGTCTATATTTGATTATTGATGGATAATCACAATTCAAGTGAAATTAATCGAAGCGTTTTAAGTTTGCACTAAATTTACATATATTATATATGTATTTATATAATCGTAATAGTTGGCAATTTCGCGTTCGTCTTTCAACACGCAAAGTTTTTTTTAGCACATTTGCTTCTGCAATTTGCATTTATTCCGGCTTCCTGTTCTCCAACTGTCAACTAATTGGCATTTTGGCATTTTAATTAATGTACATATACGAATGTTGCTGATGTCATGTAGAGTGTTAGTGAACTTTGGATTATGACATATGGGAGAATTCGTTGAAAAAATTATACGGCAACGTCATTCTGATTCTGCGGCCACTAAATATGTTACTTTTGTTTATACACAACATACGAGCGTTTCAAATGCTCATTCAAGTTTTATGGCCTAAAAATTGCCAAAAATCTTAAGCACAAAAAAATTGCAAAACTGGATAGAAGAAGCCACAACTCAGAGCCAAAGGAATTCACGTTTAAATCAGTGTTGGACATTAATTTGATTTGCATTTTTATTATAGGAGAGTGGCTGGTGTAAACAAAAAATAAATATGTGCAGAAGCACGATAAACGTCATTCAAACGGCACGAACGGATGCCTGGGCCGCGCACGAGTGCGACTCTGATCGACGCTGAAACGTGTGCCGCAGCAATTAAGGCGGCTGCACAATTGATGTGCCTGCAATTACAGCATTTTTATAGCGATTTCGATACAGTTTAGGTTTTCCGCAAATTGCGATTGTACGATTTCGCTTACACTGTTACATAAATATAGAATGAAAGTATCGATTCGAGATGTGTTTGCCTTGGAAGATTTATTTGGTAATTGAGGTTTTCAATTATGGCTGAATGCCTTTTAGCAATGGATTACATGCAATTTTTAAAATATTTTTTAATGCGCCTGCAATCTGAATTGTGTCCTTATGAATATTAATTACGATCGTAAACATGAAAGGCTGTGATGAATAGTTTTCTTTTGAGGTTTTGAGTTCACTTGCATGTCTTGCGGCAGTTTTGTGAATATTTATTAAGCACGTTTTGAATTTTGATGAAAGATTTAATGATATTTGGTCTGTTTAATGCTTGTTTAGAGCTAAATAGCAAAAAATACTAAAGAGAGATCTTACATAAAAACATAGCAACTGGTTTACATTTTTGCAGTTTTTTTTTTTTAATTTGAAACAAGATAATTTTCTGCTCTGTAGATTCTTTATAATTTAATAGTCATTTAAATACTGTGTCTCAGGCCTGATATCATCTGGGGCTTAAAACGACACGTGTTTTTGTCGAAACAGTCAAGCGTGCGCAGCACACAAACAGATTATATACGCATTAGACTGCAACCTGAGGTTCCCTTCAAGTTGAATTTGAATTTATTCGACCTTCGGAGATAGCTGAGTAGATCCTGTGACTAGTGATGGGAAAAAATTCATTAATCGATTAATGAATCATATGATTAATTGAAATAGAGCGATTATTAATTGCAATTAATCAAGGAAATGGAAAATAATCGAATAATCGAATGATTTTTTTAATATTTTAACTTAACCGTGTAATTTTATAGTATGTTAATATGTGAATTTTTACCAAATGCCTTATAAAAACAATAACAATGAATTAATAAATGAAAGTAAGTACATATCAAAGGAAAATAAATATATTTTTATTTTATTTGTTCATTGCAGAGTTAAGAAATAATAGTTTTGACAGGCGCGAGGTCTTGAACCTGTTCCTCTCTTCAATGGCAGTTGCACCTGCTTTTAAAAAGAGGCACTCTGCTGGTACTGAAGTTCCTAAAAGATAACAGTACCGACGAGTTATTATATAAAGCTTAGGGTACACCGTTCGCATTTCTTCCCAGGCATTGATGACGTTGCGCGTCAGTTTCAAAACGGGAGCGTTCAAAAAAAGCTAAGCTCGTCTTAAATTTGGGTTAGGTTGTTGTCTTTTTTGTGACGTTTGTGAGCCAGCGACTTGTGGTGGGCTCATAAATGAAATTCAACATCGCATCAATGTGTCCGTCTTAAGCTTTTATTTTGCGCGAAAAAAAATGTAGTGATACGTTTGCTTTCGATTATTTTAGCATCTAATCGATTAACGTTTCGATTCATCGAAACCCATTTTTCGATACAATTAAATCGTGAATTGAAAGAAAAAAATCGATTATTGTGTATCAAATGATTAATCGTCCCATCACTACCTGTGACGCCACGGAGCAAAGGTGGTCGCATCTAAGCGCGTCAGTGTCAAATGTATCAAGCTTGACTTAGGCTTTAATTGTCTATAGTCCTTAGTTGCCAGCATACCCAAAGCAATTTTAGCGGATTTTCTTTCAATAACAGTGAAGACCAAAGTGATATCTTCTATTATATGTAGTGCTATAGTGCATTACAAAATAGTGAAAGCCATATGTTATATATGTCTTTAATTTTGTACGAATAACTAGCCGAGACAATGCTTTTCTAATACTCAAGAAATATGCCTATGTATGTTTAGCTGTCAGGTATATATCGATTCGATTTTAATAGCGTTGTTCCAGACTTGAGAATTGCTGAAATCAGCAGTGAAACATTCCCCCTTGCCCAGTTATTATCTGTTATTAAAAACTCGGCTGATACACTTTCCAGTTTAGACTCTAGGGCATGTTCGCCATCTATTCTCACTGTCTGTGATTTTGGACTTGAATTCTTAATGTTAACAGATGGAAGGGTGAAAAAAGCTCTTGTCTTCTAAAACTTCGCATTACTAGCGAACTTTTTTTCAATTTTCGAGGGGATGGTGATAGGCGTCATGGTTAATTCCATGTTCTTATCTTCTAGAGAAGATGAGAAAGAGTTGGCTGAACACTTTCCCGTATTACGCATATTTGAGACTGAAATGTTGCAGCATGAATCTTTCTCTTTAATTTTTGTTTTACACCACAGTTCTTAATGAGGAATATTTGTTAATTTGATAGTGGTCAGCTATGATAATACTAGTACGATGGAAACTATGCGGTCTAAGTGTTAAGTTTATGTGTCTGCTCCGACAGAAAAAATATTGAGATGCCTTTACTAGGTTTCTTTCTTAAGAACAACATAAAATGCACTGAAGCATCTATAATTTTTGATTTAAAAAAATAAATTTTTGTTGACAAATATACAATATTTGACATATTTTTTAAGCTTTCAGTTATATATCCACTAACTTGGCCGAAGTTAGTGAAAGTTAGAGCTAAATATTTATTCAGTAGTTTTTTTTCATAGTTCCTACTGTAGATATTCCCTGATATAAAAATACATAATAGATAAATGTAAATATGCTTTGTTACCCCTCTTCTTCTTCTTCTATAATTACTTTTTGTTCTAGAACTGACACTGTTTTGGTTTATTTAATGCAATCTGTAAGCTAGGAGATGTCTCCGAATTGTTATTTCTGCCTCTGCGCTTACATGATTTTTTGCAGTCCTATTAATTTAAATCAACGTAGCGTGCACAGTGCAACAATACAATTATTTAAACATTTACAATAATTTTATTAAATTATGATAATGAACTTTTTAAAAGTATAATCAGTTTTTCTTCATTGAAAACTGCTCATAGATAATAGTAATAAAATCAAATTATCTTAATCAATAGGAAAAACGATTTTTCTCAAAACACAGCCAAGTCTTTTTGTGCGCTTTGCGCAAACTTTAAACTTCGTTTGCACAGTAAGCAACCAACGAAATCGACAATTGAATATAATGCAAAGTGCAACGAAATGGCAATTCTCAATGGCAATACGACACAATAGACAGACACCAGACAATCGCTCCGACAATCGACACAAGTCAACGGCTGAACTTGACGCCAATTCTTTCGCGTTCGCTCGCACATTGGCTACACGAAAAGTCACTTAAGTTACAGCAGCGGCGCCGTTCGTCATCAACTGCAGTGCAACAAGTCAACACATCTGGTTTGGTGTGTTGGACCTTAGACAAATGGTCGAGATTTTATCGGCTCCACGAAAAGACATCTTTTCGCATTGTCTTTATTTGGTCGGCGATAGCTGCGGGTGAAATTTGGCAGCTGAGCTTTTCTCGTGTTCGCACCGCTCGGACGGCGATGCTGTTAGAGCCGCCGCTGTTGTTGACACTGGCGCCGTAAACAAAGTTCAAGGCGGAGTAGAAGCTGGCGCAGAAGTTTGCATTGCCTCACTCACCTGTTGCTAGCAGAAAGACTTTCAACCCTGTACGTGAGCGCGCCGGGCCAATTTAATGTCACTTAATGTCTTATTTGTAAAAATTTTTTATATAGTTTTTGTTTAATTTTATTTTGCCACATTTGTAATCGTTGGCATGATTTCTGCCTTTTGGTTGAGGTTAATAACTTTTTAATTTGCATGTTTACCGAATGCTACTTTTCAGAAACTCGCATTAATTCGTACTTAAGGGCGGAGGAAGTGCTCAAAGGGACTCGGACAGACAGAGCAATGTTGATTCGCTTATTAAAAAGAAATTTTGTAAATCGCGCCATTGCTGTCTAATGTCTAAAGTTGGCCTTGTTGGCGCACATTGACCCATTTCCAACGTCACTGCGAAGCAAACTGTTTTGGGCGGTGGGCGTGCGGGCGCGTGTTCCCTCCACTTGCAGAAAAATGCCAATGCAAATTTGTCGAATTGAGAATCATCGCAATGATTTCTCACAATCAAGTTAATTGCCCAGCTTAGAGTAGTAATTTACAGAAATTCTCACCGTAATGTTGCTAATGTTGTTTTGCTTTTGCACAACAAACGCAAACGCAAATTAATAAATAATAATACTTTGCAAAACCCGGCAAAAAAAAAAACAAAAAGAAAAAAGTTCTTTAATGAAGACATCTGAAAATTGCAAATGATGCGGTGACTGCGAAATGTACATTCAACTGTAAACAATTTAGGAAATTTCAATAGGAGACATTATTAAAATTGATGAATATTTAATGGGCCGGACGGCTGCATACACCGTGCGACAGCATTTTTCACACCGGGAAAAATCCATATGTGCGTGAAACTAGAGACCAAATATAGTAATACTGCGTACTCAGTTTTTCATTTCTACATCCTTTGTCCTTTTAAAAGGACTTCAAAATTTTGAAGGGGATAAAAAAGAAAAAAATATAAAAAATACTTAACCTCGTTAGAATATGGCGATATGTACATCAAATAAAAGAGGAAAGGCTCAAGAATTGAAATACAATTTATTTTTTATCTATTTGT
Source organism: Melieria picta (assembly GCA_964056695.1). Lineage (NCBI taxonomy): Eukaryota > Metazoa > Arthropoda > Insecta > Diptera > Ulidiidae > Melieria > Melieria picta. The sequence goes on from OZ057398.1 coordinate 106,920,994, forward strand.
AAAAAAAGGATATAAAAATGGTCCTTTGAAAACTTTAATCCTTTATATCCTTGAAAATTTACATCGAATTTTCTTGAAAAGTAAGTATGTTAAAACCCAAAATCTCCCCGATCACGTGTCAAAATGTCATTACTCTAACTTTATTGGTTCGAAAGTTATTAAAAAAAAGGCGGAAGCTGCAATTCTAATGAAGTACAAAAATTCAAATTTTTTGAGTATCAGTATTTTAAATAATAAAAAGATACAAAATCAATGAAGCGAGAATAATGAAATTTTGAAGCGTGATCAAGGAGATTTGGGGTTTTAACATACTTACTTTTCAAGAAAATTCGATGTAAATTTTCAAGGATATAAAGGATTAAAATTTTCAAAGGACCTTTTTCATATCCTTCTTTCACAAATAGATAAAAAATTAATTTTATTTAGATTCTTGAGCCATATCGCTATATTCTAACGAGGTTAAGTATATTTATATTATATATTTATATTATATTTTTTTAATATTTTTTTTATTTTTTATCCCCTTGAAAATTTTGAAGTCCTTTTAAAAGGACAAAGGATGTAGAAATGAAAAACTGAGTACGCAGTTTTACTATGTTTGGTCTCTAGTTTCACGCCCATATGAATTTTTTCCGGTGTGAAAAATTTTTTAAATTTTTGTCGCACGGTGATATCAACACACAAAAGCGCGACTATGCGACACGTGTTGGCTACCTGAACGAACTGGTATTAGCTTCAGTGAAGTAGATTTGCCTACGTCAATGTTTGTTGAATCAATTGTAAATAAACATATTGTCTGGTTCTGAGCGGAGTTGCGATCTAATCGAATCGTTGAATGATCTCTTAAATATCTTCAAATTTTTTTATCAGCTGGTTTGATTGATTTGATTAAAAGTGTTTAAGGAAATAAAAAACTTTCATATCAATCAAGATGATGAAGCCGTTTAATTTTACTTATTTATAGCTCAAATTGGGTATGAAGGATCACTTTTTCACTCATTGTGCAAAACATTAACTCATGTTTCTCCATTACTTATAAAAGACAACTTTTTCAAATACTTGACTTATAATTGAGATATTGACGAGAAGTTCAGTATAAATTAAAACAGTTTTCTAAGTATTGATGAAAAATAAACCTAATTTGAACACTGTTAACAAGTGCTGCCATGTGACAGTTTACAAATAACTTAAACTTTTAACTTCAAGATAACACATAACAGATCTAACTAAATACTGAGTATTTACTAACTAAATTTACTAACTAAATACTCTTTGAGTTACTACTAAGTACAGTTTTTAGCAAAAACTGCTCAAGCAATTCCAATTTACATCCAATTTACATGTAACAAACAATTGCGCACACAAGTCTTAATGTATCCTGCAAAATGTTATTTTGTGATAACTTTCGAAATTTACTTAACAAAAACACTGCATTGCTTTAAAATTCCAGCCATATGTAATTTCCTAATACTCAATTACATTGTGCTATAAAATAAACCGACCATTGACTTTTGTTTTTTTGATACTCGTATCTGACTTCAGATGAACGTGATGGCGATAAAATTTATTTGATTTTTCGTACGTTGTTGGGTTTTTAAAAACATGACTAAGCTGGTAACCCTCAAGCTGGCAAACATAATTTGCCAGGTATTTTGAATAGGAGGGAAAATGTCGTGGTAGTCTGACGGAACTTATTTGTTAGAATACTAAATGTTAAATATTTAAATGTTTAAAATATAAGAAGACAATCTTCCTGGTGGGATTGTATAACCAATTGTCATGTTTCACCAAACAAAACGAATGATTATATGAGTACGGAAAATTGCTAAACGGAAGTTAATCACTTAACAAGTACTCGTACTTGTTTGTTAAAGCGTCTGTTGTACGAAAGAGCAAATACAACACCGTGTTAACTGTTTAGTTTGTGCACATTTAATATAACAACAAAAATAGATACATCACAGTGGTCGGCTGCATGTGTTCTAGCATTTATAAATTTCAAAACCAATCAATTCGTTCCTGCACAAATGCTGAACGAATGGCAGAAATTGGCCACACCTCAAAAAGCGTACTAAATTAAGATTTATTATTAAAAACATTAGCAAAATTGTTTGTTACGACGACCACTGGAATTTTTCATAATTGTTTATAAAACTGTTTAAAACTGTTTTAGCAGTTTTTTTGTTTGTTTTATTTTTTTATTTATTTTTTTTATTTATTTTTTATTTTATTTGTACAACAATAAATTATTATACAAATATTACAGTTGCAGCACTAGTGACTTTGGCCACCGGCTGTTTTATTTTTTTAAAGACGATACTTGGGGTAAATCCTGCCAAAAATCCCTTATTAGCTTTAATATTGAAATGAGAGGTGTAATGACGTTATGAGCTAAGCAAATACAACTTTACATACATGACATGCATTAAAATAAAGTCCTATGTTTTTTAGGCAAAAAAATCAATAAAATCGCACGACTTTTGGCGACTTGTCATACCAAAGCGGTGCAATTAGTTAGTGCGCCATTTGTAACAACGCCAAGTATTTCTTTGCTTCAGAAAAGAACTGTCGTATTTTTAATTGAGTTAAGTAGAACATGTGACATCTGCTTTCTTAGGCAGCAATTTGTTGTTTGTACACATTCACTACCAAATAACAACATTTGACACCGTGGAATGCAAATAATGCGAATGTAGAGGCCCTGGAATGTGTTAATTTGTTTTGAATATTTTAGACGTTTACTTTACTTACGAAGTTTGTATGTTGTAACATTTGTTGCGAAATAGTTTTTTCAACTCACGTAAAGTTAGGTTCATAAATTATTTTAGTTGGCAAAAAGTAAATTTAAGTAGAATGTGGAAAATTTGCATATAGTTTACAAATGAACTAGGGAAATCAATACAAACTTCAAATTACTTTCAGTCAGATAGGTTTTAGAAAGCATGAAATAAGTTTATTAATTTTTTTTTTTAAACCTATAATTCATTGGAAAATGTTTCAGAATAGTAGAGTTTCGAAGGAATTTAATGAATTTCAGAGTAGTCAAGAGGGCTTCAAAAAGCATGAAATATTTTTCATAATAACTAACTGTCCTTCAGAAAGCACCAAATGCTTTTTGAGGATATTTAACTAAACATTCAACAAATAGCAAATAAACTTCAGAAGATATAAAATTTCCATACCACCGTGCGACAAAAATTAAAAAAATTTGCAAACACACGAAAAATTCCATATAAATACTCCCAAAACTAGAGACCAAATGTAGTAAAACTGTGTTTGTAGTTTTTCTCTCTGATGTTAGGATCCTTTAAAAAGGTTATTGAAATTTCAATATTTAAAAAAATGTTTAACAAAAATTAGTGCAATGTAGAATATCAATATTGGGTACTAATTGAAAGAGAAAACTCAGTGGAATTAAAAAAATATTTAATTTATGGCGCAAGAACGAATAAATATTGAAAATGTTCTTTTAAAACTTTATTCTTAAATATACTTGAAAATTTCAAATATTTTGTGAAAAAATTTGTCTTGAGTGCTCATATGTTAACTTCCACATTCTCGATTTTCGTCCTTCTTTGTTTAGGATACTACAAATTTAATACTTCTTTCCAGGGGCGGATTCAGAAAAATATTTCGGGGGTTTCAAAAAGTAATTCTTTAATATTCATAAAACGCCTTTTAATTTGTATGTAGTTTTAAAGTCGATCCTAATATTTGGGGGGTTTCAACCCCAAAACACCCCCTGAATCCGCCACTGCTTCTTTATATAAAACAAAGAATGTATTGCACGACAAACAAAAATATTTAATTAACACATCAGCTATGAAATAGCGATAACACTTTACTCTTCATTTTACAATTGAAAAACCATAAAATTTTTGTTGGTATAGTTTACTGCAGAAGGCATCAAACCCACTTTGCAGCATATCAAATGTACTAAAACTATTTCAGCAAATTTAAATGAACTCAAAGGATATCAAATTACTTACTTTGTTCATTAACTTATCACTTTTAAACTGACATATAATCTGCCATTTTCGAACAGAATAGACAAAAAAATCGAAAAAATTATCAATGATATTTGATATTACTCAACTTTATTATTTTTAGCAAAATATAAAATATTTCCCACAATTTTTTTCATGCTTTTTTAATGGCTTTAATTATTCTGAGCTCCATTTCAAGCTTTCCGAAATTTACTCAATGCTATCTGAAGTACCATAAGAAAAGCGCTGAGCTCACACTCGACCAACTACGGCTGTGACATTGTTGGAACCATTTAAATTCCATTTGTTGTGGCTTACAAACGTGGAGATGAAACGATTGCCGGCTGGTTGTGACTTGAAGTTGCTGTCAGGGCTGTGTTACCGCAGTGAAATTATTTGATTAAACGAATGCCGACTGTCACTGCGTTGACATTTAAATTCTAGTGGTGGCGATAGTGTCGCTCTGCATGCGATTTTGTTGGTGGCATTTGGTGTACAATCGGCAGCGTGCGCTGCACTTGCAAAATAAAGTCACGTGCCAAATCGCAATGGGCGAATTTGTATGTTCGTGTGCACGTGTGTGCGTTTGTACGTTACATTTCTCAACGCCCGCCCTACGCCATTAATGGAATTTAATTGAACGTTGTAAGCGCTCAGCGACGTGACATTTGCCACTTTTTGGAAGGTGTTTTTGTGTACCGAAATGGTTAAAAAAATTAAGCTAGTTGCCAATTTATACTCTAATGACTCTAAAAACAATTGGTGAGAAAAGTGTCACAACAAGTTGATTGTGTGTGACAAGTGGCCACAATGACAACGAATCTTGTGCGCAGTAGTTCCCAGCTGAACTGATAGTTGAGACTTTAGTTTGCGCACAGATTTTGGATAAGATTTGGTGGAAAAGTGTTGTAATTAATCTGGTTCCATAACTGGAGGCACACTTTGTTACGGAAAAATAATATAAAATTGCAAATTGATTTTCAGATTTTTCATACACATTATTCTCCGTTCGGACGCAGCATCTGAACTGCTGCGCGCATGTCGCGGCTATGAAGTGCTCAATATTGATTGTTCGCCAAGTTTGCAACATCGCATGTGACTTCTTGCGCTGGCAAAACGAACGTTATGGCCATTTTGGTCACATGATGCCATCACATGGTCAACTTGATAAAACGCCCAGTCACATGATGCCACCACTTGGCCAACTTGATAAAGCGCGTGCAGCGTGCAGCACATCGTACGGTGGCCAGCATTGCATAATATTCGTCATTTGACTTGAGTCAAACATGCGCGTGACTTCTTTTCAAAAAGTCACGCGTATTACTCCCAACGATCACATGGAACTGGCTGGCGCCTGGGACAAGTTTATTAGCTGCCATGTCAATTCGAAAGTGTGCGCCGGCGCAGCTGATCTTCACTCAGGCTAAATGTTTTTATTTATTTTTTTAAGGCCAACAGCTGCTTGGCGCTGGAATGTCGTGTGCTGCGAGTGTTTCGCGTGAATATTTTCTGGGCTGTTATGCAAATGAGTTCAGTCTTTCGCATAAGTAAAGGTCTATTAAATATAAAATCAATTTGCATGCCTGCGATGTTGCCAATGACGGACAAGCGTCAGAGTAGCGGGCCAGCGGCGACGATTGAATGGCGTGACGTGCCGTGGAAAGCGGTAAGTCAAAGTACAAATCATCGCAAAGAACCGACTGATATTGGTTAGATGGCTAACTGGTTAGGAGGTTAGCTGAGCAAAACAAACGCGCAAGCAAACAGTGAATGAAAACAAAGACAATGCAATGACGAGAAATTACAATTACAGAAAGTGAACGTAACGACAGTTGCACAGTGGGAGAGGATGCGTTCAACTGCGGACTTAAAAAACTTAAAAAATTTGTTACTAATTTCGAAACATGAGGGTGACATAATTCCATATTGGAAAACAATTTCAATGCCTCTAAACAGCAAATTTCACAATCTCAACCAATTCCACGTTTAGGTAATCCGAAACTCAGAAGGTTAGGTTAGGTTTTTTTCCTTTGCCTCTAAACGCTATCTGCTTTTCGAGAAGTATATCCCTTTCCGGTCAATTTCCACATTTCTTGAGATAAAAATGTTTCTTTCAAAATATTGACTCTCATTGAACATTTTAGCAATACAATACAAAACAATTAAAAAAAATCATTTAGGTTGAGAATTACAGCTCAATCAATTTTGTACGATATATCGTACAATGGTCCGCAAAGAAGTAAAAATGCATGAAATTTTGGTTTCGTTTTTTTAAGTTTTATGAACCATTCATTGATTTTTTTGATAGAAAACATAAATTATAACAACCAAAAATTAAAACGTGATTTAATTTTGAGAGCCGCACTCTCGACAGAAGTCGGTTACAAAAAATTAATTGTAAAATTAACAATGCATACAATAACAAAGTTTTGTTTCTTCGTTAATTTCTGACACTGAATTTGAATCCAGAACGCATTTTTTATAAAAGTGACGACTGTGCCGACTCTCGAATCGGAGACGACCCTCGACCACAGGTTCGATAACGCGGCTATAATATATGTATATCACCGTGCGACAAAAATCAAAAAAAAATTTTCACACCGGAAAAAATCCATATTTAATTCTTTGTATCCTTTAAAATTTACATAGAATTTTCTTGAAAAGTAAGTATGTTAAAACCCCAAATCTCTTTGATCACGTGTCAAAATTTCATTACTCAAACTTTACTAGTTCGAAAGTTATTGAAGCTGCAATTCTAATGAAGTACAAAAATTATAATTTATTTGAGTATCAGTATTTTAAATAATAAAAAGATACAAAATCAATGAAGCGAGAATAATGAAATTTTGACACGTGATCAAGGAGATTTGGGGTTTTAACATACTTACTTTTCAAGAAAATTCTATGTAAATTTTCAAGGATTTAAAGGTTTAACATTTTCAAAGGACCTTTTTCATATCCTTTTTTTAAAACTCGATAAAAAATCAATTTTATATAAATTCTTAAACCTTTTCTCTTTCATTTGATATACGTATTGCCATATTCTAACGAGGTTAAGTATTTTTTATATTTTTTTTATTTTTTATCACCTTCAAAATTTTGAAGTCCTTTTAAAAGGACAAAGGATGTGGAAATGAAAAACTGAGTACGCAGTATTACTATGTTTGGTCTCTAGTTTCACGCACATATGGATATTTCCTGGTGTGAAAAATTCTGTTGCACGGTGTATTATGTCCTTTCTGAATTTGAAAATGTTTGTTACCAAATGTTATTGTCTTATTGTCCCACAGTGCGTACGCATGCTTGACAACCGATCACACTAAAAATGGCTTGCAATCGTTTTAACGATTTTATTCCAAAGCGCTTGCAATATTTGTGAATGGTCGAAATGATTCCGAGGGTATGGCAAGGTGGAAAGACTGCAAAATGTACAATGCTTAAAGTTACATTTTGTGCTGATTTTGCAATGCATATATTAAGTTATGTCATCATTATTCCAAATGCCTGTGAATCACAGCCATTGATTCATCTTGACTTGAATTATACTAGTCAAATTCGGTAATGGTTTGATTGGGTTTGCCTTATTAATTGGTAATGTGTGTTATTTATCATGACATGAGCAGATCATGAACAGACAACCGAACATTTTCTTAATTTTTTGTATTCTTGCTTAGAAAAAACAAAAATCCGTAATTCGTTTTCAAATTCTTCCAGATCATATTGTCAAATAGAATATTTGGTAATTTTGTATATGTAACAACACATTCAATTGCAATTAGTAAACGTTTCCAAAACGATAGCATTTTTATTTGTGATATTTAATGAACAATGCGTTAAATTAAGCAGTGCTTAAGAATGACTATTAAACAATGACACAATGACATTTCATTAAGACAAAAAGACCTTCGGGTTTCCCCCCTTTTAACTAAAAATGAAAGGGAACAATGCTAATGTAAATGTTTATTGTCTGAGCTCCAGAAAAACACTCGCCGTAATTAAGACAATTATAATAATTAAGTTCTTTCACTTTATCAACATCTTGGCGACTACTCATAGATCTTGGCCGCGCGCATTGAACACTTTTCGAAAGTGCGATTACACACTTGGTTTTTTAAGCTGACTGTTTTCTTTTTATTTTTATTTTAATTATGTTTTATTTATTCAACCGCAAGTTTTGCTTTTCTCGTTGTATGACTTATGAATGATGTTTCTGCTAATCACGACTGCTTGTTGCAAAAGATGTCAAGAACCTTGAGGCGCAATGCGACTTTGCTATTTCATTGCCACAGCAGCAGTGTAGCTGTTTCTCTCTTTCTACCAGTTACCGATAGTGTTGTTTCTTTTGTGTGTAGTTGCATTTTGGAGAGCCAGCTGTAAGTTGTTTTTTCGCTATTCAAATGCTTGCATGCAGCGGAACGAAAGTCGAATTACGTTAGAACGGGATAAGTCCGGGTTTATCGGGTTTGAACCGGTAACAACGGCGGTCCAAATCATTGGACACGTAGCCAAATCAGACTTTTGCAGAGATCGGTCTAAATGCAACATTGTTGCACAAGTTGAACAACAGCAACAAACATTTATAAACCATCAGAACAGATTGAAAATCCAATTCGCACAAATACAATACAAATGGAACATTTGACTCATGGTTTACGTGTTGATGCTTAATACATAAGTAAAAAGAAAATAAGTGGTACAATCTAGAAAATGAAATTACAAAATACAAAAAGATTTTCTTTTACTAATATATTATTTTAAATCGTCTGTTTAAAATTGTCAAAGAAAAACTGAGAAAACATGAGTCTGGCGATTTTCAATATTTCAAGATATATCAGCAGTGGGCCATAAATGACGCCTCGCATTCCACTCGAAGTCTTTATTTAAAATCTTATTTATATACCACATAGTCTTAACAGCTCATTAAGGGTTTATGGTAGTAAAATGAGGCAAAATTCCGCTTATCATTTGAGCCAATTGTCACAACATTGACTGAGTTGACTATAAAATGCAAAGCCGTCTGCTTTCATTGGAAGGATTGGGCCTTTTATTCTTTCGCTTTTTTTAATTATAATATTTGCATTACCCACTTAAAATATCTCATAATTTTGGACTTTTGTATACTTGAATTAAGCAATGTGTTTGCACAAGTATCATTAAGACTTTGGAATGTTGATTCGAGATTTGTTTTTAAAAAATGTGTCATATTAATATGTAAACTTGTATGTACGAGTACACTAAATCAGATACAGAAATAGTTCTTCTTGACTCAGAGTAACTCAGCAGATTTGGTAACGCAATAACTCCCGTGGAGCAAACGATCTGCTGCCGAATTCATGCAGAAGCATTTCCAGTTTGATGGCAGTGATCACGGATCACTCACCAATCGGTTCAGATGCAGTGAGAGTTGGAACTCGCCACAGTTTTTTTTTGCAGAAGCTGCTAGCAAGTAATTGAGTGCGAAACATTTGCCTTTTCAGTTGACCTTTGCTAGCACATAAGAGACTTATTTCCTTAGGGAATAGTTAGACTGCATAATTGACTCTCTAGCCGATTTATCGGAGACTGAACTGAATGGTCAGGTTAGCTTTTATGCCAAATTTTCTATCCCAGGCAGAAAAGTTCTTTTCGAAGAAGCGACAATAAAACAGCATACAAGTGCTGATTGAGATTCGCAGTCCTATATGAGTTAAAATTTTAGTACAAATCCTCGTGTTAATTTAAGTTGTCCTAAACCAAAGAAAAAATATCAAAGGGAGAATTGTAATTTTACGAATTTTTAACAGTCGAGTAGTTAAATAATAAGTAGTGTCCGACCGAATATTCGGTTTTGGTTTCGGCCCAAATAAGTGGTTTCGGTTTCAGTTTCGGCCAAAAAATGGCAGAATAGCCGAAACCGAAACTTTCTAGAATATTTTTTACATTTTATTGTGTAGCAGATATATAGTGAAAGGAGGAATAATTTAGATGCCAGCAATGTAAATAAACTTTTTTTTTTAGAATATAATATTAAATTATTTAATTTTAAATATTAGCGAGTAAGGTACGAAAGGGTGATTTTTTCATGTTTACGTTTTTAAAAAATGAATAAATTGTTTTTATTAATAAGTATTTGTTTATTTTTGTTATGTTTGTTTGTTTGTTCTTTATTTACTTAATGTAAAATTCGTTTGTTGAAAAACGTGCTTGATATGGTGATTTTTATTTCAACTAGAAAGTTTCGGTTTCGGCCGAATATTAAAAAAAAACAGAATATTCGGTTTCGGTTTCGGCCCAAAAAAGTGGTTTCGGTCGCACACTAATAATAAGTTTAGCTTAACAATGCCACAGGGCTGAGGCAGTTAGGGCAATTTTTAGGAGATTTTTTATAGCCCACAAGGAGCTTGCTGAGCCCTAGTTTTGGAGAAAAGATTGCAGACTATAATAAGTATGTATGTATAAGTAAGGGAGAGGGCTGGGTTGTGAACCGGGTTTTGTTTTTTGGCTCTAACTTTTCACAGAATAAAGATATCGAAAAATCGAAGATACCGTTGGAAAGGTGAACATATGTAAAACGCAACTTTGTTATGAAGACAATTTTCTAAGGACGTGATTTTCGCTTTTCCAAAAAAATGGTTGGGTTGTGAACTATCTGGGAAATCCCACTTAAAGTTGGAAAATACGAAGAAATCACCCATAATTTTTAAATAAGTTGAGAATTTCTTTAATCAGGAGGCCTCAAGAAGTGAAAAAAAGTTATAATGACGCCACTTAGGCCAAAAAATCGCAATGAATGCAAGTGCTCAATTTTTTGAATTTTCATCCTAATCGGTATGGCAATGTTTGCATGTGAAATACGAACGCGTTCTCACATTGGGCACTTCAAGTGAACTCACCGCAAATCGAGTAAAATTACATAAAATTACTTTAATTTAATAAATCCGGCGATATTTGACCGTGCTAGTACAAATGTGCTACGAAAAACAGGTGGTTCATAACCCAGCCCCCACAGTGGTTCACAGCCCAACCACGATGCCATTTTGGAAACTTTAAAAATAACGACACTTCCAATCATATTTCAACATAAACAAATATTGGATCGTAAAATAGAATCAAAACCCTAAATAAATATGTATTACACTTACATTTTTGGAATAAATTCAGTCACTTGGATAGCACTTTAAAAAAAAAAGTAAACAAGTTTTCGCAATCGATTTTCGAACACGATGTCTGTAGCTGCCACAAGCAATACGTGTTTGTACTTCGGTGTAACCACAAAAGCAGAGTCATATCAAAAGACAAACTTGACAGTTGAAAGATTGGCGATATGTCAATTAGGGAAAGAAAAAGCAGTAATGGTTCACAACCCAGCCCTTTCCCAGCTAATTTTATATTGAACACGAGGCTTGGATGGCATGTTGTATTGAGTAACGAAAGGAACTTCAAACCTATTATGCTGAACTATGACACTGTTACATCGATAACTGTGCTAATGTCGACTCAAAAAGAAGGGCCTACGTGAGCTAAACAGACGTCCTGTCACTGGAAACAAAGGGCACAATAGCCCGTAGATTTGTGAAAAGAAAAGCTCTTTTGCATGTGATGTTAGTTGTCTAATTTAATGATACTTTTGAGCTAACAATTGATTGTTGAAGAGAAATTTGTAGCACGCAATGAATTCTATTGCAATGCTTCAAAGTGCTAAATTACTTCAAATTGAAGTCTTTGCAAATAACGATGAGTAATTTGTGTTTGTATAACACGACGCAAACTGGTGACAACAGTAGGAGTTGTTGTCGCCATTACAGCTCGTCTGAACTGTGTTGGTGATTTAAAATGATATCTATGAAAAGTGCTGGAAACAGTCATTAAGAAAGTAAGTAGATATAGAAATGATTCATTTGAAGTTTAGATTAGGTACGTTTGTCATGGTGACCTTGAAAAGAAAAAAATTCTAATTTTCACAACGCATTGCGTGCTTTGTCATTGATTTGTAAGAGAATCGCGCTTCTGTGCGACAAAGTTCGGAACTACAATTAACGCTTTCTGCGAAGCTCCACACAAGCTGCACATTAGCTAACATTCTTGCCTTTAAACGAAATCTAAATGGTTTCATTTAAATTGTGAAGTATTTGCGGTGTGTGTGCGTATGTGCGTGTATGGAGGAATTTGATTGTATTTTGCGTTTTACTCGTTGAGCTGTTCTCAGGCGCTGATTCTGGGTTTCGCAAAGGTATAGGAATGGGGAAATTTGTATATCTAATATTAATACAGTACCTAAGCATGACAGTATAGAAAACACTGATATATTTCAAGAGCAGAGGCGCATTCAAAGGAAATTTTCGTGGTTCAAACCACTCAAATATCTGCTTGCTACAAACATTTTAGGCGGCAAATAGTTACGGTTTGAACGGTTGGAATATCAAAAAATGTGCAGGAATCTCCCAAATCAAAATCCTGTGAGCTTAAATGATTTGAGCCCATTTTGGAATTATTACACCGTGCGACAGAATTTTTCACACCGGGAAAAATCCATATGTGCGTACTCAGTTTTTCATTTCTACATCCATTGTCCTTTTAAAAGGACTTTAACATTTTGTAGGGGATAAAAAATAAAAAAAATATAAAAAATACTTAACCTCGTTAAAATATGGCGATATGTATATCAAATGAAAGAGAAAAGGCTCAAGAATTTTCATAAAATTGATTTTTTATCTATTTGTAAAAAAAGGATATGGAAAAGGTTTTTTGAAAATTTTAATCCTTTATATCCTTGAAAATTTGTATAGAATTTTTTTGAAAAGTAAGTATGTTAAAACCCAAAATCTCCTTGATCACGTGTCAAAATTTCATTGCTCTAACTTTATTGGTTCGAAAGTTATTAAAAAAAGGCGGAAGCTGCAATTCTAATGAAGGACAAAATTCTAATTTATTTGAGTATCAGTATTTTAAATAATAAAAAGATAAAAAATCAATGAAGCGAGAATAATGAAATTTTGACACGTGATCAAGGAGATTTTGGGTTTTAACATACTTACTTTTTAAAAAATGTCCATAAAAATTTTCAAGAATATAAAGGATTAAAATTTTCAAAGAACCTTTTTCTTATCCTTTTGTACAAATATATAAAAAAATCAATTTTATTTAAATTCTTGAGCCTTTCCTCTTTCATTTGATATACATATCGTGATATTCTAACGAGGTTAAGTATTTTTTATATTGTTTTATTTGTTATCCCCTTCAAAATTTTGAAGTCCTTTTAAAAGGACAAAGGATGTAGAAATGAAAAACTGAGTACGCAGTATTACTGTATTTGGTCTCTAGTTTCACGCACATATGGATTTTTTCCGGTGTGAAAAATGCTGTCGCACGGTGTTATACATACATGTCGCGTCCATGCTACTTTTTCAAGAGGTTCCGGTGGGCCACCTGCTCCCTCTACGCTTTCACAATAACTGACTCTCTATGCTTCAATTCATTGCTAACTTAATTTCATTTTTCATTGCTTACATATTGCATTGCATTGCATACATATATCAATATTAGAGTTTTAAAAATGCTATCTTGAACATTTTTTCAAAGCATTTAAGTTCTCTTCCACTGTGAGTCTGGTCGTGGGATAAAGTTGTATCGCAGTTGATATAGGAAATAATCACAAATAGTTATTCATCAGTGGTTGCCAGTAAAAAATGAAGAATCTTTTTGTGTAATTTTCGGGAAAGTTTTTATAAAATATATTACTTTGAATATTCATTGAATAAAAACAAAAAAACTGTTTTACTAAAATTTAGAAAAGAGCTATTCGTGACTGTAGCTCATGGTTACTCGTATCTGCGTAGATTGGATCAGAAACTAGAGGACTGTGGGCCTTAAATTTCTGCTGTTTGGAATCCTGGTTGCTCTCTCAGCAGGACAAAACGTCCAACTTGCCATTCTGAATCGACCTAAAGAACTAGAAGAACTCTTTCACTCACGTATGAAGCTCAACCTTAGCTCGACTCTTAGAGCTGTAGTACCACTTTTTAATTTAATTGAAAACTCGGTGAAAAAGTCTATCGTAAATCGAATTCCGCGCCTAGTAATTACTCTGCCCCCGCCTCCCCTTTGCAACTACGTTGGTTGCTATCGCATAATAGATTTGCTGTTGCGGAAGTGATGTAGGTGTTTCGTTTATTTATTCGTGTGTTCGCCGCTGCGTTGTTGCGTTTTGTAGTATTCCCAGCGCTAATTTCAATTATACTCAATTTAATGACTATTCGCATTTCTGTTTGTATGTTCAGACGTTGTATGTGCATGTGTGTAATGCTGTATGCATGTGCATGCATATGCATAACGTGTTGATTGCGTCTTTTATTGGTTTCCAAAGTATCTAAAAGCCAAAATAAACACCCAAGTTTTGCACTATAGACGAAAATATACATTCACACATGCATCTTCATTCTTCTGTATTTCCTTATTCAGCCGCAAAAAACATATTTCTTTTAATTTTAATAGCTTTAATACGTCAAATTGTGTAAAATTGTTTGTGCAAATGCTGCCAAAAAATCTCCAAAATATTTTTTTATGGCCATATTCTTTGGGCAAATTATCAGGTTTTCGTTCGAATGCCATCAACGCGACTGAGTGTGGGGCGTACAAAATAATTGCCGGCGTTTTCTCCAGTCGCAGCGTCATTGGCGCATTCGAGGCGTGCAAATTGAATGCTCGTCCGTGGCGAAAATAACAATTCAATGTGTTTTGAATTCGTAGAAGATGTGATTTTTGCCAAGCGGCGTGTAAATTGCGTAAGTGCCATTCGGTTGCTAAACGGGCTGTTAACTTCTTGAGTCAACGTTGACATTCCGTCTGAAGGGGGCAGTCCGTGGAGTTGGCCTCATTTCAAATGTTGATGCAGTGAATGCCATATGGTTGGATATTTGGTATGTACAGGGTATGTAATTGATTTGATATGATTTTAGAATGTGATAAAGTCAATAAAATGAATTTTTTAAATGCGTGAGGAATTGAGTTGGGTACATGGATAAAGAGCCTTATCTGCATCTCATATAAGTTAAAAAAATTACTCCATTCTAGATTTTGGTAGCAGAATCTTGAACTGAGGTACCCGGTAAACTTAGGTGTGAAAAATCAATTCGTTTTGCAATCATGTTCAATAATGCCAAATCAATGGGACAAATATTTAGTTGCATTAACGATGGCCTCCTCCTATCTTTCGATAATGTTTGCTGACATTTACTTCCAGAAATTAACAAAGCTGTGTCAAATAACATGAATGAGGAGAAGTAGAAAGATTTTGCTACTACTATTACAAAATGACTTTTTTTTTTTAAATATGAAATTATAACGAGCAAAATCTTCTGTATAAAAAAACTTTAATTTTCCAAAATTTAATAATCACTTTCGAGAAAGCAGCATTGATTTTTAAAATTCATCAATCACGTTTCGAGAAATATAGGTTAAAAAAAAGGTGTCAAATGTACCCCAGTTTCCCCTACTACTATTACTAAACGAAAAGAGAAAATGATTTTGGTAAAGACCGTTTGGTGAAAACTGTTTACCAAAATATTTATGGCAAAGTGCGAATTGCCATAACGTAATTATTGGCGTGTAAAATTAATTTGAACATTTAAAGGTCATAATTCGCAAGTATATATGTGTGTGTGGGTGTAGCTATAGTGGGTGGTCACATTATTGGGAAGCATTTCCAAAAATTACAATGAATAATAAATAATTGACTTTTTTAATGCAACTTAACCCTTTCGCTATTTTGTTGCCATATGGCAACATGCTACTTTGTGGACGTCTGCATCCTCTATGGTTGCAAGAATACATTTTTTTGTTCGTCTTTAGAATATTTTGAAGTTTTAGGAAAAATACGAAATAAATAAACTGAATATTTAAGTTTAAAGAAGAGAAGTATACACGTTTTTTTAATGGTATATCTTGACATAGTAAAGGAAGAAGAAGCAGAAACAATTAGAGAACAGTTTTAGTTTGACGTTTACTTTCAATTTAGATACTTTTTTTTTTTAATTTTGGCTGAAGTAAATGAAGAAATATTCAAATTTTCCTTATGCGTAAAAAATGTTATGTTTAAGTAATTATTACAGCCACAACGATGTGGTTGCTCTCATAGAAAAACACTCTAAAGTACAGGGTCCGAGTATAAAAATTAAAAATGTCTTATGGAATGTTGCTAATAGAACCACGTAGAAGCCTAAGACGTAAAATTTAAAATTGTAATTTTCCCCTGTAAAAACCTGTAGCGAAAGGGTTAACGTTGAGTCAGTGGATTTATTCACGTAAGATACTTTCTTTGTGGAGTGCATAACACTGATTTGTATTCACTATTTTCTATTATTTAAATATAATTTAGACAATTGAATTGAGTGCGTCTTAACCCGCACTTGTTCACTTTGTTTTGCAAAACTTTGCGCCTAAAATTTGTAACAAAATCGGCTCCTAACTGCGCAAAGTATTTATTCATTCCTAAAAATGCATAAAATATTTTCCTATATAGTATATAACTATGACTTGCAACTATTAAAAAGTGTGTTGTTGCGGTTTTACAAACATCACTCTAGTCTTTTTTACTTCGAGTGCAACGCTAATTAAACTTTTTATATATTTAGAGACAAATGCAAATGCTAAATACTAAAGTCAACACGGAGCGAAAATATTTGGTTTGCTAATAAATATCGAATTTGCTAATAAGTAACGAATTATATATATTGTAGCTTTTATGACTCAACCCATTGACGATCGATTAAGAAACACTTTCGTGCATTGCTGTCGTAATGGCAATGCAGCGTTGATTGTAAAAAGTTTAGTTAAAACATGTTCCATTGGTCGTGAAAGCGTTAATATTGCATTTTGATTTGACATGTAAACGTTGCCACAATCTTTATATTGTCTTAAAAGATATTGTAGAACAGACACAAACTACTTCATTAAGCACCAGCCGGCGATAATGAAAGTGAAACCGGCGTTACTGCAAATATTGCAGGCGAGTTTAATGTCCACCACCAATTCGTTCAAGTCGACGTCGAACGACGCCAGGTAAGTGCTACTGTTTGACAAAACAACTGTCGATACGCGCCGCACTTAACACTATTGCTGGCGCCTTTACTTACACTCTTCGCTTTGTTTCGCACTGTTTGTCGTAATAGTTCTCGCTTCTCGACCGCTTTCGCGCTTATCTGCGCAACGTATTCGATTGCGGCGCTCGACAAATCGCAGCATTCAATTCAGCGATCGCGGTTTGCTTGTTTGAATGGCTTGGCCGGAAGTGATGGCGCTGCCCTAATTCGATCAGTTGCAGTTGTTATTGTTGTTGTTGTTGCATTTGCTGTTTAAACAACTGCCAACACAACTAGCACGACAAATAATTGCACAAAATGTTTACGTATGCCCGTCAATATTAACAGCCCGCAGCGCTAATGTTGACGCTGCGACAACCTTTACACCTGGTTTCAGGTGATTATTGCTCGAAGGTTCACACACTTATTTGAAAAGGGTTCGCGACTTTGCTAAATAACTTGACGTACTTCTGCGGTTTGGCTCTTTCTTTCACGTAGGTATTGACTTTTTTGCGTTTGCTTTGTCGTTGGCCAACAATATTTAATTAATACCGACTCACTTCAGCGGTTGCAGTCACCGGACAGCGGCGTACGGCGAGACAAAGTAACTGTTGTTTCCGTAAAGCGACTTTCGAGCGGGCGCTGTCACTTCAACTCAACGATCGTGTTTGCTCGTTTTTTGCGTGCGTTTACTTCTGTTTTCTGCGACAAAATTGAGCTTTCAGTTGAAGCTCGATTTCGAACAGCGTGCACTTGGCCAGTTTTGATTTCAATTTCAAGTTTCTGCTCAATATTGGGAATGTTGTCTTTTGATACATGTAAAGAAATTTTTGCATTGGTTTTGTCTTCTTATTTGCTATAAATATTTGATTATAGTTACTTGATTTTTAACATTAGTTATACAGTCGTGTCTTGATATAGTGAACTAATTATTGCAAGGCCTGTTCACAGTATTGAGGTTGTTCACTATATCAAGGTTAGAATTTTTGTTAAAAAACTCGTTTTATTTGCTCAAAATGCACTTTGTGTATATAAATTCAAGAGGTCATTAAAATAAAAAAACCCTACTTTCAACCACAATCGGTTTGCACTCGACAAAAAACATAACCACTGAGGTCAAGAAACAGCTGATTTTGTAACAATCAACAGCAAAAATACAAATTAGGGGAATACCCTCTTTCATTTTTGATTCCTTCTTGTGTTTTTTGTTGCTTTTTGCTTGAAATTGCTTTCAAAATTGTGTTCACTATTTAGAGTACTCCTGTAAAAATTTGGGTGTTCACTATATAGGGTGTTCACTATACCCAGACGCGACTGTAGTTGATTTCGTTTAATCAAATAGTCAAAATCAAATATTTAACCTTCTGCCTGTCCTTTGGGGTCTATTTGACCCCAGGCGGAATTAAAAAAAACGGTTGAGCGGTTTTGTGCGCTCGTCTACTTGTGTTATTTAGTGTTAATCGCGCTTACAACCCAATAACAAATCGAGAAAAACACTTTTCGGGGCTTTGCCCTTTTCTTTTGTGATTTATGTGTAACATTTCCTCATGTTTTGTCAGTAAATTATATAACCGTTTGATTGGGGTCATCCTGATCCCAAAGGACAGCGGACGCAATTTTGAGCAAGGGACAGGCAGAAGGTTAAAAGCGGGGAAAAGTTCACTCAGTTTATTTAAACACTTTTGAAGGCAGAGAAGACAAACATATCGCTTTTAGAAAGTACAGTGGACGTCCAATATAACGAATCTTATGTTGTACCCCCAATTTTTAAAATCGAAAAATTCGTTAAATCGATCGAAATTTTTTTTGTTTTAAACCATCCTTCTTAAAGAAGCTGTCCGTCGGTCAGAAGATAGTACCTTAGCCTTTCCAGAGATATACAGATTGTCCAAATCAGATGAGATTTGGAGAAATTACTGACGGTGAAAGTTGTAAAAAAGTGAATTTTTCGACCATTTTCGAAAATCATAAATGTTTTTTTTATAGATAAAATAAATTTTCTACTTTGGTTTTAAAATTTAAGATAAAAGATATATTATTTGTGCAAATATTAAGCCTAACATCAATAGAATCGAAATAAAAATGACAAAGTTATGATGCACTGAGTGAAAACACCAACTTCACATTGGCGAACAAAAAATTTTTTTTTGCCGAGACCCATCCTAATGTTGATATAGACGTGAAACTAGAGGTCATTTATAGTAACCTGGCATAGTCAGTTTTTCATTTTCTGACCCAAAGTCCTTTTTAACACTAGAAGTACCGAGCGGTCATTTGACGGTTTTCAGTTTTTGATTAACCGTAGCTCGAAAACGGTTTAAGTTACGAATCTTGTTCTCCTTGACTTTTAATATTTTGCACTAACAATATTTTGCAAAATATTAAAAGTCAAGGAGAACAAGATTCGTAACTTAAACCGTTTTCGAGCTACGGTTAATCAAAAACTGAAAACCGTCAAATGACCGCTCGGTACTTCTAGTGTTAAAGGACTTTACAATTTTAAGGACACACATTTCAAATATTTTTTTTAATATTTGTGGTTATGCAATGATGAAGATATGGGTATCAAATGAAAGAGACAAATTTTCTCATTTTAACTAAATTTTCTATTTTGAACGTTAAGGACCAAAATATGTCAGGTATGAAAAACATACATGTTTTGGATCTCAGTCTGTAGATTCATACATCTAAATTTTATTCTATTTCAAAGTTCTCAAAAAAGTTACACAACCCCCTCCCCGTCCCCCCGAAACAAAATCCTGCGTGCGCCACTGGTCTCACATATTCAGTTTTTAAACAAATATCTTGTTTTATTCCAGCATTTTCAAAATACAAATATGGCTATGTGTGTACAGCGAAAAAGTCTTCGATGCGCGATTGCCACTTTACTGCAAGTAAACTTTTCTGTATGGCAATTTTTCTTGATTGATTACACTGTGCGACAGCTTTTTCTAACCCGGAACCGACCAAGACTAATCGATAGTACTCTTATAGAGTAACAAAACCCTAGCTGGGTTTTGCTAAGTTAGTTGCCTTTTAAAAGTTACAGCCGTGTAAAGTTTGTGTGTATTAGGGTTTTTATAACCAGTTTTTTCTTTATAAGTCTTAAGATATTCAAAATTTTTTATTGCTGTCTTCAGCAAACTTGCTGCTAATGCTTAGATGAACAAATTCTCTGAACACTGTGTAACAAAATTATTACACTTTATCGAAATTTTGGGGGCCAATGTTAAAAAAATTGACTTTTTTTGATTGTAATAAAAAAACGTGTTTTTTATTCTATTAATATTAATGCAAAAACGCATTTGTATTGCCAAAAATAAAAAAATATGCTAAACCCTCTAACGTCACAAAGACATGTTTTTATTTGACATGTTAAATTCATGTTAAATTTGAATTTTTATTGCATACCTACATATTTCAGTCTGTTTGAAAAGTTTTGTGCATTCAGTTTAAGCGTCGTTTTCTCCTTAAAATCCTCCGCAAATATGAACAACTTTTGCTACGTTTGCGGCCACTTTATGCCAAGAACAAAAAGTGCCAAAGTTAGGCCACTTACCGCAGATTTCTCAAAAGCATACGAATTGTATTTTAACCAGAAAATAATTTCAAACGTATCATGAGCTCCGAAACATGTGTGTCAAACATGTTATACCAATGTTTTGAGCTGGAAGAAGAAAAGAATTGGCTCTTTGCGTTTCGGAGTACCGATGCTATGGTTCGACCCAGGAAATCATGAACCGGAAAATTGTTACGTATGTGTCAATAGTGAGGTTGGAATGAACAAAAAGAAAGATTTATAGTGGAGTTCCAAATGTTCAGCTACCATTACCTCACTCTGATAGCATCCCTCAACCAACATGCCCAAGCCCTGATCTTGTAACGGAATATACACGAAGGGAGAGTAGACCGTAATCTCCGAATATGTTCCTTCACAATCATCGTCGGGCCAGCCAATTCTAATTACACAAGAGAAATTGAATCAAATTGTGGTCAAATTGTTGGTGTAGTCAGCAAACGCAACCGGTGGATTTTAAGGAGAAAACGACGCTTAAACTGAATGCACACAACTTTTCAAACAGACTGAAATATGTAGGTATACAATAAAAATTCAAATTTAGACGAACATTTTTTCACTTTATTTTGCAAAAAAACATGTCTTTGTGACGTTAGAGGGTTTAGCATAGATGGCTTAGCATATGTTTTTTAATTTTTGGCAATACAAATGCGTTTTCGCATTAATATTAATAGAATAAAAAACACGTTTTTTTATTACAATCAAAAAAAGTCAATTTTTTTAACATTGGCCCCCAAAATTTCGATAAAGTGTAATAATTTTGTTACACAGTGTTCAGAGAATTTGTTCATCTAAGCATTAGCAGCAAGTTTGCTGAAGACAGCAATAAAAAATTTTGAATATCTTAAGACTTATAAAGAAAAAACTGGTTATAAAAACCCTAATACACACAAACTTTACACGGCTGTAACTTTTAAAAGGCAACTAACTTAGCAAAACCCAGCTAGGGTTTTGTTACTCTATAAGAGTACTATCGATTAGTCTTGGTCGGTTCCGGGTTAGATTTCATGACCCCAAAATTGTCGCACAGTGTTATTGAAAATTTAATTTTTAAAAGAAAAAACCCGACCGAACACAAAACAAATCCAGTGAAAATGATTAGTAATGCATACAAACAGAATTTGCAAATGTTGGTAACTTGACGTAAATTTGAAAGTTTTAACGTAACAAAAACAAAAACAATTGAGATACCACTCACTTGACGAAACCAAACATTCATTGTTATTGTAAAGAATGTGAATGCTCAAATAAAAACAATTCGAAGGGTGAAAAACAACAAAAATATTCGTTATATCGAATAGCAAATTTCACTTTCGTTCGTAATATAGAACCATCAATGGAAAAATTTTGGCCGTACGTTAAATCGAAAATTCGTTAAATGGAAAGTTCGTTATACTGGACGTCCACTGTACTAAATTACTTAATTACTAAAGTTTCACGCATCACTTTTTATTCCGTTTATTTTAATTGTGTTTAGGCCGAAAGTAATCGGGATGCCCGAATGTTTCGAATTTAAACATGCAACACTGAGAAAGACAAAGACAAAAACTGACAACGTGCGGCTTATCAAAATAATTCGGACTTTATTTTGTTATCTGAGTAATATTAGTGGTTTTAATAACATACAGATAATCCTTAGGTTAGTTGTTCTAAAGTAGATTAGATTGTTCGACTATTTGAAGTACTTACGAGCACTCAGTCAGGAGGACAGGAAATCCGGTGAATAAAATATTCTGTAATACGGCAATGCTCACGAGCGCCATCTGTCGGCAAAATATGCTTTTGTCAATCTTTATTCTCCACTGTTCGTTCGCCAGCTGCACGAATGCGCTTGCAGCGCACTGCAGACACTACGCTGTGCGCAATCAAAGCTGAAACCCTGAACGCAAAATCCAGTTGAGTTGAAGACAAAAGCAGCAAAAATCAGGCAAATCGTGTAAAAGGCAGCTGGAGAAAACGGAAAATCTAATTAAGTTTGCAGCTAAGAATTCTATTAAAACCACTGAAGTACAACAGTTGAAAGAGAAACAAATAGTTAAAATTGTGTTTAGTCATATTTGGAAAGATGTGCGGCGGTTTTACCTGTTCGAAAAATGCGCTTATCGCGCTCAACATTTTGTATGTGGTAAGTGCGAGCACTCTGCGTCGCAGCTGGACAGACAGCATTGTGCTGCTGCAACTGCTGCCACGGCAGTTGCATGGAGCACAATGGAATCCTCACAAATTTATTGATTTTTTTTCGGCCTGTACGACTATTGTTAATTTTGTTTGCCGATTGCAGATGGTGGGGTTCCTGCTGATTGGTGTGGGCGTTTATGCGCGCGCCGCGTCCATTGTCACAAATCTTCCGATTGTTGGTGGCATTTTGGCCTGCGGAATCATTCTCATACTGATCTCGATACTGGGTCTGGCCGGCGCGGTGAAGCACCACCAAGTGATGCTGTTCTTCGTATCCTTTTTAAAAAGTAAAAAAGCGGTTTGAAACTGGTGTGAGTTGCAGAAAATTTGCAGCTGTTTGGTGCGGGGCTCGGAGGTGGTACCACAGCACTTGATGTTGTTTTGTTTACAATTAATTGATAAGAGTCTGTTATGTAGGCGCGAATAATTTAGGTTTCGGGGTTATTTACTTAGTTATTAATGAATTTTTAAATTAGTCACGTACGAAAGGAAAATGCGTCTTTGTAAATATCTCTAAATTTCTAACATTGTCATATTTGTAGAAAATACAAATTGAAAGACATAAGAATCAATCGCCATGTATGTACGCAAAGGAGAAAGCAATTTAACTTGAAATGCAAATGTTTTAACCAAACTTTGATACTTTTATGATTCGCAAGCTTAATACTGGTTCTAAAAAATCTAAGAATATATTCACTCCTCTACGAGTGTCTTTTAGAAGGTAGAGAATTTAAAGCTAATTTTCAAAGTTTCAGTTAGGAGATAGTTGGCCTGGCTGCCAATCTATCAATAAAGTATTTTAATTGTTAAACAGCAGCCTGAGAAGAAGATTATTATTTGAGAATAATGAATTTGTTCATTGCTCCAGAATATCGCAATTACATTCTTCTACGTTAACTAAAGGCGTACTTTGCACATGCGAAGTGATGTGCAAAGTAATGCAAACCATTCGGAGGAAACTCATTGCGAAATGTGCGCACTTGGCGCTCGAATATTCTGAATAGTCTGGTGCGCTGACGTTAACTCATCGTTTTTATTGTGTTGTATACAAACTGTGCTCGTTTCTGTTTATATTTGGCAATTATCACTTAAAAATTCAAATTTTACTTTTTATTTGTTTATGCGCTACAAATTATGCTGCAGCCATTGCCCCTATCACCAACCACAACAATAAGAAGAAGAACAACAACAACAACAAGACGTTAATATATACAGCAATGAAGGCAAAGGTTATCGTCGCATTAGTTGTCGTCAGTCAGCATTACTTAACTTCCACGTCAATTTTTATTTAATGATTTTTTCGAATTTCTGCTTTGTTTGGCCATCGCCAACACAACAACAACAACAAAAAGTATATTAAACCAGATGCATATTTACATTTCCGTTGTTACTTGCGATTTTTGGACTTGATGGTGTTTTCCTTAATGCGAATTTGTATGGAAATGCGCGCAGTACATGATAATCTTGTTCATGCTGTTCCTCATACAGTTCTCCATTGCCAGCTCGTGCCTGGCCGTTAATTCTGCACAGCAGCGGGAGTTCGCCGAGGAGGGCTGGAGCAGTGTGCCGGACTCGATGCGCAAGCAGGTGCAGAACAGCTTCCTGTGCTGCGGCTTCAATGCGACGGACATCGTCAATGCGGGCGACTCGTGCGACATCATCGACAAGCAGTGCTGCGAGCCGCTGAACTACAATTGCCATTGCCCGCCGTGCCAGCATGTGCTGGAGGACAAAATCAACTATGCATTCAAGTTGTGCGGCGGCCTGGGCATATTCTTCAGCTTCACCGAGGTGAGTTGTGTCAGTGGCCAGCGGGTGCTGGCGCTGGTGCTGGCGTCGTTTATGTCTATGTCTCTATGTGTAAAGATGATTTTGTAATTTCTTACATTGTACTTGTTTGTATTTCATGCAATTCACTGCAACTGCAATAACAACAGTTTATCGGTGTTTGGCTAACAGTGCGTTATCGCAATCAAAAAGATCCACGCGGTTTGCCAAGTGCGTTCATCTAAAGCAATGCACCGCACGCATCGCCACGCCCCGCCACGACGCATAGAGCAACGGCTAACGTACACACCTGTATTGTACCGACATGCAATTGAAGCGTTGCGAATGCGAATTTTCATTCTATTGCCTTTTCTGTTACTCTATTATTTTGTAACAATAATTGCATCGTAGGGTCTCACACAAACACGTACATACGTACAGTGCATAATTATACTACATTGTATAATTTACCACGCACACACATACACACAGACTTACAGACATATGTAGTATTAATGTGACAGTATACAAGTGTACACACACAAGTCAAATCCAAACATGTAACATATAACTTGTAATATTTTAAGAGCGAATCCTTAAAAACTTTACAATGAAACGTCGAAAAACGTCGATTTGACGTCGTACAAGTTGGCGTCCGTTTGAAACAACAACAAAATGTTAACATTCAGCTGGACAAGCCACTGGTATACTAACCCAAACGACCGCTAAAACGGCATTAAATCCGTGGTTGAGCAAACAAACCAACTAACCACCAGACCACACAGACAATTCATGCGGACACATCACGTAATAACTCCCACTCTTCCCACTAAACCATCACGCAAGCATTTGAATATTTTGGTGAGCATAACAACAACTAATTGATTTCAATGTAATCCAGTGCATGTCGTTTTAATTTAGGCCTTTGCTGTTGAATTAATCACAGAAAGAATGTGTTGCACTTTTCATTTAGTGGTCTAGTTAAAATTTTTTTTCATTAGATTTGTTATTAATTAAAGACAACAAATTAGATTAGACTAGAAACGTTGATTAAAAATGTTGACAATTAGTTGAACTAGTCATCAATTATAATTGATAAATAAATAATTAACATTCTATCGTTACGAAACTTCTTTATTGATTATTTCGAATTGCTCGGTTGGCTAGAAATGTCATTTTTTTTTTGTAGTAGATTAACGATTCAGTTGTTAAAACTTAACCCTTTCGCTACAGATTTTTACTGGGGAAAGTTAAAATTTTAAACTTTACGTCTTAGGCTTCTATGTGGTTATATTAGCAAGATTCCATAAGAAGTTTTTTAATTTTTATACTCGGACCATGTGTTTTAGAGTGTTTTTCTATGAGAGCAACCACATCGCTGTGACTGTAATAATTACTTAAACATAAATAAAATAAAATTGAATATTTCATAAAATTTGAATATTTCTTAATTTACTTCAGCCAAAATTAAAAAAAAAAGTATCTAAATTGAAAGAAAACGTCAAATTAAGAAGTTCTCTAATTTTTTTCAGTTTCTTCTTCCTTTACTATGTCAAGATATACCATAAAACAACGTGTATACTTCTCTTCTTTAAACTTAAATATTCAGTTTATTAATTTCGAATTTTTCCTAAAACTTCAAGCTATTCTAAAGACCAACAAAAAAATGTATTCTTGCAACCATAGAGGATGCAGACGTCCACAAAGTAGCATGTTGCCATATGGCAACAAAATAGCGAAAGGGTTAATTAGTTAACTTATTTCTTTTTTCATATTTATTTACTCACTAATTGTGCTTGTTCCATTATATCAAATCGATTTATTTTTACATTATTTTAAACAATTATGTAGCCAATGAAATGATTACTTTACGTTACCTGTCTTTTGGCCAAATAATTTATTGTATACTATTAAATATTGATTTTAATTTCGCTTATCGATTGGGAGTTTTATTTGGGCTTTAGCTGATCGTGAAATAAATCTTTTAAATCAGTTTAAATTTATCGATTATACCTAAACTAAGCACTAAAATCAAGCACAATATCAATTATCTGAAACATGAAATGAATTCAGTTATACTAATTTAACACTAATTAATCACCGTCTTTGTTTTTGGTGCAAAACAAATTACATTGGCTTCATCTCTGTTTGAATGTTTTTGCCTTCTGTCTACGTTTAATTATTAGTTTTGAAAATTTCTATACTTATTGTTCATTACTTTAAATTAATGCATCCAACTGTTTTTACTTTGCAGGTACTTGCAGTCTTCTTGGCGCGTCGCTATCGCAATCAACACGATCCTCACTACCTGCCAGCACGCGTCGTTTTCCCTCACAATTATCAGTACTAGAGAAAGTCCAAGGATTACACCAAAAATTACTTGCGGCAAAAAGCATTCATTTTGTTTAGCTTGATTTTTAAATGTTTTTTGTTTTATTTGAGGCATTTTTCGAAAATTTTATGCAATTCTTTTTTTTTCGTAGTCAAGGGACTAAGGCTGATTTATTGTATATTGTGCTGTTTTAAACTGAAAGCTGATCAATTCCTTCTCAAAAAGTCTGGAATCAATCCAGCACAAAGCGATTATATTCTACTATTTTAGTTTATTATTACATTAACTTTTAATTGTTTGCGTAAGTTTTGTTAGCTTTAGTTCATTTGAATGTGTGCGAATTGGCAGCTTTCTATATGGAATATCTTGAGATTATTTTTGTTATTTTACTGCGTTAAATTGTTACAATTTTCCTTATATTTGTGCGTACCTTGTCGAGCTTAAACGGCAAACGTATTTTAAATCTTTACACAATTCGTGTAACTTTGTGTAATATAAATAGATGTTCCTTTAGTTTTGCATCTTTCATTCGAACAAATGGCAATCACGCGAACAAATGTACCGCTCTGGAAGAGAAGAAAACCTGATCGACTCGTAATACATAGTATTCTATTAATTTGCTGTAGAATGATTTAAAGCAGTTCAATTTGTCAGCATCCAATTGTAAGAAGTTGGCAAGAATTGTTTGCATGCTGCTGTGTACTAACATTTGATGTTTGGTATGCTGAATATTGTGGTTACTACTAGCACTCTAGATTTTTCCCTCCCATTCGTTTGGGCAAAAGTTAATTACCACCTTTTGCCACAAACCACATGAAATGTACGTGAGTAGTAAAATCTTCGGATACATAGCATATTTATAAAGTTATTCACTCATACAACACACACATATTTACAAACAACCAAACATACATATGTATTGTACGTATAATAACGGTAATAATGATAATATTCTCTGTATTCTGTGCTGTGATTGAAATAAAGATGATCTTAATAAATCGAAAATGCCGATGTCGTGTATTGAAATTAAAGATTTTGATTTTGACTGAGTGCAAACTTAAATGAATTACACGTACCTATAGTTTGTATAGTATAGCTCTATTATTGTCTTTGTATATCTTTCACTTAAGCCTTATGTTTTTCCTTTTAAATTGTATTGTATTATATACTCCACCCATTGTTATTCATTTTGAGCGCAAATCCGCAATTAATTTTGTGGCTGATGCATCTGTTGCGGGAAATTTGAAACTCGAACGCATATTGTGGAAATGCAAGGAACGCAAATCGGCGCATTCGTCATCCGTACAGTATACATTTTCGTTGTTGTATTACGCTATTGTGCCACTATCCGCTTGCCACACACACACCACTCCTTCGTTTCCTTGGCATTGCTGTTGTTTTAACTGTATTACGAGCCATATTATTCCGTCATTTTTTATTGTGTGTCTGGGAAGAAGCATTTGTGCACAATGACAATGCAGTGGTGACAACAACGTTGTTGATTGGTTGCATTTCCTTGCAGCATCAACTGAGCTGATGCACTTGAAGGACGACGAATGCATTAAGCGCAGAGTGTGACAAGTTGTTTGATGCACCACAAAACCACAGGAACTTTTCATTAAAGGTTTTTGCATGTAGAGAATGAAAGTGGTTTTCTGAAAGTTGTAATGCAAATTTCAATTATATTAACAGATATTAGATTTAAAATTCTTAAATTTTAAAATTAAAATTTTTAAGTGAAAATGTTTGAGAAAAGCATTGAAAGCATAGAAAATGTGTAATGCTCCTATATTCGCTTCGGGTGAATCAATTGAACGATGGTCAATTCTTGCTTATGTAAATTTTTTGATGTAATTAAACTACAAAACTTTAGCGCGCTTATTAACCAAACTACACAAAGCACTCAAACAGAAATCGCACTCAAACTAACATTAACTCATACTAAGCGATAAGAGTGGCTCCTGTGAAGAGTAACTTGCACTGGCAAAAAGTTCATTGCACTCACAAAAGCTTTGCTCTACCTTTATAAACAAAATAGAGAATGCAATGAGCTTCTACAATATTTACTCAATTATCAACGAAACGTTACATAACATCGAACTCACGTGTCTGTCTCTTTGACGATGTGTACGTATTCATTCATAACATATATATCTATCTATGTATATATTTACATATATGTGTATGTATTTAATTTTCTGTATGCATCTGTGCTGTTATGAATGCGTGTTCAAATGTGGGCGTGGTAGTTGGCCCTTCGTCAATTCGATACTATGCTTGCTGTTGTTGTTGTTAGCTTTCCCAATGTTCTTGTCCAACGGATGTGGTCAGCTGATGGTATTGTCAACATTGTTGTCGCTCTCCGTCCACCTCGCTTTCCTGGCAGTGTGCAAGTACGTCTGCACCTACAAAGTTCCCTTCCATCTTCACAGTGTTGGATCCCAACGTTTTTCACTTCAGAGCGCTGCTAGTAAGTGATAATAACTTTTTCCTTAATTTGTTGACATGCAGTACAAGTAAAGCGACTTAATGTCCTTTTCAATTGAATATTTTATTTGCTATTTGAGTTAGTTCGAAATTTACTAAATATATATTGATTTTTTGTATGAATGACTGAGGTTGAGCTGGACAATTTACTGAGGCTCAGGACTAAAAGGGTTTACTAAGCGCAGAAGGTGACTTAAGGACTATGCCAGAAAAAATCCGGAAATACAGTTTGACCTGTAACTACGAAAGGTTTTGTCTGACAACTTTCAAATTTTCAGCCCTGATTCTTTAATCCTTATACATATTTTTTAAATTTAATTTAATATTTTAAACGGGTTTTTACTAAAAATGGAGTCAAACGAAAACGCTAACCGAAATATTATTTTGCACACTTATCAGCAATAAAGGCAATTATCGAAAAATGAAATTGCCAAAAATATTAATTTACCCAAATCTACTGTTTATGATGTCATAAATGGGTATGCACAACGTTTTACTGTCGAAAGAGCCGCTGGTTCTGGCCATAAAAAGGGATTTCAGCTCCCTAACTTACAGAAAGCAGTTTCACAGGAGTTCAAGAAACGCCCAAACACTTCTGTAAGAGATATGACCTTAAAATTTAAAGTATCGCCATCAACTATGCAGAGATACAAAAAGGAAGAAGGGATGAAAACATTTGTAGCTAAGAAGGTACCAAAGAGAACTGAAAAGCAGGAACGTGCAGCAAAAACGCGCTGCAGAAAGTTATACGAAAAATGTTTACCACAATTTGACTGCGTTTTAATGGATGACGAAACGTACTGTAAGTCTGATTTTAAACAGCTTCCTGGCAAACAATTTTACACGGCTTCTAAAAAGGGAGAGGTCAAGGAAAAATATAAAGAAATAGGAACTGAAAAACTTGGTTCCAAATACATGGTTTGGCAAGCAATTTGCTCTTGTGGATTGAAAACCGATTCTTTTATTAACCAAGGCACTATTAACCAAGAAATTTATATTAAAGAATGTTTGGAAACAAGAATTTTGCCTTTTATTAAATCTCACCGGGATTCATTAGTATTTTGGCCCGATTTAGCAACTTCCCATTATGCCAGGAAGACTGTGGAGTGGTATACTGCAAATAATATACAATTTGTTGCTAAAGATTGCAATCCCCCAAATACCCCAATGTTGAGGCCTATTGAGCGGTACTGGGCTATAATTAAACAAAAACTAAAAAAAGAAGGAGGAGCAGCAAAGGACATTAAATATTTCAAAAGAAGATGGAATAAGGCGGCTAAGACTATTGATGAAACCACTGTGCGGAACTTAATGGCAGGACTCAAGGCAAAGGTACGCAGCTTTTAGAGGAATAAAGATTAATCTAAGAATAAAATATGTGAAATTAAAAACAATGTATGTATGTGACTGATTAATGAAATAAAAGTTTAAGTTTTATAAAAGTTAATTTTCTGTGAATTTTTTCTTGTTTCCGGAGTTTTTCTGGTACAGTCCTTAAGTGCTTAGAAAAAGAGGATGAAGCTATGCAGTGGATTGTGTATTCTGAGAAAAGAAGCACGTTTGTGGGTTACCAAGTTTGGCTTTGGAAAGAAAAATGGTTTATGTGAACCAATAATACTGGATTAGCCGCTGCTGGAAGGAAATAACCGAAAAATGGGTTTTATCGTTCGTTCGTTCGATCCGTTTTCATTGTGACAAGTTAACTGTAGCGTTACTCAGATTGGGGAGTAAATTGGGCAGGCATATGTGTGTCAGCTTTGGCGTCCGTGTCAGCGTCGACGACATTGAATAATTGGCCTTAAGGCGGAGGACATTGGTGGCCGCTGCTGTTGCGCACTTAAGCGCCTTGTTGCTGCTTTGCGTATTAGCACATTTGTTGCGCGCCGCATCTGCGAAAAGCAAAAACACAAAAATGTCCTGAGACTGTAATGCTTAAATTGAGATATTGAAAGGAATGTCATTGTTGAAATGTGCTGATGGCATTTTCTGGCACACATTTTATGTCGTATCTCTTATTGGTAGCAATTGCTTTGGTGTCAGGACACATTGATTGCACATAAGAAGCAGCGATACACAGCCAAGATAAGCGCAATCTTCAAGCGAATGCACGTAAGCGGCTCGTAAAAAGCAACATTGTGAATAGTTTAAGTTTAAGAGATATACGTAGTGAACGTATGACCGATGAGAGGTTAAAGTGTGCAGTACACTTTTTTACAGTGTGTTCTTTTCTATTCTCATAACAACCACATCCACACTGCACAATTGATGTGCGTTTTTAACTTAACTTCATTAGTTCTATGTGGTTTGTTTTCTGCCTACGTGATATTGAATCGACATTTACGTTACTCATACGCACTGTTGTGCGCACGCATACCAACTTCTGTTGCTCCTAACAACTTGCCGTGTCTACCAGTGCGGAACTATTGATTTATGTGCTAATTAGCTCTGACATGTGCCGATAATTTGACTTGGCTTTCATATAATAAAAATGAGAAAAACCTGTAGTGCGGTGCTAGGAAAATTTCCGTTGGGTGTGGGGGGTTTGAAAAGCTTAAATGGAGATGCAGACGTCATGGAGAAACATATACATTTCTGAATTAGTTTTATCAATGCCCAGTTGCTTGTATATTAATTCGTGTGTCAACTGGCAGGCGATTGATACTGTTTCTATCTATTAATCGAATGAGTGGAGATAACGAAACGAATATCAGGTGCGAACTAAGAACTAAAAAACTAAAATATATACATACAAGGCCAATATTTTGGTAGCAGTTCATATTTTAGATGAGTAGTAGACACCTATAGCTCTATATCGATTTGGAACAAAGGGCCCTTATCCGCTTTTTGTAGACTCAAAAAATTAGATAGAAGCAGCCATCAGCCAATACTTTTTATCATTTGCCTCTGACCTGTTCTCCAAAGCCCTGATTACCAGAAAAGACGAAAAACAGCACTTAATTAAGAAAATATTTAAGAAAAGGGTGCGCCACGCTCTTTTACACTCTTGTGTACCAAACTATAAAATGTTTCTTTTCTGAAAATAGAAAACTTTTCTTGTTTCTATTCAAAGACTCCAAGAATTCTTCATCACTGGTTTGTCAATGCTGGCTTAGAAGCAGCCATCGGCCAATACATTTTATTATTATCGTTTACGCTAAAATCGTTTAAATGATTGTCCATTGTATGTTATTATTGGTTTATTAATGCACATATTTACATATATATAAATTCTAGTTTTGTATATGTACAAACGAATATTTGTGAAACCATTGATTTTCTCTACCCCAGCAAGCGAACATAGCTTCTTAAGTTTTCATATTGACGTAGAAAGGCAAAAGTAAAAGCAAATACCCGTAAAACCTGTTTTCTGATCCGCTGCATAATTGCTGTAGAGGAGGAGCCAGCATGCCTGTACATTAATTAGACCTTAAAGGATGCTGCTGGTGCGCAACATGCCAGGTTGCGAAATAAATAGGCGGAAACTGTCGACGGTCGCTTGGAGAATGTTTTAATTGTTAGCCGTACTACGTCATCCTGTATCCTGGTGATTGTGTTTGGTTGTTGCTTTCATTTATTTAAGATCTAACACTCCATGTTGTGCACACAGAAATTTTAATTAGAGAAAATGGTTGTAAGAAAGCGGAGAACAAATACCACAATGTTATTTATATACCGAAGGAATTCATTACGAACTTGTGAGACGACATGTTTTGTAAATATTAAAATTACCTAATAAATTTCTTTAGGAAAACAATTCGTTTTCAAACTGAATTGATAATTAGGAATTCTCTTTTAAAAGTTTACCCATCTAATTTCAATCTGTATAATGAATAATTTGTATAATGGGTTTGGTTCAAGCCAATGCTTTTAATTAAAACTGAAAGTTCAGTAATACAGATGCTAAGTAAATAAACAAAAAGTTTTCAGCTTACACTTTGTTGAAGCGATTTTAATGTTTGGTGTGGCTATTTGGGTTTAAAAGTTAAAAGCGGAAAAAGTTGCAAAGCTAAAATAAATGTTTAAAAGCTAAAATAATTACAAGTTAATGTTGAGTTATGATTTAATTTAATTTAATTTATTTTAATATACTCAATATGGACTTTTTAGCTCTCAATAAAAGCACATAACTTTAATTTTTAATTTTGAGTGTAAACATAAACATTTCAGATATATCATAAGTCTAAAAATCACTAGAAATTTTGAACATTCTATTGAACAAATGTTTCAACTGAAGTTTGTAAGTATTTTTGAAGTAAACACTTATTAGCACAAAGTTTCATACTTAAAAATTACTATCAAAAATATAGTCACCTGCTATAAAAAAACTCTTTAAAAAGTACCGTTACGCGTCATCGAACTACGAGTTGTGGGTCAAGTAGAGGAAAATTTCATTGTTGGTTGATATTTGGTGGTAAATGTTTTTTTCTAAGAAAATACCAAATAAATTTGCAAAAAAAATTGAAAGAAGTGAACGACTTATTAAATGAAAATTGTGCTAAAGAAACCCTGGAGCACATTCTTTGTTCCGATTTGCTTATTTAGCGATGTCGTTCTTTTCCGAGTTAGAAGAGGTCCCCAAGCATGACACAAGTCGCTGCTTCTTCGCTTCGCTAGGAACACCCACATTCTTACCACTTATCACTATTTACGTTGATCCGCAACTCTAAGGAGCTCTAAATCGTATCGCCAGAAACCCGATAGGGCCTGTGCGTAGTCGACTTAGCCAGTCAGCTTACCTAACCTAACCTAACTTAAATGAAAATGATTATTTGTTGTTTTGTTTTTTTAATTTTTAACCATCTAGTAGTGCCCGATCGAAGGTGAAACAGAAGATTTAAAATTGGCAGAATAAGCCGAATATCGAAGCCGAAAACGGATATTCGGTCGGACACTCCCATCTAGTTATATTTATTAAAACAATGAAGAAAAACGCAAATTTAAGTGATTATGGGAGGGGAGTGAGTTAACCTAACTTTTTGCTAATAATTGGAAATATTTGCAAGAAAAATTTTTTACTTTTACTTCTCGTTCTCATTGATATATTTGTAGTGGCAATGTGCCAATGTGAACGCTTTCTATTTGCTGGTTAAACATTCAACGACAACAGCCAGCTGACAGTCAATTTCGACGCTTCCCATTTGATTGATTGTATCGTGTTAACAGTAAATAAATATTTCACTGATACCACCACATATCTATATTAACATACATACATACTAGTATGTCACTGTAGCAGTTTGTGCAAATCCGAGACGAATACAATGTTATGTTTTGGACAAATGTTTTTGTTTGTTGTTGATGAGCTTAAAAGGCATAAAAGTGTACAAGAAAAATGTTAACTGACACATATCTAAAGAACTCCACAATCATATCACACAATCAGACATTTCATAGAATATTTATTTGCATTCGAATGCAGTAAATACCTTCGAAGAATAATTTGCTGTTTTCAAAGTAATAGAAAATATAAGAAGAGATAACAATTTATTGCAACACTATAATTGGAAAAGGTGAAAATTCATCTATGATTATTTTAGTTCGTTATGTATGTTTTTGATTATGATGAGAATTTAGTAGAGTTGAAGGGTCGAGTGGTTGCTAAGGAGCACAATTAGCACATAAAGTGCCGTTTTGTTGCCACATCCTTATTTGTGTTGTTATTGGCTGGTATTTCAAATTCACTTTGTGCGATTCAGGACTGATCTTCATGGGCGAAATTGTTCTAGGATTCCGAGAAGGTAGTCCCGAGCGAGCTAAACGCGCCCATGCACACTGAAAGTGGTCTCTGGGCCTTCTACCTACAACTACGACAATGGGAGGGCGTGTTTCCCCATGCCTTATAAGAACCGCTATGAGTCTTGCGGTATTCCTCTGAGTATTTCCAAACAGCTACTTCGTCCTCTTCAGATCGTACTTGGGCCATGATTTCCTTAACCCTTTCCTTCCCATGGTAGCCACATGGCTACCAAATTCAAATTTGGAATTTCGATGCATAATTTTCGATTTTTCCCCATTCTATGAATTTTGTCGCTTAAAAGAAACATTGTTCTGAGCTTTTTCAGCAAAATATGTAATTTGTTTTTTTGGGAACATTGAAAATTGTTAACATTTGTGCAACGGCTCCCGCTCGACAGGGCTGCAGAATTAAATGCCAAAAATGTAATATTGCTCTATGTTTAACAATGGACACCAAATAACTCTAAAATTCTAACAAATAACTCTAAAAACTTGTAAATAAAGGGAAATTTTGTTTTCATATAAAATATGTTGTAATTTTGCTTCATAAAAGCCCAGTGTAGTCCAGTGTAGTATGGCTACCACCCCCTCGCACCACCCACTGGAAAGTCGAAAACATTTTAAATATGATGCAAAATACTTTTAAATACTTCTCTCGTTTCAAATAACCAACTTCCAATTTGTTTCTATGGCTTTTTCGTAATTCGGGAAGGAAAGGGTTAATGTGTTGCAGCTAGGCATTTTGCTGGATTTCATTTTGGAAGTAATTTTGCGTACAATTTTTGAGCTATTTGAAGCCATATTTTTCACCAACAATTTTTGTATTTGGGGAAAGAGGTTTGAACCCCCAAACCATGTGGCGTTAGTTCTTAATTAAAATCAGTCGCATAAATTGATTTACATTGCATTAATTTTGCCATAGAAAATTCGAAGATGGTTCAACAGCCTGTATGTATGTATGCTATATACCTACGCATATAAAATATTTACATATGTACTATGTAAATACTGACTCAATGTGCCTAGACAAGACTATGTGATGTATATTTTCGATACGATTAGTACACAACAGCCTCTGTAATATATAAACAGGAGCAGCTGTGATTTAAGTGCAGTTTCAGTAATTAACAAATTATTTACACTTGAACAAATTATTTAATACAATTGTGAATTAATACTTGAACGAAATATTGAAAACTCATTGGTTAAAAATGCTTCTTCTTACTCACAAATGTTTAAAATGCTGCCATTTCAATGCTAATTTCAATTATTCAATTATTCATTATTCAAAATTCAATTATTAAAGTTTCGGTAAAAATTAATTTTGCCTGATTCTTTACAATATCTGAAAATACAAACAAATTTCTGTTTGGCCGCTTACATAAGTTATAAACTAATAATGGAGTATTTTGAAAAATAATAACACTTTTTAATAATTTTATTTCTCTCTAATTTGCTTTTAAAACGCTGTTGTCTCTACTTAATTTCTCAGTTGGAAATTAAAATAACAAAATGATTTAATAATTGAATTTAAATACGAAACATAAATTAAAGTATTTTTCGCATGGCATTTATATTTATGTGTATTTGATGTGCCAATTTTCTTAATCAATATAAACAGCTGATTTTCTTTATAGATAATTTGACAGCCTCATTCAGTCACTGATATGAAAATGTGTAAAAATTTTTTATAAATTGTTCACTTCATCTACAAATACTTTTCATATTCATAGTAAATGTTCAATTGCTATAATGTTTATGAGAGAAACACAGCTTTGGCCTTTAGTCATTTGTCAGAGTGTACTACTACACTCAATTGTCCTGCCGTTGAGCGCGAGAGAGCGCCTTTCCCCCTTTGTGAGTTGTGAAAGCTGTCTCAACAAAGCTCAAATTTCTATTTACTTGCTTAGTTATTGGCGCTAAAACGCTCAACTCTGCGTTTAGCAAATATTTTGTGTGACTGTGTTTTTCGTTGGTCTGAAATGTAATTGCAAAATGCATGAATTACGTTTCTTACTGAGCGGAACCAATTTAATTGGCAAGTGGCGTTTAAATTTGCCTAAAAGAAAATGTGAATTTTTTCGCTTGACAGTACCTAATTGCCGATTGGTTGAGTGTTGTAGGGCGAGTGGGATTGATTGTTGCATGTTCCGAGCACACCAGAGTCCTGTCGCGCTCTGTTGAGTTAAAACGAAAGAGCTTTGCACGATTTGAGTGCTTATTGGTAAGACCTCTCTTTGCTGTTGCAATGGGCACAAATTTGAATTGAATGAATGGATAAATTTTTTACTAAAAGCTGGTCGTGGTTTTTATAATATTTGTTATTTAACTTTATACATTCGACTAATTTTTAACTATAATTACAACCAAAATTATTACCCTTTTTACACGCATTTCTTGCATTTCGCTTTGAG
The DNA here is from genome assembly GCA_964056695.1 of Melieria picta. Lineage (NCBI taxonomy): Eukaryota > Metazoa > Arthropoda > Insecta > Diptera > Ulidiidae > Melieria > Melieria picta. The sequence goes on from OZ057398.1 coordinate 106,958,526, forward strand.
CGGAACTAATTGGGCATTTGGTTTTTTGCTGAGTGCGAGAGCAAGAGAGAGAGAGTGCGGGGAGCAGAGGGGCTGGGGTTACGTAAACTTGAAATTTATGACAGGCATTAATCATCTACTCGTGGAATGGCGCGAGTGTCAGTGTGTTGAGTTAAAATTAGGAGAGCTCTGCATGTGCGTCAAAGCCTTTGGGAAGAAAAAACACGCGTGTGTCACTCCGACGAGTGGAATGTAGCGGCCGAGATGAGTCAGTATTTTGCTTTGGTTGGTGACTTTGATGTGCCGCGTGAAAGCTGGCTGTGTCTCTTTTGGAGTTTCTCAGTCAGTTTCAGTTGGACATTTCGGGGTGTTGGACGTAAACGTGGCCTATAAACAACGACACGTCCAAAGTGACGGCAGTGACTGTGTTCCTCTAGTCAGTGTTTGATGCATTGTTGTTGTTAATATTTTACAATAGAAATAATTGTTAAATTGTTGTGTGGTTAACTGCGTGCGATTATTTCGCGCTTAGCCAACAGTGAGATTTTGTTGATTCACTACACATGTGCACAGTAGAAATTAAGTACGAGCCGTAAGCAGATACACAAGTCGTCGCTCCGATCTCCACAAACACGCACGACCGCGTGTGCGTCCTATAACTGCCGTAAATTCAAATTTGAGTAAGTTCACACGCCAGTCCTTGGGGCCGAAAGAGGAGATAAAATCATAAATCCTTAGAGCTCCTTAGAGAGTTTTGGGCCGACTTGCAGTGGAGTCGCTGCAGGCATCGGGTAGCAATAATCGCTGTGCGGTGTTTGTGTGATGTGTGGATACACAAAAATCCATTTGAGTTGCCCAAAAGGAAAAGAAACAAATTACAAAAAGACGGAACGGCAAAGACGGCCAGAAAAATCAATAGTTCAGCTGCTGATATCGTGTCTAGGGCGGGCACTTCCCATCCCCCACTGACTGTATATGGTACAATAAGCGTGCAGCTCATTGTTGCTCGCTGCAACAATTTAATGCTCGTGATTTTATTTTTGTGCACAAATAAAACGTGATCAGTTCGAGGCGGTTGGGCGCTTAATTGCCAGCACCTGCCATGTAGCAGCAGCGACGGTAGCAACAATTTCACTGCTACTGTTTGTCGGGCGATGAATGGCCAGTCTCATCCCAATAATTTTCCAGCGCTTAAAGCGACAAGTTTTACTTACTCATAGCAAACGTAGTTGTGGTGCTTTAGTGGGTGAGTTGGGTTGGGTTGGGTTGGGTTGATTGGGTTCAGGGTTTCGCAAATACGAACTGACTGATTGCGCGCATCCGATGTTTATATTCTTCGCTGTGAGGAAAGTACGCGTGTGCCTGAATGTATGTATGTATTGTGTTGTTGTTGTTTTCATTCTAGTTGTGTGCATGTATCTGTGGATACATTGTAGCAGCTGTTGGGCAAATATTTAACTGCAAGTTTGTTCATTTCGTTTTAACACCTCGCGGTGTAGGCGCCTACAACAAAATTCATTATGATTCATGTATGTATGTATTTTTAATTATGCATATACATGTGCGCACAAACATTAGGCTGCCCAGGTAATATTATTACCAGGGAAAGGATTTTGAGGACCTAAAAACCTATTAAAAAGGCAAAATAAAATAGCAAAAAAGGCACGGAAAGGCGCTAAAAACTGAGAAAAAGGCAGACAAAGGCACTAAAAACTGCCTAAAATGGGCAAAATAGGGCATTAAAAACTGTTAAAAAGGCAAAAACAGGCATTTAAAAATAAGAAAAAAATACTAGAAAATCTAAAAAAAATAATTTTATTTCATCTGACGTATGCAACATACAATATTTATACCTCGTTTTTTGTAAAAGAAAATAAACATCAAAGTTTTCAAGGTTTTAGGTTTGCACTAACCGAACTTTTTGTTTTTGGCATGTTGTTTTCTTTAAATTTTCCACTTCACAACAAAAAATAACGGCTTAGGAATGATCAAATCAATGTAGAAACATCGATAAGTTAACGAAATTGCACTTAATTTTTTTTTTAGTTTCAAGGTATTTTTGCGAAACAAAAGGGGGACCAATTTTTAAAAACGAAAGAAAAATAAAAAGGCTCTCGACAAATCTTGAAAAAGGCATTTTGTGGCATTTATAGGTAAAATAGGCACTAAAAAAAGGCATTTATGGGTGAAAAAAGCAAACTGCCTTTTTAAGGCAAAAAAAGGCAAAATAAAAGTGGTATATTTCTAATCAGGAGGACCCCTAATTCGTGCTCATTTTCAATCAGAAATGCTCTATCTAGCAGCAAACAAAAAAGGCAATTTCCACAAAATCCTTTCCCTGATGATTACAAAAGTTAAACGAAAAGTGTAACGAATCCACTAATAACGTCATGAAAAAACCAATAGAGACAAGAAAATTGGGATTTATGATTTGGAATTTATGAGAGAAAAACACTAAAAGAATGGAATTAGAGAACTGTTATAAAAGGACATATAGAATGGGTTCCAGTCTGATAAATTGTTTGTTGAATATTTATTACTTCAATTTTTCCTCAGTGCTTTTTGAAGTAATTTCATTCAAGACTCATTGTTTGTAAATGAATTTGTGGCGAATTTACCTTTTAACTTTTCAAAAAGGGTCGAAAAAAATCATTAACAGTGTTCAAGCTTGCAGTTTTCTCTCTTTCTTAATTTTAATGTGTTTGAATTAGATCAATGATCAATCTACAAGATCACTGAGCAGACAAAGAGGCTCTTTGTGTTGTATGAAAACTTTTTACTTGAGTTCGCATTGTCAAAAATCATTCTGAAGTGTTCAAAATTATCCGGAGTTTTGGATTAACCTGACCAATTAATGCAATTTCAGATCAACAAATCGTAAATTCTTCTAAAACATCGAAAATTTTTGTGAAATCACCAAATATTTAAAGCACATAAAGAATACATTTAAATAGTATTTAAAATACACGACTGAAAGGAAGTCAGGAAGTTGATTTTGTAAAATTTGCATATTTTTTAATAATTTCCCTCAGCTAACTCACTTCCATATTTGTCATTTTCCAAGCATGACTGCATATGAACCATGGGCCCATATGAACTTTTTAGTCTCATATTAATTACACCGTGCGACCAAAATGAAAAAAAAAATTCACACCGGAAAAAATCCATATGGGCGTGAAACTAGAGACCAAACAAAATAATACTGCGTACTCAGTTTTTATTTCTACATCATTTGTCCTTTTAAAAGGACTTCAAAATTTTGAAGGGGATAAAAAATAAAAAAAATATAAAAAATACTTAACCTCGTTAGAATATGGCGATATGTATATCAAATGAAAGAGGAAAGGCTCTATAATTTAAATAAAATTGATTTTTTATCTATTTGTAAAAAAAGGATATGAAAAAGGTCCTTTGAAAATTTTAATCCTTTATATCCTTGAAAACTTACATAGAATTTTCTTGAAAAGTAAGTATGTTAAAACCCCAAATCTCCCTGATCACGTGCCAAATTTCATTTCATAAAAAATAACTATAATTCGTTTTGATGCTATGGTCACACTAAAATGCAAAAATAGGTGGACTTGTTTGTCTGCGTGTGCTTGCGTGTGTATATGTGTGTCAAAGTAAATGGAGCAGTTAATGCGCTCGAGTACTGATGCACGTCGCGCTTAGGAGAAAGTTCCCAGCAAACCAACCGCAGTATTCCTTTATGCACCAACAAGGATACACAGGCGGACAGGAGAAGTGTTTTGGGTTCGATAAGTGACAGAGGTTAGGCATCCCTAATGAAATTAAGTGCTGATGCTTGCTGATTGCACTGAGTAAATTAATTTATGAGTGTCGATTGTGCACATCAAAGCTACTTAAAAAATATTCCCTACCTGGCTTCACATCAGGTGTACAATTTAAAAATATGTACGATTTCAATGGGGTTTTCATTACTTTTACTTATTTGCTACAGCGGAAACAGCTTTTTCATTATTTGTGCTTATGTTCCTCACTGGCTGCGCTTAAAGGTTGCGCAGTAGAAGTAAAAAAGCAAAGTTCAAACTGAAACGAATTTCATATAATCAGGGACCGTAACAGTTATAAGTTTTATTATAAAAATCAATGTTTAAGAGTTATTTTTGACTTTTATTTAATGACTCAACAAATAAAAGTTATTTTTATTTATATTTTAAAAATCCTATAATAACTACAAATAACAGTTTTATTTCGATTTTTTTTTAGTTGGCCTATGATAACAATTATTGCTGACTTTTATTTTTTAAGTCATCAATAAAAATCATTCAGGGACTTTTATTAATAAAAGTCATCAATAAAAATCATTCAATGATTCATATTCATATTGCTGAGCCTTAGGCCAGTGTTTCCCAATCTTTGTCTTTATGTGTAAACATTGATTGCAAGTAATATTTCTTTAACCCTTTCGCTATTTTGTTGCATATGGCAACATGCTACTTTGTGGACGTCTGCATCCTCTATGGTTGCAAGAATACATTTGTTTGTTGGTCTTTAGAATAGTTTAAAGTTCTAGGAAAAAAACGAAATTAATAAACTGAATATTTATGTTTAAAGGAGAGAAGTATACACGTTTTTTTATTGGTATATCTTGACAAAGTAAAGGAAGAAGAAGCAGAAAAAATTAGAGAACTTTTTAATTTGACGTTTTCTTTCAATTTAGATACTTTTTTTTAATTTTGGCTGAAGTAAATGAAGAAATATTCAAATTTTCGTTACAGCCACAACGAGTATACAAATTAACCAATTTCTTATGGAATGTTGCTAATAAATATAACCACATAGAAGCCTTAGACGTATAACTTAAAATTTTAACTTTCCCCAGTAAAAATCTGTAGCGAAAGGGTTAACCAGGTTGAATAAGATTTCTTTTTAATTCCTTCTTTTTCCGTTTTTGCTTTTCCAATCTTGACGTTTGAGTTCCTTTAACGTTCTTCAACATTTTTAAATTGTGTGCTGTTTGAAGAGAAAATACGTTTTTTGTGCATTGTGTATGGCGAGTGAAAGTAAAGAGAATTCTTTTATATAACTTTTTATTAAAATAACAAACAATCGCATCCGAAGGGACTTTCGGTTTCTTTCTGAATTCGCCCTTTTTCGGTTTGTTCCTTTATGTCTGCGAAAACAATTTCAAAGAAGCATAACCCGCATCACATAACTCTCCCTTTCTCTAACCTTTATATGTATTTTAAGGGTTATTCCCTTTGCGTTGACTCGTTAGAATATAAATTTGCTAGCACAAAGCCAAAGGTTGCCAAAAAGAATGTCGTATCATTATTGATGCTTCGGGGTATTGCAAATACGCCTTTCAATATTGCCGACGATGTCATTACTCAACTACGCAATTGTTTATTTAAGATTTTTATACAAAGTCTGCAATATATTTTCATCGAGTAAATAAATGTGATGAATCATATCGAAATGTGAAAACAGAATGTATTTTGGGCCATCAATCTGGCTAGTCATAGTGCATAGGTTCAAGGCCGGTGGCAAGTTCAAGTGTCAAGGCGGCTGACCAGCACACACCACTTTGAGTGCTTAATGGCAGTGACGCTAAAACCTTTGCTGTGTTCATGTTTAATCTGCAATGCTCAAAAGAGAGCCGCGAGGAGCGTATAGTCAGCGCCGTCATTCCCCCAAATTCACAGCGAATCTCGCTGTCATATGGAAAATTTGTTTGCTGCCGCTACCAGCGTGTTGGTTGAGCGTAATTGTTGCAAATATTGCTGCAAAAATAAACACAGAATAAAAACTCGAGGGGGTATCTGACGAGCTTAACCATTCGCCGGCATCTACAGCCAAGTTCGGCGACGTGACTCGAAGTAATAACCGAATAATCAGTGTCAGAGCACACAAAGTTGCTACGAATATAACAACCGGCAGCAACAACAAAAGACATTTGTAAAAAGTTTCGCTTCCCCCACTCACACACAGGCAGATGCTCCCCGTCTTTCAGGTTGGGTGGTTGGCTCTATTAAAGGCAGTCATGCCCCGTGGCAGGTAACCTCAAAACTTGCACTTGAGCTTTGTTTGCCGCACTGCAGCATGTTGCAGTGTTGTTGTTGTTGTCTGCTGTCAAATTTTTGCCACAGTGTTGCGCAACTTTTATGAATTTCATTATTGTGTGTATGGGATGTGTATGAGTGTGTGCGTTTTTTGTTGGCAATGAAATTGTGGCGCAATATGGAAATTTCATTTACACGTCATTATAATGAAATTTGTTGTTGTCAAAGTTTAATTACACTTTTATGTCTTTAGATTTCATTTTTTTCATTTTCATTCATTTTTATTTACCTCAGCTTCGCATTACACCGTGCGACAGCATTTTTCACACCGGGAAAACTCCATATGTGCGTGAAACTAGAGACCAAATATAGTAATACTGCGTACTCAGTTTTTCATTTCTACATCCTTTGTCCTTTTAAAAGTACTTCAAAATTTTAAAGGGGATAAAAAATTAAAAAAATATAAAAAATATTTAACCTCGTTACAATATGGCGATATGTATATCAAATGAAAGAGGGAAGGCTCAACAATTTAAATAAAATTGATTTTTATCTTTTTGTAAAAAGTAAAGTTAAAGTTGTAAAGTTATAAAACAGGTCCTTTAAAAATTTTAGTTTTTTATATCCTTGAAAATGTATATAGAATTTTCTTGAAAAGTAAGTATATTAAAACCCAAAATATCCTTCATCACGTGTCAAAATTTCATGACTCTAACTTTATTAGTTCGAAAGTTATTAAAAAAAGGCGGAAGCTGCAATTCTAATGAAGTACAAAAATGCGAATTTATTTGTGTATCAGTATTTTAAATAATAAAAAGATACAAAATCAATGCAGCGAGAATAATGAAATTTTGACACGTGATCAAGGGGATTTGGGGTTTTAACATACTTACTTTTCAAGAAAATTCGATTATATTTTCAAGGATATAAAGGACTAAAATTTTCAAAGGACCTTTTTCATATCCTTTTTTTACAAATAGATAAAAAATTAATTTTATTTAAATTCTTGAGCCTTTCCTCTTTCATTTGATATACATATCGCTATATTCTAACGAGGTTAATTATTTTTTATATTTTTTTTATTTTTTATCCCCTTAAAAATTTTGAAGCCGTTTTAAAAGGAAAAAGGATGTAGAAATAAAAAACTGAGTACGCAGTATTACTATGTTTGGTCTCTAGTTTCACGCCCATATAGAGCTTTTCCGGTGTGAAAAATTTTTTAAATTTTTGTCGCACGGTGTTATTATTGACTTGGATTTTCATGAATTGTTCAATACACAAAGCTGGGTCTTTTAAGTTCGAGTGAAATACTCGATGTGGTATTCACAGTCTTCACAGTCCCTCAAAAACTATGAATTTATCTTAAGCAAACACGAAAAAACAGTTCATTGCAGATATTTATGACCTGGAAAAAAAGCAAATTCATTCTAAGGAAATATAACCCGTAAGGACATTGAATACCCATTTCGTATTTCGATGGATTGCGGCAACTGCCAAGCACTGCGGTCTACTCTTTTCATGAAGAAAAATCGAATTTTAATAACTTCTATAGAACAGTTAATTAGGAGACCATTACTGGGCATTAAACACTGGGCTGAGTTTATAAAATTTGTACTCGTTTTGCGACATCTTCACGAGCTGCGGAAATGAACACTTTGGCTTTCCAGGAATGTCGACTCTGTACTTTGCGGTCAAGGCTTCTGACGCACCTGGGAAACGCAGCGGAAGTCCAAAGCTCAGTACTTCCATTTAGAGTTCGAATTGGTTCACAATGGAACAAGATTGATGGAATTCCTCACCTTAAATACAAAGGGATACATATTTATGTAGTAGAATATGATTTATAAAAATTTGCAGTACTGCTCGCTTTATCATGAAATTTGAATGGACTTACAAGTCGAGGTGGAATCGCTCCAGTGGTATCACTATGACAAACTGTCATTCTAACTTCATACTTAGCTACTTAACTAGTCTCGTTCACTGTTTATGCTTCTGATTAATTTTTATAACAAATTACAAATTTCATAATACAAAATTGCCCATTTCTGTGTACAATTTCAGAGATATCATTTATCGTAGCCACTAGGAACGTAACAACAAGATGTCACTTTTAAGCAGCAACAGTCATTCCATTTCCGAGGAAGAACTTGACGAGTAAGTTTTAAAATGACAAAAATTGTTTCAGTATTTTCGGCACGAACTGCACTTAAAAATATTTTAAGCCTCTTCGTTTCTAGTACGAATGGGAATGATTTAGAGGACGCGTACAGGTTTGAACGATCGTAATTGTTTATTGTTTTGTTAATGAATATTTACTTTGACAACTATGAGATCAACTTTTACATACATTTAATTAGCACTTTTGACCATCTGCCATGTCAGTTTGACCAATTCGACCGATTCGTTCGCGCTTCTTATTTAAATGTATCTGCTGTAGTTGTGTTTGTATATTTTGTTGCTAAGCGAATGAAAATATTTTCATATGTGTGTATGTAGTGCTTCTTTGTGGTTTCCCCGATAGCTCATCTTAAAATTTCGAATCATGATTGCATCACTCATCAATAAACGTCAAAACCAGTTTTTGGTAAAGTAATGCTGAGTAGACATACATATGTACCAGGGGCGTAGCCAAGGGGGGGGTTTAGGGTGTCAGAACCCCCCATAGCCTATAATTTGTCAACATTTTCAATCACTATGCATCGTATGTACGTTCCCACATTAGCAAAAAGGTCTTTTCATCTTTAAATATTTAAAAGAATATTAACAAAACCCTTTTTTTACCGAAACTAATTTGTTTTTTTAATAGTCATGCAGCGATTTGCATGTTCTAAAAACATGTCTAAAGAGTAGTTTAGTTCGTCGACCGGAATGTCCTTCAGGATGTCGGTACAAGCCTTTTAGATGGTTTCTACGTTCTCAAAACGCTTTTTTTCATCGGCAAATGCATTCTTTGAAAAGGTGAAATTCGCACGGTGCCACATCATGTGAAAGCAAAAAAACAGTCAAAACAAGTGTCAATAGATGGGATGGCATCCTTCGATAGCCAAATGTTCAGTTAAAATGCAATAAATTTATGCTATTGAGATGCTTAACTTTCGCCTTACTAAAGATGATCCCAGGCACTTCCGCCGCTATTTTGAGTAAAACTCACAATAAATATATAATAATTTATAAATTTTTTTCATACTTCAGTATTTAGTATCTTCCTCTGGCGATAGTTCGTATTTCGAAAAAAGGCCTAACTTTAATGATTTATTTTGGAAGATTTCTTTCCAGAGTGTTTATTGAGGTACGTTATTTATAATGAGGTACGCAAAAAAAATTTATCGTGAGTTTTAATGAAAATGGTAGCGAAAGCGCCTGGGATCACCCAGATACATTTGTATAAAAAATGACAAAATTCAAGTTTAACCCTTTTAGTGCCGGGCGAAAAAGAGGTGCCTATGCGAGAATAACCGGTCGAATTTCACAGTTTTACTAGGGTTTGGGAAAATGCTCATAAAAACCAAACGAGAAACAATATTTACATGATTCAAAAGGCAGTGTACTAAGGATGACATAGAGAATGAATAGAATTTTCGAAATCCTGTATTGCTAATTGTTGGTTTGTCAAAAACAACAATGTTTGACACAAGCGGAAAACAACGGCAATAACAAAAATGACGCTTTCAAACTGCAACTGGGACGAAATATACTGTTCAAAACAACGATCGAGGAGACACTAACTGATCCTACGTCTCGCTGCGACAATGCGACGTTATTTCGCAAGAGTCTTCAAACAGTTGTTTACATAACACGCTGCCGAAAAGTTCCGATAACGTAAACGTCCACAAAGAGTTAAAACAAACAACTATTTTTTTTATTCTCTCGTAATGAAATTAGATCATTTATAACGTATTACAAATTTATTTTGAGATAGAGTTCTCCCGCAATGCGAATAGTACAGCGCTACAAAGCGCGGGCCGATATATCGGATCTGGCACTTCTCGCTAGTGCAGCAAGAGCCGATATATCGTCCTCCGGCACTAAAAGGGTTAAACATGAACAAAATTAAAAAAAAATATTTTTTCATGTTATTGAAAATTACCTTAAAATTTGTGCAGATATTAAACATGAATATTAAAAAGATCACCCGGGTGGGTATAAGTAAAGCGAAGGTTAAATCCAATTTCAAGAATTTCAATGAAGATTTTGGCTTATCTTTTATGAATTACCGCCCAGTTTTGATCTACGGTGATCGCGGATTCAGTTGGCTAACACTTTGGTCATCATTTATGTTCTGACAATCGTTTTTAAATCGCTTTTACCACTTATGAACTCCACCACGGTATAAACAAAAATCACCATAAACTTGGTCCATCAATTTAAATGCTTCGGTTAAAGTTTAAACATTTTTAAAACAATAGTTAATATTGGATCTTTGTTCGATGCACATTTTTGTACGATGACACAAACATACTTCCACTTCAGATGCAATAACTTCGCTTTCAGTCCATCAAATTTCATGAAATTTTTACTAAAAATCAGGGAAAAGATTTAGTTTTTAATGCATTAAGTCACATAAGCCACAACAAAATGCCCTATTTGGGAAGTGCACTTTACTTTAAAAAACATGTAATACTAAACTGGCAAACAAATTTTTTTAAAACCCCCCCATGACCAAGTTCTGGCTACGCCCCTGATATGTACCTATATATTTCTTACAAATTGACACATTGATTTACGAGTACGCAAAATATACAATTAAGCTGTCAACATTTAACTGTTGGCGGCGAATACTGAGCGCTTAGTCAGCGGCAATGTCGCTGACAGTTCATTGCTCCATAAAACGTTAATGTAACTACAACAACAATTGATGTAAAAAGTAAAAAATGGATTGGGTATTGTTTAGATGAAATATGTCTAAGTTAAATCTATGTGTCGAGAAGACATTGTCATTGACATTGACATGTTGCCAGTAATTATTTAAAATCATTAGTTAACAGTCAGCCCAGAATCGTGAAAGATGGAAGAGTCTTGTGAAGGCTCCCGAGAGGAGTGAACAAAGAAAAAAGTTAACAGTCATTTTAAGGTTTGTGACAAAGTCGAAATGCCAGAACCGTTGTATGGCTGAACGGCACACGTTTGAAGTGCTAAAACCTACAGATTTACATATATTCTGTGCCATCAGTATACGAAAATCGCCATTCGAAAGACACACAAAAGAAACAAGTATATAAGAAACAAGTATATTTTTCGTTGTCGATAATTCTGTGGTCAAAAGCAATAACCGCTTAAGTCGACTTAAGAATAAATTGAGTTATGGATGCCACCATGTTCCCTTGACTGTGCTCTACGTTTGTGTAAAATCGGGGAGTTTGTAACTTTAAAATAAAAAAAGTTATTCATAAAAACCTATTCGCGTTACTACTTGTATCAAATATGCGCATAAAACTTTAAAACGAGATTGCTCGAAACAACAATTTTCGACTTAGGCGGTTATTGCTTTTGACCGCAGAGTTATTATTTTGGAGTTTTTTTTTACATTGCTTCATAACTTTTATTTATGACTTTTTTAATTTACGTTACCGATAATTTTTATTTTGAAAAAAAAATTTTTCCGTTGAATTACCATATTTTGGGTGTGAATTGATTTTTAATTGTTTAAAATTGACAAACGTAAATTAACTGCAGAAAAACAATTTCCACCAACAACTAAACAATTGAAAACAATTCATACTCAAAATGTGCTAAGGCAACGTAAAAAAAATGTCTTTCATAAAAGTTATGAAGCAACGTCAAAAAATTTTGCTTCAAATAACACTACTCGACAAAAAATGGGTTCATCGAGTGCTCCTAAAAACATAAATATTTTTTAGACTAATCTTCGGCTGCTGAACACGAAACTGAAAATCAAAAAATTTTCTTAAGAAGCGTTTTCGAAAAATCTTCGAAAAACACGATTTTCCCCTCTTATTTCAGTTATGAGCACATATCTCGTAAACCAACCATCCAACTAATACAAGTGGCCCGTCGTTCGGAAGGTAATTAACTAACCTTTCCAACGATATATAGATTTCCAAATCAGATTTGGATTTGGGGAAGTTACTGACTGAAAGTTGTAAAAAAGTGAATTTTTCGACTAATTTCAAAAATCATAAATTTTCGAATACTTTTTTTATAGATAAAATAAATGATCTCCTCTGGTTTTAAAATCTAAGATGAAAGATATATTATTTGATCAAATATTAAGTTTAACATCAATAGAATTGAAAGAAAAATAAAAAAGTTATGCTGCACGGAATGAAAACACAAACTTCTCATTTATTAAACCGTGCGAAAAATTTTTTTATTTTTCCGAGACCCATCCAAATGTTGATATAGACGTGAAACTAGAGGTCATTTATAATATCCTGGCATAGTCAGTTTTTAATTTTCTGACCCAAAGTCCTTTTTAAAGGACTTTAAATTTTTAAGGACATACACATTTCAAATATTTTTTTTAAATATTTGCGGTTGTGCAATGATGAAAATATACATATCAAATGAAAAAGGAAGATTGTCTCCTTTTAACTAAATTATCTATTTTGAATTTTCAGAACTTTGAAATAGAACAAAAATTAAATGTATGAATCTACAGACTGAGATCCAAAACATTTATGTTTTGCATACCTGACATATTTTGGTCCTGAAAGTTAAAAATATAATTATAATCAACAAAAAAACTTCATGTTGCATTGTAATAGTTACCTTGCAATTATTTTCTTAAAAAACTTATAATAGTTAAGTCCCTACATTATATATACAAGTGGATACTGGTTTTGAAATTTTAACTAAAATTTAAGACTTTTTTTCTTAAAAAACTTATAATAGTTAAGTCCCTACATTATATATACAAGTGGATACTGGTTTTGAAATTTTAACTAAAATTTAAGACTTTAAGACTTTAGTGATTTATTAAATAAAACCATTTTGCTATTTTATATGATAATTCCGAATACTCTGTGCATTCATGCATTTGCATCAACACACAAAAACCACAATGGGCTGACCATTCACTTACTTTTGTTAGCAAAATAAAAGCCAAAATTGGTTGAATTGGCGAGAAGTAGAGGCTTTCAATTTAATGACAATAAGTGCGCCACAGGTGGAATGCGTCCACAAGTGCAACAAACAAATATATTTACAAGCAATTTACAGCTACTTGCTCGTACGAGCGTAAATATCGAACGCTTGTCGATACCATTAACCTTCGGAGCCGGAGGACATGTCTCTGTCAAAAGCACTCGAGCACTCTTACATATCCCATACATGTAAAGTGGCGTAAGACCGATGTAAAGTGGCGTAAGGCCGACAGGGTTCAGATTAAAAATAGAAAAAGCAAGCGAGTAGGTAGGGGAAAGCGAGCGCAGTGCAGAGAAGCGTAACAGTGAACGCCTTGTCAAGGAGCCAGTCAATTGTTAAATTCATTTCCGTCAAATGGGCGGACAAGTAGCAAAAAAAGAAGAATAGCGTTGATTTGTGTCTTTCACAAGCGCTAAGCTACGCACACACGCACACACAAATACGCACGAACCCACTTTGATCAGATACACTGCAGTGCCGTCCATAAATATTGCATTATGTAAACATGCAGGACGTATGCGTCATGTACACTGCAAAAAATATCAATACAATTTTGTGAGAACTAGAATCAAAATGAAAGTGGAAAACAAGAATGAAGAAAAGAATGTTTTTTAAAAAGAATTAGAACAATTTTCATTAACCTTTTCAAAAAGGATTAACTCCTACGCCGAAAGAGCTAGTTACCTGAAATATAGCTCATTAGTAGAACTCTTTAGCTCAAAGTCGTTGATATTCCAAAGCAAACTTGGTTGGAAAAGTGCTATGTGAAGTGAAAAATAAGATTAACTGCCTCAAATTGCGATTTAGTGACTAAGCGTTAGTTTGTTAAATAGTTTAGTTGATGGGTTTGACTCAACACCACACACTCAAACTCAAACGACTCAAACCAGCACAAATAAAGTATTCTTTTTGTGTCAGTTTTATATTCCAGCAAACCAAACGATATCGAAACGATATAGAAACGATATCGTTAAAGCGAGAATTTTTCTCGTTTTCGAGTATTGCTAAAGTGTCTAAAATGATATCGAGAATTTCGAAAATCTCGATATCGTTGCGATATTGAAATTATCTTATCCGAGATATCGAAACGATGTTGAAAATATTGAAAATTTCGATATCATTTCGACAGCGTCATTTTTCTTGCTCTCAATAGCATTTTGGATACTATTACGAAAACTTAATTTCTTTCTGAAAATTGAAATAAAACGCATATTTTGCAGTACTCTCGCATGGCCAATCCATTATTCAAATCAAATAACGATTATAAGTACACGTAAACTCGTTTTTAAAAGCGCGCACGTTCACGAAATCACAATTTTTCGTTTGACAAAAAAATATTTCATTTGACTTGAAAATATTCAAAATCTTCAAGGCAAAAAATTCAAGCATTATCGAGATTATTTCGAGAATTTTTCGCTAAAAATTTATATTTATTTATTTATTTATTTGTTTAAAGTAATCCAGAAATTGAAATTGTTTGTAGGGATAGAACTTATTTTAATATAAGAAATATATCACTTAGTTCTTTCATATTTATTATTCTTTTCACTGAACTTAAAATCTCATCAAAGCCTAAACAATGCAAATCTGAGAAGCGTTTTTAATTGCACCAATTAATTTGACTTATTTTCCCAATAAAAATCTCCTAAATACTTTTTAGAAATGTCACCATAACCTAAAATGTTACTTAAATTTCCTGATTTGTAAAAGTGTTTTTTTCTCAGTGTACTTTCCGATACTTGCGTTATACTTATTATACAAAACAGACGCATCCTCTGTGGCGCATTTCTGACGCATTTACCGACACGTCTCTGCGGCATGAAGCGAATTACTTCTCTTGGGAGAACTTTCAAGTTGCCTCAAATAGTTTCGAATTGCTGGTATTCCATCGTTGATGCCACGAAATGCATCTGGCCTGAGTGGCACAGTCGACACCAAATGGTCGGCCATATCCCTGGCGGTCTTGTGGCTGTGCGCTTATTGGTTCAGAATGAACAAAAATCAAAATGTCAAAATGACATTTCAACATGAAAGCGCATTTTTTATTGGTGTTTAATAAGTGGGTATGAAAAGAGCCGCGCAAAAACGACTCCCTGAATAGACTCACACACACACATACACGTATATTGCATACTCAGAAAAGTAAATTACAGGACGGAATCGATATTTGCGCTCGTTAATGGTGTCGATTGAATGGTAGAATTGCTTTTATTGTTGTCAAATATTTGTTGAGTGGTTGAAAATAAAAACGTAAATAGAAAACTGAAAGGGAAGTTTAGGTGTCAGCGAGTAATGAATAATTCACTTTTTCGTGCCCCTAGAAATATACAACAAAAACGTAAACAGTATGTAAGAGTATCAGAAATAAGAAATTACGAATCGATTGAACTATTTACTGGCCTTTGGTATATAAAAAAACGCGTAGAGTTGTTAATTTGCTTCTATACATTTCATTATATAAGAATTAAGAATTAAGAAGAATTAAAAATATTGAAGTATGTTATGAAACCCAAAAATTTTAATGAATTTTTTATGATTTTTTAAATTTTAGATACTAAACCGACTTAAAATTTGTCTTTTTTTTAACCACGTTACCTTACTACAAACAAACATTACCTTATAACAAAAAAAAACAAATATGCTTTTCCGGAATGATATAAACAGGTTTGAAATGTATTTTGTTAGGATTGTGACACTTTGTAATGTAGGTTTGTAACAAAATTGTGCTCAGTAATGTAAATATGTGCATACATATTTCTAGGCGACCTCATTCATACATATTAAAGTTACCAACTGCTTTGCTTGGTTCTATTTCCCAGGCGGCTTTACTTGTGTTTACATAAAGAAATTTGGTTAAATTTGATATTTGAATTCTTACGTTTTTGATTGAGTTCTGGTTGTGCATTCCGCTGGAAAAGGATTTCTGCAAATTATTCTGCTCACTGTGGGCGACAAGTGGCAAAAATAAGATTATTTTATCTAAAAATATTATAAAATAATAACCGGCGCTTGATACTCTTTCAGGTTTTCATGGCAAATGAAATGAATGAATGTTGGCGAAGTATTTTGGTGAGTAAGTTAGGGTGTCAATTAGGCCCGTTGTGATACCACAAGTTAGATTGTTGGATGTTTTTGCGTCCCCCCGCCCTGGTAACGGACAGCAGTGATGCTGTTAGTTCTACTATGTTACCCAGGAAAGGAGCTTTAACAAGAAGTAGTAGTTTTTTTTTAGGAACGAACTAAATTTATATTAAAATTTAGATCAGTGTCCATCCAGAGATGCTTTGGAAACATTTTGATTACTGTTAGTAAAAATCCTTTGTCACTTTATTTCACAACTCGCATTTGTTTAATGCTTATCTTAAAATTTTTGAAGGATTTCAGAGTAGAAGAGTACGACAAGTAGGATAAATAGAACAATGTCATTAACAAAGGAAATAAATTAATCGATTCTTAATTAAAACGCAAGCAAGAATCCCTACTCGAAGGCCTGGCAAAACGAATGAGTTAACTTTGAATCTGCTCTAATTAAAAAATGGATTTAATATCGATTTTTAAAATTTTCCCCAAGAAGTTAAGCTACGACTTTATCACTTTTCCGGAACAAAGCTTTATTTCATAGTCTGAGATGCGGCAACGTTTTTGAAGCTTTTGGTTGGCTGGGCACACTAACTGCCAGGCTCATGTGGGCCTTTTTTCACGCCTTCGCTGACGCCGCATTTACATTTTCCATTTGCGTTCATCCAAGGACAACAATGTCGAAGGCGCGTAGGTATGCCGCCGCCACATTTTTTGGGTCAATATGTTTTCCAATGCGTTCAGTCATTTTCATATTTTGTGATAATTCTTCCTTGGCTGGAACAGTATTCTTGTAATCTTGACGAGTGCACTCGGCTCGCAGAATTCGCATTAGGTATAGTCTACAGGAAACGAACAACAATCGCGCGTGTGCGTTCCTCAGTTCAATGGTTGCTTCATTTCAATTCGAAATTTATTCATGCATTGTATATTTGCAAATATTTAATATGAGTTTAACATGCGATTTCTTCTATTGATTATTTACGGCAAATATTTCGAAGAAATCGGCGCTTACGCCACCACTAAGAATGCAATTAGTAAATATTGGAGCTGTCAGCAATTGGAACAATGCACTTGTTGAAATTTTGTTGTGTCGATCAACGCAAACCGCTTTTTGGTTTTTTTTGTCGATAAATTTAATTGCTTCCTAGAAACACGAAAACTTAATTGAATATTTATGTTATGTGTGGAAAACAAATGAGAATTCAAAAACAATTTCAAGAATTTATGTTGTGCAGTTGTTTATTATGTACAAGCAAAATGTTTTTTTTGGGTGAAATCGATACCAGCAGGAAATTGTTTTGACTAACGCTAGAAGAGAATAACAATTATTTCATTATATGTACATATTGAGTGCGAAATATGACTACTATGTATTGGATTTTCATTAATATGAATTTTGATAGGTTCTGTTTTTCAATTTAACAACCATTATTTCTTTTTTTCATTTATTTATTTAATTAATTTTTACAATAAGACGATATGTTTTTCAGTTTCAAGTTTCTTTTATTATATTCAAACATTAAAACCAATTGAGGAAAGCGTAAACATTTTTTTATACATTTTTTTATAAACATCTTTTGGTTGTAGAACCCAAAGTCCTTTATTTCCATCGTTATCAATTAAACTTATTTAATCTATAGGTACTTTTTAAGCATCTGATTTTGTCACAAAAATCTAACACAGGGGTGAGATATTTATATTTAGACTGAGATAGAGAATAGTGAGGATAGAAATGGTATAGAAAAGAGAAGTTTGGTTTGGGCGGTGTACTCTGTACATAATCTAGTTAAAAGCGGCTAGTAATTTCGACTATAACTTATGGTCCCTTTTTTTATCATCGGGCATCACAATGGGCCTTTGAAGCCTCCGAGTGTACTTGCTGAGAACCAGCAAGCCGCCTGTCTTACCTAACCTATGGTCGTTATAAGAAAATAACTCACTGTATGAATCACTCACTGTAAAACACTATATAATCAATGAAATCAAAATAATATACTCACTCAAAGCGCGGGTAGCGTGGAGAGACCAAGGAAAAAAAAAAAAAAAAAAAAAAACCTATGGTCGTTTGGTTGGTTGGGTTAAGTGATGATGTTTGAGGCACAGTGACGCACACAAGAGGGGGAGGGGGTTGCATGTTCAACCCCCCACAAATACAACAATAGATGGCGAAAAATATGGTTTCAAATGGCATTGGTCTCATATTGGGTTGTACGTAAACCCCGAGCCCCCCCCCCCCCCCCCATATGCACCATTGCTGGAACATATGTTTTGTGACAACAATTTCGGTTGAACGAATAGTTGCCTATCCACATCGAATATTGGCGTGTTTCATAATCAGCTTGAAACATAAATAAAAGCTTGCAGATCGCTTATTTCACTGCTAAGATCCCTTTGATCCCCAGTTTTACCGGACTTCTTCTTGATAAGAGAATGCACAAAGAAAGTATTGGATGGTTCCCTTTTTTATTTAGATTACCACATTACGGTTGTTGATTCCTGTATTGACTGCTTGCTATACTACGAACTTGTGACCTATTACACCGTGCGACAGCATTTTTTACACCGGGAAAAATCCATATGTGCGTGAAACTAGGGACCAAACATAGTAATACTGCGTACTCAGTTTTTCATTTCTACATCCTTTGTCCTTTTAAAAGGACTTCAAAATTTTGAAGGGGATAAAAACTAAAAAAAATATAAAAAATACTTAACCTCGTTAGAATATGGCGATATGTATATCAAATGAAAGAGGAAAGGCTCAAGAATTTAAATAAGATATGAAAAAGGTCCTTTGAAAATTTTAATCCTTTATAACCTTGAAAATTCACGTAGAATCTTCTTGAAAAGTAAGTATGTTAAAACCCAAAATCTTCTTGATCACGTGTCAAAATTACTCTAACTTTATTGGTTCGAAAGTTATTAAAAAAAGACGGAAGCTGCAATTCTAATGAAGTAAAAAAATTCTAATTTATTTGAGTATCAGTATTTTAAATAATAAAAAGATGCAAAATCAATTAAAAATGCTGTCGCACGGTGTAATCGATCATATGCAGATACACACAGGGTTGCCATAAACTCCAACATTTTTTTTTAAGTTATGACGTTCTTGCAGCGAAGGAGCGATATGTATATCATTCATAAAGTGCATATATATGCATATTTGATAAAAAAAATAAAATAGTTCATTTGTACTTTTAGTTTTACTTCGATTTCGATAAAAAAGTTTTGCGTTTTGATTAAATGAAAACTGAGATCTTAAAAGTACTAAGGCATTAAGTGTTCTGTCCTCTAATCTAGAGCGAAATTTATTGAAAATAAACCCTGTTGAAGAAAAACATCTTTCAGATTCAACACTTGTTGGTTGTAGTAAATAATTAAATAAATAATTATAAGCCTAAGACGCCCTCTATTCCCTCCATTGCAAAAAAGGTTAATTTCTTTTATCAAAGTCTCAGATAAGGAATGGTTTTGTTTTAGTTAAATTGATGTCGTTTGAACTTTCCAAAATTTTTTAATAAAGTATTACAAGTTAGCGATTTCAACTCTCTAATCCCGGAATTTTCGGGACTGGAAAATGTCCGGGATTCCGGGATTGCGATGCCTAGTATGTATATATAGAGTGACATATAACGCTCGCAGTACGCTCAAAGATAATGATTTGAATTTGAATAAATAGCATTATCGCTTTGGTACATTTGATGAGTCGAGTAGTTTACACGACAAATGCACGCGACTGGCACAAGGCTTCGAAAATTCAACCGCAATTGTGGCGTAAACATAATGACGCGATGCGGGCAGAATGACTCAAAGAAATTATTCTAGAAAGTTGACATTAGTACTCAATGAACGTGCTGTAAACAGTTGAGAGTAGTGGCGTAGGTTAGGAAGGACGGTGATGGCTTCACTGACTGCTATGCTTTGAAATCTTTGCATGGCGTCAGTAAAAAATCAATCCTCCATGTGACGAAATGTGTGCTGCACTGCTGCATGGGGCACTTCTGACGTTGTTTTGCTTGAACTTCAAGGCTCGTCAACAATCCGGAGGCGAATGTAAATGGGGCTTGCAAGCTATCGAGTGTGTGTGCAGTGCGCTGAACGGGCCAAGTGCGATGGCGAGTACGTAATGCGCCAAGCTGCACGCAGAGGTCATGCAGCGTCGTGTGCACGAGTGGCCGTTCAACGCGAATTGGAGCGGCCGGCTGTGTGCGTGCGATGTGCATGAGGCGCAATGATGCAATGGTGGCCGGGGCGGGGAGGCGGCAATTGTGTTATTGTGCACAATTGTAAATAGGACAAACGCGTGAAATGCCAAACAGGGTGTTGCACCAGCGACTGGCTCTGACATTGAGCAAACATAAGTTTGTGGTCGGCGCACGAAAACGCGCTGCGGCTGGCGTTGACTCGATCACGTATTGCCACAATACAACACAAAACGCGTGACTAGCAGAAAATCACACATTTCCAACAAAAAATTTGGGTGTCATGAAATAAAGCGGAACGTGAATAATTCATCGAAAAATCTCTTGCAATGCAGTTGCTTACTTATGAAATTTTGGCAGCATTTGGTAGATGGTATTGTGATTTTTGCTAGTTTTGGGTTCAAATTCAAGTGAAAGGCCTTTAAGTCTTGAGATTTTTATTGTATTTGCGATTCAAGCAGTTTTGTGAATAAGCATTTTGAGTGCTTAAAGCCCGAATAATGGTTCGTTTAAAGTGTTTAACTTTTTTTGCCTATTTGAAAAAGAACTAAGAAAAAAATTGTGCTTAAAATTAAAAAAAGCTTCATGAAATGATTAAAATTAAATTTTCAATAAGTAATGGACTTAACTATTTATCACATCACAAAATTAGATATCAGAAATTTGAATTCAGTAATGTTCAATCAAAGAGTTCGGCTAAAGTTCAATCAACATTCGCAAACTGTTGCATCAATCAAAATAAACTTACATTTTTTATAAACATGCAATCTGACAGATTGCAGCACTTTCATGTGCAAATGACTTTTAGAAATAGACAAATAATTCAGGCTAACTTGAACCTCTAAAAACAACGTATAAATATATGAAGAAAAGATTAAACAAATCTTCAATGATTTTATTGCAACTGTGCTTGTATTGTTGGTCCTCAACTGCAAATGTTGAGTTGAGTAAGAAAACAACTGCTTATCACGCTCAGAATTGCGTCAAATCTTTCCGTCACGAACAACAACAAAGTGTAGTCGACAAGCCCCCATTACACCCTACACTGACGTGTCACGGTATATTCACTGTGCCATAAAGTTAGTGACGCTCAGAGGAAAGTGTAGGGGTGAGCAAATATTTGTGATTAGTATTACCAGAAAATTCGATCTAGTCTGTCAACCGGCTAATCCGCACAATTTTATTAAAAATAAAATAAATACTTTTCGTTATTTTCTTATTGTTTGAAGAAAAATACCAAATCACCGATCACATTGATGATCGCGTAAAGAATTGGTTGCTGTACGATCATGATTGAGGGAGACAAATTGTAAATGAATCTATTATCTATAATCTATTATCTATATAATCTATAATCTTTAGGGTAGACAAAATTTGATCGTAAAATTTATTGCAACAAAAAATATCGTTTTGAAGTGTCTAACGAAATTTATTTTAAAAAAATTATATAGAAACTATAACTAAAAACCCAATTGGGCGTGATTCGTCCACTTTAAAGCGGGTTTGCCTCAAGAAATATGAAAATGTTGAGTTTAAGAACCATGAAACTGTTCAACTTAACCGAGATAATCTAACTGAAAATTATTAGCTGCAAATTGTGCCCAATGTTAACTCATTTTTTGTGCATAAAATATGATTTATTAAAGATTAAAAGAGATAATTTGCGTATAAACCAGTCAAGCATGACTGAAACACTTCTGAGTATTTGTTTTGTTTATTATTTGCTTATCGCAAAAATACACAAATACTTATATAATCTGCGAATCTGTGATAAAGTTTTTGCAAATCTCGTTGTATTTCCATAAATTTTATAGTATGATTAATGGCGACATGTTTTCAAGAAAACATTTCTGCATAATTCGCTAATAAAAGTCTTTAAAAGCGGCAGTCAAGTAGACAAAATACTGTGCAATGAGTTATTGTTTACATTTTCAGTTAATTCGTTCTCTCAAATAATTGTTTTGATTTCTGACTGATAATGCATTCGTCGTTTAGAGTTGTTTTTTCAAGTTTAGGCTCAGCTGCTCTTAACTATTTTTGCCGATTGTACCGGTTGAGCAAAACAATAACCGTGTTGTTGTTGTTTCACTATGATCTTTTTCTTAAAACCGTTTGCTTGTAATGTGAAAAAGAATAGTTATGCATTTTGTATGCTCCAGACTGCAAATGAATTCATCTGTTTTGTTAATTGGACTGGAATTGAATAATTTTCGCCGAGTGTAAACATATGAAAACCGGTTTTTTACTCAACTCTACTCAACCGAATTCTTATGTCCATTCATGTACCGAAGAACGGTTTGTGGTGTTGCGTGGTGGGTTTGTGCAGTATTCGATTTGTTTGACACTTCACTTTGGACGAGTATTTGTAAATAACTCAGAAAGTTGTGTCATTCCCATTCAATGTTTGCCACTCATTACGAGCACATGCTTGAATAAATTGCTTAGGGTGGCTCTTATTCGCCTAAAACATACTTGATACTTGAGTGCTTTGTGAGCTAATCAGATAAGCCAAACTTGATAGAACTATGACAACTTTTTAGGTTTGGTTTGTATTTTCAGTGAGTTGTGTAGTGTTTTTACATCCAAAAAAGGATAACAAACACGAAATTCTCTTTGTTTTCTTCTTATTCAAAATGACTGAGCCAACATCTGTGCGACTCATAGATATAACTTTGTTCATTTCGGCACTAGATTGGATTCTCACATAGTAGTACAACTACACTATCGCTCAAGTGAATTCTGCATAGAGATGAATGTCACTCAAGCCGAACCTGATCCCTTCAGTTCCCCGGGGTCAGGAACAGTGTTGCCGTTTTGGTCCAATTGGACCAAAATTAGTAGCTTCGTTTCATAAATTAAGGCTTTGGTAGGTTTGTTGTGATTTTCAAGGAATTTTGGTAGGCAACACACTGCATTAATAAATTTTCTATTAATTGTCTTATGATTTTAAAATTACTTTGTACCTTGTGAAAAAATTTTACATGCAAAAGTTCAAACATCTCTGCAGGGAAGATCTAAAGCGATTGGAGATTATAACGCCACATATAGTCGTTTCTGAAGAAAATTTGACTCTTCTTCCTTTGATTTCAAAATTTAGTGGACTGCGATCCAGATAAAATTGTAACGCAGTGAAACTAAATTTTTGTTTAACAAATTTATTTTGGTAGGTTGAGATTGATTTTATACCAATTTTGGTAAGGAAAACAATTCTTAGTGGCAACACTGGTCAGGAATACAAATTGCGTACACAATTACTTATTCTATAGACGAGTTTATTTCATGACTACTTTTCGATACATCATTGATTGATTGATTTTATTTCTTGTCACACAATATAGTTAACAGCTAAAAGGCCAAAGCTCTACTTATCCGTTAGAGCCTTACATATCATATTTTTACAATCCAATTTTGGTATAAAAATTGCTCACAAAAAGATAAAATTTAATTCAGCGAATTACCCATTGCAACATTTCTAGAAAAAAAGCTCAAATATAGACAAATGTTCTGAATGGTTTAATTAGACATTAATTTTTCCAACAATAAAAAGCAACCATTGAATAATAACGTTTTTTGCTAGTTCTGTCAATACAAAAGATAATAAAAAATCACTCAAACTTGCCTATTAATTAAAAGTTATAATAACGTTTGTTGAGCGTTAGCTAAATACCGCATTGACGGCATCCAACACCACCGAAAGCACTCAAATCGGCTGACCGAAACGAAAGTGAGTGAATGTCCACACATGAGTGTTTCTTTATAAGTGCGTTTTGGCGCGAAATCTATTCAGTTGAGTTTAAGCAACCGCCAAGTGAAAGCCGTGTCAGAGTCGGATTAATAGTGTGCAATTATTTGAAAAAAAATACTAAAACAAAATAATTCTGAACTTAAACAAACAGTTTAATTGAGTTCTTAAAAGCGTTAAACGTGAGCTTTTCAAAATCGACAAAAAATCCTTAAGAATAAATATTCGCAAACAAAAAGAATAAAAGTGAAGAAAATGCCACCAACCGGACTGGTCGCCGTCGAAACTCACAAACAGCTGCAGGACGATGATTACGACGATTACGCCAGCGAATACGATTTTCATGCGGATGTACACATTTTGACAAGGTGTGACTGCGCAGTCGAGAATGGGTGATAATGTTCTATAATGATTCCAAAGTGGCGCAGAAAATGTACTACGTACGAATGATCGCCAGCAAACTGATTTTGTAATCTCAAAAGAGAGTGTCGGGTCAAGTGCAAAGCATCGCGCGGCCTAAACATTTCTCACTTATCGCCGCACAGCACGTAAAGCAGTTTTTAATTATGACATTAAAAATTTGCCAGATCATTGGTCGAAGCGACGCGAAACATTACAGAAATAATAATTGCATAAATATTTTTTTTTGGACAATTGAATATGACACTAGTTGAATGTCTTAAATATTCCCATTAATTTAATTTTGATAATGCAAAGCGGAATGCTCGCATTATAAAAACAATTCATATTTTTAAACGCATTATAGTTTTCAAGTCACAACGCACTATAATCTTCTTCAATATTTAAATAGACTCTAAAAACGATTTATTTAAATTCTTTCCAGTGCATCCTTTCGATATGAAACGCGGTAAGCGTAATGCGTTACAATGGTTTCTTTGTCTGAATTATCAAGCCATGATATTCTAGCAATTTGTTAGACAATCATTTGGAGGATGACAAAAAAGCATACCTCAACATTTACAGAAGACTAAATTTTCAAACAAAGAATTTTTGATATGTTGCACCATCTCCATTACTTACTTAACTGGCCATAACAATCTGTTACTGGGTTATGGGCTGCCGCAAAAGTTCTCTCCAGGCGCCTTCTCCGGTTGGTCGCACCAAGAGATGATGGTGAGGCTTCAATTTGATTTTTCCACCGGAGACAGGGCCTTCCTTTTCGCATCGAACACCTTTTTTGCCGTAGCTTCGTCCTCCATACGGCCAAGCCAGCGTAGCTGCTGGATATCTACTTCTATCTCCTACTAAGTTGGAAAACCTAAGTGCGCCTTTTCTTCAACCTTCGAAATGATTTTCAGTTATTTACCACTAGCGGCTTGATAAAAATTATTCAGAAATCTAAATGACTGGAGTTGGGCTCTTCAAGGACTGTGAAAGAACTGCATCTCTACTCTTAGAAGCATCTTGCTTGTAATAATACGAGCGGCCTATTTGGGTCTTTTGCCAGTTTTTTGCCTTCATAGCCATTTTTTACAGCACTTACTAGACTGAAGGTATTTAATAAACCTTTTGTATGCATCCAAGTTCTATGAACTCGAGCAAGGAAAACTAGCTTCCTGAAAAAACGAACTGGCCAGAGTTCACCATAGAAGTGGTTTCGAAATGACGCAAAAGCTATAATTTTTGTTGGCAATCAGCGCAGTTTCTCATCGTCATGATAGCTGACCAGTTGAGAGTTCAAACCCCTCCCAAATATCTGTGTCCTGCAAAATTTTGGGTGTCAAATGTGGTTTAAACTGGTATTAGGTTCAAAAGTTGTGTACGGAACCGCTCCCAAAATAAAATCCGATGTGCGCCACTGTACCCACTGTCAGTCATTTTACAATGGAACTTTCTTATTAAGAAATTGAGAAATGGACATTAATTTTATCCTTTGACTTTATGAAACATGAATAAAGAATTTTGTGAATCTTGTATTGAATAGTTTCTTAGTTTTTTTTTCTAGTTTTTAGTTTGTTTCGTTATATGCACATTGAATTCGTATCGTAGGTAATGAAACTAGCGATATTATAAACCAGCTGGCAACGTTGTGTGCATATTTCAACAGCCGTTTCGAAAATGCAAATTTATAAATAGAAATGTTGGTATCAGTATTGGACCAATTAACTGACAGCAGGGAAAATATATTGGCACTTATTTAAATAGAATATAACAAACAATGTTTGTTATGTTCGATGGCCTTGAATGCGAAATTTCTACGTGTTATTTAGATT
The DNA here is from genome assembly GCA_964056695.1 of Melieria picta. Taxonomy (NCBI): domain Eukaryota; kingdom Metazoa; phylum Arthropoda; class Insecta; order Diptera; family Ulidiidae; genus Melieria; species Melieria picta. Next base: position 106,984,891 of record OZ057398.1, read on the forward strand.
TTATGCGCACCAGGCCTCAAAACAATTTAATATAGTCAATTTATATATATGATTTTAGATAGTGGGAAAAACAATGCAAATTTTCTTTTTAGCGAACCAGGGCGCAGGGAATACTCCAATTAAAGAGAAACAATAGTTAAAAGTGTTGGCTTAGAATAGTTGGAAATGTTGTGAGAGGGTTTAAGAGAATGAAATTGATTCCAATGAAATAGTTTCATAGATAAACGCGATGGGTTTTTATTTGCAATTTATTGGAACATGTTGTGTGGATAATTTGTTTGTCCATTTTGTTTTATTCTGGAACTGAAGAAACTTCCAAAGTTCAACTTTCAAATGAAAAATAGCCGATAAGACTATTCACAGTCCTAGGCTTCGAGAGAAGCTCAAACTGGTTCAATGAGTAAGCAGGCTTATCATCAAACTTTTTCATGTAGTATTACAATGGATCTTCATGGCCTAAGTGGACTCCGCCTAGGGCAGCCACTTCTACCTACCTTCTTTCATTTTAAGTGTTCAAGCTAAGTTTGATTGACTTATGCCTTGATTACACGTAACGAGTAGAGTGGCGAGACAGTAAGATCGTACTAGGCCGAGAGAGGTGGGTGGGCGAGTAAAAGCGAGTAGGTGTTCAAACGTATTTTAACACGTGGCGAGTCAGTATAGTTTTATAATGCACAAAATCAACTAAGCAACTTTTGCAATGAATCTCAACCGATCGAAAAGTAGCGTGTGACGCATGTCGCATGTGACGAGCGAGTCAGTGAATCGCTGCGAGAAGAAGAAACGTATAACGGTAAAGTGATACTCGGCCCAGTAGAAAATATGTGATTCTAGTGACTCTCTCGCCACTCTACTCGGTCACTGACTCGATCAACAACTCGCCTTACTGTTTAGATGAAACGAGTACTCGATCGAGTTACTGTCTCGCCACCAGTGTTGCCGCTGTAAAATTTTAAAAAGTCGCAAAAAAAGTGTCACAGCCGAAAAAAAAGTGTCATCAAGTAATTTAATCTATCTAAGTAAATATATACTTTCATTATTTTACGTTTCGAAACTTATTATTTTTAATAAATTTCTTAAGGTAATAATAAGATAATTTTCTGTGAACAAAACTGTTTCCCCCTTAAATTAATTGATGAGGGATATATTAAAAAGTCCCAATATGCACGTTTGATATTTATTATGAAAACATTTGCATTTGAAAGCATGTGCGTGATATACTTACTTATCCATTGGGAGCTATCAAAATTAATTTAGCACAAATAACTTAGGCAATGCCACAAAAAAACGCGTTAATTCAGATTAATTTTGTACATTTTTGCGGGAAAACTTTGACATAATAAAAGGGTTGCAATTAGTTTAAATGTTGCCAGAGGTGTAGTTTTTAAGTTCTTAAGTGTTACTTTTGAAAAGTGAATACTAAAAGGAAGGCATATTTTAAGTATTTTTAAACACGCAAAAATAAAAAAAATTAACTTTACGAAACAACTTTCAAAATGTACATGTAAACTTTTTGATAAAAAAAGGGGCAAAAGTCGCATGATTTTGAAGAAAAGTGTCAAAATAAGCCTATTTTCAAAAAGTCACACCAAGTGGCATTGGTCTCCAAAATGGGTCAATTTGACACTTTAGTCGCACAACGGCAACACTGCTCGCCACTCTACTCGTTACGTGAAATCAAGGCATTAGAGTGCTTAGGTTTGTGTCTCAATGAAATCCTCTTAGCTCTTACAGTGTTTGTTGGCCGTGTTGTGATAAGACTGTGATAGGAAATTTATGGAGCTCAAGAAAACTGAGAATGTGTTTGATTTACATTGTATGTAGGTTTCTGCTTGTTGGACAAAAGGATGCCGAATATCTCTTACTTCTGCAAATATCTTTTACTTCCTCTGGGGAGATGCTTGGCATACATTCCTGAAGGCAAAAGTTGAAATACTACAAACATTAGGGAAACGAAACTTCTAGCTATACTTAGTCCAATCTCTCTGCAGCCATTTATGCTGCATCTGGTACGAATTGCCAGAGAAGAAGAGATCCAGAATTTTGTTACCTCTACTGAAAAGATGCACAATTTTGCGTGCATATATAAAACTCTCTCAATTAAATTTGCGCAAACTAATATTCTGCGAAGAATCAAATTTCCAAGTGTTTTGCTAAACTGCGCAAATATGAAAACACCCCACTACACGCACATACATACATACTCTACATACATTTATTTACTTATAGGCACAGCTGTTTTATTGTCATTGTTTTTTTGGCACTCAGTTGGCGTCATGCTGTCCCGTGTGCGTCACATTTGCTGGAGGTGTGTCAACCACAACGCCCACAATAAATGTCAACATTATCTACGCGATTGTGCGTGCCGATAATACGAACCAATTGCTGCTGTTTGACAACTTTATAAAGAAAGAGCGTCATTAAAACACACTCAACCGACATTGAAATAGTCGAGAGCAATACTCGTAGTTCGAGGGTTCATTTTGATTACGCATTCGTCAATCTTTTCAGACTGTCGGGTGATCTATAAAAAATGTTTACAAACATTAATTATCCGTTGGCGTTGGTACATATGGCGCTAGTTTTATTGGTTCTATTTGTTTTTGGTTAATTCATGTTGTGATTAAATTTCGCTTAGGTTGTCATTCGTTATCGGCGACATTTATCGTTCAGTACATTCCTCGCTATCGTCAACGAAAGGTTGGAAAGCAAATGATGACTGCTCCTAAAGTTTCCCGAAGACACAAATTAACCAAGAAGAAGCCTCCCGGTGCTTTTTTTATGTGCGAACTTATCGAAATACATTGACAAATATGCGCGCCTCGAAAACGAAACGTTTGCCATCTTCTATTTCTTGCTATTTCTCGGCAATTTATCGCGCTACAGTCGCCGATTCTTAATTAGGATCTCAATTAGTTGTCGCTGTTGCGCAGCAGTGAAATAACTTTGATGATATTTTTTTGATTACACAACAATCAAACATTTAATGAACAAATGGCACCGCACTGAACCATAAATTACGCAGGAAATTCACGTTCGGTGTTGTTTGAATTCAGTATTTGACGAAGCGTTTTCACGTGATTGACGTTATCAGTTTGTGTTCAAGGTCATTGCTTGAATTGCATTTTGAGTTTTTCATTTGTATGCACACACAGCCAGCTTTATTTGTTCTTTATCGTATTTGCATTTGGATTGAATTTAATGAAGAGACAAATATAAATTACACCAATTAACTTGAAAGAGAAAATAGAACACTGTGCTAACTTGAATTTTGGTTCTTGAATGATTATGTAAATTTTTGTGTAAATTGTCTTCGCAGATATTCCGATGGCACCGTTAAGCTGCGCAACTCCAATATTGAGCTCATGGATCAGGACATACTCTATCACCTCGCATTGGGCAGTGAGAGCCACGATTTACAGGAAATGTTCGGTGATGTTAAGGTTGGTTTGCATATTTGAAAATATTTGTGTTTTTTGTTAGATGTACGGAATTATTGTACAGAATTATTGTACAAGAATTAGGTGACTGAACTGAATTCCAATGAAGACGAGACGAACACTCAAAAAGCTATTCTGACCAACTAAAACCAACCCCTATTGTAGGATTGGTCAATTTGGGTTGATTCTGTGCTGCCAAATAGCCAATTTGATTATTTTGGAAGACATTAGTACCAAAGAGCACAACTGAACTGAATTCGAACGAAAAAAGTGTTCTTTCGAGGTATTTATGGTCTTAGCACATGGAAACCATAACCAAATCAAATGGTGCAGTATTTTTAGTATGAAGGAAGTGAAGGGAGAATAACTTCTTCAGGGTCCAGGTCTGTCCCCTAATAATAATTCTCACTTCAGTCTAATCAGAAAGAAAAACAAGCCCGCAAGTACAAAAAGGCCCGTCACAAATTCGACCCGTTCCACCAAGTTCTGTAGATTTATTCAATCTTTTTGAATTTTTGCTCCAAATTGAAATTTTCGTTAGCATATTAAAACTAAAAGCAAATTTAAGTTTGAACAAAGTTTCATTTAAACTACATTAAATTTTCTTTCTGTATTTAAAATCCGTTTAATATGGAACATTTGGCAACACTTGCCAATACTTTTACGATGCGCTTGAAATTTCAATTGATTTTTTCTATTGAAATCAACAGCATAAACTTTATTATTAAAGAACAAAACGATATAACTGGTCGAAAGCATCTTTATGTAAATGAAGACAAAAATAACCTGTATCGATCAAAAGTAACTGTGAGACCTGTTTTTCATGCTAATGAAAGCGAAATTATATTTCACACGCAACAATTTGATATTTGTACAGTTATTTATGTACTTATTTGAACAGAACAGACGCCATTAATAACCAAAGTTGAATCTATGAACGGAGGTGTTTTTTTTTCTTCAAAAAATAACTTATAAAGTATTTAAAAGCATTTGAAAGTCATTTCTGAAGGTGAAATCCCAGCAACATATAATAAACGGCTAGGTTATACAACAACTTAAGAAATGCAGTGTTCTGAAGAGTAAATTTTTAAAACAATAACAACATTTATATAAAATATATCAGTTTTAAGTATGTACTACAAATTAATGACAACGGGCAATTGAGTCCAATTGAACACATTTTCCACTTTTTAGGGATTTTTCACTGACACTGGACATTACTTTTTATGACATTTTTATTTACATTCCTTCAATTTATACTCACTAGCAGGGCCCCGCGGCTTTAAAGTCAATAAGACCAATAAATCAAGTTATTCTTAACCCTTTGTTGATCCTGTCAGATTGTTATGAAAAAATACTTATCTAATTATTTTTCATTTGAAGTGCTTTCACCATATTTGAAGTCAATTGGCGCATTAAATCATGTTTCCCCATAAAACTCTTAACCCATCGTTGACCCGTCAGATTTTTATTTTCGAAAAAATAAAAAACACGTTTCAAATTATTTCTCACCAATATTGAAGTCAATAGGTCCCTTAATTCATGTTTTTTTCACAGTTTCTCCATACAAACTCGTAACCCGTCGTTGATCCCGTCAGATTGCAATTTTCGAAAAAATTAAAATCAGGTATCGAATTAGTTAACATTTGAAGTACTTTCACCAAGTTTGAAGTCAAAAAAGCGTAAAAAAATTATGTTTATTCATACAAACTTTTAACCCTTGGTTCACCCCTTTAAGTTTTGATTAAATTAAGTTTTAAATTATTTTCGATTTCAAGTGTTTTCACTAACTTTGAAGTCAATAGGCCAATCGGTTCAGGGTTTTTTCGTAGTCCCCTTAACCCATGTTTTGCCCCTTTAGACCCTGAATTTAAAAAAAGTCCCGTCTTAGCGGGGGTTCATTTTTCCAAGATGTATCTACAGTTTAGATTTCATATTTGTAGCTTTAGCGGTTTGGGCTGGGCGATGATGAATTAGTCAGTCAGTCAGTCAGTCAGTCAGGACAAACAATTATATGTATATAGATGATGATGATATAGTTAAATTATTTACCTTTGCAACTGTTCTTTATTTGCAGTTTGTTTGCATGGGCGGAACACCAAAGCGCATGGAAACCTTTGCACATTTCATGATGAATGAGATCGGTTACAAATTGCCAGCTGGTACCAAGCTCGAAGATATCAGCGCCTACTCGTACCGATACTCAATGTACAAAGTGGGTCCGGTGCTTTGCGTCAGTCACGGCATGGGAACGCCCTCTGTGAGCATATTAATGCACGAGATGATCAAACTCATGTACCACGCCAAGTGCCGCGATCCGGTCTTCATACGCATTGGCACTTGCGGCGGTATTGGAGTTGAGGGGGGCACAGTTATCATCACCGACGACGCACTCGACGGTCACATGCGCAATGCACATGAATTTGTAAGTCTCGAAGAAATTCTTTAGTTAATTTTCGATTTAAATTTTGGGTCTTTGTTGCAGACAATTCTGGGCAAAACTGTGCTGCGTCCGGCCAAATTGGATAAGAAACTGGCGCGTGAACTGAAGTCACTGGCCAGCGCTGATGATCCCTACGACACAATCATAGGCAAAACGCTTTGCACCAACGATTTTTACGAAGGTTGGCTCGAACAGTGGCATCGAGTTGTCATTGCAATTTGGCTAAAACTTTTGCTCTTCATTGTGCACAGGTCAAGGACGTCTGGACGGTGCGTTCTGCGAGTTCAGCGAGGCCGACAAAATGGAGTACTTGGAGAGTCTGCGCGCCGAGGGCGTGGTCAACATCGAAATGGAGAGCACGATTTTCGCAGCGCTAACATATCATGCGGGCATCAAGGCGGCCGTCATATGTGTGGCCCTCTTGAATCGCCTCAACGGAGATCAGGTGAGCGCTGTCGCAGCCGGGAGCCACTTAAGTATTCATGCTAACTGCTGTGCTTGTTGCAGGTTAACTCGCCCAAAGAAGTGATGTACGAGTGGCAACAACGACCGCAAATATTGGTTGCGCGCTACATACGCAAAATTCTCGCCCAGAGGGGTCAGCTGAACTCGCTCGGCAGTCACGGATCGATCAAGTCGCCGCGCCGCTTCAAGCTGGTGCAGCAGGAATCGCAGGCTCACGAATAAGTTAACAAGTTAGGAATGCAAGGCACAGCGCGGCGCGCAGATATTGCATATGTTTCGCAGATATCGCAGCGATATAACGGGACCGGTGTGATCAAATACATACGTGAGGGTGGAACGCACATCACCAGCGCACACACACACACACACACACACTCTGGGAGGCGATGCGCTAGTGGGCACAAAGTCTGAGCGTCTTTGCTGAATGGGTTGTTTTTTGATTGCAGCGAAATGTCTGCATGTGCCAATGAATATAATTGCACATGCAGGTGTATGTATGTAAATAGGAACGACACACATGCAATGCAACACGTACTCACCTGCGTATGTATTTGTTCGTACAGGAGTCTGTCTACACATCAAAAACACATATACAAGACTACGCATACATATACATACATCACGTACATATTAACATGCAAGCATAAACAGAAAGAAAAATAAGAGAAGCGCATGCAAACCAGGCTTCATCGAGCATGCCAACAACTCGTCAGAGGTCGAAAAAGTCGCCGTCAGCTGCAGTTTGCCATTTGAGCCGAGCCGAGCGAGTTGGTGTGGATCGAGAAAGCCTGGCCTAAGCTGCGCTGCATATCTGTTGCCAACTTAAATGGCGCGAACTTGAACTACCCACAACACAACAACAGCGACTCATATAGATTTTTTTAACCAAAAGCCGCATTTAATTTCTGCTATGTGCAATGCTGCAATTCGCGCATCGTTATTGTGTGTCCGTCTCGCCGAAAGTATACTCTGCGCTCGATGTACGCCAATCAGTTAGTCAGTCAGTCAGTCCGGGCAGCGTTTGCGGTCAAAGCGAATGTTTTGCTGCAGCATTTTCTGTTCAATTAATTTGCTTGTGATTTCATTATGTTTAGAACTATTGTATACGTATTTATTGTTACTGTTATCTCGAGATGATAGTTGAAAGCGACTAAGGCATCATTGTTACACAGCGTGATATGTCATCAAAGCAACAACAAAAACAACTACAACATACATTCCAGATACCATAACATGCACTCCATGTGAAACGACAAGCAAACGAAGACACTAAGTAGCTTAGTCGTATAGATAATACTTATTATACCTAGTTATATACATATAAATATATATATATACATACGCAGGCATTAAACAAGAACATTTTGAAAAAGAAATGAATCGCGTTTGTTAATTTGTAAGTTGAATTCTCAATTTTGATTCCTAAATATATTTGTGTGTATGTATTCGTGTAACTACATCTGCTACTTGTAAGATTTAATGCGTGAAGTTTAATGTTGCTAATTCTTATTGCAGTTACTCCTATTCAAGTTATTGGAATTCGCTACGAAGGACACACGTCCACATTACACACTATATTGAATAATATTTCAAGAAGATGTAATAAATTTAAATTTAATTAAACAAAATACTATTATACAAATTGAATATGATGTGCTTTTTTGTTTTAATAACTGCTTAAAAGTAAAAATTTGAAAAAGATTTCATCGACTGATGGTGTGGATTTTGTTGTTTTCAAACCTCGTCAAGTGTTAAAAATGGGTAATAAAAACTTGTCATCAGCAGAAAATCGTTAAAGCAAGCTGCTTGGCTTCTTTGTTTTCTTAATTTCTCTCTCATTTTTCCTCTTGGCTGCCATTGAATATCATTAAACGGTGATTTGCTCGACTGATGCGGATGTGGATTTTGTTGTTTCCAAACCTCGTCAAGTGTTAAAAATGGGTAATAAAAACTTGTTATCAGCAGAAAATCGTTAAAGCCAAATCTTGCTTGATCCCAACTAGGACTTGAATCAAACTTCTTGGCTTCTTCATTTTATTTTCTGATTCATTTTTCCTCTTGGTTGCCATTGAAAATCGTTAAACGGTGATTTGTTCGACTGATGCGGATGTGGATTTTGTTGTTTCTAAACTTCGTTTAGTGTTAAATATGGGTAATAAAAACTTGTTAACCCTTTCGCTATTTTGTTGCCATATGGCAACATGCTACTTTGTGGACGTCTGCATCCTCTATGGTTGCAAGAATATATTTTTTTGTTAGTCTTTGGAATGGTTTGAAGTTTTAGGAAAAATACGAAATTAATAAACTGAATATTTAAGTTTAAAGAAGAGAAGTATACACGTTTTTTGAATGGTATATCTTGACATAGTAAAGAAAGAAGAAGCAGAAAAAATTAGAGAACTTCTTAATCTGACGTTTTCTTTCAATTTAGAGACTTTTTTAAATTTTGGCTGAAGTAACTGAAGAAATATTAAAATTTTCGTTATGCGTAAAAAGTTTTATGTTTAAGGGGGTCGTCTACGTATAAAGTTTCAAAAAATCGTTATTTTTTTTTACATAATTTTCATTTGGAAGACGTGAGGAATGTTATTTTCAAAGGATTTGGGTAAACTCTCCACGATTATTGAGCTGTAGAGCATTGAGCACGCTCGCTCACGGTGTTTCCGCGCGTTCCCTGTGAACTTTAAACGCGTTTTCCCGAAAGTCGTATTTTTCTAACTTACTTGCACGATTTTAAGTAAAGTTTTACACGCATCGATTCGATTTCTTTTTTTACTTGCTCAGAAAACATGTCGCTATAGTTAGACACGAGCTTTTGACAAAATATTGTGTTTTTTTTAGTATAACAGGCAATAAACATTTGAAAAAAAAAGGGAAAAATAACTTTTCTTTCAAAAATGTCCACCATTTCGAGAGATTTTTGAATTTTACAAAAAGCTCGTGTCTAAGCATAGCTGATGTAATATCAATTATAGATTAGTTTCATTTTTTGTTGTAGGTTACGTGGTTGGCCCAAAATCTTGCAGGAAAATTGATATCAAAATTCTAATGAGGGCACGTTCAAGGTCATCCTGCACTCGAATATGTAGAAATATAATTTTTATGACCTTGCCTCTTGAAAGATTACGATTAAATAAACAAAAAACAAAAAAAAAGTGAGTGAATATCTTCTTTCGTTCCTTCGTAATAAATTTGGAAAAACAGGCTCGAAAATCAGGCCGCTACGTAGACGACCCCCTTAAGTAATTATTACAGCCGCAACGAAGTGGTTGCTCTCATAGAGAAACACTCTAAAATCAGGGTCCGAGTATAAAAATTAAAAAATGTCTAAGGGAATGTTGCTAATATAACCACATAGAAGCCTAAGACGTAAAATTTAAAATTTTAACTTTCCCCTTTTCTTATTTTTATTTTCTTTCTCATTTCTCCTCTTGGCTGCCGTTGAAAATCATTAAACATTGATTAAACGATGTTATTGTTTATTGTTATTGTTAGTTCAAAAGAATAAAAAATACTCTACTGAAGGAAGTAAAAAATCCGCCCCATAATTCAGTAAACATTTTTGTACAATTGCTCATAAAATATTTCCATAGGCAGCGAGCGTGATTTTGTACGCATCAGTGCTGCGCCGCATTTGTACAATGTGCCTGTCAAATGTGGGGGAAGTCCCACTCTATAAAATCGTTTCCTGCTATGAAAATATACGAAAATACTCAACGCAAGCATAAATATTGCCAACCAATTTAACAAAACAAAATATTAGCCCTTTGCACTCCGAACAATTTTCGACATTGGCTGTCAGCTACTCAGCGCCACTTTACGGCAGAACCGAACATGTAAAGACCCTCGTATTATTTCTTATAATTTTGGAACTAAGTAACGTATTATAATGAAATTGGTCTTATATGAATTGGTTGAGATCGAAGAATGTATATTTGCAAAAAAATCAATACTTTATTGTTTATAATATATTCACGTTTTCGTCTGCGACAAAACCCGCTAACATTTCTTGTATATATCTTAGTAATTTTACGATATCTTGATTTGATTTCTTGTGCCATTTCAAGAGAAAACTTAGGAAAACACGCTTGTCTCAAAAAGTTGCCCTGAAATAACTCAATTCCCCGTAATCATTAACAAACTTAAATGTCCCCTGAGAGGGGACTTCCGAGTGGTATGCTAGAATTACGATGTCCCCTGAGAGGGGACAGCGGAGTGCAAAGGGTTAGATAAGCTCGCAAAATTCTGACTTTATCGACATTCAATGCATTTTCAATGGCGAATGAATTTTTGTTCTTTTTATTCAAGCTTACAACTATACGAGTAGTTAACGTAGGCAGTGGTGGGACATCTATTTTATTGTGGCTCTAGAAACTTTATTGTTGCTTTCAGATAATTGATGTGTTGCTTCTTAAAGAAGAAATTTTAGAATCGAGGTTTTCATCAGTTTTTGTTCACGATTTGATTTATTGTGCAGCGTTGTCTTGCGAATCGATTCCATGTTTGATGACACACCAAAATCTGTGCAACTAATCGAATGTTTTGATTGGCGCGTTCAGAAGCATAAATGTTGGCTTGTTTAACAATAAAAGGCCCGATGAATCGAAAGACCCTAAAGATACATAAAAAACCTAAAACATTTTCTGCCTAATTCGGTATTGGGGCCCGCCACCCTCTGACTTGTGATCGAACGCATTAACCACTGCGTCGCGGCAGTTTTGATCGCAAAAGCTATATGTGCAAAGATTACCTACGTGGAATTCGAAATAATAATTCGCGTGCATGCACACACGTAGGCGTAATAAATGCACATTCTAAGAAATGCAATCGCTTGAAAGTGATAAGCCAAGTGGTAAAAGTGAGAAGTGCATGAACGCCCAGACCTTGCGATATGTGAGAGCGCAAAAAATATGATCGAATGCCATTTATGCACTCAATATAGGTTTTTGAGAGTGATTTTTTTTAATGAAAAGTGGCCCCATAAAGTCGTATGTTTTCTGTGCTCTTAGCCGACAGGAATGTGGCGCAACTAGCAACGTTAGTACCTTCAACAAGATTTTCAACTATGTTAAAAATTAATGCGTTTTACAAATGTTCTCAACTTTAAGATATTAAAACGTTGTTTTGATTATTTTTCTCAAATTCCCTTTTCAAACTGCTCTCTCTCTCTGCCCTCTAGAATTTGATCTTAAGGTCGCTATAAAGAAACAACCAACTATGAACAAATTGTATTTGAAATTTAGTGACGTCCTCTATTGAATCAATTATGCCAGAAATCATATATAGTATATATATATTTTTTTGAATCTGTTGCACCGTGTTGTTAGCGACTAACTTCTCGCTGGCTGGTTGGTTCAGATCTTTGGTTTATTTTTATCATAACGAAAGGGAGAACATAGATCTACTGTTTTCACTCTCCACTGAGCAGGAAAAGTGGGTGTTGCTAAGAGTACCTTTGGCTCTCTACATTCGTTTTTCGCTTGGTGACAGGCGTTCGCAGCAGAGCCTCGCCTTCGACAACGTACTTGTTGGCGCGTTAGTTAACTTTCAGCGCGCGCTCGTGTCAGATCGTTTGGCAAGAATCAACAAGTGGAGTAGTTTCTTTGCAAGAATCATTAAGTGTATGATTTTATTGGAACCACGTTTTTGATTGAATTTTAAATTTCATTCGCACAATTAAACCGGTCAAGCGGTCTTGAGCATTTTGTGGTCGATTACACAAATTTAGGAAGATCAATTTGTTGTTTTACTCGTACGTATGGATCCTCGTTTTCATGAGTGTGAACGAGATAAAGTTCATTTTGTTGTAATTTCATGTAAATAATTTTTGGATGATTGTGTTTTTGTTTTGCAGTTTTAATTCATTGTTTTAAGCATGTCTAACAGGTGAGTTCTAATAAGAAATTCGATAGATTTTTGTGTGTTTTCCTAAATAATAAAATAAAATACATTTATGTATAATACACTGTGATGTGTTTAAGAAAAACAAAAATGTATTATAGCTACATTAATCGGTTGAATATTGTACAGTAACTTGGAAAAACAATTTCAAATTTTTGATTAATTAGTTTAATTTTTAAATGAAAATAGAAGAAAGCATCATCTTTATTGAAGATTATATAGTTTTGTGATCAGACTTATCAGGAGAAACAACGAGAGTCATGGCAATTCATTTATCTGTTTGTCGGTCTGTCAACCTTCTGCTGTGTTTTGATAACTTTCGAAAGTGTACAGATATCGAATTTCAACCGAGTGCTGATCAAATACAACGTGAACTCCAAACCTCAAAGCAAATTTGTCATACTCGTATAACGGTATTTTAGGAAATCTAAAAGTGTTTAGAAGATTTCTTCTGTGGAAGATCTTTGCATAAGGAAATATTACACAAAACAATTATACGGTTAACGAATATTTAGAACTACTCAACCTTTTTCTGAGTCACAAATTGTGTTTTTTTACGTGTAAAACAAATAGAATATTGATAGAGATTAACACTAGAAGTAACCGCAAGTTTTCCATAACTACAACGACTACATATTATATCCGCTGATATCTCGAAAATTACACATCAACTTTGGCTAATTGTAATTGTAGAACCCTAATTGTAGAGCCCGATAAAAAAATAAAAGTCATCATAGCAAAAGTTGATAAAAATACTAAAGAAAATACAGATATTTAAAAATGAAAGACCATCAAAATTATCGTCAGGGTTTTTCTAGTGTTAAATGTCAAAGCAGCTGCCAGTTATCAATGTTTCAATCAATCCGAGCACCTGCTATGTCATTGTTCATCACTGCAAGAACGACGCACAGTGGGGTAATTGATGCCGAAAATGCCGATTAATTCACCCAGGCTATTTAAATATGAAATAACTATTAGGTTTAGTTAATCTAACATTATAAAGTAAAAAACAAATGTTTTTGGGTATACTTTAGTGGAAATTAAAAAAAAAACGGTAAAAAACTAAAATAGTTTCAAAAGACAAATTTTGCACATTTCTAATGAAAGTTAAGTTGAACAGTTTAATTGAAATATTTCATCGCCACCTCTTGCAGCCATTTCAATATCATCATTATGATCATGATTATCATCATTATAATCTTCATCATCAACATTATAAGCCTCACCATCACCATTATCATCATTCCTCATTAGTATCAACTCCATAGTTAGCAACTTTGGGCATAATATACATACGATGCACTTTTTTGTGGCAATTTTTTCACACTTGATACAATGGGATCAGAATTCAAAAAAAATCTATTAAAAATGTTTTCAATGGTATTTTTTTAGTCCACTTTCGTAAAAAATTCTCCCTCCAACACTTGCAATCTTTATTCCGTGCTTCTTAAGCTTCTTCCGACAGTTGGCCGATTGGCAACAAAGCATGCGACATGATTTGCGGTCGATGCAAAAACTATTTGTGGAAAATTGTGGGCATATTTTACCAGGAATAGCATTGTAAAAAATATTTTACAGTTTTTAATCCATAGCTGCGAATATTTTCTATTTCGATTTGATGTTCACTAGAAACAACCATAAAATGGTACGAATGTTTTGATTCAAGTCTACATCGATTTCTATTATTGATGCAGACATTTCTGCATTTTGAAAAAACAATAAAAAAAAAATAAAACATTTTGCTTACTTGTTTTCATCTAAAAAATAAATAATTTGAAAAAAATTTATTTTGCACATGTCTATTTGTTCTCATACATGAGTTCGCACACAAAAATCGAAATGCTGGAAAAGTGCGCAATATTCGCGCAACTTTTTTTTTCATAAAATGTTACTGAAATATCTAAGCTATACGCTAATGAAAACAATTTTGCTCGATCTCACAAGACTCACAACTATATGTCTACGAAAATGTCCAAAATTGGACAATTATTAAGCTTTTAAACAAAAAATCAAATAAAATACTTATAAACATTTTTTGACAAAACCAAATACACACTGCATTACTGAAATATCTGAGCATGAAGGTTGCGTAACTAATTTTTAAATACTTTTTGAAACTCACAAAAAGAAATCGTTTTGAAGTAAAGGAAAAACGCGTTTATCGCTTTTCGCACAAAAACTGAAAAGAAATGTCAACATTCACAATGCTTTGCGGGAAAACGGTAAACTATTTTGCAACAACTTTTTCACGTAGTGATGCAGAATTTTATCCACTTTAACCCGGTACCAAAAACATATTTGTATCTTTATTTTTCGTTTTTGAATTAATCGGCACTTTACTTATATATTACCCCACTGTGCGACGGTTCTAAAGTCTTCAGTCCAGGTTCTTCAATGGACTTACGGAAATGGTTGATTCACATATTACTGATCTACACAATTTCCTTGCCAAGACTAAATGGTTCCCAAAAGACCCCGTCTGAATCTAAAGGGAACCCAACAGATAGGAAAGGATCCCGGATTCAAAAATGAAGGGATTACAATGGACCCAATGGGGTCTGCGAGTGGACGTGCTTGGCGCACACTCCCTTTATTTAACCTAACCTAACCTATTAATGTTTGCTAGCCGTTTCATTCGTCATAATTTGTCATTTGATCATGGAAAGTCTCACACCTCAACAATGCTTTCTAATTAATATTTTTTTAATGGGCCTTGGAAAATAAGAACAAAATAATAGTAAAAATATTGAAGTGAATGTATTTAGTTACCACGCAGAGAATGATTCAACACAACAGATTATTACAAAGAAACCATTCACAAATATTTTTTAACTAAAAAAAAACTTCTTTCAATTCTACAATGCAATGCCTTACATTTGAATAGGTTAAGATTTAAAAATATTTTGATATTGTTAAGTGGACATGACATACCCTACAACTACTTTTTTCTGTAAACATTTGCAGATTTGTAAAGAATCCGCATCTGGCGGAAATGAAGAGTGATTATTTGTATCATTTGGCCATAAATGTGCCTGACACCAACAATACCGAAGACATTCAAGCGCGTTTTGGTGATGTTAGGGTAAGCGAAAATCTACTTAAGGAGTGCGTCGTTAAAAATTGTGACATCGAAAAATTAAAACATCTCAGCAACCACTACTCTAATTTTTGAAGTCTGGTTTTATATAACATGTCTTTTATGTAGATTTTAGAATTTATTAGAATAAAATTATAATACATTTTCAAGGGTAAAGTTTCTAACTTTTTCTGGAATACCCCTCATGAGGGCTTTCATTTTTCCTTGTTAATTTTATTACTTTATCATTTATCATCATTTTATCATTACCATTTTATCATTAAATACTCATTCAATGCTATAAATGGGCATAAACTATTCAATGACAGAGTTTTCATGGCTCACCTGAAGTTATTAGCAAAATTGCATGTCACAATTTTTAACGACGCACTCCTTAGTTTAGTATCTAAATAGAGGATCAAAGTTAGATGAAAAGGGATGAACCATTAATGCATCTTACAATTTCTACTGCAGTTGTGTTTTGACAATGTTCTCACTGAGAAAGTTTTCACTGAAAGTGTTGAGTGATTGATGTTTCTATATTTGGCAATTAGCTCGACGAAGTTAACCGCAACGGAGTGTGACTTGGCTAAATTTAGCGAAATATTTCACCCTTTCCAGTGCAAACATTGCCGAAGCACTTTCGCTCCATTTGTGTTTTAAAAATACTTCCACCGAAATAATTTCTAACCCAACTACTTAGTGGTAGATGTATCTCTCTTTCAGTTATCTTTGATCAATTTGAAATTGTTGCACAATCTATAGAATTTGTTTATTTGTAGGTTGTTTGTATGGGCGGCACTGTATCGCGCATGAAGCAGCTGGCCCACTACCTGAACAGGGAAGTTTACGGTAGTAAGAAATATGTGGAGCCGAGGGATCTGTGCGCAGAGGGTCATCGTTATGCCGTTTTCAAGGTGCATTGTCTGTGAAAATATTCTGTTGGAACTTGTACAATGGGGCGTATGCGGTGTTTTGTTGCAGGTGGGCAAAGTACTCTGTGCCAGTCATGGCGTCGGCAGCTCACCGATGAGTGTCGTTCTGCACGAGTTGATCAAGCTGGTGCACTATGCCAAATGCGATGATCCGGTATTCATAAGGGTGGGCACAAGTGGCGGCTTGAACGTGGTGCCGGGCACTGTGGTGATTACCAAGGACGCCTACAACGGGCTCTTGGCCAATGAGCATGAAATTGTTAGTAAACCATGTCTTGGAATTGAAACTTTTTATTATATTTTGAATGAATGTTTGCATTTGCAGGCCATTTTGGGTAAAAGACAAGTGCGCAAAGCATGCTTTGATGATGAACTGCGCCGAGATTTGCTCGCCTGTGCCAAAGAAGTCAATATTAGTGCAGTTGAGGGCAACACTATGTCGGCTGAATGTTTTTACGAAGGTACAGTTTGACTTGGTTAACAAGCTCTGACTTGGCCAGTCAAATGAAAGATCGTTTTTGCTGCGCTTTGTGCCATGGAGAAGTGAACAGTGAAGTGAGATTCCATTTACAATGCGCTCTTGAAATTTTTCAGGTCAGGGTCGTACTGATGGGGCTTCTTGTGGTTACTCGGATCAGGACAAAATGGACTTTCTGAAACGCGCCATTAGTCTGGGCATTAAGAATATTGAAATGGAGGCAACAATGTTTTCATCGTTGACGAGACATGTTGGCATCAGGGCGGCGGATGTCTGTGTTACGCTAATAAATCGCTTGAATGGTGATCAGGTATTGAATTCTTTAGCACACAGTAACTAACTACTAATATGTAGTTTAAGTATTCTATTACAAAGAATTCGTAAAGAGCTCTCTCGACGCACTTTTTATGCTCTCACCGATGGTGCTTTCTAATTTTAATTCTCATTATTTTCAATAATGACAGTTTAAAAGTAGATTTTCACATCTAACACAAATTTTCATGAAGAACAAAAAGTTTTAGTGTGACTTGTTTTGTACTCTTTTTTGGGTTGAAAAAATCTCAAAACCATTAGAAGTGAAATTGAATATTTTCAACTTTTCCAGGTAACCCTGCAGCCAGGCGACAAAGAAAAGTTCGAGCAGTATCTGAGCGAAATCGTTGGCCAATACGTTCGCCGTCACGTTCTGCAGCAATAATGCGCTCTGCAGCTCCGAGTCCAGCTGCATATAACAGATCCATATCTATTCCACAACGAGCGTTCCTATGCAATCATAACACGTATTTCTGTCAGTTTGTTGTATGTGCGTAAAAGTTTGTATTTTTCTGTCAATAAACGTAGTTACAGCTCTTGAAAGGCTCCTCCTAAATCTCTTCAATAAGTGTTTTGTTGCTGGCCGATTTCGAAGTGGTCGTGGGCAGTCGTAGTTCCGGTTGAAGGCTGGCACCAGTGGGCGCTGCGGGTGCCGCCAATAGTTTCTCCTTCGATTGCTTCGGCGTGTTGTTAGCGCGCAGATTACTCAACGCTTCGGCTGCGGTGGCCAGCTTGTTCTTCGTTACCCGATTCGGCATCACCAAATCGGCCAAGTCATATTCCTTGGGCTTGTTTTTCTGCTTCTCGGTGGCAGTGGCAGTGCCGGATTTGGACGGCACAGGCGCAGTCGAGCTGGGCTTTTTTGCACCCTTCGATGTGGAGGGCGTGTCCTCATGAATGCGCAGGCGCGTTGCTGTGGGCGGCGGCAGATCGCCCAGCTGTGTTCGTAGTTCGGTGATGGCCTTCAGCGCGAGCGTATTCTGCGGATCCAGTTCCAGCACGTTCTGATACAACTCGTACGACTAGAATGACAATGGACGAATAAGCGACAATTGACAGGTTAAACTAACGGTAATGGTTGTACGCAGTAGCGCACACAGGGTTTCATTTTGGGGGAGTTTTGCAAACAACTTTTGAAACCATATTTTCCATTAGCAATTTTTGTATTTGAGGGGTGTTTGAACCCCCAAAACCTTCCTTGTGTGCATACTGCATGCATACCTCGCGCTTGCGTCCGCTGCTGTAAGTGGCCTGCGCCAGCCGCAGTCGTGCTTTGATGTTGTTGGGTTCCAGTGCCAGACACTGCTGACAGTCCTCAATGGCCGCCGCATACTTTTGCATCTTCATATCTGCAAAAGAATAATGTACACCCAAAGCGCTTTAGCCACATTGGACGCACTTACTCGTCGCGGCGCGATTGTTGTGAGCGGCCGCTGCCGTCTCCGGGCTGAGACGAATGGCGCGATCGTACTCGCTGAGCGCATTTCTGAACTCTTTGGCACGAAAGTATTCGTTGCCGCGCAGTCGATACCTTAAAGCCAAAAGCCGAAAGCCGAGTGTGAAAAGCTGAAGTGAAGGGAAAGTACGCAAATGTCAATTACTCTTCGGCCAGCTTTTCGCGCTCGACATCGGTTAGTTTCATCAAGAGCTCCTGCTCCATTGTGCTGTCGCTTTGGAGTTCGCAAATTTTCGGCGGCGGCCGGGACTTTTGCAGATTCAAGCGATTCTTGCGCTCGACCTCCTCCTGCACGCGCTCCTCTGCCAGCTCCATGCGCAGTATCTCCTCGTCCGGATCGTATTTGTCCCACTTGCGGTAATCTGTCGACCGGATGCGCTCCTTGGACTTGGCCGCGGTCGAGTCGGACGTGTTGCTCTCGGACGTGGTGAGTTCCCTCTGCTCCTTGTTCTGTTTGATCGAGCCGCCTTTGCGCACGGCCGGCACGGACAGCCCGAGCAGCTCGGCCGACTTCTCGGCAGCGGCTGCCAGCTTGGAGTCTTTGGTCTTAATGTCGTGTGTCCAGTCCTGCAATGGTCGAGTTTAGCCCAAGCAACACTGCAGTATTTACCTAAGCGTTGTCATACATAAATTGGCTTCCATTCGTTCGGCGACAGCGCGTCGCGACTGCGAATTTGCTCCTCGTAGCGGAAGAGTCTGCTGTTCGGTCGCAGCTCGCGCAACTTGTCCTCTGCACACTTGGTCAGGTCTGGGTAGTAGCCTTCCTCGCCGGAGCGCAGTATTTGCACGATTTTCTCCATTTCGCGCGCATCTGTGCAGCTCGCCACATAGCCAAAGTCCAAGTGGTTCAGGGGAATCTCGTACTTCTCCAGCAGTGTTTTCTTCCGCTCCATAACTGCGTGCAAATACTGGCTACTGGCTGTTTCTTAAAATTCCACAAAAATCTCCGGTAACGTTTATTTTTATTCTGACGCACACTTTCGAACAATTTCAACAACTGCTTTGCTTTCCAATCGATCAAACAAAATTTTATGGTTGCACCTGGCAACAACAATGGGAAACAACAAAAATTGAGCCCATTCAATTTACTTGGCTGGTGCTGAGCCATTTAGTCAGGGGGACGATTCTAGCGCGTTTTCCATGCTTCGTAACATTTCTGGAACGCTTCGACTGGGATGTCCGCGAGTACCCTCGTCACGGCCGCCTGGATGTCCGTAATCGACTCAAAATGGGTTCCTTTGACCACCGATTTTGTTCTAGGGAACAAAAAAAGTCACAGGGTGACATATCGGGCGAATAAGGCGGCTGTTGCAACACGGCGATCCCTTTAGAGGCCAAATACTGGGACACGCTGAAGGCGGTGTGGCACGGCGCGTTGTCGTGATGAAGGATCCAGTTACGAGCGATGTCTGGGCGCACCCTGTTGACTCGTTTTCGCAATCTTTCGAGTACTTGGTGATAGTAGACTTGATTTACGGTTTGCCCCGTTTCGTCGTTTTTCCATTTTCGTGACGAGCACCAACACACGTCTACTCAACACGACACAGCAGGCGAACTAAACAAACTAGAGCAATGGTAAATATAGTATATCAATGGAGAGGGGAAGGATGCCGGGGAAGGCAATTTCAAGGTCGCAGGTTTACCATAAGCGCGGCAATGAAATCAGTCTCATTACTTAATTGTCATTCCTCGTATGTATTTAGGAAACTCCGTGTCTCCGGTGGAAGGATCAAGTTGAGGAAGCTTTATCATCTTTTAATGTGACCAACTGGAGAAGGCGCACAGAGGCACCTGGGGAGAACTTTTGTGACAGGCCATAACCTAGTTACGGGTCTGTAAAGTAAGTAAGTAAGTATTTAGGAAACTGGATCTACTTTAGAACCACTGTTTGGTTTATATTATTATATTATATTATTATATCTTTTTGTAATTCGATTCAAGTTTAAGACTTTTTACAAGGTGCCTACACAAACTTTTTTAAGGTTAAGTAATAACTGACTTGAACTTGCCAGTCAATTATTAGTTATTATTAATAACTAACAAAACTTATTCACATCTAGAACGATTTCAGAATAAAAAAACTAATAAAATATTATTTCTATTTTTGTTGGCAACGACTTACCTGCAAAAAACTTGTCAACAAATAAAAATTGGTCGTCATGATAATTCATTTATTTCATTGATTTTGTTTATTTATGCCAAAATTTCTCATCTATTTTATTTATAGCTCAGAGTTGCATTGTGTCTCAAGCTTTTATTTAAAAATTAGTTGTATCTCTTTTAGAATGACATACATTTAACTTGTTATGTGCAACTACTAAATTTTGGTTGTTTTTTGTTTAATATTTACAAAATGTTCTGACCGCTGCTATGAGAGTACAATTCAATTTTAGAATAATGCTAGCGAAAAATATTTGCGCTTACTTTCAACTATTGTTAGGCAATTGCCGCGAGCGTCGTAAAAATGACTCGCCTGCGGCTCTGCTGGTGTGTATGATTGGCTTGATTTTTGTTTTGTTGTTGTTGTTGTATTTAAGGGCACTCCCAGTTAAGGCTACTTTCATTCATTGAATCATTCTCGTCTCTTCACGTCACATCTTGCAGCGTGCAAAAGCGATTCACTTCACAAATCAAAACTTTGTGCAGTCTCGGCTGTGCTTAAACTAAAAGTATTTACACGAGCACAAAGTTTTTCAGGAGCACAGAGAAATGTGCAATTCTACTAAAGCGTCGGCAAGCCATGTGCCAAATGGGAAAATCTTAATGCAAGTGAAGAAAATTCAATTACTTTGTTGCTTTCTACTGAAAAGTGTCATTTGAAAGTTTCTCTTCATTAAATTCAATGTTAAATTTGTCTATTCAATTTCAATTTTAAACTTTTGAATTTAAATTTAAAATGTATTTTTCATAGCAGTTTCAATTTGCAATGTACATAACGAGTAGAGTGCAATAGTGTCTTTGAGGTTTGTTCAATTCTATTTAAAAACTAGTTTTCAATTCAAAGATATAGATTGCAGTTGATTTGTATTCATTACTTGAGGATTTGCCAAAAATGTTGCATGTTCCGGCAGTTTTAGTGTTTCTTTATTGAATATGTGTTCAGTGTTGGACAAATCGGACGATTGCAGGGTTTCCACACCCTTGAATTTGTTGTTTGGTGAGTCCATTTGTGCTTTGGGTTTAGTACAGCTTAGCTATCACTTAGCTATATATGTGTGTATATTGCTGTGAGAGTGGCAGACGTGGCGACAATGAACTCAAGTGACAATGCGGACTATTCTTAGTGCGGTACTTTCGCAGTTAGACATTTATTTTAACATAGGAACGTCACTACAGTTATTGAAAATTCAATTATTACAAAGAAGTACACATCTAAATATGCATGTAGTTGTAGCGTAAATATACAATATCATAAATACAAATTAACATTACTGAGGACCTGATCGTTTGACTTGAAAATCAAATTAAATTATTTATAATATTTATCTACACTTATTGGCTTAGTGCACTTATGTAGAGCAACTAATGATCGTTTATGTATGTATGCGTGTGTTTGTGTTGGTGGTGGTTATGTTTAGATGAATGTTTTTGTGAGAATAAGTTATTTCGATAGCAAAAAAAAACATATTTAAAATGAAAACAAAAAATGGTACAATCTTACGAGGCCAAAATACTTGCTCCAACTTAATCCAATTCAAATCATCAAGAAAGCTTCGAACAATTATGTATGCAACTTCTAATTGTATGTAAGCAAATTCACTTATATAATTATATCACTTTGTTTGCAGAATCGACTCAATTAAAGTGACTTTTACATGCCGTCATTTTCCAAGTATCTACTCGTAAACATAATTTTGTCAATTGCAAACATCAACTTAAATGTAATCGTTAAATGTGTTTCGTTACTATGTTTCGTATTTCGCAAACGCTTCACAGGCTTCCAGAGTGGCAAAATACATGAATTTCCTCATAACCCAAGTTTAAAAATACGCATTTCTTTCATCTATCTTGTGAATGCAATGAATTCGTTTGATGATTACGTACGTACAACTAAAATGCGTTGGCTTAGAATATGTTTATGTGAAATTCGCTGACGATTGCCTCGAGGAAGCTCTTCAGCTGATAGTAGGAGCGGTTGCGCCAGTAGATGTTGTTGTTCACCTGCTCCATGGCCAGCTCGATGGCCGTTTCGACGGCGGTGAGACCCAGTTTGCGTGCTTGTTCGGCGAACTGCTGCAACTGCTTCTTGTGGTAATCTTTATTCATGTACGTTGTGATGGCTTTAATCATGCCGGACAGCGTGGAGAAACCATCGCCGAAACTGAGAAAAATAAAAGCAACCAATTAAAGTATTTGAAGGTGTTGTGCATTGCATTTTTTTGATCTAGTAATCTCGTTTCTTCTGACTCACTATTCGGCAATTTCCTTAATATTTGTCTGAAGGAAATCGAAGGCAATCTCATAGCCAATGGGGTTCTCGGCTACGGCTCGGAATGCGCGCGCTCCATCTTGCTTGAGTATTCCTGAGGTTGGATTAATTGTCATATTGAGGTATCTGAAAGAAGAAGAAGCACACATTCGATTAGCCGATAAGTTGTGGGAGCTGAAGCACTCCTAAGTGCACGCACTTTGATAGCAGCCAAGGCTTCGTGGTGCAGCCGAGCGAGTTCAGAATCTGCTCCTTCTCGGAGGCGCTGGTGGTGCGCTTGTACTGCTTGTAGGCGAAATACCACTCCTGGAAGGAGCCCTCCGCCAAAGCGGTGCAGTAAATGATCGGCTTCAGATTGGGCTTGATGCTGCAATTGATCGAAACGCAAATTGAAATTACAAAGAAATCGGGCGTGTTGCAATGCATCGAGCATGCTTACGGATTCAGCTTGGCATCGGTCATCCATTCGCGGTACTTCAGATGTGCGGCCATTGTGCAACGATCGTAGTTGAATTTGCACGCCAGGCGCGCAATGCCCGCGCGGTGCTGCAGCTGTATGTGCGACTCGTTGTCCGGCTCGTTCAGGCCATAGCGATCGAAAGCGGGACGCACAATAAACTTCATGAAGGCCTGCAAGATCAAATCAATCGAATTAAGTTTGGCACGTCGGCACTACTACGCTGGCTGCTTACCCTGAACGTCTCGTAGGCCGGCTCGCGCTGCAACATGTGAATCAGGTAGTTGAGGCCATGCTGCGCCGCTTTCCACAGCAGCTCGTCGTCGACGGCGGTGAAAATTTCCATCAGGAATGTCAGCGGTATGTCGTAGGTCAGGTACTCAGCCTGGGCCAGGTGTAGTGCGTCGTCCAGCAGCTGAGCGCGCGTTATGCGCGGCAGCGTGGCGAACTTCTTCTTGAGCGCCAGCCACGACTGCATGTCGTAATTGACCCGATAGTAGCCCTGGCGATTCAAGTTGAAGTAGATCACATTCTCCGAGTTGTTGTCCGACGTGAAGACATCGCTGATCACCACTTCGCCGTCCGTCTCCGTCATCCAGTGTGTGGGTATGTTGTCGCCCTTGTGCAGCTCGTCCGTCTCGAAGGTGATCGGTATAACCCACTTGCTGTCGTCGGACAGATTCTTGGACGGCAGCAAGTAGCGATCCTGCGAGAGCACCACATCGGCATCCTGGCGCTTCACCGTCAGCACCGGGTAGCCCGGCTTCGAGATCCACGAGTCCATTATGGTCTTCACATGCAACTCTTCGGGCAGCGTTCGTTTCTCGTGGCCACGTCGCGTCATGAACTGCCACAGCTTCTCGCGGTCGGCATTCTTGTACGCGTACGACTTGAGCAGGTCCTGCGTGGCCTCACGGAAAGCCTCGGCGCCAACAATGGAGCTCAACATGCGCAGCAGAATGTTGCCCTTCGAGTAGGTGATGGGGTCGAAGATGCGGCGTATGTCATTGGTGGAGTGCACATCGAAGGAGATGGCGTGCGAACTGTTGTCGGCGTCGTGCTGCATTGACTCCTTGAACTCGTAGACGGTGTAGGTGTCCATTATTTGGTATTCGGGGTGGGCGGTGTGCAGCGCAATGTAGCTCATGTAGCTGGCAAAACCCTCCTTCAGCCACAGATCGTCCCACCACTTCGGTGTCACCAAATTACCGAACCACTGATGCGCCAACTCGTGCGCCACAATCTGAGCAACGTACTCCATGTGCTCGGAGGAGGATGCCCTGTCGAGATCCTCGGGTATGAGCAGAGCAGAGTCCCTGAAAAATTAGAGTCGTAGACAAATTAAATAGTTAAAAGGTTGTGATGGTAAAGAGGTGATAGAAATACGAGGACATATTTTTGTATTTTCAATAACAAAATAAACTACGCTGGAAATGTTCCTATAACGAAAGCTCTGACTTGATTTAAAAACTTATTGATTCATTGGTCATTGATTTTGCTATGTCTATGAAAGCTTTTCGAGACCTTCTACATATATAACACAGCACAACAAAAAACACTTTTTTTCTGTTGCATGGAGTTTTTCTACTGTTTCTTACTAATTTGGGTGCGCTGATTTCGAATCTATCCTCAGATTTTTTCTAGCAGCTCTAGTTTGTGAGATATAGGTACCGTGTAATTTTTTCAGTTTTTCCTCTACTTTCACGACTTCTTTTCCGATGCAACTTATTTTTATAAGTTTTAAAATGCCGCGGTAATTGGACCTTAAAGTCGGAAAATATGGAATTTTAAGGCGTTTTCTTTGATGGTCAAAAACATACACAATTTTCGTAAATCAATTAACGAGTTAGGTGTATAATGAAAGCCGACACATCAAACATTACAACACAGCCAAATTATTTGGCGGAATGCACATTCGCATCGAAATAATACCAAAAATGTACCATAGTCATTTTCATAATTTTTCATACATTTTCCTTAAAAAATTAGGAGCCTCAAAATATGCTCTTTTATATGTTACATTTATAGTCTGAAACACAAACAAAAAACAAAAAGATTTTGAATTGCTCTAAACAAAAAAATTAAAAACTTTGCATATTTTTAGGCTCCAAATTTTTTGAGGAAAATCTATCAAAAGTGATGAAAATGGCTATGGTACATTTTTGCTATTATTTCGATGCGAATGTGTATTCCGCTAAATAATTTGGCTGTCTTGTATTGCTTGATGTTTCTTCTTAAGATATTCATATACTTCGAAAGGTGATTTATGAAACATCTGTACAATTTTCGCCATCAGAAAAAACATCTTGAAATTCAATATTTTCCTACTTTGAAACCTTATTACAACGCCAATTTAGAACGCATAAAATTGATTAATGTCAGAAAAAATGGCATGAAATGTAAATCATGTCGATAGGATTATTGGTTCAGAAATTACAGTCGAAAACGAGAAAAAAAGCGGAAGAAAATTCAAAAAAGTGACTCGCCTTTTTTTTGCGAAAACTAGAGCTGTTACATAAACCCGGAGTATGGTTTTGAAAACAGCGTGGAAAAACGATTCAGATTCATTTAAAAAACTCCATGCAACAGACATGCTGTTGTGCAGTGTAATAGAAAGTTTCTTTAAATATATTTTAAACACAATGATTTGATATTTGTTATTTTTGTTCTAGTCTGTAAGTTTTTAGACTTTAATATTAATTTAAATAAATATTTCAACTTTTCATGTATAAAACTTTTCAAACTTAAAAATTGTTTCTACAATTCAAGTGGATCTCGATTTATGTGATTAGGAATTTTCTAGGACAACAAGCTCGCACTGTGCATGGCTGCGTCTATTGAAACCATTGTAAAATGTTTATTCGGAAATCGAATTGCCGAGAAATTCAATTCCGCAGCCAATTTACGGCCTTTTTATTACAACGCATTGTAATAACCAAAATACATTACATTGTTGAATGGGAAAAATCCAAAATTCAGGTTTGATAACATCATCAAAAAGTCATAAACTCATAAACGCTGAATGAACCCTTCATTAAAAAGATGCACATTTAATTGCTTTCATGCCTAAATACCCGCATTGTACCACAAATCATCGAGTGCATTGTCTCTTTAATTCACTGTAACCACATTCACATTGAATTTCACATAATTAAGCAACGACCCACACAGAATGATTTGATGTTGCTACTTGTTATTAATTTATGCATTTGAGCTCGAATGATTAGATTAGATAATTGAATTACCGAAAAGTGATGAGACCCCAGTTTTCCATAGCGCTAAAGCCAAAGTCCGGCACCGACACCAGATCGATTTTCGGCAATCGATTCTTTACGCCGAAATATTCTTCGAAGAAGGGCAGGAACTTGCGCACCATCGAGTAGGCGTAGTGCGTCATTTCGTTGTTCTCGGGCCGGGTCCATATTTCGACGCGTGGTATCATGTTCGCATCCAAGTCGGAATAGTGCGATTTCACCAGATTGGAAACGACAAAGGCGAACGAATATGTTGGCATTTTGGGCGTGGTCATGAAGTCATCTCTGGTATAGCCCGGACGGTGGGGTCTGAAACGAATCCAAGATATCAAATAAATATTTTTTACTTTTATGGAATATGAAAAAATCCACTCACGCGCTATGGTAGACCGGCATGTTGGACAATGCCATCGATTTGCTATTCTCACGAATAATACTGATTGTGAAATTGGCCTTCATGTCGGGCCTATCGAAGCAGGGAAAGGCGCGTCGGGCATCGATGGGCGAGAACTGGGTGCTGATCATCCATCTGAAAACGATCAAGACACATCATAGATATTTTCATTGAATGAATTGTAAAATTAGTGGACTTACTCCTGTCTGTTGGTCTCCACGTTTGTGTAGCTTGTCTTGTAGACGCCTTGTAGCGTGTCGGTGAGTTGACTCACAAAGTCCATGCTCAGAATCACTCTGAGATCCAGCTCCTTGTTCACGCCTCTTGTGATGGATACAACAAATGTGGCATTGTTCTCGTCGTACTTGCCATCGAAGTCCAACTCAATTTCGTCGCCGTTGCTGTCGTTGATGGCGCGAATGACGCGCACATTCGATATGGAAATGTTGTGCACGTCGAGCACGATTGGCAGCAGCGCTGAGATTTTGGCATCGCGTTCAATTTCAATGGCAATGCTGCCATTGTTGGAAGATGTGGCGATATTGGGCTCAATGATGATGCTGCAAATTTATTAAAATACAAAATGTAATTTTAGTTCAAAATAAATATTTTTCTAAAAAGTTGTTGCATAATGCATTAATCGAGTACAGTACCAGCAAAAACTTGGTAACCCTGTAATTTGCTACTCGAACTCTTCACATGACCATTGTGATTCATATTCGAGTTCAGCGAGCTGCCGCGCAGCAGTGAGCATCTTTCCCCCCACTCAGCCCATTTTTAAATTGTTTATTTGAAATTTTCATTGGCTGCTGCATAAACAAAAGCCTAAACCAACAAACAGTTGGCTGCTGAGTTGTGCCCCTCGTTGTTGGTAGAGTGGAAGGCTGACAATATTTCCGCGTGCAGTTGCACCGATTCTGTGTGAGAGCTAAAACCATTTGCAAACACATTTCTTATTAGAAAAATAAACACTTGGAGCTAATACTTTAAATTAAAATTACTGATTTATTTATTTTGCCTTTGGCATTTCATTTGAATGCTTCACTTGCCAACTAATGTTAAAAGCACATTTTAGTTTCAAGTACGAGTATGTTAATTAAATGTAAACTGGTTAGTTGCAAATTCCTTCAAGTATTCAGCTTGCATTGCAGAAATATGAAATATTAAACAAAGTTATCATAATAATTTCAATAGTGATGGGCAACATCTGAACCAATAAGTGAATATCATCAGTGAAATGACTGTCACACTTGATTGGTACTTGTGTACTTAAGTAGTTGTTAGTTTCTTGTGCAAATATATAAAGTCTGGAGTGGAAAAATGCCAAGCAACTGTAGAGTAGTTAACGAAGAGTTAGCAAAATGTATACTGGATTCGCTATTCGCCTTTATGAGCCGAGGAACAGTGGTAACAAAACGGCGCTAATTCGTTAATTGAACCAGAATAGGTTTGCCTGTAGTGCCCAACCGAATATTCGGTTTCGGTTTCGGCCCAAATAAGTGTTTCGGTTTGGGTTTCAGTTTCGGCCAAAAAATGCCCGAACGGCCGAAATCGAAACTTTCTAGAATATTTTTTATTTGTAGGGGGAATTCTTTGTAAGGTGCCACCCCTGCTCGATTTTGACGTTCCAGCAATCCAAGCAAAAAAAATCCTACCGTCATTTAAAGGATATATGACAACATCAATTTTAATGTGGGTTTTGAGGGATCAAACGCAATAACACGGTCTGGGTAAAAAAAAGTGCCAAATTTGGTTAAGAAAAAACTTAAAAATAAAAACTAAGATAAATATCAATGTTGGACTTAATTTTTAATGGTTTTTCATAATCCGAAATAATATCCGAGCATATCGTAACATTTATTCAATGATTTCCAAAATGGCGTGAAAATGTAAAGTACCACCTTATTTTCTTTGTAAAGTGCCACCCCTCTTTTTTCATTTTTTTGTGATCTTATATCGGTAAAATGACTTTTTATTGCTCGGAATCGTCATTAAAATGAATTTAAAGTGTTCTTAGTCAATTTTTCTCTAATCCTATCATAAGGAATAAATGAGTTCAGTTTTGTTTATTAATTTCCATATAATTACCGTTTTTTAATTTGCATTTTGCTTTCGGTCATTTTCTATTCAATTCAAATTAAATTCAATAATCTTTCATAAATTTTCTAAATCA
The DNA here is from genome assembly GCA_964056695.1 of Melieria picta. Taxonomy (NCBI): domain Eukaryota; kingdom Metazoa; phylum Arthropoda; class Insecta; order Diptera; family Ulidiidae; genus Melieria; species Melieria picta. The sequence continues at coordinate 107,014,104 of OZ057398.1, forward strand.
TGCATTTTCACTTGAAATTTCTACGTTTTTAGCGATTTTTTTAGGGGGTGGCACTTCACATTAAAAAATTTTAGGGTGTCGATTTTTAACACTTTGGGAAATTGGCTGTAAAATTAGTATTTACGAAAAATTCAGATGAGGTCCTTGGATCATAGCTCTTTAAACTCTCTTTCCAAGGTATATTAACATTGGCGATAAGTTAATTTTCTAACGAGTTATACGCAAAAAAGCCTACAAGCCGCATTACAAAGAATTCCCCTATATCTATTTTTTATTTTTAATATTTTTTGTGTAGCGAGTGAACAGCTAGTTAGTGCAGCCGAGCAGATATATAATGAAAGGATGAGAAGGATAATTTAGATGCCACCAATGTAAATAAACTTCTTTTTTAGAATATAATATTAATTTATTTAATTTTGAATATTTGCGTGTATGGTACGTAAGAGTGATTTTTTATGTTTATGTTTTACAAAAATTTATTTAAATTAATAAGTATTTATTTATTTATGTTATTTATTTGTTTGTTCTTTATTTACTTAAAATAAAATTCGTTTGTTGAAAAATGGTGATTTTGATGCTTGATGTGGTGATTTTTATTTCAACTGGAAAGTTTCGGTTCGGTTTCGGCCGAATATTAAAACCAAATTCGGTTTCGGCCGAATATTACAAAAAAAAAACCGAAATTCGGTTTCGGCCCAAAAAAGTGGTTTCGGTCGGACACTATTTGCCTGTAATTTACCGATACGCAAAAAATTGCATACGATATTTTCTAGGAATTTTGAAGTAAAATTGAAGTAGCACTGTAAATACTACTTCTAAAAATAGGCGATAATAAAAATCGCAAAACTTTTGATATAGCAATAAGCAAATCTAACAATATCTTGTAAACGCGTCTTTTATTTATTTATTTATTTAACATTGATTTAGCATACAAGATTGCTCTTTTAAATGCTACAAAAAGAGTATATTAGTAACGGTAATAATAATAAATAACATTAAACATTTTGAACTGTAATTTTTTAGAATATTTTCAATTTTAAAACATACAATTTCTTTGTACTTGTACTCTTTTTTACTAGCTACATATTTTCTAATAATTACTACTTTGCATTAATTTTCTTTATTCAGTTACCATTTCAGCTGAATATTTTAACATTATTTCCGAATCCATTCATCACATACCTACGTTTTCCTAGCACTGAAGGCTCTTATCATGTCTTGGAGATCACCAAATGATGTCAACACATCAGCAACAACTTACACAACAAATGCTTACACCTAATAAACAGCAAGCAAACAAACCCATCCAACAACGAGCCAAGGGGAGAGTAAGCGATAAACGCGCGTCTGAAGATCAATTCGAGCGCCGGCGGCCAACGTTTAAGTGCAGTGCACGAGTCAACAGCAGCGATGCCCAACAGCGATGCGTTCGCTGCACATGCGAGCAGTGGCGCTCGACTACGAATGAATGAATGAAGCCCAACCAGGCAGCATTCCGCGCGGACGGACACACTTGACGTGACATGACGTGACAGACAGTAGCCGAGTAAACAGCATCGCATGCGTTCGTGTAATTGACACACAGAGCGAAGTAATAGAAGTACAAACCAAGCAAGAACGTTGAGTTAATGCGCACAGTGCACGTAAAGTGCCTGCGGCCGCAATCGTGTCGAGAATGGAAACGTCATGCCGATAAGCTGTCGTTGGCTAATAGCGGCGAGCGCCACTGCTGGCGGCGTTGTCGCTGATGACGACCACTGGCGGTGCGCGTGCAAAGCGGTGACTTCACTTGTTGCAGCGATTAGATCATTGGAATACGATTTGATGGATGCTGCGGCTGCGCTGTGATCATGCCGCGCGGTGCATCGTCTTCCCGGCCATATGTTGCCCAACGACACTGCAAACACTTAAGAATTTACGCGCCCGATCAGGGGACCGTTTGATTTCCTGGTTCGCCAGCTGATTGCATCAATTGCGGCTAAGAGCGCAACAATAGTCGATCGGCGTGTGGCTGCTGGTGGTGTTGATTTGCGGCCAAAGCTGCTGACCGCATGCAGCGCACGCAAGATTTATGATTTATACATGTGAGGCACTTTTGTGGCGTTTGCGTGCTGCATGTGGCCGCTTCGCTTTGGCGACGTGTTTGCGCAGTGCCCACTCGCATTCACAATTACACAATTATGCGCCGTAAATTGGCCATTGATAATTGCGAAAAAATGTGATCGCCACGATTGCTGTCCGTCGTCGGCGCACAGCAGCCGGCCAGCCAGCACGTGTGCGCTCTTTCGCTGCATCGCAATTGGCAGATGGCGTTCGCTGACCAGGGATCGAATGCGGTCCAAGCGGTGCGTGGTTTGAGGAGATGCGGAGTGCGGTTGCTGGCACAAACCGCTATCCGGTTGCTGCTGCATTGATGTGCATTTTAATGGCGGATTTAATTTGGTGCGCTGACGCAGCCGGTCTGGCTGCAGTCACTTCTGTCGCACCGCTCTAACGACGCTCGTACGCGCTCGAGACACGCACGCGGCGCACAATTGCAATAATGAAATGCGTGTCTGAAATATTGACGGATTGTTTGCGCGCTCGCATTAATTCAGCCCCGAGCCATTCCAGCAATTGAGTTTTAATGGGCGTAATACGGTGGTTGATGCTGTCATAATGTGTTGTTGGGGGCGTGCATAGTTGAGTTTTGGGCGGCAAAGTGTTGCATTGGTGTGCGAGACGAGGTGGTCAGTGGTTTGAACGTTTTCTTGTGCGGCAGCTGAGAACATTACAAAATACAGTAAAGTTCGCGGCTGTTGATGGATGCGAGAATTGTGACATTTACTCATTTACTCTGTGTTTCTGAATTCTGGTGTCTGACGCAGCTCACTGAATGGTTCATCGAAACAACAAGTCAAGTTGATTCTCAACTCCAACTGCAACCAACTCCAAAGAGAGTAAAATAATCCAATTTTCTGCTCGCAATCAGCCCAAAACTATCGCTGCCTTTCAACCGGGGGTTCATAATGTGTTCGATAACACCGTGCGACAGCATTTTTCACACCGGAAAAAATCCATATGGGCGTGAAACTAGAGACCAAATATAGTAATACTGCGTACTCAGTTTTTAATTTCTACATCCTTTGTCCTTTTAAAAGGACTTCAAAATTTTGAAGGGGATAAAAAATAAAAAAAATATAAAAAATACTTAACCTCGTTAGAATATGGCGATATGTATATCAAATGAAAGAGGAAAAGCTCAAGAATTTAAATAAAATGAATTTTTTATCTATTTGTAAAAAAAGGATATGAAAAAGGTCCTTTGAAAATTTTAATCGTTTATATCCTTGAAAATTTACATAGAATTTTCTTGAAAAGTAACTATGTTAAAACCCAAAATCTCCTTGATCACGTGTAAAAATATCATTATTCTCGCTTTATTGATTTTGTATCTTTTTATTATTTAAAATACTGGTACTCAAATAAATTAGAATTTTTATACTTCATTAGAATTGCAGCTTCCGCCTTTTTTAAATAACTTTCGAATCAATAAAGTTAGAGTAATGAAATTTTGACAAGTGATCAAGGAGATTTTGGGTTTTAACATACTTACTTTTCAAGAAAATTCGATGTAAATTTTCAAAGATATATGGGATTAAATTTTTCAAAGGACCTTTTTCATATCCTTTTCTTACAAATAGATAAAAAATGAATTTTATTTTAATTCTTCAGCCTTTTCTCTTTCATTTGATATATATATCGCCATATTCTAACGAGGTTAAGTATTTTTTACATTTTTTTCAATTTTTATCCCCTTCAAAATTTTGAAGCCCTTTTAAAAGGACAAAGGATGTAGAAATAAAAAACTGAGTACGCAGTATTACTATGTTTGGTCTCTAGTTTCACGCCCATATGGATTTTTTCCAGTGTGAAACATTTTTTTAATTTTTGTCGCACGGTGTAATGGGTTGCTATGACTGCAGAGAGCTCCATGGAGTCTTTCATAAAGTCTCTGTTGCATGTCATCATGCTTAAGCAGATTAAATTCGTTATCAAATTGTTTTTACTTTACTAATTTTGAAAAATTATTCCACTTAAAACTACTTCTGCGATAATCACGCAATGCACACAACCCATTACAAATGTTCTCTTTTGAATCGATATCCATTTGCTTTTCGTGCATAATGCACCAACAGTTGCTAGCTACAATCTACAATTGTACATTCTCATCCACAGTCCCCTCATGCATAGAGCACGTCTTGGTCCTTGACCCAGTTCAACATTCAATTGGTCAAACGGAAACCGGACGCCGGACGAGGGAAAATCGAAAAGCACAGCCAAATGGGTGACGCAAGACTTGATGCCAAAGCAAAGATGTAAACAGCGCTCGACATGTGGCACTCAAGTGACACTGATTGCGGCTGTCATACACGAATTAAAAGCGGATTGCAAGGCAGCTGCAGTTTCTTGAATTTTATGCAATTTAAATCGGGCGCAAATATTTCCAGTGTCAACTGGGGCCACTTGACTTACCGATAGTGAAGCGGTCGCCAGCCCTCGTACAGCTGCAGCCGGCGATTGACGAACTTGCTGTTGTCCTCGCCGAAGAGATCGTGCTCGGGCGGCAGGCTGATGTCGCCGACGGGCGCTGCCGCCGCCGTTGGACTGTACGTCGACTTGGAGCTGGCCATGGGCATGCCGAGCATGCTGGCCGTCGCCACCGGCGTTGCGTTGAGGTGTTGGATGTTGTTGTTGGGCGGCTCGACAATGACGGTGTTGCCATTGCGGCTGCTGAAAACGAGCAGAGCGGGAAGAGCAGAAATTAATAGCTGTAGACGAAGAACTTTGTATATGAATGGAATAGATTAGTTCATAATGGATGTGCGGTCGATTGGGTGACGAAAGTGGTAGATTGCGTGTCAATTTGGCAGCCACCAATCCTTGCCGCCGCTTTGAAGCGCAACTGCACCCTTTTGCACATTGTTTGACCGTTGAGCGGCAAAACGGAAATTGTGCTCACTTCCTGTCAGGGCGCGTGGTGCCAGACAGGCCAATGTCGGCTTTGAAATGAAATTTAGGTCATCAAAGTGTGGCGCAACATTTGAACACTCGGCACAGGCACTTTTCATTTGGCAGTCGAGGCTATAACTTAATTAAAAGTGGCAGTTTAACTGACCAGAGGCGAAAGTGAATGAAAAGTGTGCTTCAAAGGAAACACACCCAGCGCTCGCGAGTATTTTTGTGGTAAATAACAGTTGGCGCTCGGACTCCAAATGGCGTGTCATTCTCAAATGGGCACTTAATTCGGCCGCATTATGATGAAGCATACATGTGTCATTTTGAATTTTCAAATCTGCGCCAAATCAAATGCAAAAAGCTTTGAATTGGAAGAGTGGCAACGAAATGTGGCGCATGATTTGAAATTTATTTAATGAATCATAGTAAATGTTGCTAAAGTAATTATGGTTTCTTTGTTTGAATGATTGCATTGAATAATCGAATGAAATTGTGTTGTTGAAAATGTGCTGAAGTCATGACTTACCCAATTTTTGTCACCGTATTCACTGTCACAAAATATGTAATCAATATGCTGAAAATTAAGGCCAAAATTGCAATAATAGCTGTGAATGTGGCGCATGTCTTTGTCACATAAATGCCCGACGGCGGCCCATTGAATACATATTTTTGTCCATTTTTAGTCTTTAGCTGGCCACCTGGAAATTAAAAATAAATTATTAAGGTGGATATTGGAACAATTCAAGTTGAATTAAAAATAATATTGAAAAAAAGAATGATTTCATAACATAGTTAAATAAACAAAATTTCAAGGCGAAATAGATTTTTATAGGTTAGGATTATGTGTTAAAGATTATAGTAAAAATTTTACTGTGATCTGTAGTTTCATACATTTATCAATTTGCGTACGGTGTGATATGAAATCTCAAAACTTTTGAAAAGTGCATGAATACTGTTAAGATTCGGGTATTTTTCGAAAGATTCCTTATTTTCATACTTTTTTATGATTGTTTTACTTGTTGTGTGATCTTGTATATTTCGATATAGTACTTTTGAATTGGTACTGAAACAGATTCCAATTCGATATTAAGTATTTTGCTTTCTAAAGTGACTTTCTATTAGTAACCATTTGATTCTAAGAAAAAGTACTTAATAATTTTCAGAACTAATTGCAAGTATTCATTCTAGATCGGATAAATTTTGATACTGATTACGTCGATACTGTTTAAGTTTTGATTCGATATTGAGGTATACTAAAAAAAATTAGTTCAGTTAATTAGTAACGAATCAATACTAAAAAAAGTACTATTGATCCATACTTAAGTGTAGGAAACTATTCAATGCTTTATAATTTTCGGTGTAGTTGAACTATCCATTCAAAACTGAATACTGTTTGATCTTTGACTTCTCAAAACATACTCAAAGAATAACTGACTGAAACTGATCGCATCGATCAGTACAGGAAACGATTTGGTGTTGTATAATTAAAAGTCCTGTCGTCAGAGAGAAAAACTAAAAACGCAGTTTTACTATATTGGTCCTCTAGTTTTGAGAGTATATCGACTTGTTTGTGTGTTTTAAAATTTTTGCAGAATATAATTATTGACTTTAAAATGTATACTTAATACTGACTACAAGTAGATATCGATTTGATAATAAGCACTTTTGATTGTTTCACTTCTGAAAAATGCTCGATACTAGTGCAAGAAGATTCGAATATTCATGCTATACTGAGTACTTTTTGTTACAAAAAGTTATTCGTTACCTTACGAAACAGAACAGAAGTATCGATTCGAGTACCTTAATACTAGGAAGACCGCAAGTTTTCCATACCTACAAAGGCAACATATCATATCCGCTGATATCTCAAAAAGTACATATCGGATTTGGCTAATTTTTCACAAAATAAAATTAAAAAAATAAAAATAATTCACGATAAAAAAATAAAAATCACCAAAGTAAAAGTTGATAGAGATACTAAAGAAAGTACAAATATTTAAAATAAAAAACCGTCAAAATTACCGCAATGGTCTTTCTAGTGTTAAAGTTGAAAGTACTCAAAATCGATGCTTTCCAGTACCGCAAATTCTTTTGCGATTCGAATACCCACTACGTAAGTGTCAATAATTTCCAACATTGGTTACAATAGTTTTACATCATTTAGCCATCAATTGTAGTTTATAATTACCATTTATTGTATAAAGAATTTTCTCAATTGTGGGGACAATTAAAACTGCATTCCACTTTTCCACTTTTTTTAAATATTGGAAATAAATATTTAAAGCTGTTGGTGTCGCTCATAATTGCTCAATCAATGTTAATTAAAACTTGTATGCAGCACATTTAAAAAAAATTTAAATGTGTAAGTGTGCATTGACAACTGAATGGCTGCGATTTGCAAAGTTGGCATTTTTTGGCGTTAATTGGTGTTTGATAGAGATGCGACATAATGCTATAAATTTTCAATTTGTGCGTTTCCTACTAAATTGCTTTCAATTTAGCCCAAAAACAAGCAACAGAACATAGAAGTGCGAGCGACTGTGATGGCTGAAGTGCAATGCTGAAATTTCTCACTTATTGAAAGCATCATAAAACGTTGCTGTTTATTATTTCGCAATGCAGAGTGTGTCAAAATTGTGTGACACAGCTGTTGATGAGAGTAATGGATTCAATTAAAAAGCAATGCGGAATCGTTTGTTGTTAACGAGAAGGCTAATCACTAGTTGCGATATTAATTGGGGTTTGCTTGAAGCGTTTGTAGGATTTTGCAATGAAATTCGACAGCTTCTGGTGAGCTGTTACTTGTTCTCGGAATATGACATCAATTTAAAAAGTTTTGATACTTGACCCTTACACAACTCTAAACCACAAAAGTGTCTTAAGTTTAAGATTTCAGTTAAGTTAATAAGAACCAAGAGTAATCTGCTGCTTCATCTAAAAGTAAAAAAACACATTCTGCGAGCACACTACATGCTGTACACTGTTCTTGTCGGTTTTGCAAAGCTTTCCATTTTAATACCACACCAAAAAACTGTACAGAGTTTTCCATTTGAGTGAGATTTTTAATGTAGCACGTAGCTAAGTACTTAAGCACGTCAACTTCGTTAGTTATTGCAGTCGCGATCGAGCTGTGCAGACGTGCTGTGCATTGCTAATTGCCTGTGCAGCCGCTTCAGCAGATCGACAATCTGCATTTATCGTATTTTCCCGCATGACAAATGCAGCTCCGGAGGCAATGAAAACCACCAGAGAGTTCTTTTTTATTTAGTTTTTATGGAACACGAGGTCGGTTTTGATGAATTTAATTTGTTCTTGCATGGTGTTGAGTTGTGATTGTAGCGTAAACAGGTCAACAGCGATGGGAAGCAGCGAATGCTAAAACTTCAATTTAAATGCAAAAGTTAGAATCCAATTTAAAATGGGTCAATAGAAGTGATTTATAGGACAGGCACACCACATTAACACATTCCTTTAGTTTATTTTTGAACCAAAGGCAAACAAAATTGTGTGCACATTTAGATATTTAGGTACAGTGGCGCATACAGCCTGGGTTTTGGGGATTCAAAACCCCCCAATACAACAATTGCTGGGAAGACGCCAGACGCCCTTCCCGGATATAAACGAAAATTTATAAAAAAATTTTGTTCAGTACTCAAAACTATGTACAATAACATATAAAAAATTTTTTAATGTGGAATAAAAATTTGTATGAAAAAAAAATTACTTAAAAATATGGTCGATTCTACCTGACTACCCCCTTAAAGATGGCGGCTTAGTGCCCCTTACTGAGACTTTTAAAACATCATATCTCTTAACTCAAATGTCAGAAAGGAATAATTTTTACGTCAAATGAAAGCTAATGATATGAAGTTGAAGAAACAATATCCGTTTTTGAAAAATTTTATGAAAAAGGATATGGAGGGCCTGTGCTTTTGTCAAAAAACTGTCCCTTTAATCTATAACATGCAGATGATTTCTAACTAAGTTTCTTTTTTAAGGCCTAGAAACTGTCAAGCTCGCTTTGGGTGCAGCTAGACTTGTTTTGGGTCTGTATTGCCTGTGTTTCTGGTGCTCGATCCAAGAATTATGGGTTATTTTAGTACTATTTCATTTGTTTGATATTTCAACATGTTATTTGGTTTCTGTACAATTGGTCGCCACATAGAGCTTAGCACCGTCCAGCGTTGAGCGACACTCCATTTGCGCCACAACTGCAGCAGTTGCTTTGATCTCGCAGAGACCCAAAGAAAACCGCAGCCAGACACGATTTTTCCAACGAAATGATGCGCTTTGCACTGTGACGCTGCATTTTCCATAGAATTCAAAAGTTAAAAGTCTAAAGACTTTAATGGTAATGGTTTTTGACTTGTGAACACATGTCTTATGTGTTGCATCAAATTTGAAAACTGATTGAATTTCGGGGCGATTGTTTGGCAGAGCAGCGGCGCGTTGGCGAGGCACTGCGCCCGCTGTGCGGCCACAATAACTAATCGAAAATTGAAATGAAGTTGCCAACGCTAATTAGTCGGTGAACAGTGGCCCATGTCGACGAAATTTATTGCGCTTCGATGAATAAATCAAAATAATGGCGCTGCGCATCACGACAGAGCTACTACGAATATGGACAAAGTGATTGACGCGCCGCGGTCGGTGGAATTTTAATTTTCTATTCTATTTGTCTCTTCAAAAATTTATCACTTTTCAGTTTTCTTTATGATGTGGTGAGAAAAACTGCATGAAAACTGGGAATAATTCGAAAAAGCTTTAGGCATAAACTGTTGTACCGATGGCGAATTGACCGCACGTGGGAGCTCATCTGGAGGTGACGCTGTGGTGCTTATTGCTCGGAACGCCCCCGCTCCATGTGTACTGGATTTCATAGGATTCGAGGAGGCGTGCAATGTTAGACAACCAACGTAGACGTCATTGAAGGTGAATTCATGAGAATGAAATTAAAAGTAAACAACATGAACCGCGCGGATCAGTGAGCGGTGTGGTGGGTGAGGTGGGCTGATATGAGTTATGTCGGTTTATGACAGCGTCAACTCGGACAATATTAGTTTAGATTCAGATCGATATATGCAGACTAATTTAATGTCAATTGAACGTTCTGTTTGATTGGCATTGAGTCAATTCCAATGACATTTTCTTTAATTATATGGAATTCATTCAATCCATTTCATGCAGAACAGCACTGCGATAACTTAGTTTTTTATAACTTTAAATTTGTATCGAATGAATTAATTTTGTCTGGTTTTCAGCAAAAAAAAACTCAAACTTTATGTAGTCAATTCGCAATTTTGTCACCTTTCCTAAAGCTAGTTTTGATGTGTGGAAGCAATATTTGCTTAAGAAATAATTGTAAAGTTAAAGCTAGGCTTGTTAGGTTCTAAAACTCTTCTTGGGATGGTAGAAATGGAAGTTTACTTTTAGTTGACTAAATTTCTTAAAAACTAATAGAGATATTACAATTATCTAAAAAAACTCATATTTTTGCTATATGCGGGTTTTTAAAGTTTTCGATGAAGGGTTTTAAAATGTCCTTTGTTCAAAAGACCAAAATGTCTTGTACACTTTTACTAAACTTTTACGCAAATAATTTAATTAGTTTGTCTTTAAATGTTTAAAATCTCATTTACAACAAGTCCGCTTTTTAATCACAAGAAATGAGTACGCTTTTTCGCAAAATATTCTTTAAAAAAAATATCCTTAAATACCACTGAAGAATCCGTGTAATTGTAAGCAATATGTGACGCACATACCCGTAAACTTTTCCTTGGTATAAAATTCAAAATGAAAACGATCCTTGAAATCTTTGGCATCGTTTAGATCGAAATTTCGTATTTTCTCAACGAGTTCGCGCCAAGGAGCCGGAGCCGTGTGGTTGGCGATCGCAATTGGGCCTGGAGTCGGTGACATTGGGGATGATGATGATGAGGATGGCGTTGGGAGTTGAATTTGTGATGATGTTGTTGTTGTTGCTTTTGTGGATGATGATTGTTTTGCCAATAGTGGATTTTGAAAATTTGCAGTATTAGCATTAGAATTTATGATAGCTGAAAGTAGTATGAAGGGGTAAAATTTTGAAAACAAAGTGAATGATTATGGAATTTGCCAAAAAGTGTCAAGTGGAAAGGAGTTTGAGATTTTGCGTTAAGTTAGAATTTCCAGTCACAAGAATCCAGTGAAAGAGTGTTAGTACTTAAAGTGGAAAAAAGTGTGTTTGTGTCAGGTGCAAAGCGTGCTGGGAAAACATGGATTGGTGTTCATAGCGAAATTCAAAGTTTTGCTAAAGCTTTCAGTAATTAAATTGCAGCGGGAGAGGAGAAGATGAAGAATGCACTTCATTGAATATGCAAAACGGCAGAAGGTGGCGCTGTCATAAGCGACGCCAACAAGTCGAAAGAGTGTTGGGTTTGTTTGTTTTGTCTGCAGTGGCTGGAAATCAAGCAATTATAAAGCTGTCAAGTGCACCATTAGTCGCTTCTCATAACGCACAACGATTGTAAACATCCGCCTAGCCACAAACGCTAACACACACACACACATACACATGCATAATGATTAATTGTTCAAATGTGAGTAGTGCACGATTGACAATAAAAATGCGCAATTGCGAATTGAAAGTTGCAGATGCAGCGCGATGCAATCAGCGAAGCTGCACCTGAACGCTCGCCGCTGCTGCTTTGAGTGCGGAACAAAGCCTGCAAATCAATTGAATTTCAATTAGACACAAACTGGACCACACACACACACGCAGACACGTACAGAGGCATGTGACGGCGCCACGTGTCATGCAACAGGCCCGCATGCGATGTCATTCAAACGTCACTAAAGCCGCAAATGTCAATTGTCAATCATTCGCACTGATCGCTGCACAGATTCTACCAGATCTATGCTAATTGTTGTTGTTGCAGTTGCAGTTGCAGCTTGTCTGTCAGTGCAAAAAGTTCAACATCTATTACAAAGAAGCCTTAGAAGCCTTCGAAAAAAGCGATCCGAATGAAATGAATTGTAAATGCGGCGCCCAATTGGCGTGCTTGAAAAATTCGAATGCGCCCCGCTATTTTTAAATAAATTCTTCAGTATTTTTAAATGCTACAAAATGCCATTTGAGCGTAATGTCTATCGCCGATCCTCACACGCTGCCACTTATCCACATACATATGTACGTATGTATATGTATGAGTCAATAATTCGCAACTATGAAATACCACAAGGCGGAAAATTGCCACATTATTGCGGCCCATTTGCAGTCTTTATGCGATTGCAATAAAATTGGAAATTTCGCTATGAATTTCAATGTTTTTAGCGGCCAGTGAAAATTGTGTGAAAATAATTTGAAAAGCTGATACAGTCGATGTGAGTTGTTGCCTAATTTTTTTTATAATATAAGTATCTTTCTATATATTTTTAATTATTTGCAAAAGTTCGAATGCAAATATTCTTTACAATTGAAAACATGGCAAAGTTCTTCCAAGTGAATGTCGAGTATTTTAAGTAGATGTTTTAATTACTTAACCCTTTCGACCCCGAATTTTACCCTGTGTCTTGATATTAATTTTTGGTATTTAAATCATGAAACACTTGCCTAAGAAGTGTGCACACGACATTTGCAATCGCCACGCTTCTTTGTTAGAGTTCTAGAGCTAGTTTACTTTTGTACAATGTTAGCTTAAAACGGGTTAAATAAATTTTTTATCAATATTTTTTAATTACAAAAAAATTATATAATATTTATGGAAAAATACAAAATTATCACTTTTTGATTTTATTTAAACATTATTAAAGAAACAGGGTTTTGATCAGACGCGCCAAATTCGTAGACTTCAATTAGAACACAAACTTTCCCTGATATCGTTGCAAATTATTGGAAATTATTTTGGGGATAACAGTAAAATTTTTGTAATTTGTTTTGAATTCACTTCTAAAAATATTAATTCGTTGGTGCCTACTTAAATTAAACCCATAACTCAATCGTAGCTTTTGCTATAAGATGACAAATAGGTGAAGTTGCTCTCAAGCAACTTTGGGGTCGAAAGAGTTAAAAAAGGCTGAACTTGATTCAATAAAACTCGAGTAATCACTTGTTTCAAGTTAACCCTTTCGCTACAGATTTTTACTTGTGAAAGCTAAAATTTTAAATTTGACGTTTAAGTCTTCTCTGTGGTTATATCAACAACATTCCATAATATTTTTTTTTAAATTTTTACTACTGAACCCTGTTTTTTATAAGTTGTCAGATGACAGCAACCATATTGTTTAGGCTGTAATCAGTACTTAAACATACAATTTGTTAAGCATAACTAAAAATCTAATATTTCTTCATTTACATTAGCAAAAATTAATAAAAAAAATATATCTGAATTTGGAGTAAAAAGTAAATTGAAAAATGCCTCATACATTTTTCTGCTTGTTCTTTTTTGCACTATGTAAAGATATAACATTATAAAAACATGCATACTTCTCTTCTTTAAATTTAAATATTCAGTTTATTAATTTCGTATTATTCCTTAAACTTCAAACTATTCTAAGGACCATCAAAAAAATGTATTCTAGAAACCATAGAGGGATCAAATGTCCACAAAGTAGCATGTTGCCATATGGCAATAAAATAGCGAAAGGGTTAACAGTTCTACAGCAAATACAGTTTTTGTAGGCGACTCCCATTCAGAAAGTGCTAGTAAAACCTTACACAGTAATTGAAATACTTTTTTCAGACCTGAGTTTCGGTGGATATTAGAAAATTGCTGCGAAACAGGATCAACTGCAGCAACGCCGAGTACTCTTGTTCACTTTTTAGGAGGACAACTCGACTGAAATTGTCTCTAAGCGGTAAGAAATACAACAAAGGAACTCATTGGGGCATTGGTGGTCTTGGTGACTCAAAGCTTATTGGTTCATTCAGCAATATTTGCAGATGCTGCAAAGAAGGGGACAAGAGAGTTCGACACGGTGCAGTACTTTTCACGTCGCTGTGCGGTTCTTCTGGACTGCTAACTTCACACTTTGCAGTTAAGGTTCCTGAAGAATCTAACAAATGCATATAAAATTGAACACTTGTTGGGGTGCGGTTCTTCTGGACTGCTGACTTCACACTTTGCAGTTAGAGTTTCAGAAGATCCTGACAAAGGCATTGCAATCGCTGACTTTGCATTGGCAGTTAAGGTTCCTGAAGTTTCTGACAAACTTATTGGGAGTTGAACCATTGTTAGATATAACACAGTGAATCATAAGCTCGAGTTGGTTTACTTTGGAATAATTTTTACGTCTATTTCCTCTTCTTTACCTTGGCTTGGGAATGTCTGTCGTATGGACGATAAAGCTACGGCGAAAAAGGTGTTCGATGCGGTAGTTGGAGGTCGACGACGAAAAGGGAGGCCGTGTCTTCGGTGGAAGGATCAAGTTGAGGACGCTCCATCATCTCTTGGTGTGACTAACTGGAGAAGGCATGAACAAAGCAGAGGCGTCTAGAGAGAGCTTTTGCGGCAGGCCGTAACCCGGTAACGGGTTTTTATGGCCAGTAAGTAAGTTTATGACGGTATGGCATGACAATAAGCAGTCTTGGTCTTCAAGTGGAAGTGTGGCATACGAGGTGTGACAATTAAGTAATGAGACTGATTTTATTGCCGCGCTTGTGGTAAACCGACGGCTTGAAATTCCCTTCCCCGGCATCCTTCCCCTCTCCATTGATATATTTACCATCGCTCTAGCTTGTCTAGTTCGCCTGCTGTGTCGTGTTGAGTAGACGTGTGTTGGTGGTGCTCGTCACGAAAATGGAGAAACGATGATTATTGCCTTTTTTTGATAGCCGAGGAATCCTCCACAAAGAATTTGTTCCATCGAAAGATTGCGAAAACGAGTCAACAGGGTGCGCCCAGACATCGCACGTAACTGGATCCTTCATCACGACAACGCGCCGTGCCACACCGCCCTCAGCGTGTCCCAGTATTTGGCCTCTAAAGGGATCGCCGTGTTGCAATAGCCGCCTTATTCGCCCGATATGTCACCCTGTGACTTTTTTTGTTCCCTAGAACAAAATCGGTGGTCAAAGGAACCCATTTTGAGTTGATTACGGACATCCAAGCGGCCGTGACGAGGGTACTCGCGGACATCCCAGTCGAAGCGTTCCAGAAATGTTACGAAGCATGAAAAACGCGCTGGAATCGTTGTATAGCTGCCCAAGGGGACTACTTTGAAGGGGATGGCAGAGTTGTAGAATAATTTTTAAATATACGGTTTTTATGGAATCAGTCTCATTACTTAATTGTCACACCTCGTATACTTTAGACATCGTTTTTAAGCAAATATGTTCTCATATGTTAAATAATGTTGCTTCTGATTGCAGTAATTGGTGTTGATTAGTGCATTAATTGGGCTCAAACCTGGCATATATTTCAATGAATTAACGGCCTTTAATGCCGGGCTTCTCATTTAAAAAAATTGATTTTTAAAATGCAAAACATTGAGACTTTTTTGGTCTTACGGCACCAAAACCTTGCACGTTTTTCTTTCAAAATAATGTTTAATAAAAAACATTTTTTTACACATATTCGCCGTAGAAGATCGTAGCGATTCAAGCTGGTTAAATTTAAAACACAAACAAATGCTTGTTCCGAAAGAAACACATTGAACACATCTTTCAATGAGCCATGTTAAATGGCACAATTTATCGCATTCGATATGCGTTTAAAAACGATTTCAGTTGCGTTTATTGATGTGAAACACAACAAAGTTTGTTCTCATGTGGCGCTTTGAATGGTCACGGGGGCAGGGACGCGCCACAGCTTATGTCATTCGCATGTTCACGACTTGTACCATGAACTGGAAGATCACATTACGCACTTTGAGACGCCTTGAACCATAAAATCTGACAGTCAGCTACAAGCCAACCAACAAAGAGGCCACAGAAATGACGGCCGCGTTCGTTTGGAAAAACACTGAAAAACCGCAAACCTCCGACAAGACAACAACCGTTCAAGTGGGCAATGAATGTGGCCAATGGAATATGGGCGAGCCAACGGTGGGCGAGGGCGTGGCGGGGGAAGCGGTGCGTGCAAAGTTCAGTGGGAATAGCTCGTTGTCCGATCGTTGGGGGATCAATGAACGCTGTCGTCGCCGCCCCGCAAATGGCTAAAATATCAATTCACGTCGCGTTGGCTATGTGCTCGTTCCATTCGAAAGCCGATCGCATTACGGCAATTGCGACGCGCCGCTGAAATACAATCAATAGTACAGCGTTTATTTCTACGTTCCTATTGCGAGCTGTGCGTTGCGAAAGGCTCGATTACAATCGAACGTGGCTAAGCTGCGGTGATGCGCGCCGCCAATCGCAAACGCGCTTCCCGGCGAACGCTGTTTTCGTCTTTCGCCCTTTGCCATTCATTCTGAGCTGCGCGACGCTGTGCGCCGGAGCATAATTTCAGCGAAACCCGCATCACGTCTGCCAGACATTTCCGATAAATTTCAAACGACTGTCGGCTGAGGTCTCCCCTATTTCTTTTGCGGCACAACCAGCCACCGCCTGCGACTTGACTTTGAACTTGAACGAAACTAGACAATGAAAATAACGAAAATAAAAAAAGAAAACAATGAAAAAATGTGCGCTGAAAGAAACTTAGCGATTTAAGCTCGAGTCGATGAAGCGTTGAATTCTGCGATCGGCTGTGTTTGATTTTGGCGTTTTTTTGTGAGTTTTTTTTGTTTTTATTTTTTAATGTCTTTTTCGATTAGCATAAAATTATTGTTGATGGCTTTTGGACTGCAGTTGTTGAGTATCGATGGCGTAGACATAGAAATCAAGGTCAGTTTTTGTTTTTTTTATCTTCTGGTAAAGTGTGAACACGAGTCTGAGAATTCTTATAGCTCAGTGTGTTGCTACGGTGGGACAGAAGCTAGTTGTGACTAGTTTTGATTCGACTGTGATCATTGAACTGTCGTGAGTAATGTTTGACTTATGAGTTAAGAAGTTAAGTAGTTGATTTATGGGCCAGCACAATGAGTTCTATGACGACATGCTGGACAAATTATTTAAAAATGATTAAATTACTTTTATGAATTTCCTACGCTAAGAAAGGGGTTTCAAATGTCACTAATGATCAAAAAGATGATAAAAAATTGCTTTTAGTAGAACAACCCACCCATTGATTTTGTGTCAAAGCCTTGAAGACGCGATTAGTGGTTAACTTACTGGGTGCTGTGTGAATGCTGAACAGTTTCCGGCGCATTAATTAGCATATTGACAATGAAAGCACATTGATCTGCGTAGAAATTTAAGGAAGGAATTTGAAAAAGAACATCAAAGGCAGACTGCTTCAGATGTCACCCTAATGACTGAGCAACAGACTCAAAATCGAACGACCCATTATTGAAAAACATTCACACTGGACGGATGGATTTCTATGATTATGGATCTTATATGGATTTCTAGATTACAACATGAGGCTGTGCTGATCGGACATGGCTAATTTCGAAAATTAAACACAAATTCCTGCGCAGTTTGCGTAAGAAGAGGCAGATGTATGTACAGTTTAGTTAGGCTAGTTGTGACCCTGAAGATGAAGCTCCGGCAGTTGGAGGTCGACGGCGAAGAGGGAGGCCGTGTCTTCGGTGGAAGGACCAAGTTGAGGAGACCCTATCATCTCTTGGTGTGACCAACTGGAGAAAGAGCGCGCAAACCTCTGTCTGGAGAGAGCTTTTGCGGCAGACCGTAACCCGGTAACGGGTTGTTATGGCCAGTTAAGTTACTTACGTACAAGTAAGTTGTGATCTGGAAAGGACTCTTGCGCGCCTGGAGAGAACTCTTGTAGTACGCCGTAACTCGACAACGGGTTGTTAAGTCCAGTTAAATAAATAGGTCGTGACCTTACAGAATTCCTAGATTAGATTATGTATGGGAGTCGAGCAACAGCTGCCCGAGACACTGCGTCCAATAAGAAGTATTGTGTCGAATCCCCTATTTCTCATTGGAGGAATTCATCTCGCCCAATGCTGTCCAGGAACTCCTTGATCCCAGAACGATTCCAGACAGTTCTTTCGTCTGAATCAATTCCCTTCCCAATATACGTTCCTTCCATGCGTCTAAAAGGACGGGACATTCAGTTATAATGTGCACGGATGTTTCTTCATCTTTCATTCAGAATCTGCATAGTTCGCTATCTGTGATTTCCAGGCGCGCTCCTAGGCATATTTACCATGAACTCAATCCCTGTCATGAATTTAAGCTCCTTTCTGCCAGAAGGCACTTGGATTTGCCTACCGAATAGGTCGGAAAGAATAACTTGGAACAGCGCTGTCCCACCGTGTTGGACCATTTGTGGTTAGTCCGACTAGAGAATTCCTGTTTGACAAGGCTCCTAACTGTTTCGCCAGTACTTAGTGAGTTTTTGACTTTCGATGTAGTTAAGGTAAATTTTGCAGACACCATAGATTTAGGTGTAATACTACAATCAATTTTCGAAGCATTCTACAGTTTATATGCATTTGTTCGTATAGTTATACATGGCCTCGATAGTCCAGCGGGTAGCGCGCTGGCTTCTCATACCAAAGGCCCCAGGTTCGATTCCTGGCTCGGGCTGGTGAAAAACTCGTCTACTTCTATCGCTATCCACATGAAGCAAATGAGAATTTCAAGAATCGCACAAGTGCGCTCTTGGCAGGCAATGGCAAAACCTCCAAGTGTGAACGAAAAAACTGCCAATCGCGGTTCGGATTCGGCGTTAAGCTGTAGGTCCCCTCCCTTTCCCCATCCGTTTGAAATGTGTGCTATAACATATGTTGGAAAGACAGTGTTGCATACACATTTCAAAAACGGGTGAAATATGTGGTATCACAATGGGCCTCATAATAGGCCTCCGAGTGTGTCTCTTATAGAGGCAGCCACCGCAACCTAACCTAACCTATACATAGAACTAAGACCAAGTTCTCGCAACCGTCCAAGTTTCGCGTACGTCACGTTACGCTTCTTTCAAGTAGCTTCGTAAATTTTGTGACTTTTATCTAACAAGCACTTTTAAAACCTCCTTTCCAACTAAAGTTTCGTGTGATCTACATTGACTTGTGATCAGCTGTGGTCAGAAATGTTTGTATAAAATAAAATAAATGCTCGGCATACTCGTATCTGCTACTTCGGTCAGTCCTTCACATTGACCATTCAAAGGAATCTCAAAATCTTACCGCACCCAGCCAACACTTCTCGCCCATTGCACACTTTCAAGTAGCTCAACGCTTGTTGACAGTGAGCTTTCGCGGCGTATCGGGCGTGTTTGACGCATTTTCATAGCAACGATTAGTGTCGAATACCAGCGACGATAACACAATCCGACACTGGAACGAATTGCTACCACGTCGAACTGGGGCACGCATTTTCGTTTCGGGCGACTGACTGCAATTGCCAACGCGAGATAGCGAACACTTTGACTGCGCAACGCGTCCGTGCACTTCAAGTTGTGAACGAGGTCCAATTAACTTTTGAGGAAGCTTGCTGGCTGCAGCGCTGCCCACTTCAGCCTCTTCAGCGGCAAAAGCCGATTGCCAAATGGAATTAAGTTGCTCGCAATGATATCGCACAATTGCCGCAGGTACACACACAGTAACAAGCGACGATTGTGTTGTTGTTGTTGTCAAGATTGCGCCGCACTGCAGTCGCTTATCTTAACTGTTGAAATCAAAACAAGACGCTTTTGTTTAATTATTTTTGTTACGCTACGCGCTGTGTTCCGCTGCTGGATGTTTGCTGTGCGGTGTTTGTTTGTTTGTGTGTGTGTGTGTGTGCACTCCATTTAGGTGTCAGCGGAGATAACCTATTTTTGGCTATTCATTTGTGCTTTCGTTCGATTCCCCCTCTACGCCAGTTCTGCCACTGTTCCACTTTTCATTTCCTCCAGTTTATTGCTTGTTTTTTCGGCAAATGACAATTTTGGGTGAATTTGTGTTGCATTCCCGCGCCTCGCTGCATGTGACAGCTGGAGCTTTTGTTGTGCACGCAACAGGCATCTGGGTGCTCTTGGACAAAAGTGAGAAAGCATTTAGTGATTTTTGTTTATTTTGAAAGTGTTTTTAAATGCATTAAACAGTCATTGGGTCATTTGTCAAATCCTCTGAGAGGTGAGTGCAGTGTTGGCCAAGTTTGCTTGCAGGCATTTTTTGCCCACTTATTTTCTACTTTTCCAAAATCCAGATTTCGTTTGCTCACAAAAAATTTGGCATTTTGGTTTATGTAAATACGAAACAATTCATTTGTGTGCACAAATTTCAAGTTGTTTAAAGTGAAAAATGGTTTTGCCTATTTCGTTTGAGTGTTTGCGCTGTGAAGGGTGATCAAAGTTGCGATCGGTTACACCGTGCGACAGCATTTTTCACACCGGGAAAAATCCATATGGGCGTGAAACTAGAGACCAAACATAGTAATACTGCGTACTAAGTTTTTCATTTCTACATCCTTTGTTCTTTTAAAAGGACTTCAATGTTTTGAAAGGGATAAAAAAGAAAAAAAAAATGTAAAAAATACTTAACCTCGTTAGAATATGGCGATATGTATATCAAATGAAAGAGGAAAGGCTCAAGAATTTCAATGAAATTGATTTTTTATATATTTGTAATGAAGCGAGAATAATGAAATTTTGACACGTGATCAAGGAGATTTTGGGTTTTAACATACTTACTTTTCAAGAAAATTCTATATAAATTTTCAAGGATATAAAGGATTAAAATGTTCAAAGGGCCCTCTTCATATTCTTTTTTTACAAAAAGATAAAACATAAATTTTATTTAAATTTGTGAGCCTTTCCTCTTTCATTTGATATACATATCGCCATATTCTAACGAGGTTAAGTATTTTTTACATTTTTTTTTCTTTTTTATCCCTTTCAAAACATTGAAGTCCTTTTAAAAGGACAAAGGATGTAGAAATGAGAAACTGAGTACGCAGAATTGCTATGTTTCGTCTCTAGTTTCACGCGCATATGGATTTTTCCAGGTGTGAAACATTTTTTTATTTTTTGTCGCACGGTGTTATCTGTGCTCTCTCTCTTCCTTTCTCTTTAAATGGGGCAATGAGTTAGGCATTCAATTGTGGCGAGATTTTGATTCATGTAATCAATTGAAGGCATAAACGAATCAATTTTCTGAATGCACAGGCAACCACCGGGGAGTAATAAAATTAATAATTGTACAGGCAATGAACTTTCGACAACTTTCCCAAACACCAAACTACAATAACGTTGATAACCTTACGAACAACAAAGTTATCGCACCAAGTTTAATTAAGCTACAATGTGAATGGCTGCGCTTTTGCCACCGAGTTTATTAATATTTTTTTAATGCATTCCTTGACAGTGGCGGAAATGCTTTCGTGCTGTTGATAGCCAAACACAAAACACACAATACACACGGCTTCTGGATGTAAGAGCTCGACAGCGATTTGTAGGCTTTCACACTTTTTTATTGGGGAGCCCAAATGCATTGCAGCGCACATGTGGCCTGGAGCTGTTCGTCCGTCCGTCTGTCCGTCGGTTCGTTTGTGCGGCTGTCTGCCTTTCTTTGAATCAGCATTTTAAAATAAACAAGTTTTCTTTTCAGAGCAGAAAGCGCTTCCGTTCACCGTCGAACGAGCATCTTCTTATTTGGCAGTTGACTCCTGGGCGCATTCTCCGCTCGATTGTGACCTGATTCGCTGCAGCTGCCGTCGAAAGGTGCTGTCGTTCCTCGTTGTGCTTTGTGCGCCGCTGCACAATTTTCGACATTTTTTCGGTTTGCTGTTGTTGCTGTGCAAAATGCTCAGCACTGAGATTACGTTTTGCGGCAAAATGCAGCCACTTAATGTCAAAATGATTTATTCACGCCTGACTCTGCACTCGATGGCGATCGTTTATCATTTTTAAATATCTGAAAAGTGCTCACAAAAAATACGACGCCGACAATTGTGCGATGCCAATGAACAAAAAAAAAACAGCAGCGCCAAATTGCAACGGCGAAATGCATTCGCGTTATCTAATCTATTATGACAATTGCCATTGTTGTTGGTTAGTAGAGAACGAAACAAAAAAACATAAAGCGATTCAAACAGCAAAGCGCATGTTGCATGCAATTGAAATGTCGAATGTGTCTGCGGTATGCGGCGCAAAGGCAAAAACCTGTCTGTCTAATTGCGCTTTTGTTTGCCATTTAATAAAAGCCTTAAACAAAAAAAAAACAACAACAACGAACATATGCAGTTACAACAACAGGAACAGTGTAGTACAAAAAACAAACAAAGCAAAAGTCTATAATTATCGCGGCGCAGTTTGCGAGTTGAGTGAACGCTAAACACGGCAATTCAAGTGTGGCGCACACATGTTGACGCGTTTTGCGCGATTGCAACATGGACACGTTGGAAGTGTTCTGCTGCTTGTCAGATTAATTGGGTGATTGATGGGAAATCAATGTTTAGAATTACATACAAAAAATTAATAAATTATTTTGCGACTTGAAAATTCCGCATGTTGTAGTTAGAACAAACGCAACAATAAAACTTACTACAAAATTATCAAAATCATTGTACTTTTACCAAGTCGCATGTTTTGTATGCACAGTGGTACAATTTTTGTTTCCATTTACCTGAAAAAGAAAAGAAAAGAAGAAGTTAAAGCACAAATTTCATTAAACAAATCTTAACTAAGTATCAAACAATACGTATTTATGTTTATTTTACATATATGTGTATATAAATAAAACCGCTGTTGATTAATTTGAAAATTGTGTGAATGCTGTTGGCAACTTGTATGGCATTCCTCAGTTTCAACATGTGTGTGTGTGCAATAGTTTTCCATTCTCTTCTGAATTGTTTATTTACTGGATTCTTCATTCGGTTATTCTTAATTACCTAAACAATATTTTTATTGCATTTCATTCGAAAAAAACAAAACACACATGAACAAATGAAGCTTTTTACAACACTTCCATGTCGGCCCGCAGACATTGTGGAAGGCAGAAAGACCGCAGATGGCGTGGCGGTTGTTCAAATTCAGTGCACACCAACAACATTGTGTGCAATGTAAACTTTAATTACACGGAGTGTAAATCAGCGTTTTTGGGTTTGTTGTTTATTTATTATTTTTTGTTATTGTTTCAAGCAATATTGTGGTATGAAAATATTTTCGGTTTGGTTTCGTTTTCCCAACTGAAATAATGAACACTATGTCGCTTAAGGTGATTTCTTAAAAAACGTTGATATAACTGTGAAATGTAAGGAACAAAACACCGAAATATATGGAAAAACTAAAGCGTCATCTAGAAAACTGGTTCTTTATCGTCAGTGGCGCACACAAGATTTCATTTGGGGGGAGTTTGTGTACAACTTTTAAACCAAATACCATTCGAAACCATACATGTACCAGCATTTTCTGTGTTTGGGGGATTTGAACCCCCAAAACTCCCTGTGTGCGCCTTTGTTTATTGTCCTCGGAGATTTGGCGGAGATAGCGACAATCTGTTAAGTTTTATGAACAACTTCAACTGGGTTGATTACAGAAAACTAACTCATCTCCTACCTTGGCATAACAACGGCCCTTAGAGGCTTCAGCGTGCCCCAAACTTAACCTAATTTAAAGTCATTCAGCCCTGTTCCAGAATCCGAATCGGATCGGAAATGGATTTGATTCCGACCGTCGGAGTTCTACATTCCGATTATCGGAAATATTTTCCGATGCAACCGTGTTCTCAAATCCGATTAAATTCGAAAAAATTTGAATCGGAAATTTGGTGTTCTGCATTCCGATTGTCGGAAAGATATTCCGTTAAACAAAAAGCTGGTGGAATTGAAATCGGAAAGCAGCAAAACGAAAACAAACACCGAAAAAAATAAAAAATAAAATAAATAATTTAAACGTGTTAAATCACTAATAAATTCATTTTCAACCAGGGAAAAGCATAAGACTGCTGACCAGAGCAAAATGCTCTTGGATTTTATTGAGGAGAATGCGGACATCGCGAAAGGATTCTGCAAAAGCGACAAAGTCGAATTTGAAAATAAGTGGGAGCATTTAACGCAGTTGCTGAACGGGCAAGGACCACCAACAAAAAGTGTAACGGAGTGGAAAAAGGTGGGTTGATTGGAAAAGTGAGGTAAGAAGGAAGCTGGCGCATAATAGAAGAGAAGCTTTAGCGACCGGCGGTGGACCTTTTAAGAAGCACACACTTTCCGAAATGGAAGAGGCGGTTGCCTTTTCTACCGATCGTTGATAGCCTGCTTCGGCAAGAAATCGCAAAGCCGTCGCCAATTTCAAATCTGGCGAAATTGAGCACTGCCGAAGAAAAGGTTTCACTTCGGTCAAGATCATGTTGAATGCTGCTTTGTTAAGGTGGTAGTGATCAATAAACCTTAAATAGGAAATTTTGAAAATAACTGAAATAACTTGTACTTGTTACGAAGAATCTGGCAATTCCATCGGATTGCTGTGGTCTCGCAAAATTCTGCGCTTCACTTTTTCAACGGCGGACTGCTCGTTCTCAAGCAATACTGCCAATAAAATAACCGAACTAATTTAAGAAAATAAAAAATTTCACAAAATTTTACAATTGACCTTTTCATTTGAACATTTCAAGCAAACAGCTGATTAAAGGTTTGTTAAATTTGCTAACAATCGGATTCGAAATAAACTTCGAATGTGACAATTCCGTTCGGATTGCAGAACACCTCTTCAAATCGGAATCGGATTTCATTTCGATTCGAATCCGATACGGATTATGGAACAGGGCTGATTAACTCTGATTTCATCAGACGTTTTATTTCTTGATTATTTTTTCTGAGAATTTTTCATGCTTCATGGCCAGAGGGTCAGGTAGTATTATCCCATTTAATCCTTTTCAAATTCCTCACCTTAATACTGTTATTCTACTAGCCTCAGGTGTAACTGTGACCTGAGCTCATCATAGTTTAATGAACGAAAATCATTCCCAAGGGTTATTTTCGACAGCATCGACAGCAAGCATCGACAGATTTGTCCGAATGTTAGGCGGCTTGCCAATATTTCGGGCCTTACAATGGGCCTTACTAAATCTCTGAGTGTACGAGCCGAGCTGCCAGTTTTACCTACTATATACAAATTTTGCTGATGTGCTGTGTTTCTTACTGTCTTTGCTTTTTATTACTAAAAACCGCCTAAAGTCAGCTTTTCTCAAGTAGCAGAAATTAAAGTACTTTTAAGACTTTAAAGCGAAGATGGTTCAAGTTAAAGAATTTATGTTTTAAACCTTAAGTTTTCAATCAAGAAATTTGCAAATTCAGTTTTTCAAAAACGCTTTGCCACGTGCTTAATTTTTTTTTCTATAAATATTTATAGTTAAACTTTGTTTGCATTTTCTTGAAAGATTTAAATTCACAACTGACAAGATCTGAGCTCAAATTAAAACTTAGCTTGACAACTTAATTACTTGTGCGGTCTGCGCGCTCGCTTCGTAGTTAAGCACTAATTATATGCTTAAAGTGGCTTAACACTTCACAATACTTGAGTGTTAAAGTGTTAAGTTGTTGGGCGAGATCAACTCACTGATTAGTTAAATACGTGCCATTTAAGCATTTTGTATTCAAGCGAGAGATCAGCATTTAAATATGCTTCTAAATAGCTTAACCCTTTCGCTACAGGTTTTTACTGGGGAAAGTTAAGATTTTAAATTTTACGTTTTAGGCTTCTATGTAGTTATATTAGCAACATTCCATAAGAAATTTTTAAATTTTTATACTCGGGCCCTGTATTTTAGAGTGTTTTTCTATGAGAGCAACCACATCGTTGTGGCTGTAATAATTACTTAAACATATAACTTTTTACGCATAACGAAAATTTGAATATTTCTTCATTTACTTCAGCCAAAATTAAAAAAAAAGAAGTATCTAAATTGAAAGAAAAAGTCACATTAAAAAGTTCTATAATTTTTTCTGCTTCATCTTCCTTTACTATGTCAAGATATACCATTAAAAAAAGTGTATACTTCTCTGCTTTAAACTTAAATATTCAGTTTATTAATTTCGTATTTTTCCTAAAACTTCAAACTATTCTAAGGACCAACAAAAAAACGTATTCTTGCAACCATAGAGGATGCAGACGTCCACAAAGTAGCATGTTGCCATATGGCAACAGAATAGCGAAAGGGTTAAATAAACATCGCACGTGGTACGTTGCTATAATCCAAAGCAATTTGGATTTAAATGAATCATTGTTGCTTATAATGTTAGTCACACTTCAGATCATTTCCTAGCTCAAACCATACTTAATTCTTGATTATAGATTTTAAGTGGTATTAGTGTGAACAATTTCAAGGCGGTTTTCATACTTTAATTGAATTTTTCATTATATTAGCCGGACGAGCATTGATGCGGGCAATGGCTTAACTACTAATATTTCTTCTTCTTCTTTTTCTTTTTCTTCTTCTTTCTTACATATTGCAATGATTTGTATAAACATTTGCAATGAAATTACAACGTTTAGTGTACTCAATTTTAAAGTTTGAATTTCTCATTGCAGGTCTCAGCATTGCCTAAATTTTCTCACTGACGCCCACTTCAGCAGCGTTTGCAGAAGTCAGCTTCTGTCACTTTTAACTGCCACATTTCCGGTGCTTCAACAGAAGACGCAACACAGTAGCTACTAAAATATTATTGACTTTTAAAGGTTGTAGGTACCTGACGCTCTTCGATGCAGTCACGCTTCCATTGAAGAAGTAAAGACAACAGCGGACTTGCACAGTTCAGACTTTACATTGTAAAGCAATGCCTCACTGCGTAGTCAAGAAGAAGCAACTTGAATGTTGTTTTTTTCGTAGCAAACCAGTGTTTGTTTGTTTGCGCGTTGAACCTGCGCGGCTGCAGTTTTCCGCCGGGTTCGCAGAATGTGTTTGCTGGCATTCGTTTGCTTGCGTCTTCTGTGGAAAAGCATTGCCACTGCATTTTATTGCTCCACGAAGAGGCGAATGAGGAAGTGTTTGCATCCTAAAGGTGACTGCGCCGAAAAAACAAAATACCAACAAAAACACTGCACTGCACAAGGGAAGTGTATGCAAAAAATGCGCCAACAGCTCAACACTGCCAATGCGTGACTTGGCATGTTGTAGCGATGACTTGTGGAAAGGATGTGGGCGTGCTGGTGCCTTCTCGACCGGCTTCGATGCGGCCACAGACGAGAATATTTCACGCTGGCGAGAAACGTGCAGCTCGCACGAGATCTGACGGCTGGTCGTAAAGTTGTGGCACTGCGTCGCCTCAGTGCAGCTTCTAAGGCCATTTTTAGCGAAAGTATATGGAAGCCGTCGGAAAGAACTGCGAATTTTCATTCAGAATTGGCGTTAATGTGAATCGGCCTGTTTGCTTTCTTTTTCACAGAATTTCTCGTCCAGTTTTTATGGCCGCAATGCAACAATTGGCAGCTGCTGGTTGCAAATTTTGCATGTCGTATGGCAATTTAAAAGTAATTATCGTTTGCACTTAACTGTGGATGCATAAATTCGACACACTCGAATTGAAATGTGCACAAACGTTGCGTGAATGCTGCGAGCAGAGTTCAACAGCGACGCCAGACACAAGTCGCGAGAGGGCTGTGTTCTGTGTTGTTCCTTCAGTACATACGACTGAAGGTTTGCATAAAAATTCCCCCGACAGGTTCTGGCAATTTAATATCTATGTCAAAGTACAACGCACCGCAATGGTTTGCAATTTAATTTGCCATAAATGCCCAACGACAACACCGGTGCGGTGCGGCTGACGTGTAATCAACCCACAGTTCATTAACCGCACAATACGCGCAACATATCTGCCACTCAGCCAGTTTGTATGTACGTATGTAGGACCGCTTGTCATTTACAATATTCTCGACATTTACGCTTCAATTACGTGGCACTCTTCGATTACGCGAAGCGCCGTCACGTTTCTCTGCTGTTATTATTGTTTTCGCAGAAATTTCAAACCTTACTCAACCTAAATACAGACACAGACGTGCCAGTAGACACAACAAAAAAGGAGTAATAAGTGACACAAGCAACCAACAATTATAGCTGGAAGCAATAAACTCAGACCACATAAACAAATGTAGCGAATATAAACTTACACAACTACATACATTCAAACACACATATAAACACAGACATATACAAACTCATTATGGACAGCATAATTTGCATGTGAATCAGTAGTATTGGCCTCCAAAGTTGGAATCAAGTTAACAGTAATAAAAAAATACACAAATGAAAAATGTTAATAGTCGCGCTGTCAGTTCGACTGACTTGCGGCGGTACGCTACGCGATGCGCTGAAACTCCAATTGGCATCGGTTTGAAAATATTTACAAGTCACACCGCAGTTTGGTTGGCGAAATTTGTTTACTTTTCTGTTCATGTGCCAATAAATATTGCACAACTTTTACAATGGCAATTTTTTGAGTACCGTTGCAAAGCTTTTCCCATGGGAAGATCTGCATCAGTGAAATGCAATACGAGTAACGAATTGTGCTAAAAGAAAAATAAATGCTTTGAAGTCATAAATGAAACAAAATTCGCTAAAATGCCTGCAATACAAATAAAATTTCAAATAAATTCGAAAAAATTTCGAAATAAATATTCCATGTGATAGTTTATGGGTGGAAGGTACGCTTCGGGAAGTTGAACTATTGTGCCCTCTGGTTGAGGTTATCAGATCATTTGTAGCACAAGCAAACTCCCGAATTAGTTTAAGCTGTGGTTCTACTAAAATTATGCCCTCACACGAAGATGTGCTTAGCAGTGATACACAAATGCGCCACAAAACGCTCTCTTTGCTGGGTTTTTAAACATACTCGTAGCACTATTCAAAAGGAACGAAATCAGGGACCGTACCGGTTATGGTTTTAATCAAAAAAGTCAGATTTTAACTGTTATGTTTTAACATTTATTTTTCCCGACAAAAATAAAAGTTATTTTGTGCCTTTTATCAGTTCAGGCAAAAATAACTGTTACTTTTGACGTTTATTTTATCGGTCAAAAATAACAGTTACTTTGTGACTTTTATTTATTTGGTCAAATATATCAGGCAATTTGAATTTTTTCAAAGGCCGTTTGACCGACTAAAAAACTATTGATATCAGTTTTTCATCGCACAAATCTTGTAGCTCAGAATGTCCCTGAACGAAATAGTTAACACACGAAATGGCTAGACGGTTCTCGTAAATGAACGTCAACAATGCAGGCACCACTAAGCAATCTCCAACTTAGATTTGATGAGTACATTATAGCAACTAACGACTAACGACCAACCGAAATAACTGCAAAGTCTCAAAATTGTTATGGCCAAGATTAGATAGGAAAGGTACAAGGACTCTTTTAAGGTTTAAAGAAATCCTCTGCATTCTTCCAGAGTCCACACAATGCTTTTCATTAATAATGATATCCTCTGTACGCTGGGTTCTGTGTCATTGCTCCGATGCACAGTGATTCGTTCCATAGACAAAATTCAAAACATTTATAGTCTCAGAATTTAACGATTTTGATGTCATTTAAAAGGAAAAACTCCAACTAAGAAAACCCCGAAAACTCTGTGCAAAAAATTAATTAGTGTCTGTGCAACAGCGGCTCAAAATTTAAACTTTTTTCACAAAAAAATTTAATTACATATTTTTTGTTTTTTAGTCTATTGAGTAAAAAAAATTGTAAAAATACATGGTTACCAAGAAGTTGCTAAAACTTTCAATATAGATTAAGAAATAATGTGGCTATTTTTGCTTATAATGTTTTCTTAAAATTTGCAAAGCTAAGGCTTTTACTTCACTTTTAATTCAAAATATTTTTCTAAATTTAAAATCTGAAAATTGGCAAAACTTAGAGGAAAATATCTAAAAAGTATGTGAAAGTATGTTCCTGGATTTTTTTTATTTTAAGAAGCATTCTTTCTTTGTCGGATAATGTAGTACATCCTCCGATATCTTCCGATCTCAGAAAATAATTCTATTTGAATTGTGGTCTAAACACCTATTTTTCGACAAAATTTATTGTTTTCATCTCTAAAAGTATGCAATCAGCATGAAAAATTGAGAAAACTGCGAAAAAGCAAAACCGTCTATTATTATCGTTTTTATTGCAAGACTAAAGGGTGCTAAGACAATTTCTGTTACTTTTTACAATTATCAATCTTGACGTTGCCGATTAAAAGTAAAATCTGAAAAATCTAGCCAACACACTCGCTATAGCTCACCAAAAATGACGAAAATTGCAAATTTAAGTCTCCGGTATTGCCAAACTACAAAAGTTTAAGAAAAACAAAATGGAGATTTCAATTCAGCAGACCATGATTAACTAGTATACCAAATTTTATGAAGAACGGACCACTCCTTCTAATTTTGTCCCGCGGTTGTATGGAATCGAATCACTGTGCAATGGTCCAACGATGCGTATAAGTAATAGTACTCTCTCTAGAACTTGTCATAATAAAGAAAAGATGGAATTGATTTACTACTTTTCATAACGATGTCCAAGGCTACAATTGAACCATCCATAGCTTCCTTATCAGCCGCACCAGAGATAGGAAGCTGAGTGGGAATTCGTGGCTGCTCCGAAGCCAGCATACGTAGGCCAAAGAGGCCCATTGTGATACCACATTAGTTGCGCTTATAACCCTTGCTAACAAGACCAATTGCAGCTTGTGATGAAACTAAGTAGACTGCGAATTGTCTTATTGGTTAGATTGCCCAAGTTTTCAAAGATGAGCTCACATAACTAGGACAAGTACATAAAAGGTGAAGTACACCTTCATTCTGTACATCATTCATGTAACTACTGCAAAAACAATTAGAGAATGGCCTCAACCTTCTAATGTTGGTGCCTATTAAGGTAGCATGGCACGTTAGAAAGGAGAAGTTTTAATGATTTACAAAATTTATATATTGTTCAGCTCCTTTATTATCAATCTTTTTGAAAATTTTTTTACAATATATTGAAGGTTAACAGAACACAAACAAAATTTTTTTTTTGTTAGCATATTGTCTCTTATATAGGTGGAGCTGAAGTCGCGTAGAAAAAAAAACATCCTCCATTACGGACACTTAATCTCCGGAAAAAGATTGATAATAAAGGAGCTGAACAATAAATAATTTTGTAAATCATTAAAAATTCCCCTTTCTAACGTGCCATGCTACCTTAAACAATGACCAGTCTAAACACCAATCAAGCTGGTCAGTTGGTCTCCCCGCCAAGTGAAAAAGTTTTCTAGAAGTGAAACCAGCATTACTATTCTCCCGACTTAGTGCTGGTGTTATGCTTTTGGACAAGTTTTGGAGCTCTCCTTCCTTCCGGCACAACGACATGTTCTGTTCGCTAAGATCGTTAAGGTGTCCCTGAAGTATGCAATGTCCTGAGAGGCTGCTAGTTGTTATCTTTTAATTATTTTTTATAGGGTTTGAAATTTTAAAATTTAATTTTTTTTTTTTATCACTTAGAGCGTAAGCCCCCTAACAGCATCTATGCTTGTATAACTTATAGAATTTATTTATTTATTTTGTTATTCTATAAATAAATTCTATAACTAAGAGAGGGTAGCAATAGCTGCCCGGGTTTTCAGCTTGAAATTTTAGACTTATTTTACAGTCAGCAGATATTCCCATCGTTTTAACCTCACAAAACCACTTCTCACGAAATCGAAAGTAAGACATTCTTATAATTTGACCTGAGGCATTTGAAAACACTTTCAAATTCAACATACCGCACCGCAAGTGTACCGCCCAGTTATGTACGAACAATAAAAGCAACAAATGAATATCTCGCGCGCTTTTGTTGGTTGCCTATTTTGTGTCATTTTATTGTAGTTTTTGCTTTTATCGCTATGACTAACAAAAGGTAAATAAACTTGCCACCATTGTATGGCCAGCATAAGCACTCTACAACAACAACAGCAGCACCTACATACATAAACCAGAGTAAAACTGAAAAGCAAAAAAAGGCAGGAAAGCGAAACATGCAAAATGATTTAAATGCCGCCACTTGAAAAGCGAGAACCAGCAAAAAAGTAAGTAAAAATAAAATCGGCCAATATACAGTCGGAAAAAATTCGCAAACACACACAAACACATACATACATACATACCTATGATACAGCTGTACATATAAGTAGGACAGACGTGCAGGCAGACGGTTTGACTTTGGCGCTGCCAATTACTGTGTAATTACCAATGACGTAATTGTCAGGCTGGCACTTTGCGGCTTGACGGTCGTGCGCCTTGGAGTGTGGCAGACTGTGACGCTTCAGTATTGTGTGTGGGTGTGTGTGTGTGTGCTTCTGTGTGAGTTAGTCGGTGCACTGGCAATGTAACTGAAGATCGGAGGCACGCGATGAATGAATGAATGTGTTAAATCGAATATCGTTTTTAATTAGCGTAACTAATGCCAACAATTGGCGCTGGATACTGCATCGTTTCATAACGTTTAAGCAGCTTGAAAGAAGCGGTTGCGGTTTGGCGCGAGACGCGAGCTTGAAGTGTTACCATTGTGGCTTTTCAGCGGTTTCATGTACAAAACAAACATTGCTACTTGCAGTTGATTGTTGGGTAACAAATTTTGGTCAACAAAAGTTTGGAAAATAAAGTAAGCTCAAAAATTGTTTGAAGAAATTCAGTTGATTGACTTATGAGATTAATTTCAAATACTAATAGTTATACTAGTTGTTGATGTTTCAAATGATGTTGAGAGATGAGATGTTTATTTTGAAGAATAAGTATAAAGCACGGTACAATAATATTCAGGTAACTTCATTCGATCAAGTTTAAAAGTCAGTTGCTTTTTTGACAAATAAGAAGAACATTTTAATGATGCAGAAAAAAGTATGAATGGTAGGAAATTTATTCAGAAATAGTAGTTTGTAGTAGTTGTAGTTAATTTTAAAAATTGATGCAATAAAATTTGGATAAGTGCTGTAATTTTGTTCAGCAAATTGAACATTACAACCGATGCGGCAAATACCATGAATTTCGGTATTAAGTAATTAAAATGTTGTGATTTTTAGAAGACTATACCACAAACTTACATTGTGGTTTGTCATGCAAATTATAGATTTTTTACAAGATCGTACATTATGTGGACACTTAACATGCTTTAACCCAAAAACCTGCCTCCTTTTTTTCTGTCGGTCACCGCGCAAACATTTAGCAAAACTGTGTTCTTACAATTAATATTATTATTATTAATTCTTAGAACAATTTATTTTTCATTTGTCAATTTTCTTCTTATCTGTCTTTTTGAAACTACCTGTATTTTTTTGTATCATGGTATAAAGTATAATAAGTTAAATGTATTTTGCATATTTGCATTTTTTCCAAAAAAAAAAACTATTTAGTTGAAAAGCTATATTATTGCTTATGTATGAAATTCATTCAAATTACAAATTAATGTTTGAAATTCTTTATCTACATATGTAAATATGCTTGAGTGAGTGTGTGCATGCATAATTTTTTGTTATTTCGATTGCAAACAACAAAACGTATACAAATGATTCCATATAATATAAGAAAAATCTCAAGATTTGTAAATTCATTCATAATTTCTCAATGAATGCAATTCAAACATTGGCATCAGAATTGCTTATGTTGTTGTTATGCTATTTTCTTTTAGCGCAATTATGAACCATATGTAGCTTTATTTATAAGTACATATGTATGCGCATTTTTCGTTCATTCATTAATTAACATTCACGCGTCTTACACTCACACACACACACACACACCCACACACACATTATAGTCTTGCATCAAATTATAATTCATACTCGTACGTGCAAGTGGCAGTTTTGTTCGGCGTAAATGCACAGTGGGTGAGAAAATCACTGCTGCTATGTAAAAGCATAACTAATGCCAATGAATTTAGTGCCAATTTTTTAATCTTTTTACGAACATGGTAAATGTGTTTGCCTTATGAAAATGTTACATATTTTTAAAGAGTAAAAATCTAATCTGAAAACGGGGCTGATACAGTAACAAAAATTTATACTGAACACATTTTTTTAATTTTTGAAGAGTTCTTTGAGAACTCTGACCATACACTGCACTACTGGATCTATGCTTATCAAATGACACCTCTCGTTCAATCTTAAAAAAGCTGAATTTTCCTCCTAAAAAATGTATAAATGCTCCTTTATCTCCTTTTTTTATAATTTTTGTCATCATAAACTAAAGAATTAAACTTCTCATAAAAAAATAAATATTTATTTAGTTTTTTTTTATTGCAGCATTTTTATTCATTCAGCTTCAGCTTGACAACAACTTAATACAAACAAAACAACAACTTAATACAAACAAAACATATACAAAATCAGATCGATATGAAATTCTTTTTTGTAAACTTTCTTATTATAATTTATGCAATGAATAACATTGCATAAATTATACTATTGAACCATAAAATTTAATTAAATCAAATAAGACACTTTAGCTTTCAATATTCAATATTCCTTAACACAAACCTCAATATTCAATATTCCAAACAATTCTTCCTTCTAAAAATTTTTCTAAAAGGCCAAGAATCTCCTAAATCTAGGAGGAAATCTCCTGATCTGCTAACACTTCCCTAGTCTAGTGATGTCTGCAGAAGCTGCGGAGACTGCTGGATCTGTGCTACTGCCGACTCCGCTTCCTGGAGTCAAGATGTCTTACGGACCTGGCTAGTGCGACAAAAGTTTAAATCTCGAATCTGCTCTCCTTCATTAAGAGGTCGAACTGTTTTGCCCCGGATTGGGACTGTTGGTTAGCCACAGAGTATTATAAGCAGGGACTCACAATAGACCATTTCGAACTCCGAGTGAAAGTTCGGTCTGCGTCGCACACACTCTTTCCTACCTAATCCAACGTTGAGCACTCTAGGACTAGAAAGTAGTGTGACATTCTCAGACAGCCCGAAACCTTTGTTGCAGACTCAAATGTTTATATGCCTTAATCGAAATGAATCATCTTGAATAGAATAACTCGATTTGGACTCACTTAAATTTCTATTTAAAAAAAAAAAATTTTAAAGCTTAACTTTCACCAACAAACTTCAACTATTGCCAGACAGACAACTAGTATTGCCAGATTTTGTTCTTAACAATGAATTAGCCTCGAACCGATGCCACTTTGATACATCATTTGAACCACTGTTCAGAGCTAAAGTTCTGTGCCTTTTATATTCATACTTTTCAGTCTGTCCATATGTTTGTTGTAATTACAATAAACATACTGAAAAACAAAATAATGTTGCTTTCTTTAGGTAATTTTTGTGTTTTTCAAGTTTCTCTGTAAAAGTGCAGTTTTTTGTTTGCAATTAACCCATTTTCGGCCGCTGGTCGATTTTTCGACCAGCCACTTTGAAGGAGAGTAGCTCTGCACTTAGACATTATATCTGTGAACTTTTGATGCATAAAATAGCTTTGGTCTTTTGGTAACCCCTCGAAATAATAATTTTTTTTAAAAAAGATAAATTTAGAGATGTTGGCGAAGGCACGAAAAAAAGCATTTTTTTAGTCATATTTTGAATATTCTGAAAAATATAACCTTTTCAAATTATTGATTTATTATTGATTATTTACGAAGCCTAAAGACCAAATTATCACAATCAATTGATATCCATAAGATTATGAAAATATGGTTACCTCTCAGCACGGCGTACTTTTCAGTGGTCGAAAAATCGACCATTGGCCAGAAGTCGTCATGTATGTAGATATGTATGCCAACAATTGTTTGTTTTCATGCTTGATTATGATTTGACCAAAATTATATATGTACATATATATTTGTTTTTATTTGAAATTAAATTTTTATTAATTTATAAAACAAATAATTAAAAAAAAAAACACAAAAAAAATCCAAAAATATTCTTGATTAAGGTCCTAAATGTAAGTCCTTAAAAGGAATTAAAAAAATATTGGCTATTTCTGGTAGCGGCCGAAAATGGGTTAACAGCAAAATGTTGCCAGC
Organism: Melieria picta; assembly: GCA_964056695.1. Taxonomy (NCBI): domain Eukaryota; kingdom Metazoa; phylum Arthropoda; class Insecta; order Diptera; family Ulidiidae; genus Melieria; species Melieria picta. The sequence goes on from OZ057398.1 coordinate 107,050,024, forward strand.
TGTTGACGTGTTTTTGTACAGTTCCGCAGTATTAAGCAAAATATTTGTTTGTAAAATGGCGAATGAATGCATTTGACATGCTTAATTAGCTGGCAGTATTCTGCCACTTGTGCTTTGTTGGCCTAAGTGCGCGCGGCTGTATTCATGAGTGGGTGTAGGCTTGAGTGTGTGTGTGGGCTTGACGCCATGTGTGGAGTTGCCCATAGTTTATTGCTAATGTTGCACTTTATGACTACTAATTAACAATTAAAAAACGTACCCACTGCGTGAATGGGAACACAATTCAACTGCCAAGCGAAAGTGTGGGCGATTCACAAATGTCGCCGCTGGACACGTTTGCGTTTGCATTGGGCGCGCGCGCATTATTTGTTGGATATGCGATTGATTCGTTCATTGAGATTTTGTGGCCAAATCGATGGTCAAAAGTAATAACCGCGTGTGCGCGTGTTTATACAGAAATATTTCTTGAAAATTCCGGAACATCTCGACGACCCCAAACAGTGCATGCCGGCACATTTTCCTCGCTAATCGCAAATGTGAATGGTCGCAGAATGCAAACAGCCGTTCATTTATTTGCTATGTTCTTATTTGCTGTTTTCTATTTCTATATTATATTTTCTATTTTATTTTCTATATTCTATTTTTCTCGATTTTGCATTGCAATCGACACATTCTTCCATTAATATGTTTGCCACAGCATTGGCCGCAATTAATTTTTCATTTCAACGCAAGAAGCCGAAAACAGCAGCAATAAACGCAGTCACAAGTTAAATATATTTTTCATTTATTATATATAAATAATTCTGTGTGTGTGTTTGTGTGCACAACACATACATTTGATTACTTCAAAGAAATTTAAGCGGCATGCAAATATTCGTACATTATTTTATTTGGCAACAACAACTGTCACATTAATAATATCAACAGCATAGATATATAATTAAAAGTCGTTCTCTGCAAACGGGAAAAACTTAATAAATTCGATGATATAATGCCATAAAAACACGCGCGAATGCGGCCACATGGCAGCGCTGCGTCTACCTGCTGCTGGCCACAATTCAGCGCCTCGTTCCGGGCCACAAATCGAGTGCACAGCACCAGCTGACGCCAAGGTGCCGCATACGAATTTCCTAAGCAATTTCGCTGCCCACTGTAGTCGGCGTCACTGCCACTGTCACTGCCAGCGACGCAGCCATAGCCACCGCGGATTCTAGCTGCCTCAAAGTGAAAAGTGCGCGACGCTGAACTTGGCTGGCGTTCGCGATTATGATGAGTGTGTTGCCGTTGGTTGGTCACTTGCCAAATCGAATGTGTGGCGGACGTGAGTAGCAGTGACATTGGCGAGAATTTGTGGCAGCATTTCGGCTTTTATTGTGTTTATATTTCAGCAGCAAATGCCTTTGTCGCTGCACAAATCTTAATTTTGACAATTCGTGTGAAAAGTGAAAATCGTGCTGTGTCGTTTGTTTACGATCCGATTTTATGTAAATAGCTGCGCGCTGCAGTGAGTCATGGCGCGCTCGTTCGGCTTGTGTGCGCGTTTCGCTGCACTCGCGAACACAACAACAGCAACAAATTGTCAGCAGCAGTTTCGTTTTTTTACGACTGCATCGAATGTCGGAAATAATTAAATATGAATTAGCTGCCTTTGCGACACGGACCAGAGGAGTGTTCCACTTAGTAAGCTTCACCGTTAATTTTTAAGTGACACCAATGCCAGACCGCGAATCGATACCAATTAGGCGGTGTGCTGCCACATTTCCACTTCCCTAATTGCCTCTAAATCCGTCGTTGCCAGTTGATTGCGGTCCATATCCCGTGCCATGTCTTCATCAGAATTGGCCAACTCCTGTGCATTCGTTTTGATGTGCGTTCAAATTAAATGAACGCATTTTGCATTTTTGTTTTATGTTTGCTAAACATTTAAAGACTTGAAATAGATTTTTTACGCATTTTATGAGGTGTTGCCATGTGACATTCTCGCGCAATTAACACAGAACCGTCAAGGCGTCTGGCTTATGTGTTGCTCTCTCATATTTAGCAGCATTGTACAACAACAACAAATGTAAATTAAAAAAGAATTGTTTTGCATAATCGTTTGAACTTGTGGCTTGTGCGAATAGAACTCAACGACCCAACAAGTGGCAAGTTCAAATTTATTTACGCTCTGCGAAAAAATAAATTAAACTTAAAGTTAATTTGGCGGTTTCAGATGACTGAATGAAAGCCTGAAAGCTAAAAAATTTTGCACTTTTAAGGCGTCAAGTTGCTGTGCAATGTGTGCAAAATCGCATTCTAAAGCAGCGATTCTCAAACTTTTATTCGCATAGCAAACATAGGCGGTCCCAATAAAAGTGCGCGAATTCAAATTTCTGACATGGTTTTTCTGTTCTTTGACAGCTGTCATCCATTATTATTATGAATGAAGCGCAATATAAAAAGTCTTCATTTTTTTAATGATCAATTTTATGACTATTAGTCATAATCTGCTGTCATTGTGCCAAAAGTTTCAAAACAAAAACCTTGTTAATAAATTGAGGAATTGGTTCAATGTCTCTGTGACCAGGTGACTGCACAGTGACTCCTCAGCCATCTCTCGTCAGGAGATTGCTGGCAGCGGATCACTGTTTGTGATGTCAAAATATGAGGCTGCAGGGTGTGATAGTCGTTTGACTCATAGTGAAATTATACAAGTAAACCAGGCCTCTTTTTTGTATGACAAATAGAGAGAAATTTGAAAAATTATCTGTCATGCATGTCGAAATACTAAAAAAGAAATTATCGCTGAATAATTCATAATCGTTTAAAATTTGGTGCAGTGTCAAAGAAAATTTTTAAAATAAAGAATTTCTAGGATTTTGTTGCTGTATTGGCAGGCGACACTTCTAACGTGGCAATGTTTATATTTCCAGGGCGTTGACCTGCAATTGTGAGCTGCGAAAAACTGCTCCAATGTGTGGGTTGCACTTCAATGAATCAGAGAGCGATTAGAGAGGTGTTGGGTTAATGCAATAGAGAAGCTTTTTGACGAAATGTTTATCAAGTTTTCTTTATATTTGTGAAGAAATATGAAGCCGTGCCAATATCTGGTCTACTGTATACTGTGGTTCGGTTGTTTTTGTTGTTAAAACATGAGGTCTGATAGTCTTTTTACTGTCAGAGAGCATGAGCGTTGACATTTTTTGCTCTTAGACCCATTTCTGGGCAGTTATTGGCTGAAACTTTCGCTTAGAATGTACTACAGTGGTTCGTTAGCTTGAAAGACTCATTTAAGTCAAGAAACATTTGGCATCATTTTATTGTTAGAAGCGCTCAACTCCCCAGACAATTCGGTCTTGTTTAATTACAATTGTTAAATTGTAATTGAAAGGGTGAATAGACCATTTCCCCCAGTTTTTTCTTTCGTAAGATCCATGTTCGACTCTCTACAGCCTTGGCCTCCCACAATACAAGTCCGGCGAGTCTATATGCAAAAATATCAATGGCTCTCATGACACATATGGGTTAATGTAAAAGTCTGTGGCTACAAACTGACTTCAAAGCTTTCAACTGAAATAAAAAAATGATTTTTCATATCAAAGTATTAAACGTAACAAATAACTCAATATTTATTAATACCATTTCTTGTATGTCCCTTGCAATATTTTAGCATATTGGATAGTGGAAATAAATCATTTTGTTACACCTTAAATCTGCACATCTAACACAATAAATGTCACACTGCCAATAAAAATAATTTTTATTTAAAAAACAAACAAGAAAACACAAAGCTGTGACACTGTAATTACTCCGTTGACACACGCCTCCAAGTCGACAGCTGCAAAAGCAGCTAAATCGACGTTGATTTGTATCAATGCGTCAGAATTGTAATTGTGTGCACACACACACATACAATACATACATACATGAATTATATTTGTTATCAAGTTTTATGTCATTGGGGAATGATTTATTTTGAATTTTAAAATGTCAAACGGTTTCAATGTCAAATTTCGTTTCATTTCACACTTCCTCGGTGTCTGCGTATATCGCTCTTTGCGTATTTATAATGTATATCTATTTGTTTTGTTGAAAATATATTTAAAAAATGCGCTCATTTTGTGTTTTCAAGTTACAATTTTGACAATGTGGGCCCACACTTGTTGCTTGGCATGAGCCAAAGAAGCGTAAACAGCGAACCAAAAAAGCCGCCAAACGCTGCAATATGGGTCACTCATACATGTACAGCACACACACACACACACACACACACACACAGGCACATAACCAAGCTTGCAAATTAATAAATAAAATAAATTACTTTTAGTCGGCTAATATTTCTGCTTTGTGGTTGCTGTCTTTTTTTTTACAAACAATATAAATATGTACGTTGTACGATTATGTTCACTATGTGTGTGTGGGTTTTTTTACGCTTATTGAATGTAGCGCATTGTCATTGGGCGCCATTAAGCGCCAATTATGTTCCTATTCGAGTAATCGGTCTCACACCCGCGTGACTGACTGCGTGCCGCATGCGATGTGTCTTTGGCTGTTCATAACATTTGGATTGTTATTAATTCCGATGGCGCTGATGTTGCCGAATGTGGGCGACAATTCTCATTTCTGCAACGTTTGCCAAGTCGAAGGTTATTGGGCCTAGTTTTGCTATGCGTTCTTGGTCGTCTGGCAGTTTGCTCTTTCCTGTCTGATTCATTGTTTGCTTTTTGAAGGCGTGCTCGCAGCTGGTCTGTGGGCGTACTTGTGACATTTGATCTGGGCTGTTGAGTTTTTGTAGTTGGCTGCCTGTTGATTTATGTTGTTTGAAATTAACCTTATCAGCGAGCGATTATGTCTGCTTGTCTTTTTGTTACATATGTGGCAGTGGAGAAGCAGAAATATGCAAAAATCTATAGGAAACGATGAGAGCCGGTTGACTTTTACTGCCTGAACAGAATGTCGTAGCTGTCGTTGTGGCTGTGGCTGTGGTGGGACCTGTTAAAAGTTGAAATGTAGGAATTTGTATGAGAGTGCGCACAATGCGTACCTGTGGCTTTAGTTGTGGTTGTGGCGAAAATTGACTTAATTTTAACTTTTTCGCGTCACACGTTCTACAGCTCAAAAATTTGACATTTAGTTTTGAAATATCGACGATAAAAAACAGACAATTTATTGAATTGCATTCATGCTAATTTCATATGTTGGTGAAATTTGTTTCACAAATGACAAACAAACTTTCAGAACTTTTGTTATTCGCTTGCTACAGCAATGTGTTCAGAACTTTAAAGTGTGGCGACACACATTATGATCAGCGTTGCCGTTTTGGTTATTTTTAACCAAAAATGTTTTTTTTTATTTTTGAAAATGGGTTTTGGTTATTTGGTGATTTTTGATCCGATTTGGTTAATTTTAGAATATTGCACGCTGATACAAATGTATCATCTACCACAATATTATTGGGAGTGGCAATAATATTGATTTTGATTGATGGTAGCAACTCATAGCTATTGCTGTTTCTCGTAAAAAAGAAAGCAGCATTGTTAAAATCGATAACTATGTTTTAAAAAGAGTCAACAACACGTTCGCGGACGTTGACAACTAATTAAAAATAATAATACATTTTGGTTATTTTTATTTTTGTTCCTGGTTATAAATTGTTTTTTCTTGTGGCAAAGCCGATTGTGATCTACTGACACATCGCTTGTGGCTGTGGTACTGCATTCTGTTCAGGCAGTTATCTGCGAGGTTATGAGCTCTCTGAAGGTTTTCCAAATCACTTTTTTAATGATGCACAAGAGATTTATAGCGATTTTCGTACATAATTACAACATAAAAATGTATTAAAGTATTTTTTGACAAATTTAGAGTCCTTGTGAGCATTATTTAATTGTATATTTGATCGTAAGAATTCAAAGTGAGAGTTGGCCATTGATAAATCCATTTGTAGAACACTTTTATAGACAGATAAGAGAAAAATAAGGAACAACCGATATAATATAGAAAGTTTAGGACTATTCGTTATGGTGTAACCATATGGCGACTCCGGCCGGGGTCAGTTGACGTTGGCGAAAGTTGATGGACGGTCATACAGTTTTATTGTTCCTCACTTTCTTTTTTTTTTAATTAATAAAATTTACATGTTTTGAATTCGTGTGTGTGTGTGTGTGTTTCCGGTGAATAACTCTCGTATTATTTCAATAGCATAGAAACTGGATATATCGTCCCTCTTTAGTTTAACTTTTATACTGAACAACAGGCTTTGGGCAAATGGGCAATTTTTTTAATTGTGTGTATTTGTATTCCGGGAACTTTTTTTTAGCATTGTGGTGTATGTATTAGTTGCAATCGAAGGGCTGCAAAATAAATGTTTTCGGAATAAGTTTTATTTTTTATTCCACACAATCCAGTTGGTTTTTGGGGTCCAGATGCGTGCGCGGTCTGAGCGACGCAGCAGAAGTTGAACTATAAAACCTGGTAACTTTATGAAAAAGTCAAACTAGTTTATTAACTGAAGTGGGCTAGTAGCCAATTGGATATTCCACTTATCCTAAGTGACTCCCAATGGTCCGTTTTAGCTCTCCGAGTGAGAGAGCGGCTTGAACTGCACGCACCCCTGAAAACGTAACCTAACAATTCAAATATTTTTCACACAGAACTTAATAACAATTTTTGTGCAAATTCTGCGAAATTCGTTTAGTAAACGAATCCTGTACAAACTTATCCAGCATATGCGATCGAGCACATAAATCGTTGCTAATGCGCATTCGGAATTATGCACCGCGGTTGCAGTTCGACAACTGATATTACAACTTTTGCATCTAATGCCGACGTGTGCTTTTGCCAGCTCAGGTGAATGTTTGTTTTGTGTGTGTGTGTGTGTGGATATCGTAGCGATCGCTGACTCGCTATGTTTGCGTCTTTTTGTGCATTTGATGGATGTGCCTCGGCACGGCGAGGCGATCTGCACGTTGCTGGAGAACACAAAACAGACCGCAGTCACTTTTCATGTCAGACTGCAGTGCGTTGTGTTCGCCAGCAGTCAGCAGCAGATTCTAACAAAGCGATACCTGGTGAGGCCAACAACTGTGCCGCCGAGGCTTCGGTGCCGTATGCAAATTGCAGCAAACGATTTTCGTCAGATACTTGCAACGCGATAGAACGGCAAATGTGTTTGATGCTCGAGTCGCGGCATTTAATACGCGCCGCGCACACACATTTTATGGGCAATCGAGAAAATTGCTGGCATGCGCCGCAGTCCGATGCCAATGGCGTAAACGCAATTTTAATTTGTTTATGCATTGCGTGGTTTTAGGGCAAAATTCAATGCTACTTCCCCCGCAATTCGCGCGCTCAGCACATTTAATGGACTTTAATATTTGAATAATTGTGAAAAACACAAATTTGTTATTAAATAAATGTATTTACATAAATGAAGTGGACAACAGAAAGCACTTAACCTCATTTCCAGCACTCGATAAGTCACTCAATGAACGGTAGCGCGTTCTCGGGCGACTATTGGAATTTCGAATAGTCGCGGCGCTGTGACGCGCGCGCAGAAGCCGTCTAGCTGTTTGTTCGGCTGTCCAAACGGCGGCTTGTCGCACTGCTGGACAGTAAACATGGCATACGCTCTTCGGCCCAACAAACAAGTGAGCGTTAAATTCGTATTTGCCTGCGACGTTGCTCGCTGGCTGGCCGGCAGTTTCGAGTGCGCGCCGATGGCGCCTAACGCCGCCAAACGCCATCCATGCGTCACACGTCATTAGGTAAATTCAATTAATTCAAATATTTGCTGCAATTTAGCGCAGCCACACGCGTGCATGTGACCAACGCCGCTCCATCACATTCCGTTGCGCTTTTGGCCACAGCGGCACAATGTTTATAAGCAAATGTTTATAAACAATTAAAATGTGTCAATAGCAGAATTTGTACAACGTAGCGCCGCGTTGTAAAAATTGCGCTGCAGTAGGCGTCAGACGCAGCGTGTGAGCACAAAGACAATTCATAATTTGAATAACAAAATTTGAATTGTTGTTGACAATTGGTACACAAATTTTATATGCAAATCACATGTTATAATTTTGTACGCCGTAACTGTAAATGACTGGTGATTTTGTTGCTATTTGTCGTCTAATTCTTGTTGGGTTTTTCTTTGTTGATAGTAACAGACGTTGTTGGACTTCATGTTGCCACTACATAACATAGTTGCCTGTTGTTGGCTCAACTATGCCACAGCATAACAACCACCATGGCCACTGTTAACACCTGTTGCAGCATTGCTGCTTGTTGACTCAAATGCCAGCTGCCTTACGTCACTCGCACTCGAGCGAGACAGAGAAAATGAATGATTTTAAAATTAGAATACGGCAAGCGGACGCAAACAATTACAAAAAACTGTGTTGATGCAAATAAATAATTTGATGATACTTTATTTGGCTAGTAAAGATATGCACAAGATGGCAAAAGAATTTCACAACTGGTAAAAATGTATGTAAAAATGTTTTGTTCTATCAAACATCATGTTGGATATCAGAAATATATTTAGTATATTTCCAACAATATTTATGATGTTCTGCATCAGGTTAATAAAAATGTAGGCCTCTTCTTAAATCATATTTTTCAATATTTTTCAATATTTTCACTTGCACTAAAAGTTGTTTAGTGTAAAAATGTTGAATTTTTGGATCTTCAGAGTTATGAAAAATTCGTGTTTAACTTTGCAATTGCTTTAGATGGCTGGAAATTCAAGTTAGATCAGTTCAGAAATGTACAGTTCGAAATCTGTGAGTGAAATCCATACGTCTATAACTCATTGGAAAATAAATATTTGTCTATTTGTCTGTCTGACTGTACTGCATAGACTTCTAACTAGACCGGTACGAGGAAACGAATGGAAATGTGTAATCTTATTTTAATTTCTGGAATTTTAAATGAATGAATGAATTCGAAACGAATGGTAATTTGTGATCTACTTAATTTCTGGAATTTTAAGTGAATGTAGCCTCAGAGCCTATTCTAGCCTATTCAGTGGTCTGAGGGCTTGTTACTCGATTGGGTTTAATATGAACTCATATCAATTTTAGGTTAGGTAATCTGGCTGGCCAAGTTGACAACGCATAGACCCTGTTGGGTGCCTTGGGTGCAATACCAGTTAGATCTCCTTAGTATTGCAGATCGATGTAAAAGTGATCGGTGAGAATGTGAGTCTGCCTAGCCAAGTTCAATACCGACTTAATGTCATGCTTGGCAATCTCTTCTAACCGAGATAAGAAAGAGGTTCCTAAGTAAGCAAATCGTAGTCTTAAGATGGCCAGATAGGAGCAAAGAATGTGTTCCAGAGTCACTGATACCTCAAAATAAAATTACGGGTTTTCCATACAAGCCCTCTGCACCTAATCAAACCTAACACTAATCTAAAGTTACAATTATATTCGAAATGGGGAGGTTAATGGGGTTTCGACAATACATTTTGATTTTTACTTTGTAAAAACCCAAAAGTTGACAACGTCACAATTCCGATCGTATGGTGGTGAGTTTTTGAACTTTAATTAATTTTGTATTTTTTGCACTCAAGAATGTTGTAGATCGCTAAATAAGTCATTCAAATCGGTTGAGTAGTTTCCGAGATACGAGGGATTCTCGCTTACTTAACTACTACGTTTACAAGTGGGGAGCCAATTGCATAGAAAATGGCCAGTTTTGTATGGCAGCTCCCTTAAGACTTGGAGATAGTGGGTAGGTATGTTTGGAAGAAACATTCGGAAAGGAAAACAAATGGATGTCGGTCATACATTTGACACGTCTGGGGGCAACCTGGGAGCAGTGGGAGCCTATTTTATAAAAACGGCCATTTTGTATGGGAGCCCTATTAAGGGTTGGAGATGGGGTATAAATATGTTTGAAAGAAATGTTCAGTAGAGAAAACTAGTGGGGTCAGTCATATATTTTAACCCTCTAAGAGCAACATCTAACCAGCTGTGGATCAATTTGTCGAATTACCCAGCTTTTTTGTGAACTTTGAACTCGATGCGACGCCATTTAGCCCCACCCTAGCCCCAAAATTTTTTGGCGCATGCACTTTTTCACCAAACCGCATAAAATGAAAGGTTGCGGAGCATCGAAATCGAAAAATCGTGCACTAAATCATGTCTAACCTGCATATATGCCCAAAGGACTTGCATATAAACTGTCCAGCAGCTCTTTAACTGCGCGCGAACTTGGCCGCCAAGCATTCCCCGTCGAGGTCGATAGGGCGAAGGTTGAGGATCAAACCTGCTGCCGTAGAAGTATGCATAAGAACGGGAGATATGCCCCAAGTCTCACCAAACATTCATTTGCACGCGTAGATTGCATTGCAGGCTTTTATTCCCCTTTTTTCTACGTTGGGTTTTCACAGCTTATTTCAATTTAAATTTGTTAAATTTTCTTCAGTCTAATAAATTAGCTTTTACAGCTCTCAATGTTTAATGTTTAAATGTTTGTTGATTTTAACAGTTTTTATAGTATTCTGCTGAATATGGACTTGAAAGCATTTAAACTCATTTTCATTCTGGGCAAAAATTTGTGCAGGTAAACACTTTTTACATTTCCACCTGTTGCGGCATAAACACTTAATTCGTTTTTTTTTGTTACTGAATTCATGACCAACGCGTCCACACTTCTTGTGAATCGTGTTGCCAAGGAATTTCGCACATTCCAGCCGCCAACTCTCGCGCCCCCTCTACTTATTTTTGTCGATTGTTACTTTATGTTCAATAAACTTCATTAATTAGATTTATTTTTTCGATATTTGCAGCACTTTTTAACCTTTGATTATTTTTACGCTCGGTTTGTTTACATGACGCGTGTAAACAACGAGATTGGCCGGCGAACTACTCAGCCATTCGCCATCGCACGTGTAGGCAGCATATTTCATTAATTTTTTCAATTAACAGTGCGCACAGGAAGAGGCGAAAGGCGCGAAACGAAGACCAAAGAATTGTAAAGTGCCCTGGGCGGTTCTTCGATTATGTACTTGAAACCGTACATAAAATTCGATGCCATTTCAACACGTTCAGCGACTGTTGGTGCAGCACAAGTCAACTAAAAAATAATTGAATACCGCATAAGAGAAAACGGCGACTTTTCACGGCATTACGTCATGGCGGGAAAATGAGGCGATACGCGACACTTTGTTATTGACGCATTATTGGCCACAGTCGGCCGGACACTTTCAGAAAGCGCTGCACCATTTTTGTGGTTTATTTAGTGCTTTCGTTGTTTTAGTGCGCGTTGCCACCATCGAAATGACTTCATCCGTGCAGCTATTGAAATGCTTTTCCATTCTGTATTTTCTTACTGTTCGTATGCACGCAGCTCAGCTATTTTGCGTGTTCAACAAACGTATTGTTTTTTGTTTGTTTGTTTTTTTTGTTTTATTTGTATTGTTGTTTGTGCTTGTGTCATTACGGCTGTTTGACTGTTTTCACTATTCGATTTGCGTTGACTTTTGCAATTGAAAAATTGAATTATCTTCATTATTGTTGTACACTTTGTTGCACACATCGCCAAATTGCCAACATGCGATCCGCGCATTTTCCACTTGGCCATTGTTTCGATTTGCAACAAAGCTTTTGTTAATTTAATTAGCAATCAATCTGCGGGCATGGTCAGGCATTGTAATGTGAGCCGCTGTCAAACTGTTGTAATTATGTGTGAAAATGTGCAGCAGTTCTGCAGTGGGGGAAGGAGGACCTGTGCTGAGAGGGATTTCGAAAAAGTTTCTAGTATTTTGGGCAATAAATTACTAAGAATCTATGTAGATGTTGCAAGTAATTAGACTAATTGGTCGACTATATAAAGTCATAGCAGTATCGATCTGTGATGTTCGTTTGACTTTATGACTCATGAACTAAAACGTAATAAAAATGTAAGACATTGTAATGGTATCACCGCCTTTCTAGCGCTTATTACCTACTTTTTGCTAAAAATATAACGAAGAAGCAACCTTGTAGGTAGCGAACTCCTTCATGTTATTACTAAAAGATTTCAAGTAATATTTTGCTAAGACTTGAAGATGTCAGAAGAAGGCACGCCTCCTATCTAACACGTATACATGCATATTTAGCACGGCAACCCTGTAACTAGACTCAGGAATAGCCTCCCACAACCATCTCTGTTATGTGTTGTTGGAAGGGACATACAGCAGGGTTCGTATTTGAAAACTCTAGATCAGATAACTATTTCGATCGAATTTTGTCTACATGAAAACAAAATCACGATCATGATACCCAATTTTTCACACTCAATCTTGATCGTGCACCAGTTAACTTCTTTCATGACATGACAGTGATCGGTAATCAGTGATCATAACTAAATATTCATAAAGATGTAAGAATAGATCGGAAATGATTTCCATATGAATGATCAAATAGCTACAGTTTTATTTCCATTGTCCAATGCCAATACAATTCTCATCTTCAATTTCTATGTTGTATTACTAAATGTTCCACAATCTTATTTTAATTGTCATTCTGGGAATGCTTCCAGTGATTGAGAATTTTATTGGATTGTTGATTTGATAGAAAAATTTAATTTGACGAACATTAACTTAAGGGTAGAGTTTGTATAAGTTACAGATGGCAAAATTAAATGTAAGACAATTGATTTAGAGATAGTTCGAGAGGTTTCGTTAGTACATTTTGAGTAGCTACAGAAATAGTAAAAAATAACTTCTTGTTCAACGCTTAGAACATCTTCTCGTTAGAAAAGTATGACTTCCAAAGGTCTTGTCTACAGATTCTATTCAGTAAGTTTCTATTCAGATCACAGGTTTCAGAACTATACCTCATAAAAAATTACGTTCAAGATATGACATCACTATTATTATGCAATACTTTGCTAGTAAGTGAAGCTCACATTACTATGAAGCGACTATGTAATGGATGGTTATTCCATTTTTGTAACTTTTCTTTCAGAAGTGTACTGCACTAAAATTTTAATGTTTTCCAACTAGAATTTTATGATTGCTTTTTTCACAAAGCTAGCTTTTTTCGAACGTGCTGTGTGAAAACTCTCATGGGGCTCAAGGTCACAGTTGAGCCATTGTGATATCACAACTAATAGTGACACTAAGACAAAGAAGCAGTACGAAAAGAATCAGAAAATATAAAGATTATTGCTTGGTTGCATTTATTGCTTATACGAATTTTTCAGCCTCACAATGTTTGTTTGTTTGGCTCTCATGTAATATTTATGTGAGATCTCAGTGAATTTTGTTCGCATAAAGCGTTACAATGTTAGTCTTAGGAATGATAGAATCTATATACATGAAAATCAGTTGCCGGACGTTAAAACTTGCCTTATAGGGGATTTAACCCTTTCCGGAAATTTGTACGATAGATTGTACAATTTTTGCGCAAATTTTTTATTTGACAGCGAACGCACTTTTTATGGAACGGCTTCTTAATTTTCATTAAGTAGGCTGTGTGGTTTCATTCTGATTTAATTAAAAATTGTTTGCGTCTAAATATTTTTCCCGAGCCTTTAAAAAAAATTGTACGATATATCGTACAAATGACCACAAGAGTTGCAAAGCTTTGTACGATATATCATACAAATAGAAGGCAAATGTTGCAACTTATGTTTGCATTTTTTTAAGTTATGGGATTGGTAATAGAATTTTCGCGTTTGTATGCTTGCCACGCCCATCTGTAAAATTCGAGTATTCGACAATTTTTGATTAAAAATAAGAACTACTAGAGGGCACAATAGATCTTTAGGTCGCGGTGCACTATCCCCACTAATAATAATAATAATAATAATAACGATTTTGTATTTTACTGGGCAGACAGAAACTATGTAAGGTTGGACATGCGTACTTGCCACTCCCACTACGATAATAAAAATCATCTATATTCTAATCATCTATCATCTATATTTCTGTAAAGCTATATGAATTTTAATTGATTCTGTGTTTTATTGAGGGGAAAAGGGCTTTGCAACAAGAACAACGGTTATATAAGGCCGAATAAATGTGACTTGATTATTTATATATAAAATGTATATAAGTTTCGATCAAAATTAAATCACGTTTTTATTTTTTGTTGTTATTATTTATGTTTTCTATCAAAAAAATCAATGAATTGTTCATAAAACTTAAAAAATCTAAAAAAAAATTTCATGAATTTTTACTCCTTGCGGACCATTGTACGATATATCGTACAAAATTTATTGAGCTGTAATTCTCAACCTAAATGATTTTTTGATATTTTTTGTATTTTATTGCTAAAATGTTCAATGAGAGTCAATATTTTGAAGGAAAAATTTGAATCTAAAAAATGTGGAAATTGACCGGAAAGGGTTAAAAAAAACAAAAATTGGAATTTGTCGGTCGTTTTTTTATCGTTGAACGTTTTTTTTGAAGACCCAAAGTTCTAAATAACTTTGGAACTGTAACTCGCACATCAATGAAACTTAGCACGAACTTTCGATTCAGTTGTATAATTCGACTGGGAGAATGAAGCAGTCATTGGACAAAGGGGCGTGGCACCACCATACCATTGAAATTTTTAATATGGAATAACGTAGAATTTAAAAGTCACACAGCATTGACGTTTGGTATACCGTTGTCCCATAGATGTGTCATTCTACTAATCAGTAATACAATTTATGAGATTCCCCATTAAAAAATTGATAGCTTTCGAATTAATTTTATTTGTGTTTGTGTGTGTGTCTGCATTCGTGTCTCAATATGTAGAAAATAACAAATTGCAAAAATTCAAGTTTACATGTTGGAAAAGTTGCAGTGAACCAAACAAAATAGAAGCGTAATAAAAACGCACAAGGTGAGCGTCGCGTTGCCTTCAATTACGACGTACAATTACCACATTTACAATACAATTTTTGTTGTATGATTTGATTACGATTTGTCTTCTTTTTTTCTACAGCATAAATAAGTCAATTTAATTTATTGAAATTCCCATACGACGCAGCCGATTACTGCTCACCGACGGCAGCGCATAGACGCCTCTTAAATTATGCGCCGACAAGTTCACTTTATGAACTATCGAAATTAATTCCAAAATAAATAGTCGCGCAGCTCGAAGCAGCAACAGACAGCGGCTTTTTGTTGTTGCTGCTGTTGTTGTGTGCTGATGTTGACCTTGCGGCCAGAAGTGGAGAACAAATCCAAAATGCGGCGCAAAGCTGCAGCTACACGCCGCACGAAATGGGTCCGTGTTTTCAGCATTGAACTACGAACTGAATTTACAACGAATTTTCGGAACTTTTTTTGGTGCTGTTTTTTTGAAATTGCCATAATTAATTAACTATAACGGAAATTCGCACTTTCTGGATTGGCCTCAATGGCGCACCACGAAAATGTGTGACTGGTTGTTGTTGTTGTCGTTGCTTTAGCTGTGTCGCTTTCGTCAGCAACATGTGTTCCGCAGGTGTTGGTGCAAAAGCAGCCAGACACACATGCAAACCATCGCACCGCCTCTTTTAAAAAGCGAAGTTCATCTGACCTTAAAAGCATTAAAATTGACAACGAAAACAAAAAAAAAAAAGTTGGAGTTTTTCAGTCGATTATGAGCGACTAAGTTAGTACGCCCTACAGCTACACTTTTTATTATTTTTTTGCCAACAAAACATTGCATTTTCTTTATAATTTGGCACTCGAACTTCTGACTGACTTTAATAAACTCATTAAGAAATTTAAAAGACCAAAAACATTAGTCAATAAGGCTTCTAATGGGTTAAGGAATCCTGGGAAGGTATGGATAGATAGATCGTCTTGGTTAAACTACAATAACATTTTCAAATATTGCCAAATTCCACTATAACACCGCGCGACAGCATTTTTCACACCGGGAAAAATCTATATGTGCGTGAAACGAAAGACCAAATATAGTAATACTGCGTACTCAGTTTTTCATTTCTACATCCTGTGTCCTTTTTGAAAGGACTTCAAAATTTTTAAGGGGATAAGAAATAAAAAAAATATAAAAAATATCTACTTAACCCCGTTAGAATATAGCGATATGTATATCAAATGAAAGAGAAAAAGCTCAAGAATTTAAATAAAATTGAATTTTTATCCATTTGTAAAAAAGGATATGAAAAAGGTCCTTGGAAAATTTTAATCCTTTATATCCTTGAAAATTTATATAGAGTTTTCTTGAAATGTTATTCTGTTAAAACCCATAACCCATAACCCAAACGTGTCCGAATTTCATTGCTCTAACTTTATTGGTTCGAAAGTTATTTACAAAAGGGCGGAAGCTGCAATTCTAATGAAGGACAAAAATTCTAGTTTATTTGAGTATCAGTATTTTAAATAATAAAAAGATACAAAATCAATAAAGCGAGAATAATGACATTTTGACACGTGATCGAAAAGATTTTGGGTTTTAAAATACCTACTTTTCAAGAAAATTCTATATAAATTTTTGAAGGATATAAAGGATTAAAATTTTCAAAGGACCTTTTTCATATCCTTTTTTTACAAATAGATACAAAATCAATTTTATTTAAATTCTTGAGCCTTTTCTCTTTCATTTGATATACATATCGCTTTATTCTAACGAGGTTAAGTATTTTTTTTATTTTTTTAATTTCTTATTCCCTTCAAAATTTTGAAGTCCTTTTAAAAGGACAAAGGATGTAGAAATGAAAACCTGAGTACGCAGTATTATTATATTTGGTCTCTAGTTTCACGCCCACATGGATTTTTCCGGTGTGAAACATTTTTTTTATTTTTGTCGCACGGTGTAACCGGGTCTTTGACCCTTGACCTCTGTATTTCTCTCATTAAAATTATTCAGACATCTTAAAAATGAATAACTAACATATTTGCAGTACTAAAACTCTATTAACTACCGGCCATTTTGTTTAATATTTAGACCTACCATACCTTCAATCATACCTTATGGCAACCCTAGAAAGTTAGTTGCAGTTCCACCACAGAAGCTTTTTGCAGCCAAATTTGATTCTAATACTTGAACTACTTCGGAAACTAGCTGGTTCAAAGATTGACAGACGAAGCAACACACAGACCCACAAACATACAGACGTCAATTCTGACAGCAAATATATTCTATACTATTCCATATCAAACTGAATGTACCCACACATTCCAATGTAGATTATTCAAAAAAATCATCAACAAGAAAACATCAAAAACTTATTGAAACTGTCCGTTTTGACAGTTTCGCAGCTACTTGACCCCATTTCACAGTCGGCAACGTCATCAACATTGTCGCGTCGCGCGTCGGTGACGTTGGCAGCGCATTCAGACAATTGGCGCTGCTGTGGTTGCTGTTGTCGTTATGGCAGTCTGTCTTAATTGAAGCTGTCACGGCGCAACATTGGGTCCGATTAAAATGCACTGGCGCCCTCCGGTCTAATTGACGTGTGCGCAAAAAACAGCACTGCACTCAATTTTGACGCTGTTCACGTATGCAATGCACCAGCAACGTCAGAACGATCCGCAGCGACACTAATGTAATGTGTGGCGTCTTTGAACGGCTGCCAGCATACTCGTAGTGTGAACTGTACGACGAGGTGTGTGCCACATTTGACACTTTCCTGCGGTCGTTTGAAGCGGAGCTGTCACTTTTGTCACTGTCTCTGCGCCGTCTGCTTGCCCGTCGGCCTGTCTGTGCCCAGCGCGCTGACCATTTACATGAACATTGCTGCGGCCCTGCGCATTTGACTGTCAATATCAAGTATCGCTTGTCGCAGTTCACACCTACAAAGTGCACTGTGGCTGTCATTGAGGCCAGCCAGTGCCGGCGGTGGTGGGCGACGCTGAGCAATGCGGTTAAGCCGCTTAGCAGTGGCGGCTAGGTGGAGGAAAGCTCCCTGGGAGGTACTCACGCTGCAGTCACTTGAATTGGTCGCCGCTGTGCTAAAGCTTAATGTCACTTATGAGTGCTTAAAAGTACTGAAAATCGGCACTCATGCTTCTTGAGTGACGAATGGCATATTTTAAGGCAGAATATGGGGGAGAAAGTTATAAGGGAGAAAGTATTTAAGAAAGAAACATTTTCTAGAGGTATTTTATAAATTTAAGATTTTCAGATTTCAGTACACAATTGTGTAAAGAATTCGAAAACGCATGTCGAATGAGTTGAATGAGACCTGTGATCTATCTACAAGCTTCATCAAGAGATGCAATAAATTTTGTTATCTTCGGAAGGATACTGACTCTTTCTCTTCTTCACATATAGATTCCTGCATAGGGAAGGAGAAGAAAAGGTAGCGATAGGTGGCCTTCGAAAAACAATTCTATCTGTAGATTCTGCTAAACCAAATGTTAATCTTTGGATTTCTTAAGTATACCACTGTGGGCAAAAAATAGTAAGAGTTTATTCATAATTTTAAAATTCTTTATTTATTCTTCCAAATCTATTTCGTACCCCTCAAAGTAATACCCCAATACACTTGGGCCAACGTTTTTTCCAATCCTCGAAACAGTTGTTAAAGTCAATTTCCGGAATAGCCTTCAATGCGCGTAGCGATTCACGTTTAATGTCTTCAATTGACTCAACACGGTTTCCCCGGAGCGCTGGTTTGAGTTTGCTGAACAGCCAGAAGTCACACGAAGCTAAATCAGGCGAATACGGTGGTTGTGGAACGATATTGGTTGAATTTTTGGCGAAAAACTCACGAAGAATCAATGCAGTATGCGACGGTGCATTATCGTGGTGCATAAACCAAGAGTTGTCGGCCCATAATTCTGGAAAGAAATTTTATTCCGCACACAAAATTTAATGGAACTTCTTTGTTGAATAATTTCACTCATTGTAAAAATCGCCGAATGCACTTTTTGTACTTCAGAAAGACAAGCGTTTACGAAACTGTGGTTTAACTCTGGTGCTTTCCAAGACAAAGTCCGTGTTTTCCTTTATTGTACATTTGTTTATTTCTTTCACGGGCGATTTTACAAACTTTACTGAATTATAAGCCAGATGCACACTCGCAAGATGGCTGCCACTTTTAATGTTTCAAAGTTGTATGTTTTCTACGTCTTGTCGTGTCGGTGATCGTCTTCTCCAATGACTGTTGTTGGTAGTGTTTACTGTACTATCAGCAAGAAGAAAAGTGACCATTTCCTTTGCAGTTGTTTAACCCTAATAAGTACTTCAGAAGACAAGAAAATACTTCATGAAACTAAGAAAACATCCGAAACATCTCCATTAAAAAAAAATAATACAAGATCCAAAACCGCAGCTGAGTTTGCATTTACAAATTTCAAACTTGTTGCAATCTTTTTTTAATTTCCCTATAAATTTAGAAAAATATACCTTACACATATCCCAATGTGTTCCAATTACTGTTGGCCAATGTTTGCGTTTGTTTCAAATTGCGTTGCTGCACAAAATTGCCACTTCAACAGTTTTCATCAGAGTTTGTTTTCATTGAGAAACGTGATCCCAGTCGAAGTTCTCAAATCACACCCAAACTATCCTTGAAAGACGATCAAGATGCAGCGGCAAATTCCCGCAGTCTCGCGCCGAGATGACATCATCTGTCTACAATGCGATGCGATTGGGCTGCCAAAAATTCGAGACCATGAAAACATTAATTAAAAAACGAAACGAAAACGAGCCGACAAACAACAAACTGCAAATTTAAAGTCAACATTTCCAAGAAACGACCAGTCGAAGTTAAACAAACAACAACTAAAGTATCGAAAGCGAAAGCAGCCACAGGGCCGGCTGCATTGCGTTATGAGCTCATAATCGTCAAGTCATGTTTGGCTTTTGAGGCGACTGCAAATTGAAATGCACTTCGTCGCCTGCAACTGCACGCCGCATTGTCCAAAAATTACAATTATTTACACACCATTCGTTTAAATGCAAATTCACCATGAACATGACATCATTCGGCGAGCGAAAACGGCCGACAGCAGCGGCATGGCCCGGTTGCATTTGGCCACGCCACAAGCGTAACCCAAAAACATAAATGACAGCTGTCACAGTGGTGTTTTCCTTAAGCAGTGCAATTACGATGAGTACAGACAATGCATGTGTCTGACATTTAGTTGGAGCCGCGCAGCATAAGTCAATTTAATCTACACACACACTTATCAAATGCGACGATTAATGAAATCGGCTAATGTGGCCGGAGGCTCGCGAGTTCAGCGCGTAATGTTGGCCATAAATCAACGACAGCGCGTTCGACAATAGTCATTTGTGCGTTGACTCAATGTCGGTTATTAGAGTTTAACGGGTAGTAGTGTACATACATATATATGTGGTTGTTGTTTTGTTGAGGCGTAAATGTTTGATTAAGGGTTAGTTAGTATTAATAGGAGGAGAGAATAATTGAATCATAAACTAGTCTTATGAGAAACCAAGTGTTGGAATACTGACTCTTGGGTTGTTAATTAACATCACTTAACTTTAACGACTTTGATGATAATTCTAATGGAAAAATAAATAATTCAATTAGCAATTATGTATAGCTTGCTGAACGGAATATAGAAGCATAAAAAAGCAATAAAGTAACAACGTGCAATATTTTCTTTTATCTGTGCGCAGTACAAATAATATCTCCATAAAAAAACACAAATGAAAGAAGAAAAGGGACATGAGTTATCTAACAAATCTGGTCAACAACAAGTGTCAGCCGCACAAGAGAATTCACTCGTGGAATGGAATGATTCAAAACTATTATAAGGTGTTTTCATTATTCAAAATTTTCTCAAATCTCCAACTAGTTTAGTTAAATAAAGAAAAGCCCACCGAACTCTGAAGTGTCACAATGGGTCACTTTGATCCATTTGTCTTCCTACTAAAATATCTTAGAGTTGTTCCTACTAAAATATCTTCGAATCTAATCTAATATCTAATTTGTTTTCTTACTAAAATATCTTAGAGTTTTTCCTATATTTTAATGACCAACTTTTGAGTTAAGTTTTGGCCTTAAATAACACTGGATACTAAAACTCAGTGACAAATTACACAGTACAACAATTTTAAACTTTTTGTGTGCAACAGAGTAACGACCATATATTTCTGAAAGAGGATGTCATGCTGATCAAGCGTCTTTTTGAAATCATAAAAATTGTTTATTTTATTAAGAGAGGACTTCTTGTCTGGAGACCACCTGAACTATTTTTCAATGGGAAATATTTATTTTTTTAATATTAAACATTTTTCTCATCAACTCAAGCAGAGCTAGCAATTTATGAAAAAAGTATTTAATGAAGGTTTCGTGTTTAAGGCTTTTTATTTTTTTGGGGGAAGTTTTGAGAAAGTTTTGGTGTTTGAAGACCTCCTCTATTTTTTAATGGGGAATATTTTCCCAAAAGACAATATGGTATTTTTTTAATATTTTACTCAATACGAGCTTTTTATGAAAAAATTTTCTGAAAAACATGAAAAAGGGGGGTAAGGAAAAGGGGAGGGGGTTCATGTGTACACAAAAATTATTTACACTTTCAATGCAAACAACTTTGTCTTAGACATCAAAGCTCTAGCTCTTCAAGTTTTTATACTTTCCGTGTAAAAGTCTATAGGGACCCTTTAACATTTATGTGCAAATTACAAAAAACTCAGACGTGCTGGACTATTACTTTGTTGGGCAAAAATGATCAGTATGACGCCCTCTTTTAGAAATATACGGTCGTTACTCTGTTGCAGAATTACTGTTGTACAGTGTTATTATTAAATATGTTATTATTAAATATATCATTAAATATTTCTCAATTACAGTAATCTGAATGATTCAAAGGCTTCATTTGTAACTAGGCATCTGAATCCTCACATCTTCTTAACACTAGAAAGACAGCAAGTTTTCCATACATACAAATACTACATATTACATCAGCTTATATCTCGAAAAATACAAATCGGATATGGCTAATTGTAATTGTAGAACCCTAATTGTAGAACCCGAAAAAAAAATTAAATTCATCAAAGCAAAAGTTTATAGAAATACTAAAGAAAATACAGATATTTAAAAGTGAAAAACCGTCAAAATGACCGCAATGGTCTTTACAGTGTTAATAACTAGTAACTAGTATCATTACGAACCCTTCAAAAATCTGAATCCTTACGCCTTATTAATTGTAATTCCTGACCTCGAAGCAACCATCTTGATCAACTTATATACAATTATAGTGTCACCGACCTTGATGTATCCCTTCCCAGAGGGACTTTGTTAAATTTGTTAATGAATAGTTTAAGTTGAAGCTGTTTTCTTCATTTGTGTTTTTTTTTTCTAATTGTTCCTATAGTCAGTAAGTTCTTTATGTTCATTGGCTTATTAAATAAATAAATAAATAAATAAATAAATTATCTAAAAATTTTGCATATATTATAAAAAAAAATTTTGAGTTCAGTCTAATATTCAACTCCCTTAAGTGCTTAAATTAATGAAAAACTACTTCAAAGTCTCTTCTGAGTAGTCAATATGACACTACTACAATTATTACAGTGTGTTATCAATACTACACAATTCACGTGTCACAGTGACCTGACATCTTGATCCCCTACCCATTCCTTGTTTTTTTTGTTCAATTTCTAATTCTAAATCTGCTTTTGGTTCTTCATCTTCTCAAAATCTCCCACACTTTGACAGAACTATCACAAACTAATTGTAGCTCACCTTAATTGAATGGTCATAAATTGAACTTAATCTTCATTGATTTCCTTTCACTTGTTATCCATTAATGAAGTTAAATTGACAACATCTGAAAGCTTTTGCTAATCAAAATTAACGTTTTGTTGGCGCTTGGCAACACTTAAAAACGAGTAGATTTTCTAATAACCACCACACAAAGGGCCAACGTTTTCAAATTACCTCATCACTCTGGGCCCTTGAAAACAACATCAGCAGTTTATGTAACGTAGCGCACCCATGTCGTGCCACAAAAATCGAGTCTAAGCGCGCTCGAGCGAATGGCCAACGTCTTAACTTACTTTATAAACCTTGGTTCTTTATGCAGTCATTCAAAGTGAATGTAGAAAATTATGATCGTAAAAAACGAACGAACAAAGCCGCACCGACAGCGCCACGGACGGACATGGTCGAACGTTGTTGTAGTTGTAGAATCTACCACCCAACGTGCAACACAACAAAGCGCGCAGAGTGCCGACACAGTGTTGTGTGCGCTGTGGGCGTTGGTGTCGACAATGCCAATGGAGCAATTGCGGTGAATGTGTCGCGGTGGACCACGTGCTGAAAGTCACAGCAAGCACCAGTTCGGTTGTTGTTGTTTTCTATATTCGTAGAAAGCTGAAATGGAACTGACACTTGAGTCGCACATGCACTCAAATGTTGGATAAAGAGGAAAAAAGTAGAAAGCAAGAAATTAAAGAAATGCCAAAAGGGCTCATTGTAGAGTGGCGACTGCGCAGATATGGTCGACAATGTGCTTAATGCCGACAGTGTCTCATAAATAGTCATTTGGAACATATGCAGAGATTTGACATGTAAATAATTCGATTTTTATAGCTGCCTAAGATTTAATCTAAGAGTGCATTGAGATTTTTTTGTCGACATGATTGCAGCGATAAAGACTGGAGAGATAGAATGGATTGCATACTTAACGTATGGCTTGAAGTTCTAACAAGTGGTGTAAGGACTGATGAAAGTAAGTTCTCAACATTACAAAGATACTCAATAGAATAATACCCCCATTGCATGCATACTACGAGTATAGATGCATATCGAAGACAAGAGCGATCCAATCATAATAAAAAATCTTCCCACTGGCCTGGCCAAAAGAAGATTCCTTCTTTGGTGACCTAACTAACCTATCAACTGTTTTTTTTTATATTCACACGTCTGAATTAAACACTTTAACATTTTAATTTTAACCAAAAAGTTACAAGATTATATAAACCAGAGACAAAAAGACTTTAGTTAGGCGCTTGAAGAAACCTTTTGCTGTAGGTCGTAGATAGATAGATAGATTTAATAGGGGTAAGTTGCACTGAGCCCAAAGATGATCTGTTGTATCTCCTACAAGTTTTAGAGAACATCCCCTAATCCCACCGACCTTATGAAGTTTAGTAACTCGCAGAGATTTGGGTGCTTGATGTTCTCTTCTGCAAGCCAGTACTGGTCCTACTGCAACATACCGTATCGCAGTGCAGTATGATGTGCTCGGAAGTCTCCTCTGCTGTTCCGCAGAGTCTACAGATATTTACCTATTCAAAACCGTTTGCATACATAAGTTTTCTCAGTCCAGTTAGAAGCCCGGTAATGTGTCCAAGCTCGTTTTTCCCCAGTCTGAGGCATTCTTCACTCCATTTGGAGTTATAACCCTTAATAAAGATTTTCGATTGCCTAAGATCCGAGACATTAGATCAGTGTTCTGAATTCCTGGTTCTCTCCACAAGTCTTAGTGACTCTGCTAGAGTGTTTTTACCCAGTCCAATGAAGGTTTCTGGTCCAAGGGGGATCGTGGCTGCCCCAGTTCCATCAATCCATCAATTCCTCTGTGTCCTGGGACCCAGAGGATTTTGACCTTGACCCTTGAATGCTTCTATGCATTCCAGCACCAACCCTGAGGTTATCTCATACAAGATTAGTGCTTTGGTGGTTGCTTGACTATATGAACAAATGACTATGTCCTGCTTCCCCGTCCCTCGAGGCTAATTTGCACACAGAGCCTGATAGCAGGTCGTAACCCTGTAGCGGGTTGTTATGGCCAGGTAAGTAAGTAAGCTACAGTTAGTTAAATATTGCGCAGTCTGTACCACACACTAATTACACTGTACAACACAAAAAAAACAATAAGGTTCTGGCAACGGATTCTGGTAGAGGGGGCCAAAAAAAAATATACGTGTATCGGCGTTTTGATAGCCGATTGATGATGCCGGCCTCGATAGCCCAGCGGGTAGCGCGCTGGCTTCTCATACCGAGCGCTCCAGGTTCGATTCCTGGCTCGGGCTGGAAAAACGCTCATCTACTTCTATCGCTATCCACATGAAGCAGATGAGAATTACAAGAATCGCACAAGTGCGCTCTTGGCAGGCAATGGCAAAACCTCCAAGTGTGAAAGAAAAACTGCCAATCGCCGTTCGGATTCGGCGTTAAACTGTAGGTCCCCTCCGCTCTCTTTCCCCATCCGCTTGAAATGTGTGCTGTAACATATGTTGGAAAAACAGTGTTGCATACACATTTCAAAACGGGTGAAATATATGTGGTATCACAATGGGCCTTTCGGGCCTCCGAGTGTGTCTCTTATAGAGGCAGCCACCATAACCTAACCTAACCTATCGGCGTTTTGAAAGTTTACGTCTGAATTTTTTTTTAGGGAGGTCAAACTTTTCCCCTTTTTGCACATTCTTATGGTGAATCGGCATACGAAAACCATGTAACCTCACGTTTTAGGTATATGATGTGTTCAGCAATTTGATGTAAAATACTACGAAGGAAATTTTTGTGGAGCATTTTAACCCTGTAGCTCCAATTTGTATGGGTCAATTTGACCCTTTTTTTCTAAAATACCAAAAATGTCATGTAAAACGGGACTTTTTAAGGACAAAATGTACCACGAAAATATTCACCATAAAATTCTACTATAGGTCTCTGAATACATCAAAGCTCAGAAATTAACTTGAACGCCAGAATTAAGCCAAAACTGAAAATGTGTTTAAGTGTTTATTTCGTAATTGGTACGTAAAATTGGTACTAAAATGTCCTATTTGTGTCAAACTTTTTCATCACTAATCTAAACTATATAAATAGACAGATTAGTAAAAAGTGCACCATTACTCTTTATCTATCACATACAAATTCAACTACCAAATACATTTCAATGCCCACGACGTGAGTGTATTCGTTTTCTGCTCAAATGTGTACGATGAGTAGGAATGACATATTTTCATAATAATGTCAATAACTTACCTGGACTTTCCACTCCCATTATTGCATCTGAATCTTCTGAAGACATGATGCAATTTAAATCGACAAATGCAGCGTTAAGTACAATAAAAGTGACACATAATTTATTAGTTAAATCCACAATGACAGATATTATTGCTGTGTAGTCAGACTGACTATGAGTCAACCAAGAAAATGAAATTTTTGCATTATGCGCCAATGTTCTAATTCAACAAAATAACGTAAGCGACTATTTAAAAAAAATAAATTCAAAGAACAACTCGTTGGTGAAATAACACATATTAACATAAAATGCAAAAATACAATAAAAATAATTGCATTGCTCAGAATATTACATCGTGCATTGTGCATCGGACTCTATACTAAGCAAAGAAATGTGCACACCATTTCTTGGGCAATGATGGATAAATGCTAATTTGTCTTTGGCGCGTACCAGGTGCCAGCTCATAGCTGCAAATGTGCGCGGTGCTGTTTTAAGATAAGAGGACGGACGTTTTTGGGCGCTTCAAAGTCAAATTTACATCGGGCTCATCAAATAATTGGTAATCTTGCGAGAAGAATTCGTTTACGTTTATAAATAAAAGGCTCAGTAATGCTGCTTTCGAGAGAGTAGTTTTCCTTATTTGGCATTGGCTCACGCGGATTCGACCATCTGACTTTTGGCCCAATGCTTTGTTCACCCAGCCAAGGCCATTAATGCCCGAAGCAAAGCGCCGAAATACCGAAAATCGACTCTGTTGGTGAACACACATCGACGCCAGATGTGAATACAGGTGCCAAATGTGCTCCACGATGTTGCAATGCGACACAAATGCCGACACATGTAGCTACGGCCACAGTGCAGCATTCGAACAAGATTTTTCGAAATAAAAAAATAAAAAAATCTTTAAGAAATTCAAAGTCAGAATTGCATTTGGGGCATTTGCCACAACGCATTCAAAACAAACGAACGCCCAGATAGGCTGACAGAGAGATGAGGAGAACGACAGACAGACAGATAGTCAGACAGACGGTGGAACGGATGCGCTGGGAAAGAGATAAGCAGCCGAACAAATAAACGATGACGCAGCCAATAACGCGTATGACATGTGCAGTGGCATCTGTTTTCCCTCAAAGAATAAATGCAAAGTTAAAAGACCGAAACGAAACAAACAACTTGAAGAAGAAGAAGAAAATAGGTGAGCAGCAGACAAGTGTTTCGGTGCAGTTTTGCATTCTTGTGCGCGCTGGCCGCTGCCATTGACCGGAACTATGTGGGCGGCAATGACAAACTATGCAAATTCCTTGTTCAGCGCTTGGCAAACCACAACAAAAACCTGCACACATACACAACTAAACAATAAGCAAATTGACGAGTGGCCAAAAACAAAATGAAAAGCACACAAAATGCAAATTTGCCAAATCGCAATCACTCACCTTCGTTCACGTAGCCGCTCTCCATCGTGCCGAACGTGTACAATTTGTTGCCTCGAATTTTGGTTGCGCCTTTCTGCACTCGCTTCGAAATATTATTATTTTTTTTTTAGAATTCTTTTGCTATTGCAAACTGCAGTTTGTTGTGCGTATCTCCAAAACCGCTTTCGGCTTTCAGCAATGAGCTCGACCCGACGCTGTAAGTGCAGTGCGTGAAAAATATTTAGGAACAAAGTAGCACACTTGAGATCGCTTGTTGTACGCTTCACCGCCCGAGAAAAGTCAGCTCATTGCGTGGCAACCGATTTGAGTTGTGCAGTGATTTTCACTTTGGGTCGTTGCCGCTTTCCACAGACGCGCTTTCGTTGCGTCGAAAGGGAACAACTCTAAAAATAGCGCCAAAAATAGTCGAGAAAGAAGCCACGCGTTGTGGGAAAAGTGTGTAGGGGCGGCACAAGCGGCGCGCAATCACTGCAATTGCGAGTTGCAGCAGTCGTTGTTCGCTGCTGCTGTCTCTGCTCGCCTCTGTCGTGGGGCGCGTTCAATAAATCTCGCGTCTTTTCTGGCCGTTTTATTGTTTACTTGCGCATCAGCCGGTCGGACGAATTAAAGCTGCTGCAATGTTGGCGCTTTTTTGCCTCAAACTATTTGCTTTGTGTTCAGTTCGGCTCCCTTCGTGTAAAATGTCTTCCGGCTTGCGAGCTGTTCTGCCGTTCCTAATGCTGTGTGTGTGTGTGTGTGGTAGAAATTGTTGCTGTTTGTATGTTTTGGCGATTGTTTTGGCTAAGAGTCGTTTTTCGGCTTATTTGGCCGGGTTCTATGGGCTACTAATGTAGAGGTAATCTGTAAGAAAGAGAGAGAGAAAGATATAAATCATTTCAGTCAGAAACCAAATTCAATGTGAGGTTATAGTTGAATCGATAAAATTCACAAAAATATAAGATTGAATATTACAAGTTTAAATATTGAATATGATAAGATTTCAAAACGATTTCTAAAACATTAGTCATATTAATTTAGTTTGATTGAAAGTTTCAGGTCATTTTTGTCGAATAGGTGTATATACACTTAGGCCCTTAGGGCCCGTTTTCAAAACAAATGAAAATGAGAGTAGACATATGTTTCTCCTCCCCTCTCAGTTATGAATAAAAACAGTCAGAAATTATATTAAATTTGAAATAAATAATAAAGTTCAATAAATATATGCGAAATGATGCAAGAATTGAAATCTATTGTCCTACTATAGTTACTAAGTTTATTTATTAATAAATTTTTGGAACTTTTGTATGGTTTAATACACTTTTAAGCTATAAATTTAAAGTAACATTTGAGTAGATTCTGTGTCAAGGAGGTAAGTTGATCGCTTTTTAGTACATAAGAGTGAGGAATCTAAAACCTGATTTGAGCGTAGATGCCAAAAAAAATTGTATGCCAAAACCACATCCGTTCCAAAAGCAGCCTACAGTCCCATACTCTGTAACTGCCAGAGTTAGAAAGTTATAATTATTCTCTAGAAGCTAAAGAAAATTTGGTACAGTGTACTGTCTAAAAAGCCAATCATATTCTCCCTTAAATCGATTGCCTACTTAGGGTTTCTGCTATCTAGCAGCAAAATGTACCCAGACCATTTGAACGATATGACTGTATAAGCGTTTTCCAGTGGCGCACCCAAAGGGAGGTTGGGGTTCAAACCCCCAAACACAAAAATTGCTGGTACAAAATGTGGTTTCGAATGGTGTTCGGCTCAAAAGTTGTACGCAAACCCCCCCAAAATCAAATACTGTGTGCGCCACTGCCTTGGTCTATTAACTCAGCCCTCAAAGCTTATCCTAGCCAAAGAATTAGTGGTCCCAATATACGTAATTTCTACTTGTTTCGGGACCCATCAGTTGGTTGTGTCTTTGATATATTTTTTGGCTAATTTTATAAGACTTGGGGCAACTTTCTCATGCAAACCATTACTGAGAAACAACTCGATCGTGTACCAAAGAGTTATACATAATTGAATGTGAATTGCTGAGACCCACAATTAAGATCTCTCACAACGAACAAAGTCTTGAAGGTGACTTGAATGATTTTATATTTAAAAATTATAAAATGGAACGTGCTTTAAGTCGCAGTTAAAATGTTTGCCAAATGTCCCACAGAACTTAAATATTTTTTAGTGTAAACACTTTTTATTAGAAGCCCTTTACGTAAGCCCCAGTAAGTTTAAACGTTTGTAAACAATTTTTTTTTATCAATAAATAAATATTAGCCATATTTAAACATTTTTTATTAGAAGCCCTTCAGGCAGTAAGTTTAAACGTTTGTTAACAATATTTTTATCAAAAAATAAATATTAGCCATTTTGCTTTAAAACAATTGCATGCAATACATCTCATTTCAAATCTGTCATTTTTGCAGTACTCAGCGTTTCGCCCTACGAGAACTGGCAAAAGATAATTTTTCGCATCGTTCGCAATTTTCTCGTTCGCCGAATGATACGAAATTGCTTGCATTTTTTATAGAACCCAAAGTAAACATAAACGAATCTGGCTGGCTGAGATGGTCTGCAACCGTCTCGCATGCAACACGGCATTGTTTACAATCTCAAGTATTCGTGTGCGTCTGCTGAGATTTTTTGTACGTAGGGCACACACACACACGCATTCACATATCGCGCAGAGGTCTGTGCAATATTAAGAAAGAATTGCAGCTAAAATTAGCCGCCAGCAATGTTAGAGCCGCAAAGATGCGAACAGATTTGCATAAATGCAAACGATGCATTGCGATCGAGCTCGCGGAGCGGTGCCTTGACATTTGCGGCCCGCAGTTCTAGTGCAATTTTAATGAGCCACAAAATGAGACAAGTTCAGCACCGGCAGCCAGCCAAACGGACGGACGCACGGCGGGACGGACAGATGGCAGGCAAACAAACAGAGAGCTGACGATGATGTGCGAAATTCGTTGATCTCGGACTCAGCAAGCGGATCATATTTTTGGGCTCGTACGCAAACATCGCACCCGGATTGCTGTTTGCCTACACGAGATTTATTTGAAAGCGATTTTAGCAACGATTTATTAAACTTTACAATTCAAACAACACGTGACTGGCCACCGTTTATCTCACTCATTATCTAACCAACGAATGGCAGCACACGAAATAATCTCAATCGCAATGCTCACAACCCCCACAAAATAATAAAAGTAACAAAAGCGTAGACATTTTGTTTGGCTTTCTGTTGTTTTGCTGATGAGTGCAATTGCTGCTGTTATGCCCATAAATGTTGCTGCTCGGTTGACACAATTTATTGTGTACTCGTATCATTGCCGGTCCAAGTTAATGCGGCAGCTGGAAGCGAAAGACAACAGAAAACGCCCATTCGCAGCACTTTGAATATTTACTCTGCACATTTACGACCAAAACAATAACAACAACGACTGTGGCTGGCTTGTGCTAAAGTATTCAACAAATAAATTGTAAATTAAGTTATGTGTGCGTGGCAACGGGCAGCGAAGAATTTGTCGCTGCCAACTGTTATGTGTTTTGGTCATTTCCATAGGGATGGCGTCATCGGAAAATAAAAATTTCGCGGTGCTTGATGGCGATTAAAGCAAGACGACACAAATTCACGCTTGAAAAACTATAAAACAAACAACTATGAACTTAAATGTTTCTGAGGTCCGCGGAACTGGCCGTTGCTGTTATTGCTCTGAAGATGTAGAAAACACTTTATTATTATTTTTGTTATTATTAAAGTGTAGGCAGTGTCCAGAAACGCAGGCACATAGGCGAAAGTTTGACCTTTGTGCTTCTTGCAAAGCAAGCAACGGGCCCGCCTTCACAAGTGACTACCATCGCCCAGCCAGAAGAGAACCATTTCTGAGAAACATCCCGAGGCAGGACCTATCAACATTTTGATAAATTATATCTGTGGCCATATGGAAGAGTACTACTGTGTCCAAATAATAAGGTGACATTGTATTTATTTTGAAAATTTTTTATTTATTCTTCCAAATCAATTTCATCCCCTTCAAAGTAATCCCCTCCCGATGCAATGCACTTATGCCAACGGATTTTCCAATTTTCGAAACACTGATTGTAGTCTCTTTCCGGGATGGCCTTCAGTTCCGTCTTCGCTGCGGCTTGAATCTCCTCTATCGTATCAAAACGGTGTCCCCGGAGCGGTCTTTTGAGCTTGCTGAACAGCCAGAAGTCGCACGGCGCCAGATCAGGTGAATACGGTGGTTGCGGAACAATATGGGTTGAGTTTTTGGCGAAATGATCACGAATTACGAGTGCAGTATGGGATGGTGCATTATCGTGGTGTAGAAACCAAGAATTGTCTTTCCACAATTCCGGCCTTTTTAGGCGGATAGTGTTACGTAAACGACGCATAACGTTCAAATAATATTCCCTGTTGACTAAAAAAAAATAATTCTCCAAATCCTTCGAAGCGCGCAGTTTAAATTCAAATGTCACCTTATTTTTTGGACACAGTAGTATATTATATCGACATAAGAGAATTGAGTTTTTATTGAACTGGTAGCTTTATAGAGGCGCTTAAGGTAACATGGCACGTTAGAAAGGGGAATTTTTAATGATTTACAAAATTATTTATTTTTCAGCTCTTTTAATATCAATCTTTTTGAAAACTTAACACTTAAACTCCGGATTTGCTGGACCGATTTAAAAAAATTTTTTTTTTCTTTTTATTAACTTATTTTTTACAAGAATCCACCACAATATTGAAGAAAAAATTTTGAATTTAATGTACCTTTTCTGGGGAAAAAGGTGAAAAACGCCGTCAATTTTTGACACTTTTTGACACAATTTTTTTTTTCAAAAAGCTCCTATCCTTTTATTTTTAACGTTTTTTTAATTTTTCTGGTGAATTCCTGTGTCCGAAAGCTTAATAATTATGAATCTTTTTTGTTTTTTTTGTTTCAGATTAGCCAATCCGGAGATTAAGTGTCCGTAATGGAGGATGTGGTTTTTTTTTAGCTCCACCTATATAAGAGACAATATGGTAAAAAAAAAATTTTGTTTTTGTTCCTTAAACCTTCAATATATTGCAAAAAAAAATTTCAAAAAGATTGACAATAAAGGAGCTGAAAATAAATAATTTTGTAAATCATTAAAAATTCCCCTTTCTAAAGTGCCATGATACCTTAAATGTATTTCATTAGTTTTGAAAAATTCTGTTATGTACTGGAAGTATTTAAAACGCTATAACCTACCTGAATTTCTAAAGTACAGTCGT
This sequence comes from Melieria picta, assembly GCA_964056695.1. Taxonomy (NCBI): domain Eukaryota; kingdom Metazoa; phylum Arthropoda; class Insecta; order Diptera; family Ulidiidae; genus Melieria; species Melieria picta. The sequence continues at coordinate 107,082,507 of OZ057398.1, forward strand.
GTCTGGATATAATGAACTAGTTATTGCAAGGCCTGTTCACAGTATTGAGGTTATTCACTTTATCAAGGTTAACATTTTTGTTCAAAAACTAGTTTTATTTGCTCAAAATACACTTTTTGCTTTTTGCTTGAAATTGCTTTAAAAATTTTGTTCATTATTTAGAGGCTCCATGTCAAAATTTGGGTGTTTACTATATCGAGGGGTTTACTATATAGGGTGTTCCCTATACCCACACACGACTGTAATTACAAAAAATAAATGATAAAAGATTACTATTTTCTTTTCTTCCTCAAAATATAAAATACTTAAGTTCTAAATGTCTCCATCTAGGTACAGCACAAAGATCTGGATAGGATGGTCTTTGATCAATTAGTCCAGTAATTATCTACGTACATACATACATGTATGTATGTACATACACTATGATCAATAAGTACCGGGACTGTGTCAAAAAAACAAAATTGTTTTATTCTTCTGGTAAATTTATTTTATCCCCTTCAAAATAAGCCCCATCTGAAGCAATACACATGTGCCAACGCTTAATCCAATCGTCCATGCACTTCTGGTAAGCCGAAGCAGGTATGGCCTTCAGCTCTCGCGTCGCATTTTCTTTTATGACCTCTATGGACTCAAATCTCTTTCCACGAAGCGGTAACTTGAGTCGGGAGACCAGTCACATGGTGCCATATCTGGAGAATAGGGAGCCTGATCGATGATATTCACACTGTGTTTGTTGAAATAATCGCGAATAATGTGTGCTTTGTGAGACGGCGCATTATCGTGGTGCAAAATCCAGCTGTTATCGGCCCACAAATCCAGTCGTTTTCTACGAATAGCATCTCTCAAACGCCTCAATACTTCAAGGTAATACTCTTTATTAACGTTTTGACCGGTCGGAACGTATTCATAATGCACCACACCACGATAATCGAAGAAAACAATGAGCATAACCTTGATTTTTGATCGACTTTGGCGCACTTTTTTTGGTTTTGGCTCGCCTTCAGCACGCCATTCGAATGATTGCTGGCTAGTTGTCACGTCGAATTCATAGACCCATGTCTCATCACCAGTAATTATACGTTTCATGAACGTTGGGTCCTTCTTACCTTCGGAAATCATGTCTTCAGCCACTTGCTTTCGATGATCTTTTTGGACGAAATTCAAGTCTTGAGGAACAAGCCGTGCGGCGACGCGTTTCATGCGCAAAATATCGACAACAATGTGTTGTGCGCTTCCATAAGAGATGTTAAGATCGTTAGAAATCTCTCTGAGGCTCACATGACGATTTTCAAGCACGATTTTCTTCACAATTTCAACATTTTCGTCGGTATTCGATGTTGAAGGACGTCCAGAACGAGGAAAGTCTTCGACCACTTCACGACCACTTTTGAACATTTTATACCACTCGAACGCTCTGGTTCTTGATAGAGCAGACTCCCCAAATGCTTTCTGCAACATTTTAAGCGCATTGGCACAAGAAATTTCGTTCTTAAGACAACATTTCAAACAAATACGTTGATCAACAAAATTATCCATTGTAAAATGCGACGAAGTACAAAAAGTTGACTGACGCTAACAGCTGCCAAACAAAAACTAATGATGCAATCCCGCTCAAAATTTGACACAGATGTCAGTTAAGGTCCTACCGACCTACCTGCATCGGGCAACGGCGGAAAATTTAAAATACACAGTCCCGGTACTTATTGATCATAGTGTATATAGGTTTTCATGTAATATTAAAGTCTCTTCTCTTGTAAAATGTAGTGTTTCGAGGTAGACTGATGGGCATTTGATTCACTTGTTGGGGATAGCCATTTTATAAAAACCTCTCTTCTTCTTAAAAGAAAACTCCAGTCTATACGATTTTCATTCTACCCGCACTTCAATGTGGCACAGGGAAGTGGACTTTATCACAAAATAAAGTGGCTACCGTGAGGTATTTTAAAGAAAGAGCTTTGCAAAGTTTTGTCGGTCGTGTGATTATTACAAATCCATAATTTTAATTAATTAATTTCTTATTATTTAATTAATTCAATTATTTTAAGTTTAAATTAATTTTAATTTTTTTAATTTTTTAATTTCAAGTAGGTTAGAGTCGTTGTACCAGAGGTGACACTAAGTCTTCAGCAGCTGGTACAGTGACTGCAATTTCTGAGCCAAAAATTCGATCTTGTTTTCTTGCTGTGTTAGTCATAAGACCAATTTTATTGATTTCAATTTTCTTCCTAATGTGTAACGGTGTGGTCACCGGAAATGAAAAAAATTCTCGTTTCATTAGCTCAACGTTTTCTGCATTTCAGCTGCTTGCCAATGCCGAGCCATAATATTTAAACCGATTAAAACAATAAAACACGACAAAGACAACGAAACAAATACACAATTTTGCATAAAAGCCATTAATAATCAAGTAAAAAAAAAACCAACAATTATTGATTAATTTTATGGTCGCAAAAGATTGGCACAAAACACAATTGGTTTGATGATGAAAAGAAACCGAGAGCGTGTTTTTTTGCTGTTGTCATTTTTGACACATTTTACATTTAGAACACACACACCAGCAACGTACCAAATTAATCCACCAACAACTCCTACGATGAGCTTCCCGGCCACTGCGAATTGTCCGCCGCGAACCGAACAATGACAAATTCGCGATTGAACTGATAGTGGCTGGCGGCGGCTAATCGAACGCAGCAGTCCCCCCGGCGACGTTGAATCGTGCGAAACGGATTGTGTTGTTAGGCCCCTACGCCCAAAATAGCAGCAACGCATTAAAACAAACCAAATGAATATGCAAACCACACACACACACATGTGCGCGCAATATTTTCAATAAGAGGAAAGCATAACAAAATGTCAACAGTTGTCAACATTTTGTCGGAAGACTGTCATAAAGCGTATCAGACGCCTGACACGGCGCGCATGAAGCGCGGTCGCGGCGATCGCTGCCAGCGAGCATTCGCACCGCTGACGGCATTCATGAATGAATTGACTCTTGAATTTTTATTAAACGAAATATGACAAAGTGCGCGCTCGTAAAACCGCCGAATTAACGTACGAATTGGACGACACATGGACGCAGCGCCAAAAATGGAGATCGATCGGCAGCGACAAAGGCAGACGAACGAGCAGTTCCGCTGCCGCCACCACGGCCACTGGCGGAACTACTTTAGTTTTAATTAAAGTGACAGACCGAATTGGACGACACGCTCGCCAGCGACTCAGCAACCAACAACATTTCGACTAATGCCACAAAGAGTTCTTCTGTCGTGTCATGCTTGCATTGTTGTTGTGTTCATTATTTCCATATGTGCCACTTTTTATTGCTATCATCACCAATTTGTATGTGAAATGCATGAAAGGAACGGCAGCACAAACGCGGCAGAGGACGAGTACGAAAATCATGAGAAGCACAGAGCCAAATTAGCATTACAATAAATGAAATTTGTTTTTAATAATTTTGAACTCGGCGCGCCGCTTGAACCGGCCACTTGCGCTGATAACCGGCACCGTTGGGCGTTAGCGCCCCGTCGAGTCGATAGACAGGCAGCGGCGCACAAATGAGATGTTCTCTCCATTGAATTTAGATAATGCCGACATTCCGAGCGAACGTCTGTGGTTGGCCTTCGCATCCAGTTGCGGTTGCCACGATTGACGCGCCCTCGAAAGGGCGTTGTTGCCAGTGGCGGGCAACTGATTTAGAGCACTTGCAACACGGAGCGGAGGCCGCGGCTCGATTTCGCCTCACCGTCACAAACAATAAAAAGCGCATTTCTTCAATTCATGCTGTTATTTATTAGTGTAAATAATGTTCACATTGTGGAAGGGAATAGCGCGTGGACAGTGCAGCAGCCGCATTTAGGGTTTATTAATAAAATTGTTTAATTGCAGCGTCATCAATCAATGTCCATTAATTCAATCGACTGTCACTAATGCCAGCCGTTTTTCATTCTATACAGCAACCAATCGTCTTGGAATTTGAATGTGCGTGCGTTGCTTTATGTATAGTTATTTAATTTTTTGGGGTCTTTTTGTTCTTTTGTAATCGAGAATATTGGGAAACATTGAACTATTGTGCAATAAAAAATTACAATTAATCGCTTTATTTGCGGCTTAGAAGAAAGAGAGAGTAATTCTTAGAAAATAAAAGTATTGTGCAATCAAAAGCTAGAAACAGTGAGCTGATTGAATGAGTACGGGTTATGTACGCATACTTTCATCAATGTAGGGGAGAGTCTAAAGTGACTTATATGCCGTTCAAACTGACTCATTTAAACTAGTTTAAGTGAAAAGAGATTTTTGTTGAACACGACCGTCCAGACTGCTCAATGAGGTTCAATTTGACAGCTCTGTTTGTTTACAAGCAACAAATAAATATTTTTGTGAACTGATGTACTGCGAGCATGATCCGAGCGATATATTGGTGCATATTTCACAATCCACGGCAACATACTCAACTTCGTCCAAATATTAGACGCCTTGTATTCAGATGCCATAAAAAGGCGATGAATGGAATGAAAGCAGTGCGAGCAAAACGATTGTTTTCATTCATTTCAAATTTTTCAAATTTTCAATTTTTGTTTGGTTTTGTTTTGATGAAATGACAGTGTGTTCAGTGGTTCGTAGTTCGTGGTAGAGATATCTCAAAATCATTGATAGGGTTGGTTGGGGTTAAGATGCAACTACCTTAATCTAGTGGAGATCACCCTAAAATTCCGCCATCTAGCTAGAGTTACCAGACTCCAAAAATTGTGGATTTTCCGGAGGTGGAAAATGTGGCGAAACGTAGTGGCCCTAGAACCCCACAAAAATCTGCCTCCTAACTCACCTTTAAACAATACATCTTTTGTTCACGTATTTAGCTGATCACTTTAAAAAGTATCGGTACAAAATACCCAATGAATATCTCAGCAACGTGCAGAGATAGAAAGCTGAAATTTTGTTTCTCATCATTTTGGGTCAATTCCAGGTCGTGTTTGAAATTTTATCAAAATCGTATGGGCGGAACTGGTACCCGGCTTTAATGAGTTAATGTGAAAAGCCGAGTGGGAGCTTAGGGTTTGAATCTGGACAGTCAATGAAGCCACAGAGATGATCATAAAGTATTAAAGGCTGAAAATTGCAACACGGAGAAATTTTCTTTAAATTGATTAAATACTATTGACGTGGAAATAATGGATAAGGATCATATTAACGATGCATAACCTAAATCATACCAAATTGAGTAGTTAAACAAGGTTTCGTAGGCATCTCTTAATCGTTTGTCGGCAAATTTACCAAATCTCTAAAGTTAAAATCACTCACAGACGGAAAAAATAAAATAAAATCAAGAATGACGTCTATCTCGCCATTATACCTATTCACCTACATTCAACATTGAATTGTCAGTAATTTGTTTGATCTTCAAAAGTGCTAACTAGCAATAGTTGCATGAATCGTGATGAAACTATTAGAGATGCAAAAATTAAAAAATTGGCTTATTGCAATACAGTATTGCAAATCGAACACATCATTTGCGATTTTAACTTATAAATCAAATATTACTATCTACTATACTAAGTATGTAACTATTAATTGAATAAGTTGCAATTATAAAATGTAGTTTAATTTAATTTTATAAAATTTAGCTTACAACGATTTGTATAATCAACTTTCAATATTTATTTTTGAAAACTGCATTCAATGTCAATGCAAATTAAGACAAAAGTTAATAAAATAAAATCTTTTCTACATATTATACAATTTTGTTAAAATGTTTTTCGGTGCTAAGGGGACAACCGTTTTAAAGGCTGATTTATTCGCATGCAAAAGTCATATTAAAATTTAAATCTGCACCTACACGAATTGAATAAAACTGACAGAATCGTGAGTAAAATGCTCAGAAATTCTTGGAAAAATTACGCATACATTTTTTTAACGTCTGCCATTGCACACACTGGAGCTCAATACAATTTAAACGCCAATCGATTCGCCAATTTCGCATTTCATTAACCACGTCAGAGCATCAAATTTGAATAAGACGATGATCACACCGAACACAACACTCTTCTTAGTATATATTGAATGTTTTCTTAATTAGTAAACACATATTTGCACATATTTTCCTAATGATCAACGAAAAGCAAATTCTTAACGATTGCAATAGCCTTGAAAATTGAGCGTTTGAAATTTTCGCTAACAGCATGAAAAAACGAAGAACAGCAACAAAGAAACCGAACTGCACATTACTATCGGCTGGAACGAAGCTAAAAAAACACAGCGCAACACGAACGAAACACGGCCGACAACCACTGCTAAAGCAATTTTTAATTAAAGCAAACGTCAGTTAACAAATTAAAATGCGGCGATTGCGCACAGTGGGTCGGAAGTGCGGCGGCACACTTTCGGCCGGTGGGAGTTTGAGCGGTCCGCGTTCGGCGACAGTGCGTGCCGGCGTAATCGCAACGCGACTAATCTTATCGCAATTTTGACATTTCAGCGCAACGACAGTGAGTCATGCAAAAATAACGGCGCGATAACGAGACCGCCATAAAGTAAACAGAAAAAACGAAGCGAATAAATTGGGCCCTTTTACGAGAGCTGCGTGCTTGGATTCCATTTCGAAAGTTGCGGGTCCGTGTACACAAAAAGTCGGCTGTTGCCGGCGAATGTCAGAGGTCAGGGCGATTCGCAAACGCAACTCCATACTCGTTCTTTGGCTGCTGTGCGTGCGGTGCATTGAAAGCGAAAGTGAAAAAGGCGTCCATCGAAAGTGAAATTCACTGTCGCCCCATAAAAACTGGGTGAGCGATGCCGAAATTTTTTGAAAACCTGAGTGGAATTTCAAATACACACAATTTGTAAATACAAACGTGCACGAACATTGCAAAAATAATCAAATGAAATATTAAATATTCGCAATGTTGCGCAAAGTAATGCGGCAGGCGAACTTGAACGATGATAATTCCGGACATAATTTGCGCTTCAAACAGACATCAATCTACGCTTCACATTTCAAGTAGTCATAGGCGAATAAAACGGGTGGCGTGACCTAGTGGTCACACGACTCAGTGTGGAGGCCTAATTTTTGATTCCTATAAAAATTTTGACAATTAAAATGACTGACTGAATGATGAATGATTAAAAGGAGCACAAGTACGATTAGCGATTGCCATGAGACTTGGCGCTGTTAGCGCCTACAGCAACAAATACATTGGTTAGTTTTAATAGTTAGAGTCGTAAAAATGTTTATGGAGAAATGGCGCGAAGAATTAAATTAAGACTAAAGGTCGACTTTGTGTTTTGTTTTAGTTTTGTTAGTTTTTAGTTATGTTTTAGTTTTAATAATTAGAGTCGTAAAAATGTTTATGGAGAAATGGCGCGAAGAATTAAATTAACACTAAAGGTCGACTTTGTATTTTGTAGTTGTACTTCAAGGCCAGACGTTCACGATTTACTTCTTGAGAAAAAGGAAATAATATTTCGACAAAATTTAAAATATTAAAACTATAAAAATATATAAGATAATACAAAGATATTTTTTAATGTAGGAGCACACCAGGTTGTTATATCATTTACATATTTTAGCTTCTATACAAAACTTCTGGGTTTATATTTTTAAATATAATCCTTCTGATTTGAAATATTTTCTGGAATATTGTAGAAGCAACACCTTCAATTATTTTTTAAGAAATACCAACAATGTTAGATATAGTAAAGCGGTTTACAAGTTATGACCGCAATGAAACTATGTCAACTTTGCTAAGAATGTCATTCGAACTCGTACCAACGCCATTCATTGTCCAATAAATTCATATTTTTTTTTTGTTCGTCACTTTATTCCTTTCGATTCCTCAGAGGCGCCACCATCCGCCTAATTGACTCGTCACCTCTTTGACCTTGATACACCCTACAATCAATACTGCACAGCGACTGCGACGACTACAAGCGATACTGCAGTCTATTTTCAGATTACAGACGACACGAACACACCGTCGACGCGGCTACGCAATATTGCATAATAAATTATCAGCAGCGAAAAGGAAAACAAACATAAAACCGAGCTAACTAAATAAATTTAATTAAACTTAGTTTTTATTGCACAATTTTATGCGAGCGTGCAGGCGTTGCGTTCCCCACCCTCTCGCCCAACAATTTTTGCAACGGCGCGTGGACAGAGGGACGCACGCAACGATGACCATTTCACTTGTTTTCGCAAATATTTTCAATTTGTGCCAAACATGATGTCAACGTCTTTAGCTCTTTTTATGCTTGTGGCTGCTCAAATCAGTCCGGCGAAGGGTGTAAAATTAATTTCTATTTCAATTCCGCTGGCATTTAAACGATCGAATTAATTCGCAATGGAATAATTTTAAGACTTGAAAATTATGCAAATTGTCACGCCGTTAATGCCGGCAGCGCGAATTTGCCTTTCCTGTCGCGCAGAATTGCTGAAAACATAAGTATTCGTCGCTGTAGCTGTCATGCTTTTCTGTTGTCGTTATTGTTATTGTTATTGTGCTCTGTCAATTGTAAATGTTCGTCACGTGTGCAGAATTTCTTTGCAACTTGTGCAGAGCTGACGCTGGTTCTGCTGGCCACAATCGTGCAACAAAACACGTCCTTGTATTGCTGCCACAGGTTGTTTGTTGTTGACTGGTTGGTTTTGTTTTTTTTACATATTTTTTTTATTTGTATTGAATATGCGTCCGAGAGCGCCATACAGTAGTGCCGCAACTCTTTGTAGATGGTCAACGTTTTGTTGAATTATGCAAAGTGGGCGCCCACTTTGAACTTTTGCCACCGTTCGTTAGGGAATGTCAACCTATGGTCTGAAAGCCCTCACATTACACCTTCACAGCGGCGCTATGCATTTTGTTGGCGACACACAGACGCCATCCACTGCCCACTCGACCAAATCATCAAGATGCTAATTTCTGTCAATATTGGTCAATTTGGTTATCTTTATTTTTTTGCTTTATTCACAACATAGAAAACCGGAATGTTTTGTTTTGATATGCTCATCAAATTCGGGGCATGATTTTGTTGCTTTGATTTGGGAGATTGAAGAGCTCAGTCTTCAGAGACGCCGCTAATTGCGAATGTATTTTTAAGAAAAGTCCACAGACATTTGTTGCATAATCGAAAGAGGAACAACTTTGACAGGGGATATCTTGAGAGTGTCTACTTTCTATTGATTATAAAATTGCTTCATTATGTGTATACAACTTTCAATATGGCAACGTTAAATGTCGAAAGAATTTTGAAATCAACAGTAATGTTTGCTGTTTCTTCATCAAATGGTCTTAGTTGTTTAAACTTTGAGATCAAAGCGTTGCTGCTTTTATAAAGGATTGAATGACCAGCTGAAACCAACATTCATAATCTTCTACAGGACTTTCATGTCTGTCATTAGATACAAACACATACATACACCTGTATGTGTCTCTTTATATGTGACCTTCTGTAAAATTTCCAACACCCTACTCAATACAAAAAATCGCCTATTCTAGGATCCATTGTTACAAAAGTGTCGCTTTTCATGCGATCGTTGCTAATGTTTATGTGTTTCTTTGTTTGCATAGACTTGAGCTACAACTTTGCTAATTGCTTTGACGTTGTTCGTATTATTTTTATTGTATTTGTTGTTTCAAGTTTATTTCATCTCGTTGTCATGCTGTGCTCTTTTGCTTTTTACACATTTTCAATTTAGTATTTTTGCAAGTTCCCTGCTGTTATTATTTCTGCTCTCCAAATGCTAGTAAAAACAAGCAAAAAGAAATGCTCGACAACAAAAGCGCCACAAAAATAGCCAGTAGATGAATCAATAAATTCTGTGTACGCGCTCGCCTGACCCAGTTTCACTTGCAGTGGCACTTTTTTCTAATATTTATGCACACTTTGAGAAATACGTTTATGAATAGTTTTGACGTGCTGTACCGTGCTGGACGTAAAGCATTTTACTGTGAATGTCACAAACGAGTACATCGGGACACACATACTGACGGTCATGACGGACTGTTGCTCGTAAACAAGTCAACACCCATAAACACCCGAACTGACACTGGCTCTAAGATCGTCGGAATCGAATTTAATTGGGTGAATTCTTTGCTTTTTTTTTAGTAGACTTGAAGGAAATGATGCGTAAGTGAAGAGTGAATGCAAAATGGATTTCAATTGATAGCAAAATTAATAGCTTTGCTGCTATGGCTAATTATTTTATTTTATGAGTTTGCGGCACTTTTGAAGTAACAATTAGCTAGAAGCGAGTAGAAAGAGAGTGGGGAGTAGGTAGGTTCATAGCAATCGGGTCTCAGTTGTATTGGGTTACCAGACATTTTGAAAATACCGTTATTATAAATTATAATATTCGATTTAAAACATCGATTAGCATCGATATATATGTAGATAGCTCAGTGATCCCTAACAAATGAGCAGTGGTCTGCCATCAATCTGGTTGAATCTGCAAAGCGCTTACCTAACCTTAACTTATCTTGAAGCAAAAGCGCACCCCGTGACGTTCTTAACACGTTCGCGGACAGTAAAAATTTCAGTCAGCTGCAAAAATTGACAGGCTATTTTTGTGGAAACTATAAGCACTATCTGAAATCTGATTACACATATATTGTTAGAGTTGCCAGATTATCATATTTAACCGTTATACACGATGAATGCTTTAGCATTTACGACGATATAGATCAAATTTTTCAACTAGAGTGACATGAATGCTATAGCATTCATTCATAGAAAACATGAGAAGAAGAGGTTTTTATATTTGTATAACTTTATTTATTCAACAGTAGTTCTCTCTTCGTGTATATATAATAACTGGACGCGGACACTATACTTCAAACCATTTTGATTAAAAAATCTCTCATAAACGGACAAAATTCAGAAATATGCCCAACCAGTTTTTAAAAATCTGTAGCGGAATTCTTTGTAAGGTGCCACCCCATGGCTTTTTTGCGCAGTACTCGTTAGAAAATTAGCGTATCGCCAATGTTAATATACCTTGGAAAGAGGGTTTAAAGAGCTATGATCCAAGGTAACTTTTACAGCCAATTTCCCAAAGTGTTCAAAATCGACACCTTAAAATTTTTTAATGTAAAGTGCCACCACCTAAAAAACCGCTAAAAACGTAAAAATCTCAAGTAAAAATGCATGATTTGGAAAATGTATGAAAGATTATTGAATTTAATTTAAATTGAACAGAAAATGACCGAAAGCAAAATGCAAATTGAATGGTAACGAATAAAACGAATAATTGTATGGAAATTAATAAACAAAACTGAACTAATTTGTTTCTCATGATAGGATTAGAGAAAAATTGACTAAGAACACTTTAAATTCATCGATTCCGAGCAATAAAAAGTAATTTTACCGATATAGGACCACAAAACAATGAAAAAAGAGGGGTGGCACCTTACAAAGAAAAAAAGGTGGCACTTTACATTTTGACGGCATTTTGGAAATCATTGAAATGTTCTCCTCTTACGATATGCTCGGATATCATTCCGGATTATGAAAAAGCATTAAAAATTAAGTCCAACACTGATATTTACCTTCGTTTTTTACACGTACTTGATTTATTTTTCACCGCAAAAAAAACCTTCAGTTTTTATTTTTAAGTTTTTTCTTAACCAAATTTTACATTTTTTTTACCCAGACTGTGTTATTGCATTTGTTCCCTCAAAAACCACATTAAAATTGATGTTGACATATATACCTTAAATTACGGTAGGCATTTTTTTCCGTGGATTGCTGGAACGTGAAATTCGAACAGGGGTGGCACCTTACAAAGAGTGGCACCTTACAAAGAATTCCCCTACTACCCTATAATACCTACAAATCTCTCTCTTATTTGAAAATGAACATTTGAAATTAAAACAATTAGTGTTTAAGCCAGTGGCGCACACAGGATTTTATTTTGGGGTGGGAGTTTACGTACAACTTTTGAGCCGAATACCACTTGAAACCATATTTTGTACCAGCATTGTTTGGGGGAGGGGTTTGAACCTGAAAAACCCCGCCTGTGAGCGCCACTGGTTTAGGCAATCAACCATTACACAATTTTTTCAACCAAAGTAGTACTAAAATTTAAACACTTGTACAATGTGTGTACTTTACCTATATATTATATATTCAATATTCATAAATTCGTACAAAATATTAAATAAATAAACGAGAAACACTTGCATACAATTTCAACTAATTTTTTGTGCCCCCCTCCCCCATAAGCGGACATATTCCTTAGCCGGACAAAACCACTGCGATGGTGAGTGTCCAGTTATGAGGAATTTCACTGTACATCGAAAAAAAATAAAATAATATGAAACTACTTAATGAATCAGTTGCTAATTACTTTGAAATGTATATTCATTACAAAAATTTAATTTTATAAAAATATAAATGAATGAATTGGCTTTAAAATTTGAATGCTATAGCATTCACGTCATTTTGCATTACTATGAAAATGACTGCAAGATGACAAAAAGATGATATGCTCTCACATGAAAGTTCTAACGCATTGGTAACCGATAAACTTGGCTCATCTCATTGGGATTACTGCAGGAACTGAACTGAACTGACGTGATTAAAAAACCATTATGAAACTCGTCACGGGATTTATGTCACTTAACAAGTACTCAACTCAACTAAAATTTTGTGTACCAAAATTTTCCTAAAAAAGGACTGAAATGGGAACGCAAGGACCATTTTACGTTTTTAATAAATTGTTTTTCAACACAAAAGCAAAACATACGTTTTCTATCGAAATTTGTACCGATTGCGGTCAAAAAGTTAGTCTGAACCGGTGAAATAAAAGGCCCAAATGGACCCAATGTGGCAACTGTGATCGGGAGACGTGCCTTGGCTATTTGCGACATGTGTCTAGAGGACGATGACACTCACTTTATTAGTGAATGTTCAGATTTTGGAATCCAAGGCACATAGACTTTGACAAGAAGACGAGCTGTCGGGCATCCATCGTCGCACAAAAGCGACAAATCGGTTAAAAGAGATTCATACAATTTTGATGTCAGGGCTGCCTATTGAAGGCCCCAGAATCACGCAATTGTTAGCTGGCCAGAACTACTTCAAGTAGTTGAGATATATAAGAAGATTAAATAATGCAGAAGCTGCGAGTATGAAAAAGAAATACAACTTTCCAACACCTGCTATATGAATACTTTTCATTTCAAATCAGACTTCAAAGATATTTTAGTGATAAAACTATCAACTCTCAGGTGGAGTTACTAATCGGTTTCAATAATTTCGCATACAAGTTTGACATGCCCACACTTTTTGACATCACAATGTGAACATAAAACTGTGATTTGTAGATTTTTAATTATCACTCGTTGATCAGTGCAATATTTACGATCTCAACCCACTCACCCCAGCAGCTTTTTTCCCCACTAATTTTCTTTTTATTTATTCACATATTTTCGTTTTAGGTCGTGCTGAAGGTGAGTTACTCATACACCACACATTTTCTGCATACATTCAAATAATCTAATTTTGTTGTTCTTGTTCTCAACAACATTTGTTCTATATTTTGGTTTTTAATTTCTTGTTTTATGTTTTCTTGTTTCGTTTTTTAGCTGCATTTTCATTTTTTGTTATTTATCTGAAAACCAAAAACAAAAACTACATACACGCAACAGCTAATTATAAACGTGATCTTATATGTGATTCTTCGTACTCGTCTTTTTGAATCACGTTCCCAACGAACTGAGATTATGTCTTTATCTGCACTTCATTGAAATATTTACAAACTAATTTAATTACATTTTTAACGTTTTCTCTGACATTTGTGACAGTCGGGCGGGCGCCAATGAAATTCTATACAGGAAGAGCTGGCAATATGGCCGCCACATGTGTTGTGGCCAAAATGTCAAATAGTCGACTACTTGTGGGAAATAGGGTTATAATAGTTTTGGATAGGACGTCAATATTTGTTGCGACCACTTGAAATCTGGTAAATCGAAATTATATTAATTTGGAATTATAGAAATATTAAGACTACATAGAAATGAGTGTATGTATGTATGAATATTTTTATATGTCACTTATGTATTTGCTTCAAGTAATTTGCGATGCCATTTTACGGCCATTTCCGCTATGTTTGCGTATTTTGTGAGTATTTTCTCTGCACATCGAAGCGAATTTAGCATTCTCGAGCTTCTTATCATTTCAAGGAAAATTAGATTTAGGTTTATCTTGGGAATTTTTTAATACTCTTTTATTGTTATGGTTATTATTTATGGTTATTGTTGCAACGTTTACAGTACAATAATGTGATTTTTCACTGCAACTTAATTCGACGAATTAAAGCATTAATTTTTTAATTGCTGTCTTTGATGGCAACGCGAAAAAGAGTTGCAATATAAGCTGCTAACGGTAAATATTTGTACTATATACCCAGTAGACATGATTTAGTGCACGATGATTCGATTTCGGTGATGAAGAACCTCTCATTTTATGCGGTTTGGTGAAAAAGTACATGAGCCAAACAATTTTGGGGTTAAATGGCGTCACATCAAGGTTAAAGTTCACAAAAAAGCAGGGAAATTCGGCAAATTGCTCCACAGCTGCTCAGAAGTTGCTCTTAGAGGGTTAAAATCTATGACTGACCCCCACTAGCTTTCGCTACTGAACATTTCTTTCAAACATATTTATACCCCATCTCCAACCCTGAATGTGGCTCCCATACAAAATAATCGTTTTTTTATAAAATAGGCTTCAACTGTTCCCAGGTCGCCTCCAGATGTCAAATATAAGACCGATAGTCAATTATTTTCCCTTCCGAATGTTTCTTTTAAACATATCTGCCCGCTATCTCCAAGTCTTAAGGGGGCTGACATACAAAACTCATTTTCTATAGAACTGACTACCCACTTGTAAATGTAGTAAAGTAAGCTATGATTCTCAGAAACTACTGAACTGATTTGAATGATTTATTCAGCGATCGATAACAATCTTGAGTACAAAAAATACAAAATTACTTAAGGTTCAGAAATTCACCACCAGAAGGCGTCTCCCATACAATCGGAATTGTGTGGTTCTCAACATTTGGGTTTCTATAAAGCAATAATCAAAATGTATTGTCGAAACCCCATTAACGTCCGTCATGAATGATGATGAATGAAATATACATACGAGAATATGGTGTAATTGAAAATTGTTTTAGTGCACATTAAAAATGCCTTAAATAAAATAAAATATAAATAAATAAAGTTATTCTTTAGAATTAAATGTTTTTAATTTTTCCTAAATATTGTGATATCGCTTAAATTAGACACGTTTCCTTGAAAGCAACATTGTATTGCTATTGTGTATTCCAATTGTAGTCAACTCTGCTTTCTTGTCATTATGCCATTTGTTTTGTGGCCCCCGGGGGATTGACACCAATATTGCTTAGAATGCTTCCCTCTCAGGCTTCAACACTCTAATGCATCGTTTTCGTGCTTCAGTTTTCCGCTTAACCACCAACTTTCGTCTTATCTGCGTGCGGCTCAATCTGCGGCCACTGTCCAGTTCAGTCAGCACAGTGGTTATCGTTGTGACATTTCCGTCATTTTAATCTAACGTAATGATGGCATCGCGTGCCATTCCCGTTCGTTCGTCAACACACTTCGTTCGCTTTGTCCAACACTTTCCCCCCCTCCAATAGTGCACTGCATGCCGATTCGCTGCCATTGCACGCACCCACTTTTGCACGCCTTGAGCGCGACCGCATTGTTGACAGTTGAACTGTCAAATGTGCATTTATTCCGTAATGCCGTCACCCAGTTTGCTGTTACCGAGCGCCACGGCAGTTAGAACGTTTACGCATGCGTGTCCAAATTTCGAAAGTCGAAATTGGAACAGGTTCATTTTTTGCCGCTGTTGCTTGTTTTGTGCACATGTCATGCGTGGCGGCGCGACGCGACGCGGCACATCGAGCCTGGCATTAAAATGTCAAATTTCTATGTTCACGTGACAGCGTCACTTGCCGGCCGCTGACCCAGTGCCGCCGAGTTGCAGCCACCACTGTTGTATTTATTAGACGACGGAACTAATTTGCTCAATTTTGAAATGATAAACTATCACCGCGCCATTTATCATTGTTGTGCGTATGCGCTGTGTCATCTGTCAGCTGCAAATTGTGCGATCATTTGTCAGGCGATGCCGCGGCTCGCTTTGCGTTTGCTCTTTATTAGTTGAAATTTTTCACGTACATTTACACATACTCGTACAAGGCAATATGCGTGTGTGTGTTCGCACTATAAAGACGCACGATCGTGAACATGATCTTGTTTGTGCTACAAAACTATTTAAATTTGCGTCTTCGCTGTGCAATGTGTCAATCATCGTTGTGCTAAACTGACAGCAGACTTTTTGATAATAAAGAGGTTCGTTATGTTAGAGTTGTAACAAAAAAAAAAAATTGAACAAAAAGGGACCAACATTTGCGCTCAGGCATTTGTAGAATTTATTGTGAAATTTAGGCGTAGCTGTAGATGCAGATTTATGATTGAAGACGCAAAGTGCAAAGTGTGCATGATGAGTGCAAAAATTGATACTTTTAAGACAACTACAAGCTGTACATTCGTATCAGTTTTAAGTAGTGTCCGACCGAATATTCGGTTTCGGCCCAAATAAGTGGTTTCGGTTTCGGTTTCAGTTTCGGCCAAAAAATGGCCGAACGGCGAAACCGAAACTTCCTAGAATATTTTTTTACATTTTATTGTGTAGCAGATATATAGTGAAAGGAGGGGTAATTTAGATGCCACCAATTAACCAACCAACTTATTTTTTTAGCATATAATATTAAATTATTTAATTTTGAATATTAGTGAGTAAGGTACGAAAAGGTGATTTTTTCATGTTTATGTTAAAAAAAAAAAAATTTATTAATAAGTATTTATTTATTTATGTTATGTTTGTTTGTTTATTCTTTATTTACTTAATGTAAAATTTGTATGTTGAAAAAAAAATGCTTGATATGGTGATTTTTATTTCAACTAGAATGTTTCGGTTTCGGCCGAATATTAAAAAAAAACCGAAATTCGGTTTCGGCCCAAAAAAGATGTTTCGGTTGGACACTAGCTTTAAGCTTCTCCTTCTTCTTCTTCTTCTTTTCAGAGGCTTTCAACGTTTGGTTGAGGGCCCAACTTCAACTCCTTGCAAGGTTTTCAATTATACTTTTTACAAGCCAATTTGCTTCCAAGATCGTATTTTTTTGGGTACCGTATTATCCTTTATTGCTGATCAATATATGCATGTGTAAGTATATAGGCATCAGTTCATCTGCATCATTCAGTATCAACTTTTGAGCTGAATACCATTCGGAACCATATTTTGTATCAGACATTTTTTTAGTTGGGAGGGTTTGAACCCCCAAGACCCCCTGTGCATGCCACTGTAAATATAAGTATATAGGCATACATGTAGGTATCATTCGGGTGTTCAAACCCCCAAATATCTGTCTGCTACAAAAATTATAGATAACAAATATGATATCAAATGGTTTTGAACTCAAAATTTGTATGCAAACTCTGCCCCAATGCAATCCTAAGTACGCCACTGTAGACATATGTAAATTCTTTCAAAACTATAAACGTTTAAAAACAAATTTGTGGGTAATGCAGTTGCCAGGGTCAGAGTTGTGTCGAGCGGAAAGTGGGCAATTTTCACTCTATTCATCTATTCATTCATTCTATTCATTCATTCCACTAATTGTATGTTTTGGGGTAATCCATCATTATTTTCATTCGCCTCTGAATCCCTTTTCGAAGTTGCATTTCACTGTACGAGTAATTTATTTCGAATTTCCATACTGTGAAAAATTACTTAATTTATGCAAATTATGTTGCTTCCGTGATAAACACCTCCTTTCACACACACACACACAAACAAACTCACTCAAACTCAAACACAATCAAATGTATCCCTTTCGGATGTCAACAAATGTGTAGACAAAGTGCAGAAACCGCAAAGGCTTCGTGGTGGCAAATTGCAGCGCAAAGAGCATAAAATACACGGCCAGGTGAAAGCTGAAACTGACTGACTAGCAAAGCCACAGGGGCGAAACGCACACGAAAGGTAAACAAGGGAGAGCCGCCCTTCGTCACGGCAGTGAAAATTAATAATGGTTGGATTGTATTGTGCGATACTCGCGCACGACTGGGACATGGGTCGCAATATGAGTTGGTGCGTGTTCGAGAGTGGCGAGCGTCGCGTCGTAAACAACGATTGCAGCAGCAGCAAATTGCAGTTTGTCACAACAAATTCAGCGCGCGAACGATGGATAGGAAGAAACACAAAGCAATAGATGTTGCTAAAAAACAACAACAACAACTATTCAAAGCCCCAGGCACATTAGTTATGAAATCGATAGTTGTTGAAAGGGCGGCACGAACGTACTGCGAAAGGTGTGTTGCGTTGCTATAAGGAAAAGCGCGAAGGATACAACACACTCGTACATACAAATGTGCAGATTTCGCAAAAGTTATTTGATACTGAACTTATTAAAAGCATGTAGCCGGAATTGTATTTAACTGTAGATGGAGTTCGAATTGCATTTATTTGATTTTTTGCAATTTCCTGTAAATGTGATCCTATCGATTCATGTACGAGCGCCGTCGCGCCTTCAATTGTGTGCAGTTGTGCACTTTGGCCAAGTCCCTTGTTCAATGCCGGATATTAAAAACATACATGACCAGATAGATGTACATAGTAGCGTTCATGCTGCGCGAAACGAAGTCGCTATCTTTGCTGTTATCTTTGCTTTATATGTTTGCATTGTGCGTATCTTCATTGTTATGGTTGCTGCGAATAACAAAAGCAAATTTTGTATGACGGAACCAAAATTGATTTGGGGTACTTTGCGCGATCTGATAAAGTAAACAACTAAACAAAGCAGCTGTAGTGATAAATCCAACTTTTTCACTCCCCTTGTTTGTAGCGAAAAACTATTATTTGGGTGTATTTTCAAGTGTGCGCTGACAAAACGATCAATCTTGGTGAGTGAATGGGTGTGCACTACCGGCATTTTTGATTATGTTTGGCATTAATTGGGGTTGCCTCTGCACGGTGGTTGATGGTGGCTGTATATCTGAGCAATGATGTGTAAATTTTATTGTAGAAAAACAGTAATAAAGTTGCACCTTAAAGGGGAAAGTTTGAACAAGACTCCAAAGAAACTAATAGGTTTCTCTTGTTCTTTCAATAGTCAATACGACAACATTCGTATTTTACAGCTTCGATCAATAAAACTAATATTCAAAAAGCGTAAAATCATAGGTTAGCGGTCTTTAAATTCCAAATAGGCAGTAGAAGATCTTTCAGAGTGGGAACAATGCCGAAGAGCGGCGTTTGAAATCGGAATATATCTACAAGTCCCCTCGATTGATGTAAAAAAGGTCAAATGAAAAACAACCATAACTGCTTACGAGAAGATGGGCTTTGGTAATGTACATATATCGTGTTAGTTATATATAGATATCGGAAATTTTAAGAATTCCGACTGACGACATAATGTCAAAGTCGTATGTTCCATCAAATAAAGAACAAGTAACTAACTATATATGAAGTAGATGAACATGTCCAACTGTGTCCAAAAAATCTGTCTGAATTCTGTCACCGAAATATTTTGTTCTTAGGTTGACAGCACTGTTATATACATCCATGTCAAATTTCAAGTCATAAATGTCATTAGTGTTTGAGTTACGCTTGGTTTTGTACGACACAAAAAGAGAATTTTTCGATTTTTACATTGTCTGAAATTACACTACTCGACAAAAAATGGGTTCATCGCGTGCTCCTAAAAACAAAAGTACTTTTAGACTAATCTTCGGCTGCTGAACACGAAACTGAAGATCAAACAAATTTTGTGAGAAGCGTTTTCAAATCTCCGAAAAACCAGTTTTTCCCCTGTTATTTCAGTTATGAGCACATATCTTGTAAACGAATCATCCGACTAACGTCGGTCAGAAGATAATACCTTAGCCTTTCCAGCGATATACAGATTGTTTAAATCAGATGAGATTTGGGGAAGTTACTGACGGTAAAAGTTGAAAAAATTTGAATTTTTTGACCATTTTCAAAAATCATAAATTTTCGAATACTTTTTTTATAGATAAAATAAATGATCACCTCTGGTTTTAAAGCCTAAGATGAAAGATATATTATTTGAGCAAATATTAAGCCTAACATCAATAGAATTGAAAGAAAAATGACAAAGTTATGATGCACGGAGTGAAAACACCAACTTTTCATTTTTTACACCGTGCGAAAAAAATTTTTTATTTTTCCGAGACCAATCCAAATGTTGATATAGACGTGAAACTAGAGGTAATTTATAGTATCTTGGCATAGTCAGTTTTTCATTTTCTGACCCAAAAACCTTCTTAAAGTACTTTAAAATTTTTTTCCAAGATTTTTCGAAAACGCTTCTTAAGAAAATTTTTTGATTTTCAGTTTCGTGTTCAGCAGCCGAAGATTAGTCTAAAAAATACTTTTATTTTTAGGAGCATTTTTCGTGTCGAGTAGTGTTATTCAACAAAGAAGTGCTTTTAAATTTTGTTTTCTGAATGGAATAACTGCTGCGGAAATGTTGAGAATGTTGCAGAAGGCCTGCTCGGACCAAGCTCTATCAAAAACAACAACATTTGATTGGTACAAAGTGTTCAAAGAAGGTAGACAATTCACATCAACTGAAGAGCAACTCGTCCATCAAATGAAGGAATTGGTGCTTGCACACCGTCGATTAACAATAAGAATCCTTGCTGATGATATTGGCATATAAAAAGGATCAGACAATACCATTTTGAAGGATGTTTAAAGAACACTCGTTCTTCGTGACCATTTCGCCAAAAATTCTACCCATATGCTCGGCAGCTCCCGTATTCGCCTGATTAGGCTCCGTGCGACTTTGGCTATTCGCTAAACTCAAAAGAACGTTTCGGAGACATATTTTTGAGCCGATTGATGAGATAAAAGCCGAATCGAAAAAGGTGTTGAAGGTCATTCCGGAAAATTTGTATTTGGAATGCTTTGAGGACTGAAAAAAAGCTGCCATAAGTGCATTTCATCGAAGGGGGAGTACTTTGAATGCAATGAAATAGATTTAGAAAAATAAGTAAAGATTTTGTATTTTACAACACCATTCCGGTATTTTTCGGACACAGTCTAAAAGTCACTTTTACAAGCATATACATACCTATATCTTTTTCATATATTTTGTCATAGAAAGCCAACCGCGCCAACCTTTATTAATGCGAAACATTGCGTTGGTTCTGAAAGAATGTGAATGTCTGGAGGAAGGGTTCTTACGGCGATTTGAATGGATAAAAGACCATAAAACAGTTAAAAACTAAAAAATGTTAAGGTTTAAATTAAGATTTAAGGTTATAATTTTAAAGATTTTTTAATTCTGTTTTTCCTAACCAAATTTATTTGAAAAAAGTTCAGCTTCAAAGCTTCAGTTGAGATAGTACCTATAATATATATGTATATAAGGAATACACGCATCGTTATATGTAAGCAAATATATATATAAAGCTGTTAAATGCTCTGTTCTAAAACAAAATTGTCCCAAGTAATACAACGTCAGCTCGTTGTATTATAGTTTCTACGATATGAAAAACAAATTCTATCGTAAACAGTGTAAAATTATCAAATAAAAGCAATTGTAATTTATTTTAATCTCTTTGTGAGACAATAAATAAAAATATTAGCACAGTTGCGACAAATGTCACCCCACTTTGTTGATCGCATTTGACGACGATTTTCCGCACTAAGACCCATTAATGACGGTTAAGTGCCGGTAAAGAGTGCAAAATTAAATATCGCCCTTTCTAATATACAAACAGAGTATTTCGCAGTTAAGTACCGACTGCATTAAGTACACAGCTGTCAATTTCTGACACTCGTTAAATGAGCAACACACATCGAAGTGCCACACTAGAATGTCTAATTGAAAATTTTAGTGCAATTTCAAACCAATTTCGCTGAGTTGGTCATAGCGGTCATAGTCATTAAGCAGGGAGTAATAAAAGGCGTTAGGGTCAAGGACAATTACAAATACGAAGGATAATGGGAAAAATTAATTGCAGACTTGTGTGCTGACAGATCGAAATGCTGTCGACAAATAACACTTCTGATTGCAACAAATGATAACAAATTAAAAGTTATTTAGTTAGTTGAACATTTCAACTATTTATTGGCCGTGTTCACGGTTCCTCATTACTAAATACGATCAGCATTCTAACATAGTGAAGGGTTACATTTAGTTTGATTTGATTGGGGCACCAGTTCATTAAAAATCTTCTTAAAAGTTTGAGAATAGCAAACGCCCACAATGTGGTAAATTCGCCACCATGATGTGTTGTTGTTGTTTAGGTAAAATTTGTCATTTTGCCAAGACTACTCAAATCGCGACTACTGCCATTGTTCTTACCACAATTGCCACTGTAAATGTTGTTATTTTTGCTGCGATTGCTCTGTACAACAACAAAGCCAAACTCAATAAAATAGAAACACAATTTGTGAAGCAGTCTTTT
Source organism: Melieria picta (assembly GCA_964056695.1). Classification (NCBI taxonomy): domain Eukaryota; kingdom Metazoa; phylum Arthropoda; class Insecta; order Diptera; family Ulidiidae; genus Melieria; species Melieria picta. Next base: position 107,105,030 of record OZ057398.1, read on the forward strand.
TGGCGCCCAAGCATAATTCGGTGCAGCGAATGTCTGACAGCGCCTTTGTTGTTGTTATTATTATGCTACAACTACCATTGTTGGCAACGTTGTTATTTTGTTGTTGTTGTTGTTACTATTTTCGCTACACTCAAAGCATTCAGTGTGTATCGAGTTGGAGTTGAATAGTTATTTTATAATAATTTTAATAAATTTGTCAATAATGATGGCAGTAATTTTATGAAATAGTTGCATAACTGTCTAATCTCCTATTTGCCCAATTCAGTAATTTTGTTCGCTCACTTGACTTCATTTTCAGCTCGATCTCGTTTATTCTGTTCATCAATGGAATCGTGGTTCAGCGGTTAGTTTTTCAGTCGATTTTTTCATTCATCCACTCATTCATTAATTCATTCATACGTAACCAAATTAGAGCCAAAGAACACTGGGTGACAACTTTTGCGCCACCCTGTATAAAGTAGTGTCCCCAACATGGATGGTTACAGGAGCTCAACCTTTGTTCCACTATCTATTTGAGGAGTCATATGAGTACATAGGTATATTTCCTATTCATAGCTCAATTTCTTCATACATCTGTCTACATATGAACATATTGACTCAAGACAAGTCTGATTTGCAGCCTATAGGGTATTCAATGCTCGCTCCTAACCGCACTAAACTTCGTATTCAATGTGTTTTTTCATATTTTTTTTTGTTTATTTTGCACGAGTGATGTCGGCTTTGCGGTTGCTGCCACTTCAAGCGTTCCACTGAGAATTTCTGCAAAGCGCACACCTTCCCCGCCCCCAGGACAGTGCAAGCACAGTGCTTCGAGCCTTCAGCGTATTCTGTTCGTCAGTTTAATGTGCGTTAAGGTGGAAGAGAGGCTTTCATGGCGCACTTAAGTGTTGCTAATACGAGTAGCAGTTGTTGTTGTTTTTAATTTTTCCTTTTTTCAATGAATTTCATTATTGCACAAAGGTACTTGAACTGGTTGATTAAAGTTTCAAGTGGCACTTTTTTGCGTTCGCTTTTTGTCGAGCACGTCGTGCTTGCAACATAAACATTTCGTAGACATACAAAGGAAGCCTTTTATTGTTTAGACATAACTTAAAAGGGCAACACAAATGCATTGTGTTCAATTGGAAATTAAAAATGAACCATAACAATATTTGATTAAATTATTTTTAACTGTTTGCAAGCAGTTTATGGAAGCACAGATATTGTTATCACAGGAAAAGTTGTAAAGATCTTGAAAAAAAACAAACCTAAATTCGGTTATTGACGAAAAATTATATTAAAGAAGAGTAGCAATGTGCGTCCCAAAGCGTCAAAGCATTGTTCAAATTGCCTCATTCGATTGGCTTTCAATGCCAATTTAAATTGTTTGTTGCCATGTTCGGTGTTATAACATTAATAAATACTACACCAAACATACTTATGGCGCGCCATATGGAGCGACAACAACAGAATTTCCGGCATCACAACATTCATTACGGTGTCATTAAAACGAAATTCTTTGACAAGCAGCAAACTCTTAAAAATTTAGTAACGCGCGCAGTACGTAACTCATTTTCCTCACTTCAACACAACACAACACAACACTCTGATGGAATCGGGTCAAATGTCCGGGGCACTGGCTGCTCATAATCGCCGAAATGGGACTAATTAAGCATGAAGAAAAATCGCACCTCGTCCACCATGCGCCGCCACATAAAATGGGCCAGAACAATAAATTTGGCTGGCAGCACATTTTGCCCGGCGTTCGTGTCCATGAAGAACCAAATGGCAACAAGGCGGAAAGCGCGCAGACAAGCAAATGAAAAAAATCAAACATATTTAAAGAACAAAAACAAACGAAGAAATGCACTTTCAACAGCGGCACAACGGCGCGTCAAGTGGCCGCGCCTCGCGCTCGGCGTTCGATTGGTGTGCAAGCGTCAGTGGCGCACTCACTCATTCACGCCGTTTAAATTGAAAAGCCAGCAAGCGTAACATGTGCAGCGGGCGAGCTGCACAAATTACAAAAACACTGACGAAAAGCACAACAAGCAAACGCAAAGTAGCTGCAACACCCACAACGCGACGGGGAGCCGGTTGGCGTTCAGGCGCGGGCAAGGGGTCGCGATGCGCAGTGTGCGGGAGCAAACAGACAAGTGGACAGTTAGGCGGAGATTGGCCTCCCCTGGACACTTGTTTACGTACTTGGAAATGTTGCTGTAACTCTTGTTGTGACTGCTTTTGTTGCTGTTGTGGCCGCTGCGAATGTTGCGCTGCATTGGACTGCAGTATGTCAGCAACAATGACATGTTGCTGCCGAAGCAAGGACCAGAGCAACAGCGACACGACCTGATTGACTTTTGTGATGAAGTACAAATGACTTAATCCACAGATCGAAATTTGCTTCCATGTGAGGCTATGTCATGTTGTTTTTGTTTCAGGACATCTCTGTTCGCTTTAGTCAGCATTTCTATTTGATTTTATTACCTATACTTTTATTTCTATACTTTTTTCGTTTCTATACTTTATGGCGAAAATATTTTACTCGTATATGAAGAAGAATCCTAAGTATTTTTTTTATAGTCACTTTTCAATTCTTTTTTTAGTTCTTCTTTGAAAATGTGCTACCGTAGTGTTGTTAGAAAATCTATTGAGCATTTTTTTAATCCTGCAATGAATTATCTGCTGTTGAATTAGCATTAATATTTTTATACTTTCGCCCCCAAATATGTTAGTCACAGTGAAAGATCTATTCTGTGTTTATTTAAAAAAAAATTTTACTATTCTTAGAACCTTAAATATCTTTAATTTAATATTAATATATATCGAAGTGGCATCACGACTCAAGCTTTTGACAAATACGAAAAACGTCAATAAGCACGTTTAGTGCCTAAAAATTTGACAGCGGTTCTACGTTATATTTTTGTATCATGGATAAAAGCAAATGTTACCTTTAAATAAAAACGATAGGTGTGAACAAAAATTAAATATTATTTTGGGAGTCGAAAGTCGCTACCAATTTTTTTATATGAGATATGACTCTAACACTTCAGATGGACTCGATTCCATTGCACTTCAATTCTGAGATGTCATTATTTTGAATAAAATCAACATATATGTTACACAAAAAATCGTATAACAGTCAATAAAACAATAAATAAATTGCCACGCAGTCACACTAAGCATTGAAAATTTCTTCAGAAGCACTTTTGAAGTCCACATTAACAAATTGTTGGCAGCCAAATTGATTGCCATACAAGAAAATATTATCATGAGCTTTAAATCTGATATTTAATAAGTAAATAATTCACTTTCAACTGCAGGAAAATTGCACTCACTGCTGCTGACTTTCTGTTTGGGAAATTTTGCGTTATTGTCCTTTACGCAGTTTTGGGATTTTAACATTGCGGCTTTGAGCCTGCACACACTGCAGTCAAAAACATCTGCAATTTGTCCTCGCCGAAGGATGTGTGTGTGTGCTGCAATTGTTATTGCTGCTGCTGCCCTTGTTGTTGTTGTTGTTGCCACAAAGAGATGGGGCGAAGGACATTTCGGTGCGCGGTCGATCGATAATTGCAGCAGAAAGTGTGGCACGAAATTTAAACGACTGCCGCAATGGAAGTTGCAAAGTCGAATTGAATTAAAAAACAATAAACTGTCAAAAAACTACAACAATTGCACTCACCTTGAAAACACACTGAGAGATGTGACGCTGTAAATTCGGCTCGTATTGCACCAAGAAGTTTTCAAATGTTTGGTTTGTATTAAAATACTACAAACTCACTAACTGTTTAGTCACTTTTTTAACAACGAAAAACACTTGAAATGCAATAAAACTTCAGTAAGAAAATTAAAATTTCATCAAATCCCCATCAAACGCAATGCACTTGTAACCGATAATAAGTCAAATCACAACAACAGTAACAAAAAACGAAATCAACAAATAGCGAACAGCGAACAGCTGCTTCCGTCATTTATTAAAAAAAAACAAAACATTGGCCTAGAATTGGAGTATTTTTATTTTTGTTGCTTTTGTACCTTTTCGCGTTCGATTTTCTTTTGGCCCTGGCTTTTCCTCGCTACGCTCGAAATTTAACAAAACAAAAACAAACAGACAGACAAACTGAACTTTTTAATGAATCAACTAAAAACGATGTTTGGAAGGCGCGTGCATTATATTTGTTAATAAATTTTGCGCCTACCAGCTTTCGGTTCTTCGCGTTCGCGTTCGTGTACTGTGCACCGATGTGACCGCTGTTTTAAATTGCTTTTGTTATTGCTGCTGTTCGGTGTGTTCGGTGTGCGTATCGTTCGCGTACCTGTTTGCATGAGCTGAAATTCGCTCGCGTTGCGTTGGGTTTTTCGTGCTGCGGACAGCGCTCCTAACTTGTTTCTAAGCGAGAGACACAAATTAAACCGACTAACTAACCGAAATGCCAGCCAGACAACCAACAATTCGCACCTTGGCTGGCGGCATTCACGTGCGCCCACACTTGCACCAAGCAAAATCGTCGTTAGGCACTACGCGTATCTGTCCGATACTCGGCACATATGCGCGCATATTCTAGCGAGATAAGACGCCCGGCGAGCACTTCTAAATTAGACAAGCGTTGAAATCGTTTCCTCGGTTGCACAGCACAGTACTTCACTGAACTGAACTAAACTCGCGGCATATACGTTTTCCATTCGTTTCGCCCACAAAATTCCACAGTTAACAAAACGCAAATTTTTGAATTATAGAATTTTTCTACTTTTCCCATACGTGTAGGGCGTGTGTAGGGGGCGGCTGGCGCGTGTAGCTGCTGCTGCTCGTTTGCCGTTAGCACACAACCGTCGCGCTGTAGATACGTTTGCAGACTGTTTTCTGCCTTCGTGCGCTGCTCGCACGTCAGCCTGAAATTCGAATCGGAATAGTGACGCAGCCAGCCGGCACACGTTCGCTGCAGATACTTTTAACAACAGCCCGAACAGCCGCACTAAACTAACAGACGCTGCGCGCCGCAACAGAAACAGCTGTCGGCTCCGAATCGTTTTTACATGGTGACGTAGGTGCGTCTGTACCGGCCCCATTCCGTTGGCTGGCGTTATCACTTCCTCATCGATGACATCACCGCCTCTGTTGAGTTCATTGTTGAATGTTAGTGATAACGTTACAGGCTGTTAGTCGATTGGTTTGCCTCTGTAATGTTAGTTAACAGAGTTGCTGCTGCGGCTGCAGCCAATTCAATAGCAGGTCACGGTGACTGCTGCCTGCAAACAACATGAAAAACAATGCGGACAGGCCGCCTCCATTTATGGTAACAAAATGGAAATTAATAACAATAATTGTAGTAATGATGCCATTGAGCGATGACATTTCCTCAAGTGATGTATTGACTGTTTAACAATTACAATACAACAACATATGTACGAAAATTGATAGATAATATCGAGAAAAATTGCTGTGTATTGGAAATGCGTCAAAAAAAATTGCCATTAAATTTTCTTTTTAAAATTTTTTATTTTTTCACCCCCTAAGTAGAATAAATACAAATCGCTCATTTACTGAAATTATGCCCTAACTCAAAAAATGCGTTTAAAGTTTTCAAATTGGTTTCCACCTTGGAGAAAAAGAATAAACTTTATGGTTTTGAAATAAACTAGTGAACTATTAGGTATATATTTGATATATCCATAAAGGAAAACCAACAAGTCATTTATATTTCTATCCTTTATGATATTTAAACTGCCTCTTACAAACTCCTGATGCATTTTTGTCCTCATGTATTTTGTACAGACATTTTTTAACTGCAATAAATATTCGTAACATTTTGACATATAATTCCGTACGATAGCCAATTTTATTCCCGAAAAAATGTATATACTTGCAAAAATAGAGGCCAAATATAGTAAAATTGCATTTTTAACCCTGCATTACTATCGTTAGGGTGGAATCCACCCTGTGAGTTCAATTTCTTAGTAAAATATACATTTTTTAACCAAAACCAACATAAAGTTATAATTTAATCCACATTTGCATATTTCGGAAGGTTTTAGAGTATATTGCATTTGTATAAAGAAAGCAATTGTTTTTATACAATTGTTTTCAAAAGTAACTGGGTGTGTTACACCCACGTAGTAGTAGCGTTATAATATTGCTGGATGCTTAACACCCATTATTATTAATGAAGTTTTATTTTTTATAAATTACATTTACATATTTTTATTCACTTTTTGGTGATAATTTTTTTTTAATAATGTATAAACCATTTACTTAGTAGAAAATCCTTGCTCTAGGATAAAATTATGCTCTAGGATAAGTAAAACATTTTTATAACATTAAATTTGTTAAAGCTTAAACTGATAAAGTTAGAAGGACGAAATTCAAGGATGTAGTAGTATACATATTAGTCCTTAACCCTTTCGACCCCAAAGTTGCCTGAGAGCAACTTCACTTATTTGTCATCTTATAGCAAAAGCTACGATTGATTTATGGGTTTAATTTAAGTAGGCACCAACAAATTAATAATTCTAGAAGTTAATTGAAAGCAAATTACACAAATTTTACTGTTATTCCCAAAATGATATCCAATAATTTGCGGCGATATCAGAGAAAGTTTGTGTTCTAATTGAAGTCTACGAATTGGGCGCGTTTGATCAAAACCCTGTTTCTTTAGTAAGGGCTAAATAAACTCAAAAAGTGATAATTTTGTATTTTCCCATAAATATTAAATAACTTTTCTGTAATGAAAAAATATTGATGCAACATTTTTTTTAGGTTTTGGAAATTTCCAAAGATATTCAAGGATAAAGTTTTAAAAGGACATTTTTAATACCTCTTCGTCCTTTTGCACCAAAACATTAAATTTCCTAAGATTCTACGATTTTTCTGTTTCATTTGATATTGTTATTCTACAATGCGCTCAATTTTTTAAATAATTCCTTGAAATAAACATGTCCTTGAAATTTCAAAGTCCTTTAAAAAAGAAATCCTGACGTCAGAGAGAAAAACAAAAAACGCAGTTTTACTACATTTGGCCCCTAGTTTCGCGAGTATATCGATTTTTTCGTGTGTTTGGAACTTTTTTGATTTTTGTCGCACGGTGTAACCTTAAAAAGTAGCAGGTATATTGTTGATTTTTGTTTGAGTTTTTACGCAAAATTTTACCTCGGTCCGAAAAAAATTATTAAATAATTATTTATTACTCATTTCTTTAGCTTTCTAAATCACTAAGCCTAAGAAACATAGCTTGAAAATTGTGCAAGATGTGGCTATTTTCCCAATACAACTTATTTCATCTTTTTTTCTTCAAATGAGATGTACATAAACAAATGTTTATATTAAATAAATGAATTAACAAAATTATATAATTTATTTTTTGTTTTACATGTTATGATGTTCTGATTATAAAAAAATTTGGTTTTTGTTTATTGTATCTCAAGGGATAAGTAAAACGGATAATAAAAAGTTGTGGGTGAATTACACCCATAGTTAGTAATGAAGTTAGTGTAATAGACGATAGTAATGCAGGGTTAATAGATATTTATCTTTGACGTCAGAATTTTTTTTAAAGGACTTTGAGTGGGTTTTTTTTAATTAATACGTTGTTATTACTGCTTCGGTTCAGAAAGGATATAAAGACGAAGAGGACAGGGTTTCTGAGAAAAAACTGATGCAGTTTTAGTTAGTAAGGCAATACAATTATTCACAAAGCTTTTTGCATTGATATTGTTAGACTTCAGTTTTTTCAGTATTTTTGCAGTCAAAAATGAAATCTGTTTTTCATAATGTAGATCAACGAGTTAATGTCGTAAAACTGTTTGTATTTGATTATTGCAATACAACATTTTCTATAGTTCTATAATATTTTATTATTTTATTATTAAAATGGAAAAGTCTTGTGGAGGCCCTATGCTCCAGAGAGGAGTGAACAAGGAAAAAAAATAATAATAATATTTTATTAGAATGTTTGGTTTTTGTCACAGATGCCTTTATTTCGATGAAAAATTACTACGATATCCAACTTTTGGCATTGAAATCACTTTATTGCAAAACTTTGTTGTGGGTTCCAATTGAATTGACACATGTAAATGCCCACATAAGTATGCATACTTTTCAACGATAATCAGATTCGCAAAGGCTACTCACAAATGTATGCGAGGGATTATATACAAACATATATGTATGTGTTCTTATCTACAGTCTAGCGCGCTGTGAATAGTTTCCCGCGTACCAACCGAACAATGCCCAAATATCGGAAATATAACAACAATAAATAGAAAGGAAATATAAAAGCGAATAATTGGTGAAAATTATGCAGAGTCACAGTGGCGCCAAACAGCGTCTGTGCCAAAAGACTACCAGCGGCAACAACAACAATACACAAATAAGGATTATTTTGCTTGTGCAGTAACACAGAACCGTTGAACTGTGAGCGCTCCAGCCAGAAATTTCAATCAATACTCAGCGTCTGCTGTGTTGTAGAATTTTCGGCTCCCCTTTGTTCTGTGCGTATGTATGTGTGGGTGTGTGTGTGTGTGTGTCCCACTTAAACAGTGGAAATGTCTGCGTACATAAAAAACTAGAACAAACAAATAAAATTTTCACAGGACACATAACGAGGAAAGTGCTCGAGGGTGGCGCAGTCGGAGCGGCAGAAGTGTAAACATGCAAGGGCAAACAGTGGGAATTATGACAGCCAGAAACCAGGCAAGCGAATTGAGTCAACTGTGACTGTTGCGAGAGTCAGTGTGACACCAAAAATAGGTCAGACGCACTTTGAGCGGCAGCAGGACTGGCGAATCGTCAAGTTTGACTGAAGCTGGCTTAGAAAACGGTGAAAGGGGGCTGCAATTGGCTGAGTGGCTTTGGCCGCATGAATCCATAAATCATGTCGTTTTCTATTTGTTTTAATTAAGTAACTGACTGGCGAAGAAGTCAGTTCTGGGTCAAGCAATCAATTCTGTTCCCGTTTTTTTCGTATTTTTAATTCCATTTCGCACGCCACCCGCGCCTGTGTCCTTCATGTCGTGAGCTGTCGTGACGCCAGTCAGACCGACACACAAGTGCCGTTCTCTTCGTTCGCGCAACACTGTTGCCCCCTTTAAACTGACTATTCAAATTGTATGACTTTTGTATGTTCCACACTTTCCGGTGTTGATAAAACCGAAGTGGTGCTGTCTTGAAGCAGCAATTGCAGGAAATTCCAAAAATCACCAATATTTGCACAGTTGGCCACAAAATGGCACATGATGTAAGCTCCATCGAGTGCGAAGCGCCGCTCGTTACAGCCGCATGAATCACCGGCCGAGGCGCCGCGCGGGTGGCGCACAGTAAGCGCAGCTCAAGCGCCGCACGCAATGCGATGAGAACACATCTTTTGTCACTAACTAAAATATTCAAATATTCATACTTATTCGCACTTGCCGTGACGAATTGCCAAAGTATCAAACAGATGAATTAATGCAGCGAAATGAACTATCGCTGCGACTCACAGTGCTCCGACTCCATACAAAATTGGGACAAAAATAGAAGGAGTGCTCTAAATTCGCTGAAAATTTGCAATCTGAATTATTTGGGGCTACTGAATTCAAATCTGATGTTTTTTCCCAAAAAATATATAGTTTAAAAAAATCGAATATATAACCAAGTATGCCATCACCACCGAGCCCAAACCGCTGGAACTACATATAATGATGAAATTTGGTCAATAGTTGTATTTTAAAAAGTCAACCTTTAAAAACGAGCGATTTTTAAAAATTCGACCTTGACAGGCCGGAAACGGAATGGTGAAGCTTATATAGACAGATATTGTTTTTGGTCGGATAGTTTTAAAATTTTGTGTATATATACTTAAAGAAAAATAACGAAATACGTATTTCAGCGTTGTTCTATATTCGGCCTTTAAAGGGTGGAAAGAGGGCGATGAAATTGCTTGAAAGAAAGCTTTTTTGTTTTTATTTTCGTAGAACTTAACATAGAGATGACTCAGCTATGAAGATGCAAGAAATGGGGATGAAAGAAAGTACATAATTGCCATTTTTTAAAAAGTTCAGTTTGTTCAGTTTCACTATCATCAAGAATGATGTTTTTAATCCCACACAAACAGTTCAATTGAAATACAACTATTTTACATATAGTTTTCTCCAATAGTTTCCCTCTTTATTGTAAACAAGCGTAAATAATGTAGCGTAATTTTAACAAAATTGCCTTCCTAAACTTTCCTTCTTATTCTCAGAAAGTATTAGCATTAAATCACATTTTAACAAAAAATGTCATAATAATGAAAACAAAAGTAGGATAATATGGCTCTTAATGGGTTAAACGGGTAAGTAAAACCCATTTTTTTTTATAAAACGTAAATAATTTGTGACATTGGCTTTGTTAATATAGAAGTTTTCATATTTTATGAAAGACTTCCGTATGGCAACTCTGCATTTAGTGGGCGGAAAAAATCAAATTTTTTTAGTTAGAGTAGTTTACAAAAATTCTATTATTTTCCAAGATCGCAAAAAATCGCAGAATTTTTTTTCATGATTCAAAAGAAGAAAGTCCATTCTAGAGGATTACGTAAAAAATAGATGTAATAATGCGCAATTCGACATTTTCGATCCACAAAAATATATCGTTTTTATAGTTTTCAATCAAAAAAAATGTTTTGTTTAAATAACGAACAACCCCGTTTTTATTTAACTTTTTTTTCAAAATTGCTCATGAAATGATTTTTTGGACTCTTATAAGTGCACAGCAGCAACATTTTCTCCGATTGAAGCGAAAATTGTGTTTTGGTTTTGTTTTCAATTGTTGACGCACAAAACTGCATTTTATCACAAAACTATATTTCTTGATTTTGATCAACTTGTAAATGCTATAACTCTCTCAAAATGTACCCGATTAAGAAATAGTTTGAGATTTTGCTTAACGAAAGTATTATTTTTCAAATGACACCAATTTCTTTGAAATCGGTGGCATACAATTTTTCTATTTTTGTCCCACTTCGGATCACTGTGCGACTGTGTGATTTTTGCGCAAATGACTAACCGTCTGTCGCAACCGTTTGGACAAAATCAGAATCGGGTATTCTGGGAATTTGGCGACGCATAGGCTCAGAGCCATCAGCAACCACCGCCGATGATGGCATCGCTGCGGTGAGTTAGGTAAGTACTCAACCTAAACATCGCTGCGGTCAATATTTGCGTTCCGCCCGGTGCAACGGTGTGTCTCATTAGTGCGGTCAACAAAAGCAACCACAACCGCTACTCGCACACACACTCACACACACACAGACAGCTAGAAAGACAATACCGGGAAGTGAAAAAGTCAAAAGCAAACTATGGCCGCCTGCGAACTGCCATTTAGTTGTGTCAACAACAATCCGAATGAGTTTGCACAACAAACTGTCATCTCGAGTTGTTATCTTAATTGCACGAATCGGTGCCGGCACAGTCGCCAATCGGTACATGCGCGCCCCGATAGCAATCACTTTCGAGGTGCGATTTTCTCCATGCACCACACATACCATACAACTATACTTACACACACATATATAACTGCATGTGTATGTGCACCTCGCTGACAAGCGGCTGCACTATTCGCTCCGTTTTCTTCACTTGCGTTGCGCTCGATTGCGCATCGACAATTATAACAATTACAATGCCTTGTCGCGCAACAAGTGTCTCTGGCACTTTGACACTTTACGGTATTTGTTGTATTGTAGTTTTATTTTTAATGTTGACATAAAAGTGCGCCGACTGTCAGCACTCCCGGTGCATCTAAAAAAAAGCAGCCGCGACAACAAAAGTTCGCCTTGTCTTGTTGTTACTTAATGCGGCCCGAAACGAAAGAAACAGGAACGCGATTTGTCGTTTCAATGCACCAGTGACACACTGTCCGCCTGTGTGGGAGCGTTGTGACGTTTGAGCTGACACCAAAATGACATGTTATCAGTGAAAGTGCCAGCGCTGATGTTTGATGTTTGCGTTTGGTGCAAATTATTTTCCGGGTTAATGACTTTTTTCATTTCATTCAGTTAAACGTCAATTAATCGACGCCCCCTAAATGGGGCAGCAATAGCAATGTTGTTCAGTTGATTTGACGTTAGTTCTAAATCGAAGCATAGTGAAGCGGAGTAATTGTTATTTGTCCATTTAACGCGAGCAAAAAGGGAAATAAATTATATCTCTTGAGGCCTATAATCTATACAAATAACGACAACCATTTCGTTACGGTGGTCGGTTAGTGCTATGACAATTGGAAACTTACAAATATTACAACAGCCGCCAATTGGGTCAGCACAGTCGCTTCATTTTAGAGCGCTTCATCATCGTCTGTGAATGCCAGGTACAGGTTTAGGATTTATTGCTGTGTTTAATAAATATTTTATGTTTGTGGTACATTGCAATACATTCTCTGTTTTATGGAAGAAACTATTAAAATTTGTGTATCCTAAAATAATAAAGTTAGAAGGACGAAATTCGAGGATGTAGTAGTGTACAAATTAGGCCTTAAGACATATTTTTTGCAAAAAGCGCTATTTGAAATTGTCCAGGATATTTATGGATACAATTTTAAAAATCAGTACCTATTCGTGCGCGCAACAAAACATTATATATTTTTAAATTCGAGGGTATTTTTCCTTTAATTTGATACCCATATTCATATTTTACATCCAGTTCTTTCAATTTTAACACTTCTGTTACCTTGGGGTAATTTTTGATGAAAAATTAACTTTAAAGTGCCGTAACTTTCTTATTTCTGGTGAAGAATTGTTTTCCTTTGGACTCAGTGACTAATTTTACGTCATTTGAATAAACGCTAAATTTAATCGTATTTGCAACGCTGGTTTACGTGCAAATGAGCAACTATACAAATTTGACCTTCATTTTATGACCCATAGTACTGAACGCAAGAAGTTGGTCGATGCGATGTGAATTTTATTAGATTTGGTTTCAAAGTGTCGTGGATTAATGTTTCTGGCATTTTTGTTTTGTTTTGTGTTGGTAAGAGGGCGTGGCGCTAGCTAAACAACCCTTTCTACTATGGAGTAAAATCGAAATTATGAGTCATACAACATTGCAATTTCGTACAGTGTCCCATGCAGACATATTGTTCCACTGGAAATATTTAATGGGCGTTTAATAATGGGCGTGGCACTCTTTTAACGATCCAAATTTTGTATATAACTTCGGAACTATAAGTCGCACATCAATGACACTCAGATCGAACTTACTATTGGGTCATGTTTTTCGAAGGGGAAAAAAGGGGAAGAGGAAAACGGCATTTAATAAAGGTAGCTTCGTCCACACATCTCAATGAGCAGTAACAGAGCTTTTAAGTTTCAAGGGATCGAAACCCAATAGTACGAAAACTTTATGTTTGCTGGTATGAAATCTTGATTGAAGCTTTCAATATAAATAGTACCTACCTATAGTACGATTTCTAGCAAGTAATAAATTTCTAAAAATTCCAAAAGGAGTGTGAACAAGCTAGATCAAATTTCTGGAACATATTCGTGTTAGCGACAAGCAAACAAATTACTCGTTGCTGCAGTTCACAACTCTATTATCCCTTGTGTCACCATTGCATATGTGGTGCGAAATTCATCCCCGAAATGATAACGTAACGCCGTTTATTCTATAAAGAATTGGAAAAGTTACTTCCTGAACATCTGATTTTGCGAAAAGAAAAGAAGCCAATAATAGAATCGTGTGAGTTATCCTCAGCTGTACCTTCACCAAAGAAAAAGATACTCAGTGAAAGGAAACGATGGGGCGCAATCTGGGTCAGCCGAATATATTCATTTTCTTCTTTGGGAAACCGAATAATGTTAATCAGTATATAATATAATTTTGATTGGTTCATTGGTGTCAATATCTAGTATAAGTTTAATATTTTGGCATACTTTTATAAATTAAACCTCTAAACTGAGTAATTTTTTGTGGGCCACGGGAACAGGCTTTCTTGCAAAATCATTTATTTTTGGGCGATTAACGATTAATGATTATCATCTGTTATATATAATAATATATAACTGTCCAAAAATTAATAGCGATATAGTTTTAACTTCTGAAGAAATCGCAAGAATTAAAGTGCCCGTGAAGAAAATCAAGAACCTGGACATGGTCTGCATGTTGAACATATTTGACTCCAGTAAGGCCAAATAATCGCTTTTCAATAATAAAAGTAATAACTAATTGTTAAAATCACATTGTCTTAACTTTTTTGAACAAAATACAAAGAAATAAATCGGGGTCATTTTATGACCCGAAGGGTCAAATGTTAGAGTTTTCCTAGGGTAACAGAGGGGTTAAAAAAGAAAAATTTTTTACATATGTATTCATGTCCTTGAAATTTGAAACCCCTTTAAAAAAAATCGTGAAGTCAGAGAAAAAAACTATAAACGCAGTTTTACTACATTAGGCCATCGATTGAAGAGTATATCGAATTGTTCAAATTTCAAATTCAAATTTTTGATTTTCATCGTACAGTGCTATCTTTCAATTGACTGCGCTAAAAACCTTCTCACAATGTTTGTCCCAGATTCTACATCATCCTAGAGAAGAACATGTCTCGTGAATGTTTGGTAAAATGCGAGCTTTGCTCGTCGAGAGAAGATTCTCTTTTCAATTGGCTTCATTGTATCATGAGTCTCATGCTTTGGGTTTTAATTCCAGTGCCGAGACAAAGTCCTTCATCACTTCAAAGCTACAGTTGTCAATAAGGACCTACTGTCAAGGACACGAAAATCGTTTGTATGTTGACTGCAGGTACTTTGTTTTGTCTTTATTCACCGCAGACTCAACTTCCGTCATGTTGGAATCGACGTTTCCAATGTCATCGATATATGAGCACATAAATATTTACATTTGTTTGAAGACTCAAAACCTAAACCTTGTACAAGAATCCATTACAATCCAGACATCCATAGTTCACATTCGTTGAAGAAAAGCATTTAACAATTTAGGAAATCCCAACTTAAAAAGTAAAATATGAAAAGTATAAGAAAGGAAGACGTTTGGCCCAAAAACATTAACATTATAAATAAACATTATATATATCATTATATATACACGTAAAGTGCTGGGAGAAGGAGAAGGTAATCTGGTAATCCTTGAGCTAGTCTTTTGTCCTTAAAAATTATACTGACAAGTCAAGTAATTATTCCAAATTTTGTTTAAAGATTTGTATAAATTTAAACACTGGAATCCTTTATATATATAAAAGAAAGTGGATGTATGTGTGTAAGTGCATCACACTCAAACGGACCGGCCGATATCCATGGGGTTTTTTTTGTTGGATTCGTCTTGAGTCAGTTTAGGTTTATACGAAAAGAAAATTTCGCAAAATCGATTGGAAAAGTCGGAAAATCCCTGCATTGTTTGACCGCGAATCACTTGAGAACGGCTGGACTGATTTGGCTGATTTTTGTTTTGGTTGTATTTGTAGTTGTCAGAAAAACAACAAGGTTTGTATGAAAGAAAATGTTAGGAAAACGGGGCGTGGCACATCAATTAAATTCACTTCGAACTTTCTATGTAGTCATGGCCTTCGACAGAGGGAATGGGGCGGGTATTGGACGAGGGGGCGTGGCACCGCCCATACAAGCAAAATCTTTATAATGGAATATATTCGAAATTGTAAGCTGCACAGCATTGAAATTTAGTATAGCGTCGTCCCATAGATGTGTCATTCTACTGGTAAGATTTGATGGGCGTTGAAAAAGGGGCGTGGCACACTTTTTGTGACCCAAATATTCCGCTGAACTGTAAGTCGCACAGCAATGAAACTTAGTACGAACCTACCATTTTCCCTTTCGACAAAAGGGATGATGCGGGTGTTGAACAAGGGGGCGTGGCGTAAGTAAAAATTATAAAAATTGGTTTTTGAAACTGGCATAGTTGAAGTGCAGTGCATTTCTTTACTGACACTTAGCAGCAACATTGCTGATTTGTGGACCTCAATTGCGTTAATCAGTAGCTCTTCCTCTTCCTTTGGCGCATTTCATTATCAAAAAAAAAAAACCTTGTGCGAGACAAAGTTCGCCGGGTCAGCTAGTTTAGCATACAAAGTGGTTGAAAATTTCGATTAATGATTTCCTATGAAGAGAGATTAACCACCCAAAACACCTCCCTGGCCTACGCCTCTGTATGTATCTTCATCATAACACTAAGAACACTCAGCTTTAATTGTAATAATTAACTGCCCATTAAAGCGCACAATTTCTATGCTAACCACTGCCGCGAATTCGTTGATTCAGCTACCAACTTTCAGGTATCACAGCGTCAAACTGTCTGCTGTGGCCATAAAGAAAAATAATCAAATAAAGCAAAATAATGGTAAGGCTCATTTCTCAGTCCTGCGGCGTATAATGTTCATCTATTAATGTCCGGCGTGTCATTGAAATTTCCAAATATCACACCCACCCTCGCCAGAGTGACTCAGTCCGGTGACGATTCGCGGCGTGCACACCGATGACGTGATTTGACTTTGCGAAAATTTGTCACTGGAATTGTCGTGTCGGTCGCACTCAACCGAAATTCATCCAAATGTCAGTCGTTCGATCATGTCGCGTCGCTCAAAATTAATAACAATTACCATGCAGTGACCATAAATGCGTTCGGGGAATTAAAGAAAGCTTTACTGAAACTTTGCTGCGAGCCAGAGGAACAATAAATTCATTTGAAATCGCTATTAGTTCATTTGCAATGCTCACGCCCCAATCTTTTGACCGGATATTTTGAAAGTCAAGCCAATTGGAGAATAATTCGGCGAAACGTGTACTTTTGCATTTTCGTATACAACAGTTTGCAGAGTTTCGATTTAGAATTAAACAGAATATGGCAAAGAAACCAATCCATAATAATTTAAAGTGAATGGATATTATTTTTTTTTAAAACAATGATCAGGAAATAGTTTTTGCAAAGGTTATACATCACATACTTAGAGGTTAGATTATGGCGATTTCATTTGAATACTGCAGGCGACTTTTTTTTTAATAACTAACTAACAGCAAACTTGGCGTAGCTGAGTCTTAAAATTAGATAGAAAGCTAAATAATTCGATGTGTAGGGCAGCCACTCCCCATTCTACAATATTCGACATATTTGATAAGGGGCGGATTCAGAAAAATATTTCGGGGGGTTTCAAAAAGTAATTCTTTAATATTCATAAAATGCCAAAAATGCTTTAAAATTGTATGTAGTTTTAAAGTCGATCGTAATATTTCGGGGGAGTTTCAACCCCCAAAACCCCATAAGGTCACACTAAACATGCACTCAAAAATTTTCATTTTTAAATTTGCTTCACATTAACACTAGAAAGACCATTTTGGTAATTTTGAGGGTTTTTAATTTTTAAATATCTGTATTTTCTTTTGTATTTCTATCAACTTTTGCTTTGATGACTTTGATTTTTTATTTTTTTATTTGATTCTACAATTAGGGTTCTACAATTACAATTAGCCAAATCTGATGTGCACTTTTCGAGATATCAGCGGATATAATATATAGTATCTGTGTATATAGAAAACTTGCGGTCATTTTAGTGTTAAATCGCTCAAAAAATGTTTTCGCAAAATTCGGAAGAAAAATAATTGCGGCACATTCGGGTTGATGATGAGCTACGTACAAGTTCTTCTTAACCCTTTCGACCCCGAATTTTGCCCTTTTTGGTATTTAAATCATGAAACACTTTCCTAAGAAGTGTGCACACGATATATGGTCGCCACGTCTCTTCGTTTGAGTTCTAGAGCTAGTTTTCTTTTGAACAATTTTAGCTTAAAACGGGTTAAATAAATGTCGTATCAATACTTTGTAATTACAGAAAGATTATCTAATATTTATGGAAAAATACAAAATTATCACTTTTTGATTTTATTTAACCATTATTAATGAAACAGGGTTTTGATCAAACGCGCCCAATTCGTAGACTTAAATTAGAACACAAACTTTCCCTGATATCGCTGCAAATTATTGGAAATTATTTTGGGGATAACAGTAAAATTTGTGTAATTTGCTTTGAATTCACTTCTAAAAATATTAATTTGTTGGTTTCTACTTAAATTACACCCATAAATCAATCGTAGCTTTTGCTATAAAATGACACATAGGTGAAGTTGCTCTCAGGCAACTTTAGGGTCGAAAGAGTTAATAATTGACTATTGTATTTTGTTTCGCATGAATTTGTTCCTAAGATACAAATAATTACTAATTAATTAACTTGAGTGTGTTTCTGTTTACACTTTTTAATTTAATTAAACACATCATTGAATAATTTCATAACTTTTTCCAATAACAAACAAAATGAATAATTAATATAATAATAATTAATAATTAACATAATTATTAAGTTTTTTAATTCAATTAAACACATCATTGAATAATTTAGTAACTTTTTCCAATAACAAACAAAATTAATGCATAAATATTCAATATTAATGTTATCCATTTTGTATTTCATTTGCATAATTTCCGAATTGTTTCATTTTGCATGTCATCATGCAATCGCATGTTTTTTCCAGCTCTATGTGCTGGCAGCTCTACCACCCAGAGTTGCATTTGCAACTAAATACGAGCGCATTGCCAACCCGTACAAAAATTAGCGTACCTGAACGTGACAGTTGTATTGTTTTGACATTTCCATTCATAAGTTAAATTCGCTTTGTGGAGCCCTTCAAAAATGAAAATAAATAATTGAACAATAAAGTGAAACCGTAGAAAATCGAACCAGTGCGAATTGCGTTGCAACGGTTGTGGGGCGAAGCATGGAAGCGGATGATTTCACACAGCTCTCCGAGGAATTCATTAACCGTTTGGGCAGTGGTGATTTGGGTGAGCTGCGCTCGCTGGCGGTCGAGTCTTGATTTAGCAACAACAACAACGACGGCATCTACAAGAGAAACTAAATGTGGGCACCTTTTCGCAATTGCAGAGGGAATAATGGCAAATGAAATATTCCAAAACAATCTGTACATGGACGATCAGGTCGGCGACGACAACGAGCCGGACGATGTCATCATTCTGCACATGGACATACGGGAACCTTTGCGGACATTGCAGTGAGTGCGCCCATACAAAGCACCGGAAGTGATTCCTCTAAGTGCAACAAAATCAAATGTATGTGTTTTCCTTATTTAGAAAACTGGTGGAACAGAAAATCGGACTCAACCTGAAGGGCTACAAGTTCTACCTGCAAGATGCACAGGAGGTAATTGGATTATTAGAATTCATGTTTGCCAGCTTGCTGATTGGGTTTTTATACAGTTGGAACCTCATAAGAATCTGGTGGACCAGTGCGTCAAGGGCGAGGGACTGGTGCAGATCAACGTGCAAATACAGACCGTCAACCAGCACATCAACATAGTCGATGTGCTGAAGCCAACGGAAGCAGCACTGGGTATGTAAGTGTGGCAATGAGTAGCGTGATTGGGAAATTATATAGCAAGTTCCATACTATAGTTTACTATAGTTGAGAAATAAAAAGTTTAATATTTTTCAAATGAATTGTCACATCCTTTAGTGTCTTGTCACGGTCTATCATTCAATACAAAAGTTTTGGTTTTGTTTATTTATGTGCAGTAATTGCATTCCGCAATCCATTATATGTCAATTTTCAAATAGTTCCTCATTTATAGCCGCTTTGGCTGCTGACGAGGCCAACAAGAGTGCCGAGACCACGGACGACGACAACGAGGTGAGCGAGGTGAAACCTTGTCTCAATTGGGTGCTGGACAGCAAGTTCAAGAAGGAGCAAACGCGACTGAAAATACCTGAAGAGCCCAGCGAGTGGACCGTGCCGCAGGTGAAACACTGGTTTCAGTGGGCAGTGCGTCAATTTGATTTGGTAATCGTCAAACAATCACATCATCCTCCTTCTATCTCTATTAAACGTTTCCAATTGGATTTCAGACCGGTGTTACAATGGCCGATTGGGCCATAACTGGCAAGGAATTGTGCTCTCTGTCGCATGAGGAATTTCGCAAAAAGCTGCCTAAAGATCCGGGAAATGTGTTCTGGACGCATTTGCAGCTGCTGAAGGAGTGCAAATTTGTGTCGGTGGTGCACAAAGCGGCCGAGGAGAACAGCGTTCGCAACAGCAGCGCAAAAGCAACAACACAGAATAGCGGCGGTGGCGGTGGTGTAGGCCCACCAAAGGAGTTGAAAATTATGCGCAAGACTGGCATACACGCCATCAAAACTTACTGTAAGCTAGTTGCATGCATTTCAGTGCACTTTTTGAAACACTACCCATTTGCAGCACCAGTGCCTTCAGATGGTTCGCCAACGCATAGTTCGCCCAGCAACAATGCCAACAGCAGTGGCAATTACGGCATTGGCTCGGGCAACAATGGCCAGGTGCAGCTCTGGCAATTCCTACTCGAAATACTCACCGATCGCGAGCACACAAACATCATTCAGTGGGTGGGCACCGAAGGCGAATTCAAGCTCATCGATCCGGAGTGCGTGGCTCGTCTGTGGGGCATCAAGAAAAACAAGCCGGCCATGAATTATGAGAAGTTGTCGCGAGCGCTGCGCTACTACTACGACGGCGACATGATATCGAAGGTGTCGGGCAAGCGATTCGCATATAAATTCGATTGCGATCTGAAGTTGCTGATAGGATACGATGCGGCCGAGTTGTCGCAGCTGGTCAATGAGACAAACCTCATGGAGGAATCGCTCTATTTGAAACATGAGGGTATAAGTGAGCGCGCGAAGGCGCAGGACAGCGCCGACGATGGGTGACAAGAGGGAGCGGTTGTGGTAAAAAAGGAACCAGTTTACACATTGGAAATTGAGCCTTTCTTTGAATACGATGGCGATTGAATTGCGTTTGATTTCGTTTTCATTTTTTTTACTGTGACTTTTTTTTACATTATTGGCATTTCGTTTATGGCGTTCACGACACTAAATATAATTTCATCTTTTTAACTATAGTTGGATTATGATTTATTTGCTATTGTTTTGAATGTGGAAAACTGGGGTAGGGAAAGGATATTGTTTCGTAATTAAAACTCAGTCGCAATCTTACCTCGTGACGGTTTAGTAAAAACAAAGTACATTTTAATTTTATTTATTTGTATTTGTTTCATATTGTGACATTATTTTCACCACTTTACTCTACGTAAACATGATATGTAAATATGTGCGGGCTTTTGTAAAATCTATGCATTTGTTCTTCTTGCTCTTAAATACTATGCTTCGTTTATGATTTTATTGACTAGTCACATTTTTATAGTTTCACAATCTTCGCTTAAATTGTATTCCCAGTTTCTACAGCTACTTAGTTTCTGAATTACACTAGGAATGTGTTCTATACTGAGTACTTATACATAGTCGATTTTATATATTTGCTTCAGGATAACAAATCTTCGATTTACATCCCTGCAGTTTTCGTTCAATTTTGTGTTGTTCTTTTGCAAATTAGATTACAATTCCACTTCCATGGAGCTGCTCAATGCTTCGTCAATAATCTGTTCCAAATGCACCCGACCTGTTGCTGGACACTTTGTAAATTTTGTAAAGAGAAAACATGTAAATACTTTTTAAATGGATTGCAATATTTTACTCTATGTAGCACTTTTAACAAAATAATACTTCATTATTGTATTTGTTGTAAAATCAAAATCACTCATTACAAAACAATGTTTCTACACAAAAGCATAAAAAACGATAAGTTTCACACACGTCAACAAAAGTAGAAAGTAAGACACTGAATTCCTATACTTATGGCTAACTCTATAACTCAGTCGTGATTTCGTCCTGTGGTCGGAAGCCCAGCTTGTAGAATTCGTCCTCGAGCCACAACGAACTCGCGTTGAGATCCGATATCAAGTTGCCGCCCTTGAGCGTGTTGAAACTGCTGCCGAACGGATCGGACGACCGCGGCTCCTCGAACTCGTGCAGACTGATCAGCGAGCCGAACATGTGCAGCTTCTGCGCTGCCGTGCCGCCTGCGGACCCCGCTGCCGTCGACTGCAGCGCACCCTGCCGAAAGATGCCGCCCTTCTGGCGGTACATCATGGCGTCAAAGTCCTCGCCCGCGCCGCCGGGCGCCTGAAAGAAGTCAATCAGATGGCCGACTTGCGGCTTGTAGCGCTCGAGTGCCTGCTCGGACCACGCGTACAGCCGGTTCCAGTCGTGCGGCGCTGCCGGTATCAGCTCGATGGGCCGATTCAGCAGTATGAGTACTTTGGCGAGGTCGCGCACAATGGGCCGATACGAGTTGGCGGCGGCCACCTCGCCCGACAGGTACAGCTTGCGTATCTGACGGCGCGTGTCGTTCAGCATGGCCAGGAAATACTCGGCATTGGGACGCATCTCGTTGAGCTGCCGCAGAAAGTCCGAACGATCCATGGTGTTCTCGTTGATTAGCTTCTGCTTGATGGACTTTCGGCGGCGACGACGGCGCACCAGCATCACGGCGACGGCCAGCAGCGTGAGGCACACGAGAAAGCCACCCAGCAGTCCGGCCAAGGCGGCCATCAGCGGGCCCGAGTAGCCGGTGGACACGCAAACGCGACCCATGAATTCGGTGTGTGCCGACCACTGATCAATGTAGCCGGACGGGCAGCGATCGACGCATTGCCGCGTGTCGGTGACGAGGTAGACGGGACACTTGATGCAGCCCTCATTATTGCAGCGCAAACAGTGCGAACTGGTGGTGGGCGGACAACCTGCAAATGAGAAGTGAATAGTTTAACATAAGAAATTTTTTATGATTCGCTTGTAACATTTATGTAGAAAATCCTTAGCGGTTTTTTCAAAGTCAAATTTTTTACTGGTTATGATTGATCATTCTCAACTATAATCCTCTTTGAAAATGGGACTTTCAACGTCTTCCGAGTCGCATGCAATTTCTATAACCTTCTTTCATTCTTCTGAAAAATACCAAACATTTCTTTGCCCAAATCGAACTAGTCTGTAATACTTGGAAATTGAATATATGCTTCAAAATAGAATACAGTGACAAGATAAGAGAGAGCGTCAGGTGTCCGCTAGTTTTATAGAAGGGTTCGACGAGTCAGTGGAAACTTCGATCTTTTACAATGTCCTGGCACCATAAAGCAGTCATTGGGCTTCGTCTTGGTACTGTCTATTTTTGAAACTATTACACCGTGCGACAAAAATAAAAAAAAATTTTCACACCGAAAAAATCCATATGGGCGTGAAACTAGAGATCAAACATAGTTATACTGCGTACTCAGTTTTTCATTCCTACATCTTTTGACACGTGATCAAGGTGATTTTGGGTTTTAACATACCTACTTTTCAAGAAAATTCTATATAAATTTTCAAGGATATAAAGGATTAAAATTTTCAAAGGACCTTTTTCATATCCTTTTTTACAAATAGATAAAAAATGTATTTTATTTAAATTCTTGAGCCTTTCCTCTTTCATTTGATATACATATCGCCATATTTTAACGAGGTTAAGTATTTTTTATATTTTTTTAATTTTTTGTCCCCTTCAAAATTTTGAAGTCCTCTTAAAAGGACAAAGGATGTAAAATGCTGTCGCACGGTGTTATCAAATTCCTCAACTTTCAATCTTTTCGCAACGTCAGGAAAGGAGCAACTATAATGTTTACGAAGCTGTTTATACTGACTCCAAAATGTGCTGTGTCCTCCTTCTTTAATTAACTGCGGCATTTTTAATGGCGAAATATTGAATCTAAGACTTTTTTTCGCCTCTCTTCCAAATGAAA
This sequence comes from Melieria picta, assembly GCA_964056695.1. Classification (NCBI taxonomy): domain Eukaryota; kingdom Metazoa; phylum Arthropoda; class Insecta; order Diptera; family Ulidiidae; genus Melieria; species Melieria picta. The sequence continues at coordinate 107,128,693 of OZ057398.1, forward strand.
CTGAAGCGCCCAACAGACTCACTCATAATGCAATACTCGGGTCCTATACTTGAATATTCAGTAAAGGAGCCAATCTCCAGCTTCAGTTAAGCTGAGTGGCAGGGCGTAGGCATCTCTCAGGCAATTGTGAAGCTAATGAATTAGTTAAATCAGGCACGTTACTTAGTGACATGTTCTCCTCTACTGCTGATGTGTCATTTATGGTAATTTAACTGAATTTTAGATAGAAGCACCGTGGAGAAGCAAAACCGACAAACCAATAAATTTGCATCGCTTTGAACGGAGGTGGACCAATTAGTTACTTAATAATGATCATTTAAATGTGCTCACAGGACACAGGACGGTAGACTAGTCAGAAAGACTAAAATTTACACAAAATTATTGTTGCAGTTTCTACTCTGAAAAAGAGAATGGAGAGAGAGAGAATTATTCAATGTATCAGTGCTTCTTTTTGGACAAAAAAAAGATGAAAAATCCCTTCTTTTCAATTTTTAGGGGTCACTTTATACCCCAACGATAGCAGTAAGACTGAGTAATAAATAGTAAACGCTTTTTTATTAGCTTACAGCGATTTTTTGTCTCTAAGGCCCAACGTTTGCTTTGGCGTTATCAAAGGTAAACAAAATTTCTCAAACAATGAGTAATTTTTAATTCTAAAATTAAATTTGCTTGCAAGGTTTGTATTTAATGATTCATGTGCAAATCATTCCCGCTCTTTTCTACATCTTCATGATCGTATGAGAAAATCGCCAAATCACCGATAACTGTCGTGATCGACTAAGGATCGACTATGTGCACGATTCTGATCGAGGGGGAACATAGAGGGTGGAGGTAATCTGTAGATATTAAAACTTTTTTGGTTTTTCCACAGCAAAAGATTTAACAATCTTAAACTGTGCTATTTTCCACTATTCCACTATTTCTAAGTAAAACTGAACTGAAACTGTAACAAAAACCAAATCATAGTCTTCACATTTGGAGCATCGAAAATTTTAATACGAAATTAATGAATGGAAGCACTGTTACACCTGCACCGCTTTCTAAAATGATAGGTTATAGTATTTGAAACGGCGTCGACGATTCATTATGTCCGCTTAATGGACTCGTTAAACGAAAGTTATTATTTTCAATTATGCAAATTTGAAACAAACTTCCGTGTTAAGCCCAACGGCGACAGCTACAACGCTTTGTTCTCCAATGCTTATTTTGTTATACAAATCGACTTGACCAATTATGTCCGACTTGTGTTCAGCTCGTCAGCTTATCGCTGCGACAACAATTGCCTTGGTTCGGCTGGCGTTTTGTGTGCACATTAGTGTGTCGGACATGGCTATTGATAATTTAGCAATTTGTAACTTTGCTCAATTATCCACACAAATTTACAGTCAAATGTCAAATATCGCACGCTTACGGCCAATGTTTGACAGCACCGAAAACGTTAAGCAATGCCAACGGAAAAACTGACAACACGCACACATTCTCGCCTTACACGAGCGCCAACAATTCATTAAGTCCACAGTAAACAAATAGCAGCGCGTACAAAAGCCCCAACAATTCCCGGTATTTGGCCACAGCGCAGCGCAGCCGGCAATCTTCAAGTCGAACAAACGGACAAAAGCCGAAGAGAAGACGACGACGACGAATAGGCAACATTACTCAGGGCTGGCTCGATGCGCGAGAGAAGCCAATTGCAGCTTCAAAGGCTGCACGCCGCCAGCAAAAGTGTCGCCTGCGCGACACGACGCGACCCGGCTGCCCCATTTGTCGCGTTCGCTCTCACAGTGGCGCGCAGCATGCAGCGCAGCTGCTCTTGCGAAATTCCGCCACGTAGCGGTGCGTCTGCTTTGGTCGCTTGTTGGCCATCAAAGGCGCTCGCGCGGCTGGCGGCGCGGTGCTTATCAGCTTGCAAATGCTGCTCTTTTCCTGTGCGCTGATTCCCCCCCCCCACTGCTTTGTTTTCATTTCGTTGCATTGCGTTGCGTTGCAGTTGTGATCTGCGAACGCAGCCACTACAATTCCATTTCACGATTTATTTATGCACTCAGGTGCAATTTGGCCCCTTATCGATGCCACTTTTGATGGGCACGTACGCGTCCGTGCGTCCGCACAGCCGCTGGGAATAGCCGTTGAGCCATTGACATATTAACTTGTTTATTCGCTAATAAGCCTGAAAATTATGCTGACCGCTCGACGCCACACTGGGCCGCATCTGTGTATTTGAGATTGACGTCGAACAGTCCCAGCCAAGTCGCACTCGCCGATTGGATGGTTGCATGGATGAACTTTGGCAGCTCTGCGCCAGCAGCTGTGTGTGGAACATTGCGTGTAGTGTATTGTGTTGCAAAGTGTAGTGCAGTGTAGGTTAGAGGTTTTCGGTACAAAGTTAGACGTTTTTGGTACAAAATTAGAGGTCTTCGGCACAAAGTTAGAAGTTTTTGGCACAAAATTAGAGGTTTTCGGTACAAAATTAGAGGTTTCCGGTACAAAGTTAGAGGTTTTTGGTACAAAGTTAGAAGTTTTAGGCAGAAAGTTAGAGGTTTTCGGTACAAAGTTAGACGTTTTTGGTACAAAGTTAGAGTTCTTCGGCACAAAATAGGAGGTGTAGCGAAACAAAGTTAAAGGTTTTCGGTACAAAGTTAGAGGTTTTTGGTACAAAGTGAGAGTTCTCCGGTACATAGTTAAACGTTTGAGGCACAAAATGAGAGATTTTCGGTACAAAATTAGAGGTTTCCGGTACTAAGTTAGAGCTCTTCGGTACGAAGTTAAAGGTTTTCGGTACAAAGTTAAAGGTTTTTGGTACAAAATTAGAGGTTTTTGGTACAAAGTTCGAGTTCTTCGGTACAGAGTTAAACGTTTGAGGCACAAAATTAGAGGTTTTAGACACAAAGTTAAAGGTTTTCGGTACAAAGTTAGAGGTTTTAGGCACAAAATTAAAGGTTTGAGCCACAAAATTAGAGGTTTTCGGTACAAAGTTAGAAGTTTAAGGCACAAAATTAGAGGTCTTCGGCACAAAGTTAGAGGTTTTCGGCACAAAGGTAGAGATTTTCGGTACAAAGTTAGAGGTTTTAGGTACAAAATTAGAGGTTTTCGGTACAAAGTTAGAGGTTTCAGGCACAAAAGTAAAGGTTTTCGGTACAAAGTTAGAAGTTTTTGGTACAAAATTAGAGGTCTTCGGCACAAAGTTAGAGGTTTTCGGCACAAAGTTAGAGATTTTCGGTACAACGTTAGAGGTTTTAGGCACAAAATTAGAGGTTTTCGGCACAAAGTTAGAGATTTTCGGTACAACGTTAGAGCTTTCCGGTACAAAGTTAGAGGTTTTCGGTACAAAGTTAGACGTTTTAGGCACAAAATTAGAAGTCTTCGGCATAAAGTTAGAGGTTTTTGGTACAAAATTAGGGGTTTTCGGCACAAAGTTAGAGGTTTCCGGTACAAAGTTAGAGGTTTTCGGCAAAAAGTTAGAGGTTTTCGGTACAAAGTTAGAAGTTTTAGGCACAAAGTTGAAGGTTTTCGGTACAAAGTTAGAAGTTAAAGGCACAAAATTAGAGGTCTTCGGCACAAAGTTAGAGGTTTTCGGTACAAGGTTGGAGGTTTTTTGGCAGCGCAAACTTTGGCTTTTTGAAAATCTAGGATCTACTTATATTTATTCGTAGATCGAGTAGATTTAAGGAACAAAAATATAGTACAATGGACGTCCTGCAGTCTGAGTGAAAAAAGAAACGATTTTTAATCGTAACAATCAAAACAATCTGTAAATAAATAAATATAACAAACCTCAAGTCTGAACGGGTTACGTCATCTACAGTGCTTTTGAAACTCGGCCCCGAGGCACGACAACTATGTTGTGCGTTATTTTACACATACATATGCAAACATATGCACATAAGTTTAAAAATCATAGTAAAAACATAATTTATATCAAACCAAAGACCTGCAATTGTATGCCGATTCCGAATATGACAACCAATAAGTCGCTGCGACCCCACAAAAAATCCTGACAAAACGTGGCTAACACGTCAACGATGGATTGTGTATGTATGAGTGTTTATTTGGGCGGTGTGCATTGCCTAAATGCGAGTCGAATAGTTGTTCATAGTTGATTGCCTGAAACAAACCCCACCAGCGATCATAAACACTGTGCAAAATGGTTTTTGGCTTTTTATGCATTTCGATTTTTGGCAAATTAAACATTTATTGCATTGTAAGTGGAAACCATAAAAAATCTGTACTGAAATACATAAATACAAGTATGCATGTGTGTGTGTGTGTGTGGTCACGGCTATACGTGAGCGGCAAATTTGTACTTGAGGCGCACACAGCAAAATCGAAATCAAAATTTCAATCGAATCCGCAAGCGACTTAGTGCTGGTGCGCGCTGCATGCACGAATGAGTCAACGCTAACGACAGGCAACAGGTTACCGGTCATGCACATATGGTTTTCGAGTTATCAGCGCCCGAGTTGAGCGTATTTTGTGGGGTTCCAGTGGAGATTAATGCAAATCGTGTTGATTTGAAATTGTAAAAAGGAAATTATTTATTTCAAATGCTGCCAACAGTCGCCAGTGGAACAGTTTGTGGCATGAATTATTTATAATGTTTTATATATAAAGCGTACGTTGACAGCTAAAGTGTTGCTGACGGGCCGCTTACGAGTGCCGAACACATTTTTGAGGGGGTGTGCTGTGCTAGTCGAAGCAAAACAATTCAATTGTGTGGTGTGGGCTTTTGACAAATTTTCAATTACAATTCACCAAAGCATCGATGATTTCTTTTAGCAAATGTGCATGTACAGAGATATGTTGGTAGTAAGTACTCGTATCTATTGTGCGCGTGCAATAAAGATAAATAACCAGTAACGAATAACAAATCGTTGAGTTGGCTTTTCAAGTCAGCAGACAATTTGGCAAATATTTGTCGTCGAAGCAACAAATATTCCTTTTTTTATTGCTGTGTCGAAGTATCAGGCATTGCTTTGCGTCAGGGTTAGCGGTTTTGAAATTGAGATTTCTCTCGCTATGACTGCGAATTTAGCGAATCGTTCATGTGAGACCACAACTAACGTTTTTTAGAAAACGTGACAGCAGGCAAATGTAACCACAGACACTTCAGACACAGTTTAAATATTGAAATGAGTAATTAAAAAATTTAATTATAGGAGAAGTGCAACATGTTCAATCGCTTTGGGTTTAATAAGTTAAAATAGGGAAAATACTTACGAAATAAAAACACGATGTAAATTTAAGTGTATTTATTCATTGCTGATGGAAAAATGGTAAAAAATAACAGGGGGAACAGGAGAGATAAAATACAAATAAAATAAAAAATATAACAATATAAATAAAATAAAAAATTTGAAAAATAAAAAACTAAAAATTACAAATTAAAAAAATAAAATAATAAAAAAAACCAAAAAAGACATAAAAATAAATAGAAAATCAAATTAAAAAAGGTCAATTTTTTAAATTAAATTTTTTTGTTCCCTTTAACCCTTTCGCTATTTTGTTGCCATATGGCAACATGCTACTTTGTAGACGTCTGACTCGTCTGTGGTTGCAAGAATACAGTTTTTTGTTGGTCTTTAGAATAGTTTGAAGTTTTAGGGAAAATACGAAATTAATAAACTGAATATTTAAGTTTAAAGAAGAAAAGTATACACGTTTTTTTAATGGTATATCTTGACATAGTAAAGGAAGAAGAAGCAGAAAAAATTAGAGAACTTTTTAATTTGACGTTTTCTTCAATTTAGATACTTTTTTTTTTAATTTTGGCTGAAGTAAATGAAGAAATATTCAAATTTTCGTTATGCGTAAAAATTTTTATGTTTAAGTAATTACTACAGCTACAACGATGTGGTTGCTCTCATAGAAAAACACTCTAAAATACAGGGTCCAATTATAAAAATTCAAAATTTCTTAAGGAATATTGCTAACATAACTCACATAGAAGCCTAAGACGTAAAATTTAAAATTTTAACTTTCCCCAGTAAAAACCTGTAGCGAAAGGGTTAACAATGCTGTTAGTACGCCACATACTTTCGCACTCTGAGTAAGACTTGGTTTCTTTCACGGCCCCTTTCGAAGTACACTTTGTTTCAAAGCTATAAAAACACTAATTTTTCTCGTTATTTGGAAAAATTCAAGAATATTTATTGCAAACAGTGATGGAGTCTTTATGGTAACGGTTAACATTTTTTTTAAAGAAATTAAAATGTAAAAAATGTTGTTTCAAAGCTATAAAAACACCCATTTTACTGTTGAAAAATTAAACAACTGATAGTTTTTCGGTAAACTTTGTAATTCGCTACTCGTTTATTATTCGAAATGTGTGGAACTGTTTAGAGTTTATGGGGTTACTTGTCCCCCAGGCTTCTGAGATAGCTTTTTTTAAATGCACCCCTGTGTTAAACTGACAGTATTTTTTAGAAACATACCGAATTAGCCAACCCCCGATATTATCGACGGATTTTATATCCAGAGAAACATCAAACACTGCTATTTTTTAGAATTAAACCCTGTTTTTTGTTGGCCTACACGTGTGAATTCTGGCACTGTTTTCCTGAAATATACGATTTTTCCCCGGGTGGGTCCCGATATAGGGCAGTAAATTATTTCCCAACACTTCTTGGTGTTGGGCACTAATCATTGAACAAGATTGGAATGTCAAAGCGACTATACCACACCTTGAAGAGCCCCACCCCATACCGTTTATAATTGTTCACTGAAAATCATCTTGAAGCACTACTAAGAAATATCCTAGGAAGCAGTCAGGACCGTCAAGGTTGCATGTTCTCATTAGAAAATATCACCTGTATCACATGGATGTGAAGCCATATTTGTCATTGGATTTGCGAATGGAAACACGGTATTTCTCCACGAGGGGTTTTGGTGGACAATCGCAAACAGAGTTGCCGCTTTTGGTCTTTTCGGACCAAAATTGGTCAGATTTTTTTACTTTGGTCCGCTGGTCTGCTTAAACGAATTTCGGTCCGTTTTGTGATGTGAAAACTTTTCATTAGTAAAAAATTTATTAAAAAATAAAATTGTAATTTAAAAGTGACTTTAAAGATAACGCAAATTTGTAATTTGGTCGGTTGAGGTCGGATTTGGTCGGAAAAAAGTTTTTCAAGTGGCAACACTGGTCGCAAATAAAATGGTGTAGAAATTTTTGCTTCAGGACGGGGCCCTATCAAATAAGTACGAGTGAAGTTTGGTCCATGCCATCCAGTCTGACCAATAATTCGTGTATGAGAAGTAAGACTTGTTCGTCAGTTTCTGCAGCTAATTTCCTTCATTACCCCATTTGAAGTGCTGATTTTTCCTTCAGAAATTGGAAAAAGTCAGACAGAACCATATCAAGTTTGGTCGATGACATAAATATGCACAGTTTGACTAACAATTCCTGTACCAAGCTTAACAATGCAAAGCACCCAAAGGTGGGGCAATCAAATTGAAATTTAATAACTTCTATGTTGATTTTAAATTATAACTTCCCGATACATTTCACACAGAATGTAGGTACTAAAGTATGCTGTATAAAAATGTAATTCGAATTTAATTAAAATGCACACAAGTCGTGCCTGCGCTCAAATTGCACATCCTGCATGCTTACTTACTTGCTGGCACTTTGCGCCTTTGTCTGCGCATGCGCCGCGCCGTCGCATGCGCGTGGCCTAAATGCGCCGCGACGGTTGCTCTGCACTTAAGCACCGTTATAATAATAAATCGCCGCAAAGTGATCGCGCTGTGAAGCCGGTTTAGCAGTTTTTGTGGCACACCACCAGAAACCCAAAAGTCCCTGCAGTCTTTTTGGCATTTTATCGCACTCGCACAAAGGGAATAAGTGCGGCGCATTCGAGATGAGGCGAATACAATAACAACAACAACAATACGTTCATAGTACTGGCACTTGAGTGAAGTGAAACAACAAATGGTTTTAGCGGCAGTGAAGTGAATATGACTGCTGGGCAGACACGTTTGCGGTCGGCGACTGCGTTCCTCCCACTTTGTGGGGCGGCGTGCGCGCTGTGTTGGCCAGTTTGCCTGCGCGAGTTTCTATCATAGTTTTGGCACTTTAACAAACCACAACAACAACTACAACAGATGAGGAAATAAAAACGCCTGGACGCTGCAGGCCAGCCGCCATGCAGGAAGTTTCTGCCAAACTTTTTCCCACATCAATTTCTCGCTACGAAAGCGCAGTTCGCTGCAATTGAAATTTGCTTCCTGATGATTTATGAATTGGATTCGGCATGCGGATAAATTATGCAAATCAGCTTTGCAACAACGCCGCTCTTAATTGACTAACAAGACGCACCGCTGCCCGACCGACCGACCGACCGACCGATCAACTGATTGAGTCTGTGCATAAACAAACGGCGCGTATAATGAATTCCATTATGACGGTAATTACATTCGCTAATGTGACCTTGAGCGTGATTTTCCTTTGCAGATCCACAGCGCCAAACGAGGAATGACAAAGCTTGCGAATACTTGAAAATTTCAGGCGGCAACAGTCAGATTTATTCATTCGCCGGTAAGTACAACGGAATAGAATAGAATGACACTTGTGCAAGCGAATCATTTGACAAATTGAATTAATGGCTTTAATGGATTTAGAAAAACAACATTTTATGCATACATATTTCTACCGACTTATGATTGTGATGAAACAAAATATGAAAGAAATTTTCATTGTGTAATTTAGACCGGTGTGATTCATAGCGTCAATTCTCTTGAATCATCAACGGCTCAAGAAATATGCAGATTATTGAAAAGCCAGAACAGTCATTTATTTCAAGTAAAAAGTAATACGACACAAACAAGTTGACGCCTTCTGTCTGAAACCTTTAACTGTTGAATGAATTTGAATTACTACCATAATTCTACGGTTAACTAATACCAAACTCACTACAATCATTCGTACATGTAAAACCGTGCGACAAAAATTAAAAAAATATGTCACACCGGAAAAAATCCACATTGGCGTGAAACTAGAGACCAAACATAGTAATACTGCGTACTCAGTTTTTCATTTCTACATCGTTTTTCCTTTTAAAAGGACTTCAAAATTTTGAAGGGGATAAAAAATAAAATAAATAAATAAATAAAAAATACTTAACCTTGTTAGAATATGGCGATATGTATATGAACTGAAAGAGGAAAGACTCAAGAATTTAAGTAAAATTAATTTTTTATTTATTTGTAAAAAAAGGATATGAAAAAGGTCCTTTGAAAATTGTAATCCTTTATATCCTTGAAAATTTACATCGAATTTTTTTTAAAAGTAAGTATGTTAAAACCCAAAATCTCCTTGATCACGTGTCAAAATGTCATTATTCTCGCTTCATTGATTTGGTATCTTTTTATTATTTGAAATACTGATACTCAAATCAATTAGAATTATTGAACTTCATTAGAATTGCAGCTTCCGCATTTTTTTAATAACTTTCGAACTAATAAAGTTAGAGTAATGAAATTTTTACACGTGCTCAGGGAGATTTGGGAATTTAACATACTTACTTTTCAAGAAAATTCGATGTAAATTTTCAAGGATATAAAGGATTAAAATTTTCAAAGGACCTTTTTCATATCCTTTTTTTTACAAATAAATAAAAAATTAATTTTACTTAAATTCTTGAGCCTTTCCTCTTTCAGTTTATATACATATCGCCATATTCTAACAAGGTTAAGTATTTTTTATTTATTTATTTATTTTATTTTTTATCCCCTTCAAAATTTTGAAGTCCTTTTAAAAGGACAAAGGATGTAGAAATGAAAAACTGAGTACGCAGTATTACTATATTTGGTCTCTAGTTTCACGCACATATGGATTTTTCCCAGTGTGAAAAATGCTGTCGCACGGTGTAGTTGGTAGTGGAAAGTTTTGAACACAAATCTTCTGAAAAATGAACAAATATTCACAGTCCAATTCGAAAAGAAACTGACTAACAAATCCTGGGTCAGCACTTATTTCATTTTTTCAACAAGCTAAAGCGTTTTCCTGAGTAATTATGAAAAAACACTATGCAATCAATTTACATATCGTCGCCTGAGAAACCAAATGTCGTATGCCTTACTAGGCTCAATGGAACATACGACATTCGTTTTCTGAGGCGACGATATATGTAGGTCGTAGCTATTGGTTTGGTTTCGTACCACATTGGTGTGGATAAAAATGTATAGCTCTCAACAAACCTGAAGTCATTACCACAAATCACCACAATTCCACGGCATATAAATCAACCCAAATGCGCTACAGAATTAATTTTCCAGTCACCTGAATTTGTCAAACACTTTAGATATCTCCGACTAGCGTAACGAAATCGAAATCACTTAGCAGCTATTATGGAGTGACATTAAATAATTATGGTATGGCCACACTGCTAATCCACTTCATTAAGCCAAATTTTGGTGAAAAGTGTGCCGCACAAAAACCATTAATTACCGATAAGTAAATTTAAAATAAATGATAAAATGAAAATTATCAACACGTTTTCGACTGCGACTTCGGCAGCAAAAACTGCAACGGCAAACGCGACCGTTTGACAACAAATTAAGGCGCTTTTTTTTCCTAAAAAAAATGAATAGCAAAAAACAACAACAAAACAAAAATAGCAAAAGATTGGAGCGTGTTGTACGAGCGGCAATTTCCGTAACGGGCATTGTGTGCGCGGTGCCGCTTGCATAAAACCGAATGAAGCGTAAGCGCCACGAACGGCGAATTGCAAGGCGGACAACAGCAGAACGGCACGAGGCGCATTGCGCAAGCGCGCGCAGCCCCATTTGCAACTAATGTGAAATTTCTATGCGAATGGCTTTATTTGAAGTTTTTATGCGGCCGCCAGAGTTGTCGCTGCATTCTGTGCATTGCTTGTCATCCTTTGGCTTTGGTTTGTTTAGATTTGCACTGTTTTGCCGCACATCAGCGCTGCGAGTTATCGCACAAAAGCATTCGATGTAGATTTCGCAGCGCCAACAACTCGTTTCTGCAATTACATTGTCTACTTTCAATTCAATATTGAGCTGCGCTCAACTCGCTACTGTTGCAGGCGCGCCAAATGATTTCGTATGCAAATCAATTGCAGCCGCAATTGCCACAAATTGTGTCAGTTCGCCACTTGCTCAAAACTGTGGCAACTGTGTGCTGCATTTCGTTGGCCCACACAGGCACACGTGGTCGCTGCTGGCGTCAGGGGGCGTAAGTGCGTAAGTCTTTACGTGACGGCGCATTGTGGCGTTTGTGGTGTGGGCGGGCAGACAACGGCAGACCAGCTGTTGCAGCTGCAGCAAGAACCAACTCTGCGCCATAGGTTCGATATTTCTACGATCAACTCGTATACGTGGGTAACACTAAAAAGCAATGCGACTCTTACAGTTGGCACATTTCGAGCGCAGATTGATTGGCATTTTGGGAATTAATGTCTTATTTACTTACACTACAGTTGACAGATGGATGATCGAACTGGTTCAGTAAATACTGGAAAAGTGGAGCGCACACTTAAATATTTAAAAGCGTAATCGATAAATTGGGTCATGTTGTGGGCGGAAGTGCGAAGCTTGTGCATAGATGCCCTTAATATGAATGTGAACAACACAACTGCATCTTTCTTAACTTTCATCATATGTAATGACTTCTTAAAAGCACACTTCAGGCAAACAAAAAACAACGTTTAGCTTCGTACACGAAAAGTTTGCTATCAGCATAAAATTCTGAGCAACCTGGGCACAACATAAATCTATAAAATGATTAAAATCTAATCTTGTGATCTAAATCCTCATACCTGTGAATAAACCACTGAATTAAAGTCGAATTCGAGGACTAAATTCAAAAGAGAGTCTCCACGACGTAAGCTTCGGAACTGAACATTACTCAGTACAGTAGAACCTCCCAAAATGCAACCAAATTGTTCCAAGGGTGGAACAAAAAAAATAAAAAACATAATAATTAAATAAAAATAAAAACTAAAATTAAATTAAATAAAAATTAAAAAATTGCGAAAGTCGCATTTATTGGACGGATTTGAAAAACATAAATTATTCAGTACAATCACATCTTATTGAGAAAAAGGTGCATTTTATAACCAAAATAGGATAATTTCAGAAACAAAAGTATAGATATTTTATTTAAAATAAAATTAGCACAAACCAAAACAAATATTTCATTAAAATATAATTTCAGAAACAAAAACATATTTCATTTAAAATTAAATCCACTGTGTGTAAAGCGTTTAAAGGGTAAACACTGCTTTTGCTCGGAATTTTATCATCGGCCCAGTTATTGAACAATTCCGTGTTCTTTGATTTAAAAACCAATCAAACAAATTTTTCTCAACTTCGACATACTCGGGATTATGAAGTGTTTTTCTTTGAGTTTTTTCAAGACTATTTGAAGCTGTCTCCAGTATTGTTTTCCGATTTTGACTTGTTCCGCAGCCAGCCTATTTTTGTTCACACCACTGTACATTTTTCGCAAGATTTAAATTTTTTTATTCAAATCCAATCTGATTTGCTTTGGTTTGAGAAATTAAGCCGACATTTTACCACGAAATAAACAAATCACTCAGAACTCTACACCTTGAATGAAAGAATACAAGAATGCGACATGCGAGTCCTGACGTTGCGTTGTCTACCACCCCCACCTTCAAGAATTGTTTACTCTATATTTGATCAATTACCTTAATATATGTCACCTATTTTGAAAATCAAAATGAAAAAATATGCCTTTTCTTTTAAAAAAATTTCACTTGTCAACTTTACAGTGTTTTTTTCGCGGCAAATTTGATGGCTATTCGATAAAAATTGACAAAGTTCGTTAAAATGCATGGCTACTACGTATGTTTTTAAAATGATCAGAAATTTTAACCGCCCTGAAAACGCAACCAAAAAGTTGCTTTTTTAGAGTAATACGTTATCTCTACAAGGCGGTTGCGTTTGTTGGATAGTTGCGCTTTTCAGAGTTGCGTTTTGGGAGATTCTACTGTAATATTGTTCGGTTCTTTATCTTTTTCATTGATTTATGCAGAAGCTGTAGGGACGAGGACGCAGTGGAATCAATCGAGCACCTGTTATGCCATTGTCCATAACTACAGGAACGATGGCTCCGGACTCTTGGAACCAAGTTCTTCGATGGGCTTACGGAAATAGCTGATGCAAGGATTACTGATCTACACAATTTCCTCGCCAATACCAAATTGCAACCCAAAAGATCCCGTCTAGATTTACAGGGATCCAAACAGATAGGGAAGGACACCAGTATTTTTAAGAATGAAGAGATTCACAACGGACCCAATGGGGTCTCCGGGTGGAATTGCATTCCGCGCACTCCCCTTCTTTAACCTAACCTAACGTTCTTCTTCTTCATCTTGTGTCTACATCTAGGACAATTCTAGCTGATGCCGGTTTGCAATACAAATTTGAGGTTAGAGACGAACACTATTCGATAGACTTTGGATTCACTTACAGCAGTGGCGGATTCGGGGGGATTTCGGTGGTTGAAATCTCCTCCCCCCCCCCCGAAATATTAGAGTCGACTTTAAAACTACATACAAATTAAAGAGCATTTTTTGAATATTAAAGAATTACTTTTTAAAACCCCTTCAAAATATTTTTCTGAATCCGCCCCTAACTTACAGTATTCTAATTTGTTGCATTGGGTTTCAAAGCTTGCGTTAGAAGTTTTTAGGGGTTTGAAAAGACTCCTTAAAAGAAGTTACGAGGTTTAAAAACGTGTGTTATCGTAGTTATGGGCTTTGAATATTTGTCGAGCTTTTTACTTCACGTTAACATGTAGCGTGATGAAGAAATTTTGGCCTCAATTTGAACACAATGGCTTACATAAATGTGTGTTGTGTGTGTGTTTTCTATGATGTATTTATTTTCTTTTCATCGATTTATCGATTTTTTTATAATATGAGCATTGCATTGTAGTTGGAAATGTTTTGTACGACAATGTAAGTGTAGTCACAGGATAAAGGGTTTTTTTTTGTTTTTGAATGGAAATCAGATTGTCTGTCAGAAATACTGACATTTAAGTAATTAAACAAGTATTTTTTCCGATTTAAAAAAATCGTATTTGGAAAAATGTGTTTCAGAAAATTTCCGTAATTTCGAAAGAAAATACTACACACTCGAAAAATTTACAATGTTTAGTTAGGGTTGAAACCCAAAACCCTCCATATCCCACATCTGTTTATTACAAAAATTTAGGGCGGTAAATATGGTTTCAAATGGTATTGGGCTCAAAAGTTGCGTCAAAAATTTACCAAAATAAAATCCTATGTGCCTCACTGGTAGTAGTTTTTAATAGTCTACATGTTATTAAAGCACAATTAAGTACTGTAATTATTATAATTACTTTGTTTTGCTCCATAAAGCTAAGTGAAAGCTGTATCAATACGAAGAAGCCGCGAGACACCAAACAAACAAAAACACAAAATGTAAACTGCTGTACGAAAAACTGTCTTATTGTTTGGCACTTATCACATTATTAAGAAAAGTTATTACAAGTTCGACCTACATTCGGCCACTGGCTGTGCAACAAGAAAAGTGAAAATGTGTTCACTTCGAATAAATTCAAAGCAGTGCTCAAGCACCTCACATCCAAAGGTTCCACAACAAAGCTTAAAAATTAAAAAATTAAAAGAAGGAAAAAAACAAATATAAACAAATTATGCTGACCATCCAAACTGCACTGGTCGTCGAGGGCGCCTGTCGTCTTTTGTGTTGCGTTGTGCATGCAACAAATTGCTGACGCCGCTGCGCTGTCGTCTGCTGTAAGTGGCCGCTGCACGTTGACAGCCGTTGCGGGTTGCAGGCGGCCGCCTCCGTGTTATCATTTTCCGAGACGGCAGCAACTTGATGCAATGCCAGAGAGCCACTCGTAAAGTGGAGTGTTTTGACTTTTGACGTTGTGTGTCAAGTGTGATTACGCGAACCGCTTGTACGCACTGGTGAAGATGACACCAGTCACAATACCGAACGATGCGTTTTATTTAGTTGAAATCACAAAGCTGCGCTTACTATTTCGTCATTGCAATTAACTACAACAATGTAAACTCAAAGTTTTACATATGAATTTTAATTATAAAGTGTTGTCGTCTTTCCCATGAAGACAATTAAGCGCCGTTAGATGTGTGAAAATTGGATGCTTCTACAAAGAAATTCCATTTGCAATGGAAGCGCGTGCATTGTTGTTGCGCTTCCACAAAAGGAGCGAAGCGCTATTGGATCGACTACATTTCGCGGCCGCACGATTTAAGTCAGTTTAAGGCAAATAAGTATTTGTTTCCTTTTTTGTTGCAGCAACTCGCAACAGCTGCAGCTGTGGCAGTGGCTTCAATCGATATTTGATTAAAAAAATAAAATGCAGTAGGGATATTCACAAAATGTTATGCAACCTTAGAGTTGTGACAGGAACTAAAGAATTACGAGTAGGTTAGATTAGACAGGCAGCTCGCCGATTGACTCGGCCTCTGAGGTCCAACGCGATGCCAGAAGAGAGTTAACAATTGTAGTGTTACTCTGCACAAATTTTAACGTTAAATATAAATCGATAATTATATAACACCGCGCGACAGCATTTTTTCACTGGGAAAAATCCATATGTGCGTGAAACTAGATACCAAACATAGTAATACTGCGTACTCAGTTTTTCATTTCTACATCCTTTGTCCTTTTAAAAGGACTTCAAAATTTTGAAGGGGATAAAAAATAAAAAAAATATAAAAAATACTTAACCTCGTTAGAATATGGCGATATGTATATCAAATAAAAGAGGAAAGGCTCAAAAATTTAAATAAAATTGATTTTTTATTTATTTGTAAAAAAGGATATAAAAAAGGTCCTTTGAAATTTTAATCCTTTATATCCTTGAAAATCGTCGAAATTCGTCGGCCTCGATAGCTCAGCGGGTAGCGCGCTGGCTTCTGATACCGAGCGCCCCGGGTTCGATTCCTGGCTTGGGCTGGAAAAAACACTCATCTACTTCTGTCGCTATCCACATGAAGGGAATGAGAATTACAAGAATCGCACAAGTGCGCTCTTAGCAGGCAATGGCAAAACCTCCAAGTGTTAAAGAAAAACTGCCCATCGCCGTTCGGATTCGGCGTTAAACTGTAGGTCCGCTCCCCTCCCCTCCCTTTCCCCATCCGTTTGAAATGTGTGGTGTATCACATGTTGAAAAAAACAGTGTTGCATACGCATTTCAAACGGGTGGAATCTGTGGTATCACAACGGGCCCATTAAGAGGCCTAAGTGTGTCTCATACAGAGGCAGCCACCTCAACCTAACCTAACCTCCTTGAAAATGTGTATCGAATTTTCTTGAAAAGTAAGTAAACCCAAAATCTCCTTGATCACGTGTCCAAATTTCATTACTCTAACTTTATTGGTTCGAAAGTTATTTACAAAAAGGCGGAAGCTGCAATTCGAATGAAGTACAAAAATTATAATTTATTTGAGTATCAGAATAGAATAGAATTTATTTTTTATATAGTCAAATCGTTATAAAATATTTTATGTTATCGCACAGTTAAGAGGATACGGTTTTACAATTAACCTTACAACTACAGCATTGTGAATTTACAAATAATTTACAGAGCTAAATTTGAGTATCAGTACTTTAAATAATAAAAAGATACAAAGTCATTCTAATTGAATGATTCTAATCGCTTGCCTTGTCTCTTATTTTTACTATCGGTATCGCGACATATCGACCAACAGTATCTGCCAACATGTGGCAGGTATTTTTTCCTTTAAAGCCGCTAAGTCCTGGTGGAACCGCTTGCCGTGTTCATCACAGAAATCTCCCAGGTTTTCGGGGAAGAAATCCAGATGGCTGTCCAAAAAATGTATTTTTAGGGACATATTTACGCCATCTCTCCGAAAGCATCGGTGTTTAGAAAACCCTGTTTTCGAGCCAGTGAGAATGGCTGCAATTTTTAAATCGCAGCAAAAAACCATACTATTTGGCCATATTGAGCGTTTGTGTAAAAAAATTCATCAGAATCTACCAGAATTATTAAAAAACAAATCACACGAAACGACAACGATGCGGCATTTCCTAAGGAATGTAAAGTCAATCACATATCAAATAAATAACATTTATCAACCATTTTATTCACCAGATCTGACCGCGATTGAAATCTTCATGTTTTGAAGACTAAATCCGTCGCTTCTCAAATTCGACCCGACTAAACTCATAAAGCAAAAACCTAAGGGCCATTTTGAAAGACTAGAAAGGAACTCGCATTAGTTTTCGAATAGGGACTAAGTATTTCGAATTTGTGAAAATAAAAATCCATGGGCAACCAAAAAATTTACAATTTATTTAAAAATTGTCTGTAATTTATTATCGAAAATTTGTACTAAATTTCCAGAAAGAATTACCTCTTCCAATAATACACTTCAGAACCTGAAAAACAGCATCACATGGCAAACACAAATAATGAACACCGCAATGGCAACGTTTGAACCGTGCGCGAACGCGATTAGAACGAGAGCAGCAAAGCTTGTCGAATATGTATTGTAAAAGCTCCATAAATCAACTTGCCACAAAAGGTAAAAACGCTCGAACCACAAGCTAAATCATTCGCCATTAGTCGCGCAGGCGCACAGTGCGGCACGTTGCACTGCAGACAACGCAGATGCGCGCCAAGGCTTCAACGAACTAAGCACAAGTTGGCTATAAAGTTGGAAAAATACTAAACTCATTGTAGCTGGGGAAAAGTTTCCATCTGCCAGGAGCATGAGTCAACCAACTATTGGCGGCTACAACCACAACAGAGAATTCTTCTGGAAACCAAAATGTGTTCTCCCAACAGGCAACAACGTGCTCCAGACGCAGTTCACTTCCTCATTGTCTGCGTCAGTTGTTTTTGGACGCTTTGGGTTGCGGCAAGCAGCGGAGACGAATTAATTGTTCAAGCACGGCTTTGGAGCGAACGTTGCCGCCGCACGATCTGCGCGCTGCCAATCAGCCGCCAGTGCTCTTGCAGCGATTTTTGCTCGCTTATGTCAACACAGTTTCCATCGATGGTAAATAGGCACGACGCAGCATCGAACTATGCGACAACTGCGGAGAGATTAATATCAGCATAATCCGCCAAAGGCTCGAGTCTGCGGACTGCGAACGCAAACACTCGCCGGTCTAAGTATTGCGGCTCACATTATGGCTACACATGTAGGCATATTTACTTATGTGTTTGTATGCGTTATGCACATATTGGAGTACCAGGAACATATCTGGCTTTGGCCGTTTTCTAATTCGAGTTGACGGTTTTGGCGACGACACTCATTCACTTTTTTAGCATTGATTATTGGTTGACGTTTTAATGCGACTTAAGTGTGGTTTCTGATTCTGCTGAGGTTTTGTTTCTTAAGTTGAATGCTTTTCGGTAGGCTTAAAAAAATCTTATAAACAGTGTTTGTGCAGACAATGCCGGAAATAATATTTATGTGTTGACGTGTAATACTCAAATTTTTTTCAATTCAGCATAAACACGCAAAATCTAGACAACTTATGTCTGACCAAAAATGGAGTTCAACTCGCACCTATGGATAGGATTTCAAAAATCCTCTTTCCAGTTCTTCGATCGCATCCAAAATCGTTGAATAAAGCTTGTTGGGAATAAAAAAGTTAATAAGTCTCTTCACTTTTGGAAGCATTGCACAGTGATTCGACTCCATACAACCGCGGGACAAAATTTGAAGGAGTGATCCAAAGGCTCTTCATAAAATTTGGTATACTAGTTAATCATGGTCTGCTGAATTAAAATCTCCATTTTGTTTTTCTTTTTTTTCTAGTTTGGCAATGCCTAAGACTTAAATTTGCAATTTTCGTCATTTTTAGTGAGCTATGGCAACGAATGTGTTGGTTAGATGTTTAATATTTTACATTTAATCGGTAACATCAACATTGATAATTGCAAGGAGTAACAGAAATTATCTTAGGACCCTTTGGTTTTGCAATAAAAATGATAATAATAGATGTATGTTTTGCATTTGTGCAGTTTTTCAAAATTTTTCATGCTGATTTTTCACATTTTTAGGGATGAATAAAATTAATTTTGTCGAAAAATAGGTCTTTAGACCACTTTTCAAATTGAATTATTTTCTGAGATCGGAAGATATCGGAGGATGTAAATACATTATCCCACAAAGATGGTCAAATTGATTGATTGGTCAAATGACCAAAAAATCGTTAAATTCTGAGACTACAAATGTTTTGAATTTTGTCTATGAAACGAATCACTGTGCATTGGCGAAACTTTTTCAGTAACTGATAAGCGGAGATAAAGAATTTGATGCCGTCACTAGTCCGCTTCAACAACCCACACAACAGTGAAGCTTTTGTATGGCTTTCAATGCGTACAGAGTAAAGAAGAAATTATTGCGTCACTGACGAAATGTTTACACTGTTGGCAAATGTTTTTTGGTCTTTAAAAATTTCAATTACATAACATGCAGACTTCAGCAACAAAAAATTATAATTGTTAACAAATCTGCAACAAACAAAACTACTACTCGTGACAGCTGTTGTTGATGGTGTTTGGCAATTGGCAACACAATCGATATGATGTCAATACGTCTGCGCACACTTTTGGGTGCTTAAATGTCAAATATATCACAACCAACTATCAGTCATGCCAGTTTTTGCTTGCGGCCAACTGAAGCCGCGCGGCACGAAAGAATATGCGCAGCGACAACTGCACTCCACGGTCAGACATGCGCGCGAATGTAGGGCTGCCAACTAACTGCACACTCATGCATGTCAATGAGTGAGTGTTTTTGTTTTAGCGTGTTTGACAAGTACTTGCAAAGCAGAAAAAACAGAAAAATCTGAACGGCAGAATGCGCGGAATTCGGTCAAGTGCTGTGTGCAGTACGCAAATTCATTGACTTATGGAAGCTGTCACGCCGACACCGACACTTTGCCATGCCATGTTTGCCGTTGTTTAACTGTTGTTGTGTACGCTCAAATGTCATTAATTTTCTACTGTTTGACACTTTTTGCATGCAATAACGAAAACGCTTAAACGCTTTAATTTCCAGTCAGCCGAACGGTGGAAGGTGTTGCCAGCAGCGAAAATTACAAATGCGAAACGGCAGCAAAGACGCATAACGTCGAAATTGTTAAGTAGTCGCGGCAGACAATAGAACGAATTTGTAAGCGGCTTATGGGTGCGGCACCGAAGTTGGCGGGGGGAGGAGCACGTGCAGCGCGACACGCTCAGACTTTCTATCGTTTCCGTCACCGTTGGCAGTTCGAACACTTTCGGACGATCGCCAACTAGCTTCCCAATATTTATGGGGTTTTTTCGAGTTTCTCACAAAATTTAATTAAGCATTTTACCGTCGAAAACACAAACACTTCAAACGTAAACACTTCAAAACTCGAAAAGTATTAAAATGCAGAAAATCGACCAGCCAAGACAAAACGCCAACACAACAAATGAACAACTTTGGTGCATTGTGGTCGACAGCCGGTCGTCGGTCGGTAGTCGGCACCTGGCGACCGGCTTAATTGACAACTAACGAAAGTTTTGACTGTCTGCTTTGTTGTCAGCACAATGCAATGTTGCGTGCATGCTGCTGTTGCCACTCGCCTGTCGCTCGACTGTCTCAGACGCTGTGTTGTGTTGGTGTGTGTGTGAAGGCTTTGACTAACGTTCGAGCAGCCGTGCGCGCCGCAGTGGCGGAAGTTGGCGGCAGCTAGCTACTGTTTTTGCTGCTGAATTTTCATTTTCTTTTGAACAAAAGATGTGCTTACTTTCTTTGCATTCGAACCAGACAAACGACAGCTATTGACGAAAATTGAATATTTTTTTACCAAAATTTGTAAACACGTATTTTTCAACAGCATAATGCGGAAAGTGGTTGTACCGTAAGTGGGCATAGGATGGCCTTGTAAAGACATTGGATGCACTTTAACTGACGTACGATTTGGTAATGAGGACTAAAATTCGTACTAATGTTCATTTGTTTAATTGGAGAGAAAGTGAAGGTAGGGATGTGTGCCGGCCCCAAGTCGGAGACCACATGCATTGAACCATTTAGAATTCCTAACGAAGCTTAGTAGACAGCGAATAGTCTTATCGGCTGGGTCCCCTAGACTCTCGAAGAAGAAGTTGCCTAAGTAGTTCGTAGTAGAGAAAGTGAAAGAGAAAAGGACCTCAAAAAGGCTGTGGCTATGTGGTAATAAATAAGTCGATCATTACCAAATGAAACAACCTTACTTTTTTTTCTAAATCATTGCGACTAAAAAATTTACAAAACTGAAAAAAATTAACTTGATTTTGGATTTTTTCACAATTATGTTTCCTTGTAACGAGGAAAACTTATACAGTGGACGTCCAGTATAACGAACTTTCCATTTAACGAAATTTCGATTTAACGTACCACCAAATTTTTTTCACTGATGGTTCTATACAGTGTCCGACCGAAACCACTTTTTTGGGCTGAAACCGAAACCGAGTTTCGGTTTTTTTTTTAATATTCGGCCGAAACCGAAACTTTCTAGTTAAAATAAAAATCACCATATCAAGCATTTTTTTTCAACAAACGAATTTTACATTAAGTAAATAAAGAACAAACATAACATAAATAAATAAATACTTATTAATAAAAACAATTTATTCATTTTTTAAAAACATAAACAAGAAAAAATCACCCTTTCGTATCTTACTCGCTAATATTCAAAATTAAATAATTTAATATTATATGCTAAAAAAAAGTTTATTTACATTGGGGGCATCCAAATTACTCCTCCTTTCACTATATATCTGCTACACAATAAAATGTAAAAAAATTTTCTAGAACGTTTCGGTTTCGGCTTTTTGGCCATTTTTTGGCCGAAACTGAAACCGAAACCGAAACCACTTATTTGGGCCGAAACCGAAACCGAATATTCGGTCGGACACTAGTTCTATATTACGAACAAAA
The DNA here is from genome assembly GCA_964056695.1 of Melieria picta. Lineage (NCBI taxonomy): Eukaryota > Metazoa > Arthropoda > Insecta > Diptera > Ulidiidae > Melieria > Melieria picta. The sequence continues at coordinate 107,150,628 of OZ057398.1, forward strand.
GTGTAATTTGCTATTCGATATAACGAATATTTTTGTTGTTTTTCACCCTTTTAATTGTTTTTATTTGAGCATTCACATTCTTTACAATAACAATGAATGTTTGGTTTCGTCAAGTCAACGGTACCTCAATTGTTTTTGTTACGTTAAAACTTTCAAATTTACGTCAAGTTACCAACATTTTCAAATTCTGTTTGTATGCATTGCTGATCATTTTCACAGGATTTGTTTTGCGTTCGGTCGGCTTTTTTTTTTTTTAAATTAAAATTTCAATAATCAATCAAGAGAAATTGCCATACAGAAAAGTTTATTTGCGGTAAAGAGGCAATCGTGCATCGGAAACTTTTTCACTGTACACACATAGCCATATTTGTATTTATTTATTTATTTGTTTAAAGTAATCCAGAAGTTTGATACAGTTCGTGCAGATTACTGCAGGAATAAAACAAGATATTTGTTTAAAAACTGAATATGTGAGACTTATATCTTTAAGAAGGATGGTTTAAAACAAAAAAAAATTCGATCGATTTAACGAATCTTTCGATTTAACAAATTGGGGATACAACATAAGATTCGTTATATTGGACGTACACTGTATATCTGTTTATGTTGCAAGTAACATGAGAGGTTATTGAATTGTTTACTTGAGATAAAAAGCATCAGAAAAAGTAACATAAAATGTTCGATCATAATTGTTAAGTGTATTACAAAAGCTGCATTGATTTGTTATCAAGAAAACCCGATGATGCTCGAATTGTTCTAACAATGTTCATAAGATAGTAAAAAGTTCTTTGGGACATATATAATTTATTGATCGTATATGCACATTAGTTGTATTCTATAAGCTTCGACTATCTCCTAGAAAAATTTGCGACAGCTTATCGCAGTCTGGAATGTTAACATTGGATATATAAAACATTTAATCACTGCAAAAACTCTGCAGTCTTATTTCTCAAGGACTTAAATTGTTGTTTGTTTTCCCAAAATCAGCTGTCAAAAGACCTTAATTTGTTTGATGTCAGTCAGACATTATTTTTCAATTAATTAATCTGCCTAATTCTTTGGCAAATTTCATATGATTTGAGCTGAGATTTTAAAGAATGGTGCTTTTGTAAACACTGACTTCAACTAACTATTTTCCGACACTTATTAATCTCGCATCTATAATAAACTTGAAACATTAAAACGTTTGCATGCAATTTTCCAACTGTAGCTCTACTAAATAATCGCTCAGTTAACAAATATTTATGCATCAGAACATGTTGCAGCAACATATCGCTCTGCAAAACCACATTTGCACGCAAAACGTTGGAAATTTGCGGCAAAAATTGTTAGTAATTGCTTTTAAATACGACTAAATTGTGCAAAAACCAAGTATTCCACATGTGGCACACTCACTGCAATCGGTGTGTGCAACACGCTGGCCGGTTGCCGCATGCATCCAGTCAGCCACAAATCCAGCCAGTCGGCGGCCGCACGCAAACGCGCTTCAAGTGTTTTATGTTGTCAGGTGCAATAATTGTCAAAATGTTCATTGATTTAGTTGATTTTAATGTCCACTATTAAATGCCCGAACATGTTGCGGCGGTGCGCAGAGAGAGAAAGAAAAACACGCAATCGCTTTAAGCGGCAATGTTGCAAGCATTCATGCCACTCGACTGTCATATTTGTACAACGGCAGCGCGTCTGCAGGCAATGCAAGCGATGGCCGATTGCGGATTGCCATTTCGAAAGCTAGCCGCGCACAACGCTCTCGTCTAAGGCGGCTGCGCGCATGTAGAGCACTTTTGGCTTGTCCAGAGGCCAACCAGAGATGCACGCCGACACTACATACACACTTCTCGACACGAAGCTTACGAATTTGCTTTTGTAATGGCACTTGTGGCCGGCTTACGGAACGGCCGCGGCGGTTTCAGCACTTCAAGCAGCGACCGTTGCCAGCGACTCGTAATGACAATCATTAAAAACCCAAACGCCAACACCTACGCTCGATAAGGCAACAACAACAACCATGGAGCGGCGGCAACGACAGCAATGACAACACCGCAACGCTGGTGGCGAACCAAACGTCAACGGCTGTCGCCGCTGTTTTGGTGTGTTGCCGAAAAGAACTCGGCCACCGGCAGACGACTGCGCAAGGTGACTGTTTTTTGTTTTTTTTTGTTGTGTGCAACAAATTGTTGCCACTGTTTTTTTGTGTATTTTTGGTATAAATAAATGTGTGGTGTAGTGTCCGACCGAAACCACGTTTTTGGGCCGAAACCGAAACCGAAACCGAATATTCGGTTTTTTTTTAATATTCGGCCGAAACCGAAACCGAAACCGAAACTTTCTAGTTGAAATAAAAATCACCATATCAAGCACTTTTTTCAACAAACGAATTTAACATTAAGTAAATAAAGAACAAACAAACAAACATAGCATAAATAAATAAATACTTATTAAAAAAAAACAATTTATTCATTTTTTAAAAACGTAAACATGAAAAAATCACCCTTTCGTACCTTACTCGCTAATATTCAAAATTAAATAATTTAATATTATATGCTAAAAAAATAAATTTATTTACATTGGTGGCATCTAAATTATTCCTCCTTTCACTATATATCTGCTACACAATAAAATGTAAAAAATATTCTAGAAAGTTTCGGTTTCGGCTATTCGGCCATTTTTTGGCCGAAACTGAAACCGAAACCGAAACCACTGATTTGGGCCGAAACCGAAACCGAATATTCGGTCGGACACTAGTGTGGTGTAACCGATCTGTGGCAGAACGGAAATTGCTTGCAATCGACAATGATGCCAACATTTTGGGTAAACATATTTTTTGTTGTTGTCTTAAATATACTGCAATTTGACAGATTTTCTGCTTCCGCCGCTCATATCCACTGCCCAGACATGGCGCAGTGCATGTGCGACCAACAACAACAACAACAACACTTGTTGCATTGCAGATATCGTGTTGCAATAACTGTTGTTGTTGTCGCAGCTGACGTTCACTGACATAAGGCGCACAGTGACATTTCAATTTTGCTGACTTTTTGTAATTTCGTAGTGAATACTTGCGAAATGGTATTAAATATAATATTTTTTTTTGTCGACACCTTCAGACAATGAATAGTCGAAAAAACAAGAAATACCATCAAAAGAGGAAAAACAAGAAAAACGATCACCAATAGGTCCGTTTCGGTCACCTGATTCGCTATTAGTCGACCAGTTGGTCGGTGAGTTTTGCGGTGAGCTTTGGGCACGTCGAGCTGGCGGCAGCAGCGCTTTCCTGCCGTTGTTCGCCAAAGTGTGGACAGCATAAATTAGCAACAATTGCTTTTATTTATTTACGTGTTTGTGCATCATTGCAAGTTCGCTGGCAATTGTCCATTAAAATGCCAGTTGGCCATAAAAACCTTTTGGGGTGTTGGTTCATGTTTGTGTGTTGCAAGTGGAACGAGTTGCTGGGTGAGCGGTGCTCGACAATTTCGCCTAGAAATGCTAATTTGCGGTTTGGTCTCAATTCGCAGCGGTTTTACACTCAAACGAAACGAACAGTTAACACATTTAAGAACTTTTCGTGTGGGTTGGTGATTTGTAGTTTGACTTCTGGAACTTTGTGCATGTATAGAGATTTCATTAGATTATTTTCATCAAAAATCTCTGCTTATGTGTCACTAAGTGATATCGTTTGCTTATTTACATTTTTCTTTGGATGTATGTATGCTGTGCCTGTGCTACATGTAGGGACGTGGTTGGTTTATTTATCACTTTTCAATGCGGCTTTGACTTACATTTTGCATAGTAAAAATAACGGACTGGTTGATTGAATTTCTAATGGGTGTTTACCTAAAAAGAAAAATAGAAACGATAAAAATAAGAACAGGTTTCGTTGGTTGAATGCGTGGTTAGGAATTAATGATTTGCTAAAAAGCTAAAAAGCTATTCCAAGAAAAATTAAATAAATAATATAAAAAAAATATTGTGATAAATGATATATGATAATGAAATAATATTTTTGACAAATAAAAAGTCAATTTTTATACATGTAAGTTTAGAATGGAGACAGTAGCACTTCAAGTCCATAAATTTGTTGAGTTCTTGGAAGGACAAAACTATTAAATAATGAATAATTGTGTTTTAACTACGAATTAAAAATGGATATGTAAATCAAACGCTGAAGGCTTATTTATTTAACTTGAGATTAAAGTTTAAATAAACCACTTCCATTTTAAGATCCCACTTCATTCTTTTCGCTTGGAGAGTGTTCAAAAGAGATTTGTTCGCTTCGCCCAGCATTTCATTCATCTCCTGCGTTCATATATATGTCATTATTTTCTTCCCAGAACACGGGATAGTAAAAGATTTATCATTTCATTGCCCATCTGGACTTTGTCAGAAGTTTCGCTGACTGTGCCCGGCCTCAATAGTCCAGTGGGAAGCACGCTGGCTTCTCACACCAGAGGACCTTGGTTCGATTCCTGGCTCGAGCTGGTGAAACACTCGTCTACTTCTATCGCTATCCACATGAAGCAGATGAGAATTACAAGAATTGAGCAAGTGCGCTCTTGGCAGGCAATGGCAAAATATCCGAAAGTGTGAAACGAAAATTACCAAAACCGTCGTTCGGATTCAGTATTAAACTGTAGGTCCCCCCTCCGTTTTAAATGTGTGTTGTACACATGTTGAAAAAAACAGTGTTGCATACACATTTCAAACGGGTAAAATTTGTGGTATCACAATGGGCCCATATTGAGGCCTAAGTGTGTCTCATACAGAGGCAACCACTACAACCTACCTTCGCTGACTGATCTCTCTTATACAAAAAATTTACGTTCATAAGTACTGCGGCAAGAAATCTTTAGTAGTTGGATACACATTTTTATTTTAGTTCCCATATATTTAATACATACAAAGAGTACAATAACCCGCAACCATTTATGTGACGCTTGTTAATTTGTTATGCGGATAGAAGAGACCTACAGTTTGAGGCCGATTCTAGACTTCGAGTTAAAAGTTTTTCATGGGCAACTTTACTCTGAGAGGTCTGTCATTTCCTGGTGAGAAAACCGTCGCTGAAATAAAATAGATTTTTCTTTATTTCTTACTTCAGGGATTCGAACCTAAATTAACCACACTAACAAATTCAACGACGCCAATTCAAAAACCTGAGTTTAATAATATTTCAATATCTACTGTTCGAAATTTTTGATATCCGAATGATCTAGACTCGAGTCTTGCAAATAAATAAAATCTTTAAATGGCGAAAAATGTTTATTGCTTCACTCGTCCACTTGTCGATTTCGAAATGCTGCCTTTTTGTTGGTCATATGGGTGAGTAAATGTTGATCTTGTGCCCTCACCTTCGCAGCCAATTTGACCAATAACCTCCGTTTAAATGTTTACCAAGTGAGCACTTCGATTTCTACATTCGTAGCAAAACACCCACAGTCGCCATTAATTGAATTCATTAAGTGGACAATGGAAAATAAAACCCGTAACGCAGTCAGGCCACAAATTTGGCGTTGAAATCGCGCCACCAGTGTCAATTGAGCAGATGATATCAAATTCCATTACGTGGCAACAGCACGAAATACGAATTTCGAGAAAATTTAAAATCTCTTGCACATCAGTTGGTCAATTTTGAGTTATGAGCACCTCTACGCGTTCGCTCTTATCATCCTCTGGCAATGCGGCAATCACGAACACGCCTGCAGGGCATTTTATTAAAGGCAAAATCTATTCATTAATTCATTAGTTAACGTCGCCGATGCAATTAAATGTGATTAAACTCGCTAATAAAAAAGGCATTTATGAAAATTTCCAATCAAATTCGAAATCAGTGGTGACCATACGGGAATATTAAATCAACACTCATCGAATTGAGCAATTTTTCTGTGTAGCAATTTCTGTCGCCGGCAGCTGTCAGTCGATGCGATGCTTCTTCCCATAGAGCAAGTGACACTTGACGCCTGTCACATGTCGCTTGTTGTGCTGCCACAGTGGGGAGTGGAAACGTCAAACAGACAAGCCGCAGACTCAGCTGAACTTGAACTTACAACTTGTACGAGCGATGCCAATAGGGGCCCACCAAATGAATTTTGACATTGTGTTCGCCTTTGCCGGCAGAGTGAAGTGAAGTGCGCGGCAAGTGAAGCGAAAAAAGACATCAATGACATTGGAAATGCCATATAAAAATATAAATCAAAGAGAGAATTATTGTGCTCATAACTGTAGTTTTATGTGGCATCTATTCTGCTACACTATTAGAAGCAATTAAGGGCGGCAGCAGCCATTTCAAAATGTATTTTTCAATGGCTTTAAATCGGTAACAATATCGACCAACGGCAGCGAAAATGGGAACAATCGACTTGTGCCATGTTAATTCGATTTTAAATATTCATAACTGAATGCGCACAGAGATATTAGAGGCGGTAAGAGTATCTACCGAATACACAGAAACTCAAATCAATGCAAATTATGGTCAATTATTGAGGTTGGCAAATTGCTTTATCCTTTGCTGTCACACTTACTGAATTTGATACTCTAATAGGAAATATTTATTTGCAAGGAATACTGCGTTGCTGTTTGATGATGGACGGCGGAAGTTTCTTTGCCACAGTCAATAGTCATCCGTTGGAGTTACTGCACCATAGGTGTTTCGGCTACCATGTCAGGACTGAAAATATTCATCTTATTGTCTTTAATGGCAACGTTTGAGGCAAAGGATTTGAAAATCGGTAAAAGTCAAAATATGCAGTAATGCTTTAACGTCTCTCGAAATGCGGACATTTCAGCTTTTTGGATTGATCCCGTACAAAAGGACATTTACGAGGACATTGCGAGTGCACTCAAAGAGATCGAAGCCATGCACCTGGAAACGGAAATACAGGACAATGTTGTGGTGGTGGAAAACGACGAGACGCTGCAGTCAGATAACATGAACAGATGTAAATGCCGCAGAAAATATGAATCCTTTTTTTCTATAACATTTAACTATTTTTACAGTCTGTGAAGTGCTATCGAACGAGGGAGCCTCCATTGTTCTGGATTTCACCTATAATCACTGGAAAGAGGGTTTGGAGTTGGTCCAAAGTCATCGGTTGCCATATTTACGTGTTGATCGCATGCTGACGCCATATTTACAAATGTTTGGTGAATTCATGCAGCAGAAGGATGCCAACGATGTCGTGCTGATCTTTCAAAATGCAAAGGTACGAGGTGTGACAATTAAGTAATGAGACTGATTTTATTGCGGCGCTTGTGGTAAACCTGCGACCTTGAAATTCCCTTCCCCGGCATCCTTCCCTTCTCCTCTGATATATTTACCATCGCTCTAGCTTGTGTGCTGTGTCGTGTTGAGTAGACGAAATCAAGAGCAACGCGTCGCAATAGCGTTGCGTTTTGATAGCCGTGGAATCGTCCACAAAGAATTTGTTCCATCGGGGCAAACCGTAAATCAAGTCTACTATCGCCAAGTACTCGAAAGATTGTGAAAACGAGTCAACAGGGTGCGCCCAGACATTGCTCGTAACTGGATCCTTCATCACGACAACGCGCCGTGCCACACCGCCCTCAGCGTGTCCCTGTATTCGGCCGCCTTATTCTCCCGATATGTCACCCTGTGACTTTTTTTGTTCCCTAGAACAAAATCGGTGGTCAAAGGAACCCATTTTGAGTCGATTACGGACATACAGGCGGCCGTGACGATGGTACTCGCGGACATCCCAGTCGTAGCGTTCCAGAAATGTTACGAAGCATGGAAAATGCGCTAGAATCGTTGTATAGCTGTCCAAGGGGACTACTTTGAAGGGGATGGCAGAGTTGTTGAATAATTTTTAAATATACGGTTTTTATGGAATCAATCTCATTACTTAATTGTCACACCTCGTATATAGGTACTTATGAGCCACGGCCCTTCCAAAATTTCAGCGATGTGAACATTTCTGAACATTTGTGAATTGATTCCTATTCATTTAACCCTTTTGCTACAGATGTTTACTGGGGAAAGTTAAAATATTTAATTTTACATTTTAGGTAACATTCCATAAGAAATTTTTAAATTTTTATACTCCGACCCTGTATTTTAGAGTGTTTTTCTATGAGAGTAAACACATCGTTGTGGCTGTAATAATTACTTAAACATAAAACTTTTTACGCATAACGAAAATTTGAATATTTCTTCATTTACTTCAGCAAAAATTAAAAAAAAGTATCCAAATTGAAAGAAAACGTCAAATTAAAAAGTTATCTAATTTTTCTGCTTTTTCTTCCTTTACTACGTCAAGATTCTTTAAACTTAAATATTCAGTTTATTAATTTTGTATTTTTCCTATAAGGACCAACAAAAAATTTATTCTTGAAACCACAGAGGGTCAGACGTCTACAAAGTATCATGTTGACATATGGCAACAAAATAGCGAAAGGGTTAAATACTAATTGCATTAAAAATATTAATAAATTAATATTAATTAATTCAATATTAAGTGACTTGATCACTTTTCATCATGAAATTTTGCTTTTCGATTTTGTTAAATTTTAGGATAGAGAGGAGGCGTTACTGCACATGGTCGAAGGATATCCACTTCGTACTTTACTAGTAAACGCCGCTGACGATGTTGACTTTGTCAAGCATTTGAGAAATTTGCGTCCCAGTCCTTCGTATTATGCCATCTTTGCCGGCGGCACAAACATGAATAGCATCTTCGAAAAGGTGCTTCCAATCTCAACATTTTTAAGCAATTTCTTTATAGCTCATTCCATTTACAGATCAGTAAAGGCAAATTGTTTGAACGCGCACCAGAATGGCATTTTGTGTTTCTGGATCCACGTGATCGGGTCTTCAAGTACAAAAAACAGGTCGAGTATGCCACTAAATTTACAGTCAACGCCAAAGCGTTATGCCGATCGCTACAAATGAAGGACGCCTATTGTCTCAGCGGATTCACAGTGAGCACTTTAAAATTATAAAAAGTTGTTGACAGTTTTTTTTAAAGCCGACATTGTTTAGTTCCAACGTGCCATGATCTTGGAAATATTTCGCAGCCTTGTCGACTTGCGACAGTCCAATCTGGACTGGTTGGAACCGTTGCGTATTGAATGCAACAACACCGGGTCGCAGGCAAAAATGCGCACACAATTTGACATAATCGATTATTTCCGGCTAACAAACTTTATGGTCTTCGGCTTGGCAAATACCAACGAGGAGGATCCCGATCTCGTGCCTCCGCTGACCTACTCAGTCAATGTGAATATCAACTTTTACTCGAGCGAACACGAAGCCGTCACCGATTTGGCAGTCTGGCAAAATGGCGAATTGCGCAAAATCAATCAGACAATAAGTCCAGCGAGACGATTTTTTCGCATAGGCGTTGCCGAGGTGAGGTCAACTTTACATTAGATCCGAAATGTTTCAACATTTTAAAAATGACATTGCTAGGCTCTGCCCTGGAATTATATGCGTCGCGATTCGCGTACCGGCAGGATTTTACTGGATCGATATGGCAAAGTCATCTGGGAAGGTTTCTGCATTGACTTAATCAATACGTTGGCTGGGAAGCTGGCCTTCGACTATGAACTCGTGTCACCCACCACAGGTCAGTTTGGTGAACGCAATTCGAAGACGGGCCGGTGGGATGGCATTGTGGGCGACTTGGTCAGCGGCGAAACCGACTTCGCTGTGACGGCACTCAAAATGTACTCTGAGCGCGAGGAAGTGATCGACTTTATTGCTCCCTACTTTGAGCAGACGGGAATCTCGATTGTCATACGCAAGCCAGTGCGTCAGACCTCGCTCTTCAAATTCATGACCGTTCTGCGCTTGGAGGTGTGGCTGAGCATAATAGCCGCGTTGGTGGTCACAGCAATACTGATATGGCTGCTGGACAAGTACTCGCCGTATAGTTCACGCAACAACAAGGAAGCCTATCCATATCCGTGCAGGTGAGGCACCCCACCAATCAGATTGCATTTCATTTAGTACCTAATCTTGTAATATTCTTGCAGAGAGTTTACGCTGAGAGAGAGCTTTTGGTTTGCCTTGACCTCATTTACGCCACAAGGAGGCGGGGAAGCGCCCAAGGCCGTCTCCGGGCGCATACTGGTCGCCGCCTACTGGCTCTTTGTTGTGCTCATGTTGGCCACCTTCACAGCAAATCTTGCCGCATTTCTCACTGTGGAACGCATGCAGACACCGGTGCAGTCGCTGGACCAACTGGCGCGTCAATCCAGAATCAACTATACGGTAGTGGCCGATTCGGATACCCACAAGTACTTCATCAACATGAAGTTTGCCGAGGACACGCTCTATCGCATGTGGAAGGAACTCACTTTGAATGCTTCCAAAGATTTCCACAAATATAGGTTCGAAGCTGCGAAATGGTACCGGAAACTTTAACACAACTCTGGCACATTTCATTGACAGAATCTGGGACTACCCCATCAGGGAGCAATATGGCACCATATTGCTGGCGATAAACAGCTCGATTCCAGTACGCGATGCCGCCGAGGGTTTTCGCAAGGTCAACGAACATGAAAACGCAGACTTTGCGTTCATACACGATTCGGCCGAAATCAAGTACGAGGTGACACGCAACTGCAATCTGACCGAGGTGGGCGAGGTGTTTGCTGAGCAGCCGTACGCCATAGCGGTGCAGCAGGGATCAAATTTGGCGGTTCGTCATAGCTGTTGGGTGTGACTTGTTTTTTACAAAACTTTGTTTGCAGGATGAATTCAGCTACGCCTTGCTCGAGTTGCAGAAAGATCGCTATTTTGAGGAACTCAAAGCCAAGTACTGGAATGTGTCGCGCCTCAGGGATTGCTCGGCATCCGAGGGCCAGGAGGGCATCACACTCGAGAGTTTGGGTGGCGTGTTCATTGCCACCTTATTTGGCCTGGGTCTGGCCATGGTCACACTGGTGCTGGAGATATTTTACTATCGAAACAAACACGACGAAGCCAAAGACTGGAATGAGATAACGAAGGTGAAGCCGGCCTTGGCGAATGCGCCAACGACAATTAAAGCTTGGCGCGTGGGCAAGACGGTGTCTTCGAAAACACCGCCACCACCATTCGACGCGATCACCTTCAGAGGCAAACGAGTGCCGCCGAGCATTACATTGGGCGGCCAAGAGTTCAAGCCCAGACGGACGGGCCTCAGGTCGCTGGGTAATGTGAGTGACAGCCTAAAATCATCTGATCGCGGCGACGACCACAGGTCGAACAGAGACGCAGAGTTGCCGCCGTACACGGAGTAGAAAGAATGCTGCGAAAACGTTTTAATTGTTGAAGTAAAAGTTTACTTAATGCGGTTAGCTGCTTGAAATAGAAAATAATAGAGTTTATTTTCAAAATAATGGCATTTTTATTTTAATTAAGACATCAACATTCTAAATCATTTGTTAAATCATCATAAAACAAATCACTTACTCTGACTTTGCTTTGTTTACGCTCGTTTTTTTGTATTTGCCAAATATGAAATTTTCACACACATCTGCACATTGGTTTGTAAAGACCTTGTAAAAAAAATAATAATAAATATGCGTCATCTGTATGCGTTGCGCGTATTTTGCTTTTTTGCTTTGTTGTTATTTACCAATTTGCAAAATTTTTACAATATTCACAATGTTGACATCAGTGGCGCAGATGGCATTTCATTTTTGAGAAGAGGGGCTCCCGTACACAACTTTTGAGTCCAAACCCATTTGAAACCATATTTGACGCCCACAGATTTTGTAAGAAACAAATATTTTAAAGGGGTTGAACCCCCCAACATCCGCTTGCATGCGCCATTTGTTGGCTGGCATGTTGGCGCCCAATGTGCAATTTGTTTGGTTGTTGTTGTCGTAAACATATTTTTGCCGTGTTTAAAAATGTTGCCGTTTGTTTTGCCGATTACATCATTAACAACAGAAACAGTAAACGTAATAAATTACAGTAATTAAGTTTTATTTTGCAGTTAATTGTACAAAATGCAATGAAAAATGAAATAGAAAAATAAAAAAAGTTGATATGCATTCGAAGCAAATTATAAAAATAAAACCATAAATCCGCATTACGTTAGATACAAAGTTGTTCAATTCATCACGATTGGAGGTTTTGCCAATAACACTACTCGACAAAAAATGGCTTCATCGCGTGCTCCTAAAAATTTATTTTTTAGACTAATCTTCGGCTGCTGAACACGAAACTGAAAATCAAAAAATTTTCTTAAGAAGCCTTTTCGAAAAATCTTCGAAAAACACGTTTTTCCCCTCTTATTTCAGTTATGAACACATATCTCGTAAACCAATCATACGACTAACACAAGTGGTCCGTCGTTCAGAAGGTAATTAACTAACCATTCCAACGATATATAGATTGTTCAGATGCGGTTTGGGAAGTTACTGACGGTGAAAGTAGAAAAAAAATTGAATTTTTTTACCATTTTCAAAAATTATACATTTTCGAATGGTTTTTGTATAGATAAAAAAATTATCTCCTCAGGTTTTAAAATTTTAGATGAAAGATATATTATTCGTGCAAATATTAAGCCTAACTTCAATTTAATCGAAAGAAAAATTACAAAGTTATAAAGCACGGAGTGAAAATACCAACTTTTCATTTATTACACCGTGCGAACAAATTTTTTTATTTTTCCGACACCCATCCAAATGTTGATATAGATGTGAAACTAGAGGTTATTTATAGTATCCTGGCATAGTCAGTTTTTAATTTTCTGACTCAGACCTTTTTAAAGGACTTTCAAATTTTAAGGACATACACATTTCAAATATTTTTTCAAATATTTGCGGTTGTGCAATGATTAGTCTAAAAAATACTTTTATTTTTAGGAGCATTTTTCGTGTCGAGTAGTGTAATTTAAGACCATTATTGAAAAATTGCTCATATTTTTGCAATCAGCAAATTGTATAACAAATATTTTTTATTAAATATAACGGCTTCAGGTTTTTGTTAAAACACTCCTTAAAGTATTTGCAAACATCTACTAGAAAACTTTTAAAGTCGACAACAAGTTAGCTGCATTTAATTGCTGCACTTTCTTTAACTTTCCGAAATTTTATTGGCATTTCTTTCATTTACCATAAAAAGCAATAACTAAATTATTGGTGTCGTGAAATGTTCAAGTTTACAATTTTATCTAAAACAAGTATTTGTCAATGTAAAATTATTTGCCATTTCGTGCCGCAAAGCCAAAGCAAATCGAGTAACCGCGCGCACTTTCCGCTTTAATCCGCCGCCACGACGCGCAACAATTTACCTTTCACAACGGAAAATGCATTCAAGAGGTTAATAAAAAGCCATTTGTTGCAGCTACAACAAAAAAGCCAAGCTGCTGCCGCAAGACTGGCCGCAGTGCAGCAACAGCGAAAATATTGTACGTGCATTCTGGTACGAGCGCCCAACGCTTCAATCAACAACTTATTCAATTAATTTCGCAACGCTCGCCAGCCGCAGCAGTCAGCGGCGAATGCGCTCACAACGATCGACAATCAAATTAAAGCACATTAGAATAACATTAGAATCAGTGTTGCCACTTGAACAATTTTTTTCCGACCAAATCCGACCTCAACCGAGCAAAGTAAAAATTTGCGTTATCTTTAGTCATTTTTTAACCCATTTTCGGCCGCTACCAGAAATAGCCAATATTTTTTTAATTCCTTTTAAGGACTTACATTTAGGACCTTAATCAAGAATATTTTTGGATTTTTTTTGTGTTTTTTTTTTTATTATTTTTTTTATAAATTAATAAAAATTTAATTTCAAATAAAAACAAATATATATGTATATAATTTTGGTCAAATAATAATCAAGCATGAAAACAAACAATTGTTGGCTTACATATGTACATACATGACGACTTCTGGCCAATTTTCGATTTTTCGACCACTGAAAAGTACGCGGTGCTGAGAGGTAAAAATATTTTCATAATTTTATGGATATCAATTGATTGCGGTAATTTGGTCTTTAGGCTTCGTAAATAATCAATAATAAATCAATAATTTGAAAAGGTTATATATTTCTCAGAATATTCAAAATATGACTAAAAAAATGCTTTTTTCGTGCCTTCGCCAACATCTCTAAATTTATCTTTTTTAAAAAAAATTATTATTTCGAGGGATTACCAAAAGACCAAAGCTATTTTATGCATCAAAAGTTCACAGATATAATGTCTAAGTGCAGAGCTACTCTCCTTCAAAGTGGCTGGTCGAAAAATCGACCAGCGGCCGAAAATGGGTTAATTACAATTTTATTTTTTTTTAATAAATTTTTTGTACTAATGAAAAGAGATTCACATCAGAAAACGGACCGAAATTCGTTTAAGCAGACCAGCGGACCAAAGTAAAAAAATCTGACCAATTTTGGTCCGAAAAGACCAAAAGCGACAACTCTGATTAGAATACGGAGGAACGCGGCGACGTGCGGCAACACTGGTCGCGGCTGTGCAAGTGGCGAATTGTATCTCGCAGCTGCGGCGCACAATTCCGTTTCGCCGGCGATCGGGTGTGCATAAATTTACGAGCAGCGAGTCCAACAAATGTGCGGCCACCACCGGACCACCGCCTCCGCCGTTGCTAATCAATGCTAAAACTGCGCTGAGCTTGCGCAGCTTTTGGTGTCTGTGAAGCCTGCAGATTGCACGCATGGGCCAACTTAGAGAAGTGTACAGGTGTGTTGAAGCACAAATCTATTTAATTTGCCTTTTTCACCTCGCTTCCTTTGGCTGTCTGCGTGGCTCGCTTCTTCGCGCGCCAAACCATTAAATGTGCAACAGCAGTGCTATTAACACAGATTTCAGTGGAAACCACAAATGAAACCACACAACGCAAACAACACCAACAACGAAAACATCAACAACTCCAATCCAGCAACGACTACAACGAAAACAAATAAACAAACGGCGCAAAATGACGGCGCGCGTTGGTGCGTTTGTGTTGGCTGTTTAATTGCAGCGGCAGCTACTGTCGTTCACACGTTTGCACGCATATCAACGACACGTAGTATCGGCAACAAGTTTTTCCTTTTCCCTCGCAATGTTGTCGCTGCACAATTTGAATTTTTCGACACAGCTATTTGTCGATCGCCTCACACACTGAACGCCAAATAATTCGACTGTCAGTTTGTGTGCACTGCAAGCCAGCCTGTAGGCGCTTTCGATTTCGTTCGGTCTTGCTGCACTGCCCATAACCCACAAACATACATAATAACAATTATAGCAACAACACAAATACAGAAAATCAATCAAATTGTTTGGCTCTGCCTAGCGGAAAGAATTTCGATTGCGTTGCTCTATTGCTCGCAAATTTATGCGCTCGACCGTGACGCCAAAAATTAATTACTACCTTCGGCGGCCAATCGAAATTTCGTGTCCAAAATGATCGCTCACCGTTGCGGAGACGTGTGACTGGACGAGATGGCCTGTGGCCGCTTTAACAATCGGCGCACGCCAACCAAAATTATTGCAATGATATCATCGAGCGCCGCGTATGAGCAAATAAATTAATTTACTTCAATCATAAATCAGAGAAAAAACGTTTGGTTTCTTTCATATCGTTGCATTTAATCAAATTCAAAGTGTGTCTCGAACAGTTTTGCCGAATGTTTTGTATTTTAAATGTTTCGGACAAAGTTGTCAAGATGTTTTTTAAACAAATTTATTTGAATGTTTCAAATTTATATGAAATTTATGTTAAGTTCAGATTTAAATTGCAACTCTTTCGTCACATTGTTTGTTGCAGACAACTTTAGCCTTAGATGTGATTTGACCTTAACCCGAATGTGCCGGAATTCTTTGTGTTTCGAATTTTGTTTAATGTATAATTGATGTATAATTGAAAAAATTAAATTTTTTTAGTGCATATTTAGTGTGCACGTTAGGCTTTAATTCTATTGTGAACATATTTTTTTTTTGTTTAAATAGATGTTTTTAGTAGGATATAAGATTATAAGAAAAGATTTCCTTAAACTTTGCCATATTAAAAAACACATGACAGGACACAGGACTGGACAAGAGGGGTTTGCAGCAAATGATGTTGCAGATAAACTCGCAAATTTGGCATCCAAAGCTGCCTTTACTGGCCCAGAACCTGTTTTCTCGTGTCATCATTGTTAGATATCTGATCAATCGCGAGTGAGAAACCTTTGGGACAAAGTCCACCAAAGTTTCTTCTTCGCAAATCGGTCAAATTTATGGAAAATTTATGTGAAACGGCAATATAGAACTTAATATATCTGTAACATCGCAACTATATCGACATCATTGCACATTTCATTCTTGGTGTGTGGTTTGTGGCATCGCTAAATCTTATCTCACATTTGTTTTCTTCATTTTCTATTTCGTAATCCATCAGTAAATTTAAACACTTCCAAAGCATGTTTTCTGTTTTGTTAGCACATTGTTGCTTTTGATGGCATTTTTATTGATGCCAATCAAATTTTTACAATTAAAAAGTGGTTATAGACAAACACTCAGACAACTTTTGTTTGTTGCGCCATAACATCACAAACGATTTTGGTTTTGTTTGCCCAAAAAATTTCAAGAATTAAAGCAAGACCACATATAATTCCAAATTATAGAAATATTTGAAATTTTGTCTGTATGAAGTTTGATTTTGACAATTAAAATGGCGCAAATGTTTTGGTTTGTAAGTGAATTTGTTGTTTTTTCCCCCCTTAGTTAGTTAGATACTAAAAAACTTAGATATTAGAAGAAACAGTTTGAAAAAGAAACAACAGTGATATTATGAAGAAACCATGAATTTTGGGGTTGCAATTTTTTCACTGGGTATAGAGTTAGACCGAGCCTCGTGTTGGCGACGGGAAAAAACTATTCAGAATCATGTAAAAAATTGCATGCAACAGACATGCTGTTGTCCAGTGTTATGAATGCAGAAAAATTAATTACTGATACGATGGAAATTGTGACGGAAGAGAGGTTAGGCTGACAAAACTGCTGCAAAGAGATGTGACACTGCTTTCACAACTGCAAACGTATAGTTGTTGGTTCACATATGTATGTACATATATATCAAAAATAGATACATTCGCTGACATTTCTATAATTATCAGCAAATAATGGACACAGTACAGTTCAGTGTGTTTAGCCAAGCAAGCTTAATCGACAAAATTTTTTTACTCGCAGCTCGTTTGCCTTCGAAGTTATTGCTTAGGCGTTTTTCTTTCATATTTGTAGCGCGCAAGAATTGCCTTCTCGAAAACGTTTGAGCGCTAACCACGAACACGGTGTACGCTTTACTTATTGCTTGACCTGTGCTAAAGCACGTCTCTCTAATTTACATTTCCACAGAAATTGCAAAAGCATTGCGCCAGCATGGCCATAGGAAAGATTGAAAATTAAAAATAAAAGCAAAAAAAATTTAAAAAACACAATAACAAATACAACATTTTATGTACCAACATACACACGTACACCTCAATTGCATTGGTTGCTGCTGCTCCTATGGCTGTTGGTAGTAGCAGCAGTAAAAACTTGGCGTGTACGTGTATCTATCGCTTTGTTACCATCTTCCAAGTTCTATGCCATTTTGTTTATTTTTTTATGTTTTTGCTGAGCAGCAGACAAAAGCAGCAACTGCAGCCAAAGATATAATGAAAGCGCAACTACAACGCAAAGAGGGCCTTAAAACACAGCCAAATCCCAAAAATACTACAACAACGGCAGAGACCCCAACAAACCGCAGTTGCGGCTGCAGTGTCGAAAAGGCATCGGCGCGCAGTTGGCCTGACGAAGTGCACATTTCACTCGGCGGTGGCTGTGTGTGGCTGCGTGCATGTGTTTGAATGTATTGGATGATATTTGCGATAAAGTCGCATTTACTTAAGTTAGAAATAAATTTAAGCTGCACCAGCAACCGCGAACGCTGCTACCACTTAAGTGGACGGTGGCGCAGGCCATGCGCCGCAGATAATGGCAGCCAGTGTCAGATAGAAATTGCCGCTGGCCAAAAAACAACACCAGCCAGCCAGTCAGCCAGCCAACCGATCGTTTCAGCCAACAACACAAACACCAAAGCCAACAAGCGCACAAATGTCGGCCGCGGCGCGCACTTTGGTTCTGCTGGCCGATTCTTTTGCGCCGGCAGAAACGCGACGCTGAAAACCAGTTTGTCGTTGCGCATGAAAATTGTCTTTTGTTTGCGGCTGCTTTGCTCGGGCCGCCGCGGCTCACTCAATCCAAACGCTGTACGCTATTGTGAAATTTTACCCAAAATTCAGCGCACTTCAGTCACTGTGAGCGTTTATAGACATTTGCCAATACAGCGCTTTCTCGCGCAAAACTGCCGATCTCGTTCGCTGAGGTTCGCCATCTGCACAATGGTGAACGCCAATTCGTACAACAACAGTAGAACTTGTAATGAATTTTTATAAAGTACTCATTAAAAAGATTTGCGTTTCAATCACAAATAATTTCTTAATTAATTGGCGGTTTTCAATTCGCTTCTACGTAATTCACTCAAACAAGTTCTTGAACAAGTTCTCGAAAACGCTCTTTGTAAGCTGATGTCGATAGATTTCGGATTTTATGACAAGCCTTCAACAAAGTTGTAAACTTTTTGATATAGTGTTGCTAAGTTTTAAGGCAATAAGGGTTTAATGGATAATTCAATGACAGCGCAATGATGTAATAGCAACAAGCGTTGCAGACTCTGACATTTCTCATACTGACAACAAAAAAGTTCTTTGAATTTTTTCGAAATAGTTTTTGAAAATATCTGAAACCAGAAATACAAACCCTCCACTCTCTTGACAACTTAATTATCACAATAAAATTTTGATTACATGTTATTAAATTAAAATCATGATCGGTCCAACCTCTATGTTTCTCACTCGAGAAAACCACTAACCAGGTTCTTGCACAATCGTAACAATAACACTGTACAACACAAAAAAAATAACAAGGTTCTGACAACGGATTCTGGTAGAGGGGATCAAAAAAAATATACATGTATCGGCGTTTTGAAAGTTTACGTCTGAATTTTTTTAGGGGGGTCAAAGTTTTCCCCTTTTTGGACATTCTTATGGTGAATCGGCATACGAAAACCATGTAACCTCACATTTTAGGTATACGATGTGTTCAGCAATTTGATGTAAAATACTACGAAGAACATTTTTGTGGAGCATTTTAACCCTGTAGCTCCTATTTGTATGGGTCAATTTGACCCTTTTTTCTAAAATGCCAAAAATGTCCTGTAAAACAGGACTTTTTGAGGACAAAATGTACCGCGAAAATATTCGCCATAAAATTCGACTATAGGTCTCTGAATACATCAAAGCTCAGAAATTAACTTGAATGCCAGAATTAAGCCAAAACTGAAAATGTGTTTAACCCTCTAGCAGGCCAATTTTGTATTGCTGTAAAAAAATTACAGTTGGTTAATTTCGTCATGAGAAAGACGAAAATGATATTAACTTTTGTCTTAGGCGAATAGTTTCCTCGCTAGGTGTGTTTAAAGGTGTTAGGTGTGTTTTCTGGAGGCGGGGCCTGGAGGCGGGGCTGCCGAAATTACAGCATATTCAGGTGCATAGAAGGAAGTGCAGAGAAGATAGAAAAATATGAAATTACTTACCGAATTCGACAAATTCTCACTTCAAATGGGTTTAAAACCGAAAGTAGCTCACTTATGGTCACAAAATTTATACTGTTAGTTAAAGGGAACTTTTCCAAATCATTATCAACCATATTTAAATGAATAAAGTTCGTCGCCTACTCAGCGAACGCATTTTGGTGTACCCCGCCTGGAGGCGGGCTTGCCCGCTAGAGGGTTAAGTGTTTATTTCATTCTTAATCAAAATTGGTAGTAAAATCTCCTACAAAACTTGAGTTTTGAAGGTTAGTGTGTATGGGAAAACTGTTAAACACAAAATTTCACTATAAGTCACCGTACAAAAGAAAGCTCTAGATATAATATATATAAACAGAAAAATGAGAACAATTTTGGGTATTTAAGGTATTCATTATATTTTTCGTTTTCAATCAAATTAAATTTTCGAGTCGTATATTTTTGATGTATGTAATCATAAGTTGTCGTTAGAGTGCGCTGAAAATTCCCAAGAATTTTTGGTGTACCGCAGTTATATTGTCACTCTCTCCAAAGGAGTCTTTGGAAGCACTCAGATAAGTGTTTGTCCATTGTGCTTGTAGGTAAAACTTACTGTTGCTTGATTGAATTCGTCTAAATTCTTTACTGGAGTGGAGGATTCATAGTGTAACGATAAGACAGTTTGTCGCTGTGCAAAGCAACCCTGTCGCTACGCGCCGTGCTATAATTCAATCTGGCAACGACGGCCGCGACAATGAAGGCAACTTTTAGTCCAATCTGGCAACGATGGTCGCGATCATCATGGAAACCTTTAGTCCACTCCGGAATGTGCGAGAACGATCTGCGCGATGGCCGGACAGGTATAAAAGACAGCCGGGTGCGGCGCAGCGAGTCAGTCTGATTTTGACTAGTGAAGGTGCCACACGGAGTAATTAAGAAAATAATTAAGTGTAAAGACAGTAAAGTGTAAACCTGTGAAATAAAGTGATTGTTGGTTTATTTTATTGACTGCGGTTGAGGAACTAAGTGTGTTTTATTTTCAAATTACGCAATCCAGAGATACGTATTAGCCCACTAAAACTCATATTCGTAACATTTGGTGTCAGAAGTGGGATTGTGTTACTGAAAGTAAAAAAAAATAAAAATTAATTATAAAACGCAGACATGGTTAGACTGGAGCAACTGAAGGTGGACCAGCTGAAGAAGGAGCTGGCCGCTTGGAATTTGCCGACTGCTGGCGGAAAGGTGGAGTTGCAGCTGCGCTTGCGAGAGGCGTGTGAATCACGAGGCATTGATTGGACTGCGCACGAGTTCGGGACGCAGGAGCTAGATTCGTCGGCCAAAGTGGAGGAATCGCCCGCGGGTGCTGCGTCGATGCAAAGTACGGCTGCAGCGGCTGCGCCACCACAAGCATTGGACATGAGCCAGCTAATGGTTGCACTTAAAGGCATGTTCGAGACTTCCAACCGTGAAATGGCAGCCAAAATGGAAAATGAAAATCGCGAAATGTCGACGCAGATGGCAGCGAAAATGGAAACTGCGAATCAGCAGATGGCAGCGAAAATGGAAACTGCGAATCAAGAGATGGCAGCGAAGCTGGAAACTACGAATCTCGAAATTTCGGCAAAAGTCGAGACTGCAAATCGGGAAATGGCAGAGCGAATGGAAAACAAGCTTCAGGAAAATTCTGCGCGCTGGGAGCAGAAAGTGGAAGAAATCGCCAACCAGCTGAATGTGAAGGTGGAGCACCTGGGAACTCGAGTGGAACATTTGGATAAACGAGTCGACGACCTGGATGATTCCCTGAACAAACGTGTTGGCGATCTTGACGATTCCCTGAACAAACGAGTTGACAGTCTGGAAGATTCGATGAACAGAAAAATGGACGAGCGGCTTAGGGAGGTACAGCCGCGAGAATGGTTGCCGCCGGTTCCGGAAAGTGTTGCCACCCGAGCAGAAGTGCCTACTTATGATGGGACTACGCCGTTCGATACATTCAAGCTACAATTCGACCTGGCTGCTCTGGAAAATCAGTGGACCGATGTAAGGAAAGGTCGGAGATTGGCGCTGGCTCTAAAAGGTGCTGCGGCTGAGGTAATAAAATCAGTTCCAGAATGTTTAAGACGTGAGTACGAGACCGTCATAAGGGCGTTGGCAGCGAAGTACAGCGACGAGCACAACAGAACGCTGTACTACTGTGAGCTGAAGAACCGCAGGCAAAGAGCCAACGAGGCGCTGCAGGCATATGCAGCAGACATTGAGCGGCTCGTACAGCTGTGCTACCCGTCCTTCGGCGCTGATGATCTCGAGAGGATGAAGATTGAGGCGTTTATTGAAGGTCTTCATGATCCGGAGACACGTCGCAGTGCGTTGAGATGGGTAAGCCGACATTTAGGGAGACGGTGACCAGCGCGATGACATACGAGGCGACATGGATTGGGAGCACTCGGTATGCACCTGCAAGGATACGCCAGATCCAGCCGGACAACGACATTGCGATCCAGGCAACAAGCTCTGAGCCACCGGGCAGGCCACGGGTGATCTCCTCTAAAGTTGTTTGCTGGGTATGTGGCAAGCAGGGCCACATATCACGAGACTGCCGCCAACGAAAGAGGCGTTCCCGTTCTCGATCGCAATCGCCTGAAGCGAGGAATACTGACAATCGAGGCTCAGCCAACAAGCGCAGGGCTGAGGACGGCGAGTCGTTAAACTAAAACGGGTCAGCCCAAAGGGGCGTGAGCTGATCCCCACAATCTGCCGCCCCACCGTCCTTGTCTCACAGCTGAAACGACAGCCCAGCAGCTTGACAATTGAAGGAAGGATAGATGGAAAGTTGTTCGTGTTGACACTGGATACTGGAGCGTCATATTCGATCATAAAAAGGAAGCTGCTGAAGAACTGGGAACCGCTGCATGGCATACAGCTGCGGACTGCGACTGGCGAGCGCGCGCCTGTAAGAGGGAAAGTTACAAAAACGATTACTATCGGCACCAGCAGCCTGGAACATGAGTTCATCGTCGCGGATATAATGGACGACGTGATTATCGGCGTGGATTTCATGATTAGGCACGGTTTTACGCTGGACCTGAGGGAAAATGTGCTGAGATATGCCAACGTTGAATTCCCGCTGCACACCGGCTATGAGCGAAGCGTGGCGGTAAGGAAGGTTGTATCGTGTCAACACAGGAGGATACCAGCGAACTGCGAGGCGATTGTGTGGGCAAAGGTGGACGAGGACGATGGGACGAGTCGGCTGTGGGTTGTAGAAGCACCGAATCAAGGACACGACAACATCATCATCGGACGTACATTAGTGGAACCTAAGAATGGCAGAATACCAGTCAGAATACTGAACCCCCTGAATGCACCCAGATATGTCGGGAAAGATGAGGTAATTGGCGAGTGTAAGGAAGCTGTAGCAGTGGTCAATTGCGAGAATAGCCCGCCGGGAAATAATGAGAAGAGCGGTTTTAACATGGACGCCATACCGCAGGAGAATCAGTGGAGCAGCGAATTGACGGCCAATCAGAAACAGAAGGCGAGGTCACTCCTGCAGCACTATGGGTCAATATTTGCAGCAGAAGCAGGCGGAAGAACAGCCATAGTGAAGCACAACATCGACACCGGAAGCGCAAAACCGATTCGCCAACCGCCAAGACGAGTTCCTCTGGCCAAGAGGGAGGAGGTCACAAAGTTGATCGAAAACATGCGGAAAGAAAAGGTCATAGAGCCTTCTTCGGGCCCCTGGTGCTCGCCGGTCGTGCTGGTCAAGAAAAAGGATGGCAGTACCCGGTTTTGTGTGGACTATCGGAAACTCAATGATGTGACCAAGAAGGACAGTTATCCACTACCTCGGATCGATGACACCTTGGACACACTGTCAGGCACACAGTGGTTCTCCACGCTCGACTTACGCAGCGGCTATTGGCAGGTAGAGCTTGCAGACAAGGACAAGGAGAAAACGGCTTTCAGTGTTGGCGATGGTTTGTGGCAGTTCACCGTCATGCCGTTTGGACTCTGCAACGCACCAGCAACATTCGAGCGGCTAATGGAACGCGTGCTAAAGGGGCTGCATTGGCGGACGTGCCTGGTGTACCTCGACGACATAATCGTGATGGGTAAAAGCTTCGACGACCACCTGGGAAAGCTGAAGGAGGTATTCGAGCGGATACAAAAAGCTGGGCTTAAACTCAACCCGAAGAAGTGCTCGCTGTTCCAAAAAGAGGTCAAGTATCTGGGTCATACGGTTTCCGCCCGCGGAGTACATACGGATGAAGGCAAAATCACGGCGGTGAAGGAGTGGCCCCGGCCACGCAATCTACACGAACTCCGCAGTTTCCTGGGCCTGTGCACATACTACCGCCGATTTGTTCCGGGATTCGCGAACATAGCCAGCAGCTTGCACAAACTGACGAAAAAGAGCCAAGCTTTCGAGTGGAACGAAGAGCAGGAGCAGGCTTTTGCACGTCTGAAGGAAAAACTGTGCATTGCTCCAATTCTGGCCTTCCCCGTGCCTGGAGAGATGTTTGTGCTGGATACGGATGCGAGCGGGCATAGTATTGGCGGTGTGCTATCACAGATAATAGACGGCCAAGAACAAGTGATAGCATACTACAGTAGGATTCTGTCGAAACCGGAACGCAACTACTGTGTGACGCGGAGAGAACTGCTGGCGGTATTGGACTGCGTAAAACACTTCCACAAATATCTGTATGGACAAAGGTTTCGCCTGCGCACAGATCATGCGGCATTGAGATGGCTCCTGAACTTTAAGGATCCTGAAGGCCAATTGGCGCGGTGGATCGAACGACTGCAGAGCTACGACTACACGATAGAGCATCGGAAGGGCAGTAGCCATGGCAATGCCGATGCCTTGTCACGCCGTCCGTGCGAAGTCGAATGCAGGGCGTGCTCGCGAGCCGAAAGCAAAGAACAGATAGTGGACGTCCGGTTGGTGAGCGTTATGCCAGAGGAAGAGTGGTCTGCGGAGAGGCTACAAAAGGACCAGCGGGAGGATGCGGATCTTGCAAAAATCGTCGAAGGCAAAGAGCAAGGCGCACGTCCAGATTGGCAGGAGATGTCCGGTGAAAGCCCGATCGCCAAGGCTTACTGGGCACAGTGGAAAAGTCTGCGGCTGAGGGAAGGATGCCTGTACCGCGAATGGGAGAGCGCGGATGGACGAACCAGCAACTCCCTAATGGTAGTGCCGAAATGCAGAATCAACGAGGTCATCGAGGCATACCATAACGACTCCAGTGGAGGGCACCTAGGCATCACCAAAACCGTCGCCAAAATAAAAAGACGATTCTACTGGGTAGGATGTCAGGAGTCTGTAGCCGAGTGGATTAAGAGCTGTGACCGATGTTCAGCCGCGAAAGGGCCGACAAGAAGATCTCGAGGCCGCATGCAGCAGTACAACGTGGGAGCGCCCTTCGAACGGATTGCTATGGACGTCGCCGGCCCATTCCCAACTAGCACTCAAGGCAACAAATATGTGCTGGTGGTAATGGATTACTTCAGCAAATGGCCCGAAGTGTACCCAATTCCTAACCAGGAGGCCACTACGATCTCGGAAAAGCTGGTAAACAACTGGGTAGCCAGGTTCGGAGTTCCGTTGGAGTTGCACTCAGATCAAGGCCGGAATTTCGAGTCTGCGGTATTCAAGGAAGTGTGTGAGCTGCTGGGGATAAAGAAAACGCGTACCACCCCTTTGCACCCACAGTCCGACGGCATGGTGGAACGCTTTAACCGGACACTGGAGGAATACCTGCGGAAAGTGGTAGGCAGGAATCAGAAGGATTGGGACACGCATATCCCCTTGTTCCTAATGGCGTATAGGTCAGCCCCGCACGACACGACATCACTCACTCCAGCCCGAGCAGTATTCGGCACAGAATTGCGGTTACCCGCTGACTTGAAGTTCGGGGTAGTCAGCACGACGGGAGGCGCTAAGACGGACTACGTGGTCAATAAGCGGGCGGAACTGGAGGAGATTCACCAGTTTATAAGGAGCCGCACCAAACTGGTCAGCGATAAGGCGAAAGCCAGATATGATCTACGGGCCAACTCAGCAGGGTTCCAAGAAGGCGATCTGGTAATGCTCTACAACCCGCAGCGGAGGAAAGGTTTGTCTCCGAAACTTCAAGCGTCATGGGAAGGACCTTACGAAGTCGTGACTAGGATAAACGACGTGGTATACAGGATTCAACGTTGCAGCAATAAAGGCGCTAAGCTGAAGGTAGTCCATTTGCAGCGCCTGGCGCCTTATCACAGCGGAACCTCGGCACTTGTTCGGGGCGAACAAGTCTAAGTGGTGGGCAGTGTAACGATAAGACAGTTTGTCGCTGTGCAAAGCAACCCTGTCGCTACGCGCCGTGCTATAATTCAATCTGGCAACGACGGCCGCGACAATGAAGGCAACTTTTAGTCCAATCTGGCAACGATGGTCGCGATCATCATGGAAACCTTTAGTCCACTCCGGAATGTGCGAGAACGATCTGCGCGATGGCCGGACAGGTATAAAAGACAGCCGGGTGCGGCGCAGCGAGTCAGTCTGATTTTGACTAGTGAAGGTGCCACACGGAGTAATTAAGAAAATAATTAAGTGTAAAGACAGTAAAGTGTAAACCTGTGAAATAAAGTGATTGTTGGTTTATTTTATTGACTGCGGTTGAGGAACTAAGTGTGTTTTATTTTCAAATTACGCAATCCAGAGATACGTATTAGCCCACTAAAACTCATATTCGTAACAATAGTAATAGTTGAGAACTCATGACAATATTTAGTTTCCATTAAATTGTGGTTCATAACGTCTGATTGGAGATGATTGAGTTGAATACACTGTCTTGCTGGCGCATCAGAAATTTCATTTACCCTTTTTTTGTCTATGTTCTTCCGGATAAAATCAACTCCTGACACAAGAATTGCCTTAGCGGAACACCTGTTAGGTTCCTTTCCGTTCATCATGTTGTACGATTAATGTTTTAATCAACATTGTTCTGATTCTCAATGGGCAGATCTTACATTTTCATTCACCTTAATGATCCATTATGATAGCGTAAGAAATTGATTTATGCACAATTGTGATGGTTTGTTAGACAATTGGACTTTAACCCTTTCGATTCCAAAGTTGCCTGAGAGCAACTTCACCTAGTGTCATCTTATAGCAAAAGCTACGATTGATTTATAGGTTTAATTTAACCCTTATTCTCATACCCGGGTACCCGGGTGCCCACTGCGATGTATTTTCGTGAAAAAAACTGACAAATAATGAAAATTTTTTTTTTACCTTCCGGATCCTCGTTATTTAGGTGAAAAGCAAACAAATCATATATTTAAAAAATTTTGTTTTCTATATTGAAAACTTAAAAATTTCATGAAATGGGTACCCGGGTACCCCGGGTGCCAAACGACGTTAGTAAGTTTGGGTATGAGAATAAGGGTTAAGTAGAAACCAACAAATTAATATTTTTATAAGTGAATTCAAAGCAAATTACACAAATGTTACTGTTATCCCCAAAATAATTTCCAATAATTTGCAGCGATATCAGGAAATGTTTGTGTTCTAATTGAAGTCTACGAATTGGGCGCGTTTGATCAAAACCCTGTTTCTTTAATAAGGGTTAAATAAAATCAAAAAGTGATAATTTTGTATTTTTCCATAAATACTAAATAATTTTTCTGTAATTAAAAAATATTGATACAAAATTTATTTAACCCGTTTTTAGCTAAAATTGTTCAAAAGTAAACTAGATCTTGAACTCTAACAAAGAGGCGTGGCGACTTCAAATGTGATGTGCACACTTCTTAGCCAAATGTTTCATGATTTAAATACCAAAAAGTAATATCGAAATACAGGGTAAAATTCGGGGTCGAAAGGGTTAATCGAGTAATTATATTTCTTATGGACCTGCATACATCAGACAAAGTGGAGCCTATTTGAGTGTATTTTGAATATTTTGAATTATACAATATATATCTGTGGCATTTTGACAAAACCACTTATGTCGAAATAGTGAAATTTTCCAGTTTTTTTAGTCATAAAGACACAATTTCAAAACGCTTCTTTTGGTGGAATCGGCTTGTTTTTACGACATTTAGTTAGAGATATGATGTATAGCATTTCAACTTTTCTCGAGTTTTGTATGAGATTTGCTCTGCACCTTATTAGTATTTTCGCTCTCGTGAACAATTTGAAAATTAGACTTAAGTTGTTTTGTCAAAATGCCACAGATATAATCTATATATATAAAAGAGAGTGGCAGTATGTGTGTGATCGCATCACGCTCAAACGGAACGGCCGATTTTCATGGGGTTTGTTTTGTTCGATTCGTATTAAGTCAGTTCAGGTTCGTGCGAAAAGAAAATTCCAGAAAATCTATTGGGAAAGTCGGAAAATCCATGCCATATTTGACCGTGAATTTTGCATATTTTCAGATAATAACTTTGGAACCATAAGTCACACATCAACTAAATTCACTACGAACTTACTATTTAGTCATGTCCGGCGACAGAGGGAATGCGGCGGGTATTGGACGAGGGGGTGTGGCACCACCCATACAAGCCAAATCTTAATAATGGAATATCTTTGAAATTGTAAGGCGCACAGCATTGAAATTTGGTATAGCGTCGACCCATAGATGAGTCATTCTACTGGTGAGATTTTATGGGCGTTGGACAAGGGGCGTGGCACATTTTTTGTGACCCAAATATTTCGCTGAACTATAAGTCGCACAGCAATGAAATTAAGTGCGAACCTACCATTTATTCAAATATTTCGATAGAGGGGATGGTGCGGGTATTGAACAAGGGGGCGTGGCACCGCCCATACAAGCCAAATCTTTAATAGAGAATATCTTCAAAATTGTAAGGTGCACAGCATTGAAATTTAGTATAGTGTCGTCCCATAGATGTGTCATTCTATTGGTAAGATTTGATGGGCGTTGGAAATGGGGCGTGGCAAATTTTTTGTGACCCAATTATTCCGCTGAACTATAAATCGCGAAGCAATGAAATTAAGTACGAACCTACCATTTTCCCTTTCGACAGAGGGAATGGTGCGGGTATTGAACAAGGGGGCGTGGCCCTGCCAATATAATTTAAATCTGGTTCAAGCGCAATCCATTTCTTTACTGAAACTTAGCAGCAACATTGCTTATTTGAGGGCCTCGATTGCGTTAATCAGTAGCTCCCTCCTCTTCCTTTAGTTGGTTTTCTTCGTCAATTTGCATCGCCATAGATTCGCCATCTCGCGTATTTCATTATAAGAAAACAAAAAATGTCGTGCGGGACGAAGTTCGCCGGGTCAGCTAGTTATATTATACAATAACAATAATAAAAAATATTTTCTTTTTCTATTATTAAGAAACATTAAGAAACAAGAAAGATTCAGTAAAAAATTGTACACAATAATGGCAACACTGCCCAACCAACAAACCAACTGATCATCAGTGACCACCAGCCGCTTCATAATTGTTTTTCTTCATGTTAAATTAATTTTGACAATTACATTTCTACAAACTACAAATCCCACTCACCAACTGCCAACACCAGACACTCAGAGCCGTTTGTGAGCCGGCACCGCGCCACACTCGGCATGGGGCAGCGCAATCGGTTGCACAAAACAACCCAACACAACACGACACGACAAATGCAACAGCAGCGCCCAGAATGCTGATGACTTTTGAACCGTAGAACATCGCGTGGCGCACAACCACTGCGCCGAAAGGGATCCCTTATGTGCTGACAGAGCGCAGCATCGGCAGCGACACAAGCGGCTGCCGCAGCGACGCACTGCATCATACTTTCGGCTGCATGTAACTGTTTGCCTTGGCAGCTCCTTCTCCTTCTCCTGCTGCCTGCTTTCCTCTTTGCCTTTTCCGAAAGACTTTCATGTAGACACACACACACACAGACAGACACACACATATACGAGCACAAACCGCGCATGCGGATGCGGCAACGTTGCAATTGCAGTTTATGGATGCACTGAAACATACAAATGCGCGTACAAGGAAACAGCGGAGCAACATCAGCAACCACAACCGGCGAAGCTGCCAATGTTTATGCTGCACAAAGATCAATGACTTCCCGTGCTGGCATTGCTGCGACACAGAACCGCGCTGAAGCTTCAAGACAAAGTTCCAAGTCGCAACTTGGCGCAGATGTACTGCGTTGATTTTGACGTTGACGATGCTGTTGCTGTTGCCGGTGCTGTTGCTGGTGTTTTTGTTGCCGCTGATGGCGGCGGTGACGACAACACGAGCAACACTGTTGGTGTTTTATGGCCTGTTTGCTTTTCGCTTCTACTAAAGCATAGATTTTCTTTTGTTTTCGCTGTTGCATTTGTTTACTTGTCATCAGTTGTGCGCGTGTGTGAGTGTTTGTAAGTGCTGGGCGCGCGCACACAACCAACACAAACAATAAAAAAAATATAAAATTTAAAAAAAAAACTCGAAAAGACAACATGTCGAATAGCGTTGTTTGGTGCTAACAATTTATGACATTGTCGCTGCTGTTGCGCTGTTCGGCCCTTAACAAGCGTCGCGACCCAGCCAAGTGAAGCGCTCGGCGAGTGTGCTCGAACAAGTCATGGGAACGTTCGGAGTGATCGTTAAACTTGTCAACATTGTTGACAATATTTGGAAAATTATAAAATTGTAGAAATGTTACAATTGAGGCTGCAAAAAGAACACTGCAATATTTGTTGGCTGTCACAATGCCATAAAACCTTAATTTATTTTGTTTGTAAAAGAACATTTCCAACTCTTTTCTTCACTCTTGTCATCACTTGCCGCACAGTTGACAGAATCGATTGCTTTCACTTTTTCACTGTTCTTCGTTATTGAACTACATTCATATTGTTTTAAAGTTTCGTGGACTCTTTTCATATAAATACAGTCTGAAGAAAACAAGCAGATATGAAATGACATCCCAATCAAAAACCTGGGAACTGACGCGGGCTCAACTGGTATTCGACTTGTGAGGAATTTTTTTAACGGGAAATCAAAGGATTCCTTACACAGCTGCATGTTCCACGTTTCTAATTACCCAGCAAACCAAACGATATCAAAACGATATGGAAACCATATCGTTAAAGCGAGAATTTTTCTCGTTTTCGAGTATTGCTAAAGTGTCTAAAATGATATCGAGAAAGAGAAAAATTACACTATCGAAACGATGTCGAGAATTTCGAAAATCACGATATCGTTGCGATATTGAAATTATCTTATCCGAGATATCGTAACGATGTCGAAAATTTTAAAAATTTCGATATCATTTCGACAGCGTAATTTTTCTTGTTCTCAATAGCATTTTGGATACTATTACGAAAACTTATTTTCTTTCTGAAAATTGAAATAAAACGCATATTTTGCAGTACTGTCGCATGGCCGGTCCATTATTCAAATCAAATAACGATTATAAGTACAAGTAAACTCGGTTTTAAATGCGCGCACGTGCACGAAATCACAATTTTTCGTTTGACAAAAACATTAGAACATTAGGTAGTCAGAAACATTAGAACACAGTTTGTATCTGGATCAAAAGGAGAAATGTTTCAATGGGCTTAGTGCAAAAGATTTGAAATAAAGCAAACATTTTTTTTTGTGGCGTATTTCAAATCATTAGTTTTCCCTCATATCTAACAAGACCAATGCAAATTCATTGCAAGTCTTATCGCAAAATCTCATTAATGAGTTCATGAATTTGTTTGTTAGTTTTTATCTCAAAGTGACATGTGTTGAGCATTTCATATCTTGTATTTAGTTCTGTATCGCAGATCTTATAAAAATAACAACAAAAAGGAATGCCAACTCTTCCGCAACCACCTCCTCTACTGGCAATAATCAAGAGTCCATATTTTACACTGTTACAGCAAAAATTGCACGCACCGTATCCGCGTCCAGTCTTTTAAATGATTGAGTCATGCGAGGCCATCAGCAGTCACGGTAAGCCCGCACTTGCGCCGCTAATTAAGAGCACCGCATCCAGGTGCCGGTAAGCCTCTGTAAACCGTTTGTATCTAAGAGTACCTAGGCATCTTTGTATGTACATATGTACGAATATATGTGCCATGCGCACCGCGTCGAGCCTCGTCAACTTACAATCAATTACGCGCACTCATCTCCCCATTCGACGGTGCCGAGGTGCGAAATGTGATATTGTAATCATGTTTGCTCTGTTGATTCTTTTGATGTATTATAATGGGTTGCGCTGACGATTTTCCTCTTGGACAGCTCACATAGGCACTGCTCGTTTGCTTTGCGGTGATTAAAGCCATTAAACTTTACTCATTATTATTGTAATTATTTTTTCTGCGGAAATTTTGTAAACAACATTTATTCCATTTTTAATGGTGCGACGGTTTGCTTTATCTATGAGTGTTTCAGCCGAAAAAATAAAGAAAATCATTTTCTTAATTAGGTGCGTAAGGTAACGGTGCACTTTTATCTTATCTGATAGCATTAAAAATCTTGACAAATAATTATTACTATTTAAATTAACTTAGAAAGTCATTGCAGAGCTCGCAATAGAAGAAGAACTGTGCTGCTTGTTTTCAACAAACGTGTGTTAAAATTGGTTTTGACGGCCATATGGTTCTCTTCTTTATGGATAAAGGTTAGTTTAAGTAAAGAAGGGATATCGTTTTCACTTCTCATCTTCTCAACTCTTTCAAAAATTGCTAGACGAGAGGCGCCATTCAAAGAATTGTGCACAGTCCAGTGATGCTCTCAACGAGTTGCTGTGTCGAGAATATCCGCAGGGACCATATAAATCGAATTCTCTCCATGGAAATAGTTGGCCTCAGTGAGCGGTAGGAATGACTCAGGGTTCATCTAACACCGTGCGACAGCATTTTTCACGTGATCAAGGAGATTTTGGGTTTGAACATACTTACTTTTCAAGAAAATTCGATATAAATTTTTAAGAATATAAAAGATTAAAATTTTCAAAGGACCTTTTCATATCCCTTTTTTAAAAATAGATAAAAAATTAATTTTATTTAAATTCTTGAGTCTTTCCCCTTTCATTTGATATACATGTCGCCATATTCTGACGAGGTTAAGTATTTTTTATATTTTATTTATATTTTATCCCCTTCAAAATTTTGAAGTCCTTTTAAAAGGACAATGGATGTAGAAATGAAAAACTGAGTACGCAGTATTACTATGTTTGGTCTCTAGTTTCACGCCCATATGGATTTTTTCCGGTGTGAAATCTTTTTTTATTTTTGTCGCACGGTGTAATATATTTTGCTTTGATGCCAATTGCAGTTTGTCTTCCGTTCTTTGGGATACCCTTCACACTTGGTGGAAAAGTCTCTTGCTGACTTTAAACTAATTTACTTGAAATTGCATCTTTCTACATGACCATTGGAGCAGATAACCCAGCATGATTGCTTTGAGCAATGCTGTGAGCGAGAGTGAAGGCAAAGTACCTGACTGCATTTAGCCCAAAGATTGCCAGTATGATCCGTGTCTCCTCTCAATGTATCGACAAAGTCTGCTGGTGGCGTACAATGTGTGCGATGAATCATTCTTGAGTTTACTCGGCATATAAAAAACCAGGTCAAAACCATAATAAGGCTTAGCAGACTATAAAGGACATAAACATAGAGCAGCAAACTAATCGTAAAATACTTATCTTATTTTGCAACTGTATCACAAAATGTTTGTGATATTACTAGGATCGACCAGCATTAGTGTTCCAGGGTTAGGTAGGTAGGTGTGGCTTCCCCAAGAAGGAAGACCATGACGGCCCATTGTGATACAACATGCGTTCAAACATATAACCGCTCACTCATTGAACCAGGTAGAGTTTCTTACGAAGATTGCCCACACTGTCGAAGAAGAAGTTTCCTAAATAGTTCTGAATAAAGCGAGACAGGTGCATAGTAGGTAGAGTCCGACCGATTAATCGGTATCGGCATCAGCATCGGCTAGTATCGGCCAATAAAATTGGTATCGGCATCGGCCAAAAAAATAGGTATCGGTATCGGCCGTTTTCGGTCGATGATGCCATCGGCCTATTTTTCTGCTTTCAGTTTTTTGTACCAACGGGTTCTTATACCCCTTTTCAGTAATGTATTTTTAGATACTGTTTAATATAAATGTTTCCTAGAAATGTTTTTTTTTAAACTAGGTATTCTTAAAACCACAGATTTTCTCGAAATGTCTATGCATTTCGTCTCTTAATGTGGATATCAGAAGAAGGGGCATTTAATTTTTCTATCTTATCCTTCTCTTTTAATTGGAAGCATTTTTTTAACAGGCCTTTGATTTTTTCCAAATTTGTTTTCTGATTTCTTCCCACTGCATCTGTACAACGGGTCGCAATTTGAGAGCACAAATTTTAATATAAAAATCGTAATTTTAAGTTGAATAAAAAACTGAATTTGTATGCAATATTTACGCCACTATTTTTGTTTCTCTCTCAGTGGATAAATGTGATATATTATTTTTTTTAATACATGTTAATGTATTATATTAGAATTCTGAATTCTCTTGTTATTTTATTTAGTTTTTAATTATTTCTTTTCTCGTTGTTTTGTTATTTTGTGATGAATATTACAAACAATATGTAGGTAATAGTTCTTTTTGTTATTTTATAAAATATACTGTGTTTTTGATTGAATTCATTCGTGTTATTTTTTCTATGTAATCGGCATCGGCATCGGCCGATTTTCACCCTTCACCGATTAATCCCTTCCGGCCGATTAATCGGCATCGGCCAAAAAATTTGGTATCGGTCGGACTCTAATAGTAGGTAAAGTACATTTTCCCCTCATTCTCGTCCATGCAGATGCGACAAAAATAGTTGGAAAACAGGCCCAGCTTTTTAGCGTAGTTGCCTATTAAGAAGTGACCCGTTAGAACACTGATCATGGTTCTAATCTGGACTCTGTTTAGTGAGAGGAGTTCTTTAGAAGGTCGAAGGTTAAAGGTTGCCCAAATTTGTGTTGGCTTTTGTTTTTTGTTTTAATGAGCCAACGCGCAGGAGATACCCCTATAAATGCGAGGCATTGCGCTGGTTCAGGAAGGATATATAGGTTGGGAGAAAGGTTAAACCCAGTGGCTTTGCCAGCTTGAACATGCCATCAAAATGGACTTTCAATATTTGGTGATGAAGATCAAAGCCCAGAAAAAATGTAGGAGGTTACTGTATCCAGTTAAGTGAATACAAAAGTTGCCCCAATTTCAAGTATGTTGCACGTTCAGCTTTGTACAGCAAAGTTTTAACATCTCAGACCTATTCAAAAATTTTAACTAAAGTGCTGCTATATCATTAAACTGATACCAACTGTATGTAGTCCATATTTATACGAAAAACCTAATAACCTTATACGAAAATCTAAAATTGTAAAATCTCAATAATCTATATTGTTATACAATTTTAACGTACTTTCACTAGTGAATTCT
Source organism: Melieria picta (assembly GCA_964056695.1). Classification (NCBI taxonomy): domain Eukaryota; kingdom Metazoa; phylum Arthropoda; class Insecta; order Diptera; family Ulidiidae; genus Melieria; species Melieria picta. Next base: position 107,185,592 of record OZ057398.1, read on the forward strand.
TGATAGCTCTGCTCATGTTTGGCATTCACAAGAATGCCAAAGTCTACTTTGTCTCGCATCGACGAAACACAAACTATATGTACGCACCTGGTGCCGCAACGGCATTAGCACAATTAGTGATCAATCAAACAGCTGCCCGTGAGCGGTGAGTTAAAAACGTTGCTTGCCAGAAAACGAAATAGAAACGAGGGAAAAACGCCAAAAGCGGCGGTCTAGAAATCAATGTTGAACAGTCATTAAAAACCCACAAACATGAAAATAATTAAGCATTGCGCGCACTTTTTGTACGTGCACACGTATTCATACACACACAAACAAACACACACATGCACACACATACGCACACTCATTCACCCAAACCGAAGCGCTGCCTGGGAGCGCGGCCAAACAACGTGGTGTGCAATCGAGCAACGGTAAATTGACGTTGAAAAGCCCCTTCCTCCCCCCGCCGCGAGCACGTAATGCCCGCAAAAGGTTTTGGGCTGCGGTTGGGCCGTTACGCCTGCGCGCCGTTCACCAGTGCGCGCTGCCGCCTTGCACCGGCCGAGCTGTTAACGCACTTGCTGGGAGACCTTCGGCCGTTCGGCGCACATTTAGCGCGTTAATAGTTTTGTCTATTTCACGTTCGTTCTGCGCGCAATGCAACATGGAAAACATGGCATCCACTTCAAGTGTTGACTTGGGACAAAGCACTGAGGGCCGTACATGTTTACCGAACATGAAGCAAAAGTCTCAGGTATGTTTTTCTTTGGTTTTAGCGAACATTTTCAAAAATGCTCAACAAGTGCTTTCTACTCTGCGATTTGAAATATGTTTGTGCTAATTTTTCTCATCTGCGGCAAGTAATATTTGGTTTTCATATGTTCCGTTAAACTGTTAATTAACATGTGCCAATTGGTTATTCGACGAGCGATATTTTACGGTGTTATGTTCGCTGTTTTGTTTTCGCGCCATTGAGATTAATTGCGAGGCTGTTGAGGCACTTAAATACTGACTAAGGGGCTTGGCTCTAGCGGGGTCATTTATCAGGGTATACATTTTTCGTTGAATTTGTTTAAAATGTTTCAAAGACTATTTTTAATTAATGAACAACTTTACCTCACTCAGACTTGGCAGAAAACTGCACTTAAAGCTTTAACCCAATTGGAATAAAACATACCGGAAATTTCTGAATGAAACCATGAAATTTACCAAACGAATTGAAACTATTTTCTCTTGCTTTTAAAGTTGAAAACTGAAATTCTCAACAACTAACTAGTCGAAGCTGAAGAAAGTTCTTCTTCACTTAATTCACATCAACACAACTTTACTTCGTCATTTCTCGCATTTATTCATTTCATTTTTAGGTTATGTTTTCATGGGCAATTATGAGACACGTAGCCGAACACTTTTAAGAATCTTGCACGCCATAAAACGCAATTTCTCATTGTGCATTGCTCGCAAAGTGCTTAGCTAAACAAATCAACTCAGCCGAGCAGGTGAGGAGGGGAAAACATCAAAGCACATCTAGCCGACATAAACTGTCAATTATCGGTGAGTGCCCACCACCAGCAATAAGCACACCGTTAAAAAGGTGGTTCGGATTTGCAACCAGCGTTCATCTACTCGCCACACGTACAGAATCGCTTCCCCTCCCCGGCCGACCGACGCACTCGGCCAGGTGCCGACGTACGTAAACACATAGCCGCAGGCAGTCGGTTAGTCAGCCAATTTGCATTATGCACCGACCGACGTGTTGTGCACTGCAACGATTGTGCACACTTTTCGGCGAGTGCACCAATGCAAATTGTTGTGAATAGTTGCTGGTTGTTGTTGCTAGTGCGAGTAAGTTTTCTAATTTATTGCAACCTAATGAAGCAGAAGGTGGAGTTGAACTGGTTGCGGCGCTATTGTACTGCTGACTCGATAACGACAGCAACACTTGTGTGGCGCTACTATTTTTTTTGTATTGAGTGGAAGTGGAGAGAGGGAGGCGCAAGATTGAAACTCACTCGATTGTGGTGAGTCAGGGACTGCATGCAAATACAGTACTTTTCGCTTAAAGCGAACTTCGAGGGACTGGGCAAAATGGTTCGTTTTAACCGAAAGTTCGCTTTAAAAGGGGTCCGTAATAAGCGAAAACATACAGCGCGTACTTTTGAAATTGGTTCGTTTTAGGCGGAAAATCGTTTTAAACGGGTTCGTTATAAACGAAAAGCACTGTATTAAAAAAATAATAATAATTAAAAAACCTAAGCAATGAATTGCAGCTAACTAATTTCTGGCAAGAAGGGATGAGTGGGGAAAATGCTGTTGTTACATTTCAAACCATATTTTTGTGTAAAGTGCTTATAATTTGTTGGAGTTTCCAACTGGCGCGATTGTGAGTCGAATGTGTTTAATATTAAAAAAAATCATAATTAACCGAAGCGAAATTACAAGTCGAGTGTGTTTATTAGTATATATTACATATTATTACATATTACAAAAATAATATTAATATAATATTTTTGTAATAATACATATTACAAAAATATCAAATCCAACCACTTAAAACTCACCAACAATCTTTAATTTTTAGCCTAATTACCGTTTAATGAAATTATATAAAATTTAATATGAGTTTATAAACTGTTTTATTAAAAGCATTCACCAAATTATTTAACCAATAAACTGGTGCAATGAGCTTTTATTCGCACTCATAGTGGAGCGCACTTCTCCATTCATCAATGCCTATCCAAGCGTTTATCTTTCCTTAATCAAAGCGTGTTAGCAAATTAGCAACAATCCCCGAAGCAGCAGCGATCCACATGAGCGTAAACATTTTATCTAATAATCCGCTTAGCAGATATTACAATAAAAAAAATACTCACAAACAGTCAGGTTATAATTTCTTGCAATCAACAATTTTATAAACGTTTAATTTGTGGCTCTTATGCGACTTTGTTATGGAATTATTGTAGCAATAATGCCATACAGAGTCGCGGCAATTTGCGTTTGTGAAATGTTTTGCCTTTTTGGCGGTGTTGTAGAGCGTTTCGGTTGATTGCCCTGCTTTCAAATTTAGCAAATGAGACAAATAATTAATTAATGGCGAGTCTCCATTCGGTTGTAACTGATTTGTTCAGAGTCTGCAATAATATCTGGTTTATACTGGTCACTTCTTAGTGAGTAAGTGGGCGTGCCAATAGAAATTTTTCATCAAAGAGATGTTGATGAAAATGTTTACAAAATATTTATCGTTAGGTTTTCGCATTTGGAAAGGTCTAAATTGTTTAATAATTTTTCATACGCAAACAATTTTATTTCTAAAACGATCCCTATTCCTATTTGACAATTTCATAATGTTCCCAATATATCTTATACCCCGTTTATACGACAGCTCAAGTCGCTATGAGTCAATACACATCGACTCAATACAGTCGTATAAACACGTTTTCAAACCGCTTTGAACATTTTAGGCGTATCGAGTCAAAGCGCTTTTCAAATGAGTTCTTAAATGTTCAAGTCGCTTCAAAAATTCGTATAAACGGTTAAACATTTTCAAAGTGCTTTGAAAATCAGCTGATGGTGATGTACACTCAGTTTTTTGAGCATTTTCAAGTAAAAAGTAAGCAACACCAACAGCTTAAATTCATTAAACGTCAAAAAAATAGAAAAAACCGAAAAAGAAAAGCATACTTTTGAAACCGTCTGCAGTCAATTCGCTTCTGAAATCAATGTATAAACACTTGGCACGAGAGCGTATCGAGTCAATGCGAATCGACTGGGACCGTCGTATAAACATGGTATTAGTTACAATCACAGTGCAAACCATAAGCAACTTCAAGCCGACAGCTAAAGTGCTTCCACACTCAGTCCATTACCCCGTTTATACGACAGCTCAAGTCGCTATGAGTCAATACGCATCGACTCAATACAGTCGTATAAACACATTTCAAAACCGCTTTGAACATTTAAGTGTATCGAGTCAAAGCGCTTTTTAAATGAGTTCTTAAATTTTCAAGTCGCTTCGAAAATCCGTATAAACGGTTAAACATATTCAAAGTGCTTTAAAAATCAGCTGATGGTGATGTACACTCAGTTTTTTGAGCATTTTCAACTAAAAAACAAGCAACACTAACAGCTAATTTTCATTCAGACGTCAAAAATAGAAGAAACGAAAATATAAAAGCATACTTTTCAAGCCGTCTGCAGTCAATTCGCTTCTGAAATCAATGTATAAACACCTGGCTCAAAAGCGTATCGAGTCAATGCGAGTCGACTGGGACCGTTGTATAAACATGGTATATATACGAGGGTTGCCTTTTATATTTTTTCAAAAAGGATGAAAATGCATTTTGTTATCATCAAAAATGGTTTTATTGCTTTTCAAAGTATTCTCCTTGAAGATTTATACAATTTTGCATGCGCTCAAACCAATTGTCGAAGCACTTTTTCCACTCCGATTGAGACACCTCCAAAACATGATTTTTGAATGCTTCAGCACCATCTTCTGGCGATGAAAATCGTTAACCACGCAATTTTTGTTTGATGTGCGGGAATAAAAAGAAGTCATTGGGTGCTAGGTCAGAGCTGTATGGCAGATGACCCATTAAATCGATGCTTTGGTCGATCAAATAGGCGGTTGTTTGAGCCGATGTGTGAGAGCTTGCATTGTCCTGGCGAAGAATGATTCGGCGTCGGCGGTTGTTTTTCCGTATTTCATTGAACACTTCTGTCAAACAAATTGTTGTGTACCACCCAGAATTGACCGTTCTGCGTTGCTCTAACGGCACAGTAGCCACATGACCAGTTTTGTCGAAGAAAGGGGCTCATATGCATATATCCATGATTCGTCACCTGTCACGATCTTATAAACGTCTTTCGAAGTACCGCGATCGAATTTTTCCATTATTTCTTTGCACCAATCGACACGAGCCTTTTTTTGAGTGATTGCCAAATTATGCGGGATCCAACGAGAACAAATCTTTCTGACAGCTAAATGTAAGCTAAAGCGACCACGCTTGAATTCGTTAAACCAGTTATAAATTGTCTTGAGGGTTGGTGCTTCATCACCAAATACCGAATGAAGGCGATCGAAGCAATGTTGTTGAGATAACTCACTTCGGAAATCGTAAAAAATTATTGCTCGAAAATGTTCACGAGTTAAATCCATTTTTTGACCGAGATGAATTTTTCAAGTCAGTGTAAACAACACAAATAGCGCTTGAACATAAAAATGTTCTAAGCACGTTTATGGTAAAAAATGCCAAACTTTTCAATGGCAGTCTCAGATTTTTCGAAAACTTACTAGACCATCATTATTGAAAAAATATAAAAGGCAGCGTATCAGAAAGGTTCGAGACCCATACTAAAGCATAACTGCCACGCAGTGTAAATACTTTTTCAAATGCTTTTGGGGTAATGTTACTCTGATAATTCAAGCAGAAAATGCCAACGCTTACAAGTAAAATTCCACTAAAATTCATGTAACGCACGACAATAGAAGGCAGAAACTGTAAAAATGACTCATCGGCAATCGATGGTGATCTCAGTCCGCAGGTGCTTTCAATATGGAAACTGAATATTTATGTATGTAAATTACGGAATAATCTTTTCAATACAGAATTCATAGTAAATCCAAACAGTAAATGAATAGGAATCCATAGTAAATGTCCACAAAGAACACATCACAGCTTGCACAATGCTCACTCAGACTCGAACTCGGCCACACAGCAATGTCCAGTGATTGCTTCAAATGGTCCAGCATTCCTTAGAATCTCCAAACAGCCCAACGTCCAACTGTCCACGAAACTGACTTGACAATTTATGAGCGTCGAATGTTAACGATACACATTACGAATGCATATATTTGAATAGAGCAGACGTGAAGGAATGTACCTGTGTGCATCGGTGGAAGGCAACCCCTGACCCATGCACGTTATTCGGCATCAATTTTCCATGCCATTTTCGGCAGAAGAAATGGAGTAAAACAACAATGCGCCATTAGTCAATAAACAACATCGACACGCTGACTACGAGTACGGAAATGCGTCTCGGTTCTTAGTGGGTCAGTGGTGTATGCGATTCGGAACGCTGTACGTGATCGCCGAAATGGCTCATTATGCCCAGCGCTGGGCATGCACCGAGTTTAAATGTCAAATTCATGTGTGAGCATAACCGAGTTATTTGAACGACTGTCCGTAACGGTGTCCACGCTCTTTTAGAAATGGCGTGGCGTGTTAGTACAAAAGATCAGATCAGCTCGGCTCAGCGCAGCATTTCATTGGAAAATCTTGCAAGCGATTTCCAGCCTCATTTGAATGCAACGAAAATTGAATATGTGAAAACGAGCCGGGCGAACTCAGCGTTCTGCTGAGCTGTGGTCTGCTAATGGAATTCGCTTTGAACTTTGATTTGAACGAAGCGAATAAGATGGAAATCTATTATGGCTGGGCATGTGGGAAGCGGCACACCAGCCAATTATATACACTCGCGTTTTATATTTATTATAAAAGAACGTTTTCTCTTCTACTTAGTTTGTATTTTTTGAGCTGTGGCTGATGGTGATGGCGATGCCAGTGGTGGCGGTGGCGCGGTCTTAAATCACGGCACACCGCCGTGCTGGAGCTGTTCGCGACGTACCCGCATACGGGCATGTCTCCGCTTTAGCTATGGAAACCGACTTGCACCAAACTGTGCGCAGCGCAGCGCAGACAGAACGAATTAAAATATACATTTTTCAGGTATCACTGCCGCCTTTTGACAGCGCCCGGAACAAGTTTCATTTTTATGATATCCAAATCTCAAGTTGATTTCTGGCATTTCAATCGTGTACACTTTTAAGTGTATTACTCAAAAAAAAACCGCCCACTCATCAGCCGCTTCGCAGTGCGACGACTAACGTGCAAGGCGAACCGAGTGTCAGTTTGATTTGGATCTCCGCTTGACTCATAAAATCTCGGTGGTGTTTGCATTGAAATCAAATGTCAAATCGTTGGTCAGTGCGCAATTAGCTGGCGTATTCGTCTCTGGAACGTTGTATTTATTCATGGCACTGTGCTTAAATTCAGTTTGGATTTTTTCCCATCACGATTTACATTTTAAGGCTGTGGCTTTCATCTTTGCGTGTTTTTTACAGACGGTGCAAGCATTGCGGTTTTGTTTATCTAACAGTTCATTTGTTTTCTTTTCCTCGAATGCATTTCGAAACACCTGCTTTTTGGGAGTCCAAGTGCAGCTTCTTTGGATTTGTGCCGACAAGTGAAAACTAAACGTTTGTGGGGCGATTTTCTAGGCTAGTTGGGAAGAGTTCGTTAGAATAACATTTCATATTAGACTTTAAAAATCTGTTGTTTGTCCCATAAACTTGGACGACCTCAAATCAGTCAACATAAGCGACTTGCTGGGTTTTAGACACAAAAAAAGTTGGCTTGTGTAGGCACTTTGACTTGCAGTAAGTCAGATCACTTTTTCCTAAATCTAAATGTGTCTCTTTCGGCAAGTCCTATGCCCAGGCAGCCATTTTAACCTAACCTAACCTAACCCATAAGCAAATCGTGCTCAACCAAAACCAGAAACCAGAAAAAGCGATAGTGTTTAAATTTTAGCCTTTGAACCGTTTTGTTTAGTGGTTTTGCAGCTTTAGACAGTATTTTGGGATTTAATATCTGAACAGCAAATAATTTGAAGTACTTGTTTCGAAAAGGTTGGACAATAAATCCAGGGAAATTTATCGATGCATTCTTCTATAACCCTTTCGCTACAGATTTTTACTGGGGAAAGTTAAAATTTTAAATTTTACGTTTTAGGCTTCTAGCAACATGCCATAAGAAATTTTTTAATTTGTATACTCAGACCCTGTATTTTAGAGTGTTTTTCTATGAGAGCAACCATATCGTTGTGGCTGTAATAATTACTTAAACATAAAACTTTTTACGCATAACGAAAATTTGAATATTTCTTCATTTACTTCAGCCAAAATTAAAAAAAAAAAGTATCTAAATTGAAAGAAAACGTCAAATTAAAAAGTTCTCTAATTTGTCTGCTTCTTCTTCCTTAACAATGTCAAGATAGACCGTTAAAAAAACGTGTATACTTCTCTTCTTTAAACTTAAATATTCAGTTTATTAATTTCGTATTTTTCCTAAAACATTAAACTATTCTAGGTCACCTCCTAAATGGCACAGACAAAGAATCCTGCCCATTTTGTGGATCAAGTGATCTGACAGCGTCTCATCTTATCGATACCTGCCCAGCACTAGTACACATCAGAACCTCAGTCTTCAATTACAATAAACCCTCAGGCTACCTTAAACGAACAGATTACAGTAGTATTAGTCTTATTTCTAAGTACATATCACTCTGTAAATTAAAAATGTAATTACTCCATTATTCATTAATTAATGTAAATGTATCTAGATTCGTATAAGCCAAATTAGAATGTAATACAAATTATTTTTTACCAAAAGCCGATGACCTCAGCAGCCAGTGCTTTAGCTCGTGTAATTGTGTAATAGTTATTTATAATTATTGCTTTTTTAAATAATAATAATTATAATAATAAACTATTCTAAGGACCAACAAAAAATGTATTCTTGAAACCATAGAGTATGCAGATGTCCACAAAGTAGCATGTTGCCATATGGCAACAAAATAGCGAAAGGGTTAAAGAACCCAAAACGTGCTCTGAAGTGCAAAAAAAAAACACACTCAGTTTAACTTAGTCTTTTACGACACTAAAACAATTAGTTTAATCAAAAAAGATTTTATATATAGTATACGATGTTATTTTCTTTGGCCCAAGTTTCTGGACCTAAGTTTCGAACCATTTAGAATTTGATCAAGTCATCAAGTATCACATAATCATTACGATAGAAATTGCCAATAGGATACCTGTGGAGAAGAATCATAGAAGAATCACTTCTTCTTCTCAGTGCTTTCTCTACAAATGTAGTCAGTCAGCGAGTCTAAAATTATAATTCTAACTAGTGTCCGACCGAATATTCGGTTTCGGTTTCGGTTTCGGTTTCGGCCCAAATAAGTGGTTTCGGTTTCAGTTTCGGCCAAAAAATGGCCGAATAGCCGAAACCGAAACTTTCTAGAATATTTTTTACATTTTATTGTGTAGCAGATATATAATGAAAGGAAGAATAATTTAGATGCCACCAATGTAAATAAACCTCTTTTTTTAGCATATAATATTAAATTATTTAATTTTGAATATTAGCGAGTAAGGTACGAAAGGGTGATTTTTTCATGTTTACGTTTTTAAAAAATGAATAAATTGTTTTTTTTTTAATAAGTATTTATTTATTTATGCTATGTTTGTTTGTTTGTTCTCTATTTACTTAATGTAAAATTCGTTTGTTGAAAAAAGTGCTTGATATGGTGATTTTTATTTCAACTAGAAAGTTTCGGTTTCGGTTTCGGCCGAATATTAAAAAAAAACCGAATATTCGGTTTGGGTTTCGGCCCAAAAAAGTGGTTTCGGTCGGACACTAATTCTAACCAGAGTATCAAGGACACTCTACTTCAATTTCAATTTTAGGCTATCAACCTGCTCAGTCTTTTAGATCAGTGATGACCATTCTGCTACTCGCGAGCAGCAACGTCATCGATGTTGCCTTATCTTCGCATACGTGCGTCAGTGTCGCTGATACTCGCGAGTAGCAGAATGGTCATCACTGTTTTTGGAGCCTTTTGCAGTGCGGTCTTATAATTGTATTATAAGACAAATCAATAGAAAATTCTGTAATATAATATTTCTCATCATCTCAGCTCATCTAAAATACACATAGAATTCATTCCGAAGATCAGTTTACAACAAAAAATTAAAATATTTTCAAATAGTTTGTATTAATGTCTGTCGAGCCATTGGATTGAATAGAAAAATTACCGTTCGAAAACCGGTTTCATTTGCTCATCCACACCTATTTAAAGACAATAGAATCTTCAACTTATTTTTCTTCTTCTTGTTACAGCTTTGGCATTAACAATAAATGGATCACATCTTTTTCTGTTCGCTCCTTCTGCTTTCTTAACGCTAGATTTACACTTGAAAGCGATTTCTACTTGATTTCCACATCGTGATTATGTCTGGTCATCGCTTTCGGAATAAATATCTATACAAAGTGTTAAAAAAAAAAATGCCTGAAACAGAAATCATGCAGCTCGGAGTGAAAAACTTGCACAACTCACAAACTTTATATTTCAATGACAAAGAATATGTTTTGGCTGAACTACAGTAACAACAATGACAGAACAGCTACGGACATACCAAGAATGTTGCTGTCGCTACACAAACTGGCAACACACAATAAGAAAATAAAAATATGAAAGAAAATCATGCGGAGGATAAACAAAAGTCATGGGTGTAAAATAAGCGGTTAAAATGCACGTAATTCCGCCAGCAGCAGAAACTGCATGAAATGGACTTTCGTCAAATTAGCACTTGAACGTTAACAAGTGCGACTCGTACTTGTGCAGTCGCAATGGCAGTCGCACCTATCCATATTGCATGCAGACATGTTGCAACTGCACCGCATTCGCATCCACCACCGGCCGCTGTGCCGGGCAAGGGACACACGGAGACACAGTGGGGGAGCGGCGCTGGTGTGCGCAGCCTCTTAGCATATCGGCGGCTGGAATGTCTCAAGTTGAAATTAGCTGCCAGCTAGCTTCGTCTCACTGCAATATTGTTGTTGTGCCCTATTGCTCAGCGCTGCCACATGTTACTGCCAGGGCCGCTCTTCTGGCGCGCAGTGCGTCTTTTCACTTTTCACCTGCGTTCGCGTTTTGCTTGCGAAATTACTTCATTTCGGTATTTTCTGCCTTTTGAGTTTTTGCTTTAGTGCTGCTCGACTGCAGCCACAACACAAACATAAACATTCCGAGCAAACTTATACGACCACATATTGCATCTTCTCGAGCGGCCCAAATCGAATTTATGAACAGTGCGGTTTGCGTTGACTGATCTGCGTCCGCGCGGCTCTTGGGCTCTGCACATGCAAATGCCGGTACATCACTTTAAATGGAAATTTATTTGCCTTTACTTTATTTCATTTTTCAACTTGCACACATTCGCCATGCAGTCCATTATGCAGCCTCGCCGCATAGACTGTAGCCATAGATCCCTTCCATTCCATGGTTGCCAACATTGCGCATTCTGAACGCTGAATTCCTTTGCTGTAATCTCAAAGATTTACTAATGCTGTGCATTTCAGAATAGGACTTTTATGACTTTTATGGCTCTATTTATGATTAACAACTTGCGTCGTAGTTGATGCGCGACTTGATACATTCGATCAAATTTATTAGGTACTCAGATAACCGAATAAATTCCGCATTAATTGGACTGTTATTGATTTATGTATGTATGTATGTCTTACTTATGAATTTAGATGAAACCGACAGTAGTGTGTTCCATACTAAACAAGGTCCAATTGTTAATATTAAAAAAAATATGACCATTTGGAAATTTTTCTCAGTTTTCAAAAACATTCTTTCTGTCAAATGTATCATATGTAACTCGGAATATGCCCAAAATCTCTATACATATATTTGTTTGTCCTGACTGACTGACTGACTGATTAATCATTGCCCAGCCCAAACCGCTGAAGCTACAAACATGAAATTTCAACTGTATGTACATTTTGAAAAATTAATCTCCGCTAAGACGGGATTTTTTGAAATTCGGCGTCTAAAAGGGAAAAACATGGGTTAAGATGTTGTATGAGGAAACGCGATTTAATGGGTCTATTGATTTCAAACTTGGTGAAAATACTCCAAATCAAAAATAATTCGACACGTATTTTTCAAATTTTCGAAAATCAAAATTTAACGGGGTCAACAATGGGTTAAGGGGGAGGATTACAAAAAAAAAACAATGAACCCATGGGCCTATTGACCTCAAAGTTGGTAAAAACACGGAAATAAAAAATAATTTGACACCTGTTTCTACTTTTTTGAAAATCGAAACTTAAAGAGGTGAACCAAGGGTTAAAAGTTTGTATGAAGAAACATGATTTTTTACGCCTTCTGACTTCAAACTTGGTGAAAGTACTGTTAGTGAGAAATAATTTATTACGTGTTTTTCATTTTTTCGAAAATCGAAACCTAACGGGGTCAACTATGGGTTAAAAGTTTATATGGAGAAACAAGATTTTATGGGCTCTTTGACTACAAACTTAATGAAAGCACTTAACATGTGAAATAATTCGGTACGTGTTTTTCCTTTTTTCGAAAATCAAAATCTAACGGGGCTAACGACGGGTTAAAAGTTTGTATGAAGAAACTATGAAAAACATGAATTAATAGACCCATGTTTTCAAACTTGGTGAAAGTACTCTTAGTAAGAAATAATTCGACACGTGTTTTTCATTTTTTCGAAAATCAGAATCTGACGGGGCCAACGACGGGTTAAGAGTTTGTATGAAGAAACTATGAAAAAACATGAATTAATAGACCTATGTTTTCAAACTTGGTGAAAGTACTGTTAGTGAGAAATAACGGCATTCGAAAATCAAAACCCAACAGGGTCAACTATGGGTTAAAAGTTTATATGGAGAAACAAGATTTTATGGACCTTTTGACTTCAAACTTAGTGAACGCACTTAACTTGCGAAATAGTTCTATAGGTGTTTTTCACTTTTTCGAAAATCAAAACTTAAAGACGTGAACCAAAGGTTAAAAGTTTGTACAGAGAAACAAGATTTTATGGGCCTTTTATTATATATTATTGGCCCCATTGACTTCAAATTTGCGTGCAAGGGCCGCGGGGCCCCGCTAGTCGTTCATAAACGAGCATTCAGCTTTTGGTTGGTTCAGAGCCAACAGGGCAGAGGAGTTAACTCCCACAAGTCATGAGACGTTTTTCGTTTCTTAAAAATGGCGCCTCGATTAGTTGAGATTTAAGGTCGCCGGAAACGCTAATTCGATGCGTTATTCACACGTAATATAATGTACGATTGTGCTTATAGCCGTTCAACGGATAATGTAATAGATGTCTCTATATCTAAAAAATATGTTAAAACTGATTTATGAGTTATTTTTTACTCGTTACATTGTCATTTCCTACGAAACTCAACATCACTATTTACAGGTACCAAACTAAAACAAAATCATTTCAAAAAGCAAACCCAAAAAACAAAAACATGTCGACGGTAATTTCGCAACTGACTTCAGGGACCCAAAATATTCTTTCATGCGCCATTTCAGCAGCAAGACAACCTGCTTCGGCAACATGCGCCCAATTTGACATGCTTCTGGTGTTTATATGTACATACTTATGTACGTGCATATATATCTTTGTCGAAATTTGAACAACATGCAGGTAAAAGCCAATTTTTTTGCTTCAAAGTGAATGCAAAACCCCAAAATTCATTTTGCAAGAAATGCCAGACAGAGGAACAGTCGAACACGCACAGGAAGACAATGATTTGCAGATGATGATCTTATAATCGAATTAACTGAGGTTTTTTACGTGTTGTCTTGCAGATTTTTCGTTTTTGTTGCAGTTGCAGTCGAAAATGTGAATGTTGTCAGCGTGTAAAAACAATTCAACACATAGAAAGCGAGAGAAAGCACGTGGAAGCCAATGGTCAAAAGGTGGCAGGGGCATATTTCACTCGTTGTGTTTATTCCTGGAAGTCGTGACACCAACTGACAATAGTTTATGAATATCTTTTGATAGCAATGTTGCTGGGCTTATTTAGCATTTGATGGTTTTCAAAAAAAAGTTCAGCGATTTTTGCTTATCAGAAACATTGCCACTTTCATTTTCGGGTTCATCATGCAATCGACAACACTTTCAAAGCGAACCCAATTAAGAAAAAACGCACTCTCAGCCAATTTAGATAATGTCTGGAAGCACTTAAGTGCATCGAAACGAAGCGCAGGGCAACAATTCGCTTAGAGAGAACAACCTTTCCCCACTTCCAGCGTCCACACTGATGTGTGGCACAGTGGCTGACAAACCTCGCTGCGTGGATTTTGTGTTCATGCGCCAATGACGAGAATTTCAAGGGAACAAGTGCGCGTGTAAGTGCCCCATAGAGGAAGTGCGCACTTTGGTTTTGTCAAAAAGCATCTTCAGCCCCAAATCGTAACGTGTGTTGATGCGGATACGGCGCTCATACATTGAGTCCATTGTGTTGTGTTGTGATCTCTCGGAGTTTGGGGTTCTCAACAGTTTGGTTATCCTGTTTTGAATATTTTCCCCGTTTCGAGTATGGATTTCAAATAGAAGTACGTATAATGAGATTCACTTGCGCGCAGGCAGCAAACCAGCTGTGGTCTGTTGTATGCGTTCTCCAACTAGCAACTCGAGGAAAAAAGTATTAAATTACCAAATAAAATAAAATAAATCAAATGAAAAGTAAAACAACAAGAGAAAAGATCAAGACACTGGCGCACAAGAGCAACTAAGAAGCGGCTACAGGCGTCGACAAACAGCGTAGAGCGTACGGCGAACAAGTGAGCAGCATTAATGCATTGATATGATGTCATAGCACGACAGTCTCGGATCATCATTAAAGTAATCAATGCGGTGCACAGTGATTCGACTCCATACAACCGCGGGACAAAATTAGAAGGAGTGGTCTGTTCTTCATAAAATTTGGTATACCAGTTAATCATGGTCTGCTTAATTGAAATCTCCATTTTGTTTTTCTTAAACTTTTGTAGTTTGGCAATGTCTGAGACTTAAATTTGCATTTTTCGTCATTTTTGGAAAGCTATAGCACTAAGTGTGTTGGCTAGATTTTTCAGATTTTACATTTAACGTCAACATTGATTATTCTAAGGAGTAACAGAAATTGTCTTAGGACCCTCTGGTTTTGCAATAAAAACCATAATAATAGATGTATGTTTTGCATTTTTGCAGATTTTATCATTTTTCATGCTGATTGCATACTTTTAGGCATAAATAAAATAAATTTTGTCGAAAAATACGTATTTAGACCACTTTTCAAATTGAATTATTTTCTGAGATCGGAAGATATCGGAGGATGTAATTACATTTTGTGACAAAGAAAGAATGCTTCTTAAAATAAAAAAAATCCAGGAACATACTTTCACATACTTTTTAGATATTTTCCTCTAAGTTTTGCCAATTTTCAGATTTTTAATTTAGAAAAATATTTTGAATTAAAAGTGAAGTAAAAGCCTACGCTTTGCAAATTTTGAGAAAACATTAAAAGCGAAAATGGCCACATCATTTCTTATTCTATATTGAAAGTTTAAGCAAGTTCTTAGTAACCATGTATTTTGAAAAATTTTTTTACTCAATAGACTAAAAAACAGAAAATATGAGTTTCAATTTTTTTGAGAAAAAAGTTTTAACTTTGAGCCGCTTTTGCACAAACACGTATTAATTTTTTGCATAGATTTTTTGGGGTTTTCTTAGTTAGAATTTTTTCTTTCAAATGACATCAAAATCGTTAAATTCTGAGACCATACATTTTTTTAATTTTGTCTATGGAACGAATCACTGTGCGGTGGCCCAATCTGCTGGCCGTTCAGTCTGTGGCGCTAATTCGGTGCTCAATTCAGTTTTTGGGGTATGAAATCACCTTAGAACTTGTCACGCACTTGAACCTCATTTACGATATGTATGAGTTGAGATGCGGTGTGTGTGTGTTGGTGCCGTTAAAGTTCATGGCCGGTGAGCGCATTTGTCAACAAGACGCCACACAAATAACAATACAAAAGTCCGCACTTGAAGACTTCCTGAGGTCGTAAGGTTTCGTGCTCATAATTGATGTGTGAGATATCTACGACTGAGAGCGTTGTCTGTCATGCTCTGGTCTGGTCTGGTCTGGTCTGGTCTGTACGTTAATTGTCGGAGTGTTTATTTTTATAACAAATGTAAACCACTGAACAAACATGCGTTGCAAGGTAAACAAAACAATCGGCTAACTGTTGCGGCAACTTGTTGCTGTTAACATGAATGTAACAATGTTTATTATTCTTATAAGTGTCGAGGTGTCGTGAGGAATGTTGGTGCATAATGCGCGACTAGAGAAAATATGTTAACAAGTTGATATTTCAAATACATATACATACATACGCTTGCGTTAGTATATCAATGAAACAATTTCTCGATATAAATTTTTAGCGACAAATTCTCGAAATAATCTCGATCACTATGAATCTCGATAATGCTTGAATTTTTTGCCTTGAAGATTTTGAATATTTTCAAGTCAAATGAAATATTTTTTTGTCAAACGAAAAATTGGCATTACGTGAACGTGCGCGCATTTAAAACCGAGTTTACGTGTACTTCTAATCGTTATTTGATTTGAATAATGGACTGGCCATGCGACAGTACTGCAAAATACAGTGGGGTCTGGATATAGTGAACTAATTATTGCAAGGCCTGTTCACTGTATTGAGGTTGTTCACTATATCAAGGTTAACATTTTTGGTCAAAAACTCGTTTATTTGCTCAAAATACACTTTTTGTTTTTTGCTTGCAAATTTTTTTCTATATTTTGAGGCTCGATGTCAAAATTTGGGTGTTCACTATATCGAGGTGTTCACTATATAGGGGGTTCACTATACCCAGACACGACTGTATGCGTTTTATTTCAATTTTCAGAAAGAAAATAAGTTTTCGTAATAGTATCCAAAATGCTATTGAGAACAAGAAAAATGACGCTGTCGTTACGATAATATCTCGGAAAAGATAATTTCAATATCGCAACGATATCGAGATTTTCGAAATTCTCGACATCGTTACGATAGTGTAATTTTTCTCGTTCTCGATATCATTTTAGACACTTTAGCAATACTCGAAAACGAGAAAAATTCTCGCTTTAACGATATCGTTTCTATATCGTTTCGATATCGTTTCTATATCGTTTCGATATCGTTTGGTTTGCTGGGTATACAAACACTGACGAGAAAAAAACATTCGAAATAAATAAATTTCTAAAACGAAAACATTAATGTTAGATACGGCAGTCTCTGGACGAAGGCAAATGAGAAGATCACGAGAAGGACCAAGTTCGAGAAATCCTAAGTATAACAAGGCGTCTTTCAATTGGTGAGACAATGCGTATGGGGAGCTTTTTTGGATGTGTCTAATTTTTGTATTCCGCTATAGCCCAAGAAAACAGTGCAACCCCTGAACCACTGGAATTGTAACAGTGGCAATCACCCTCAGAAGAATAGATTTAGATCGCTTAGCCAACAACGTGTGAAACCATGTCCCGCTTACTGGACTTATCTACTGTCTGTCTAGTGCTATTCAGAAATTGGAAAACACACTTGCGGGCTCAAACTGCCAACCCAGCTGCGATGTCAGAAGAAAATCGTAATCTTCATACACTCTGATACTTGTTGAGATTAATTCGATAAACGAGATTGAGAGATTGATGAGATTAAACGATAAGATCTTGTCACAACAAACAGGGTCTTATTAGTGCAATAATGCTGTCGTCTGAGGGCAACCACTTTCACCTGTCCATTCACCAAAGATTTGAGTACTATATAACATATGCAAATACATAATTTCCTATATAAGCATTTTCCTATTTCTAGGCGCTGCAAAGACTATTACTTTTAGGGGAATTTTTATTTCAATACTCAGTTCTTTCTTGGAGCAAAGGACTACAGTTTTAACTCTTGCTTACTGTAGAAAAGAGTACATTCTTTCGAGAAAACATTTTTAATTTTTTTAACCCTTTCGACCCCAAAGTTGCCTGAGAGCAACTTTACCTATTTGTGTGTATACGATTGATTTATGGGTTTGATTTAAGTAGGCACCAACAAATTAATATTTTTAGAAGTGAATTCAAAGCAAATTACAAACATTTTATTGTTATCCCCAAAATAATTTCCAATAATTTGCAGCGATATCAGGGAAAGTTTGTGTTCTAATTGAAGTCTACGAATTGGGCGCGTTTGATCAAAACCCTGTTTCTTCAATAATGGTTATATAAAATCAAAAAGTGATAATTTTGTATTTTTCCATAAATATTAAATAATTTTTCTGTAATTAAAAAATATTGATAGAAAATTTATTTAACCCGTTTTAAGCTAAATTTGTTCAAAAGTAAACTAGCTCTAGAACTCTAACAAAGAGGCGTGGCGACTTCAAATGTCCTGTGCACACTTCTAGGCAAGTGTTTCATGATTTAAATACCAAAAAGTAATATCGAGACACAGGGTAAAATTCGGGGTCGACAGGGTTAAGGACTTATAAGTCATCTTCACTACAATATTCTTCAAAATATGTTTGCTTATACTATTTTATAACATACTGTAGAAAAAAGTACATTCTATCGAGAAAACATTTTTAATTTTTTTAAGGACCTTATAAGTCATCTTCACTACAATATTCTTCAAAATATTGTAACGATGAGGCACTCTGTTGCTGTGCTATGCATGAATGCTTTTACGGGCATACTTTTAGGCACGCACTTTAGAGTAGGGCCGCTTGCTATAATTCCGATATGGCAAGGATGGTTCGCGATGGAAATGGGATGTGCGAGAATGGTCGAGTGAGAGTCCAATTGGAATATACGAGAACAATCGGCGCGATAATCGGACAAGTATAAAAGGCAGCCGCATACAGCGCAGGGGAGGAGTCCGATTCGAGCAAGCAAAGGGGAAACATGCAATAGTAGTAGTGTAAAGTGGTAACAAGTGTAAATTTGTAAATAAAGCGATTGTTGGTTTCTGACTGCGTTTTGCGCTGAGTAATTGAAGTGGTTTTATTTTCAAGCCCAATCCAAAACGAACTTAGAGAAGTCGTCTGATTCGTAACAATATGTTTGCTTATACTATTTTATAACATTTTATAACAATTCATGATTTCAAATTTCCACCACTCCATTGTCTCTTTGTCTCAAAATGGCGCCTCTCGTCCGGTGATGTCTGCCGTAGCTGTGGAGATGAAGAAGAAGTAGAAACGATACAACACTTCCTGTGACACTGCCCGGCTCTGCAGGAACGCCGACTCCGCACCTTGGGGTCAAGGTTCCTAACAGACCTGGCTTGCGCGGCGAAAGTCGAAATCTCGAATCTGCTCTCCTTCATTAAGAGGTCGAACTGGTTTCCCCTTGATTGAGACTATTGGTCAGCTCCAGAACACAATAAGAAGGGATTCACAATGGGCCATCCTGGCCTCCGAGTGGAAGTGCGGTCCTGCCGCACACACCCTTCCCTACCTAACCTAACCTATTGTCTCTTTTCGTAAAAGCAACGCTACTTGTACTTAAATTTTATAACCTTAAATTTTATAACTTTATAACAAATTTGTGTCTACACACCTGCATTGATCTTAGAGTCCGGCATTTGCACTGATGACGCAGCATTGAATCCAATCTCCTCGCCACCGGTAGCGCCTTTGATCTCATTCAAATCTACGGCCGTAGTATCCGCGAGATCGGTGAAATTGTTCTGAGCATATAAAACCGCCCTGCGGTATTGTGTGTGACTGTTGGGTGTGCCGGCTTCAGGCACTGTAGCCGCATGGCCCAGTGTTGAGCAGCAAATCGCAAAGACGAGCAGGTGAAGAATAAGAGGTGAGACATGGCGCCACAATGTGCGCTGTGGCCATCTGAAGCGAACGCTTTTCTTATTGCTGCGCTGCCGCAGAAGTAAGCTTTCGTCGGGGACACAGTGTGCTTTGGCGGCGCCACAGTGGGTGGACTGCTGCTGGCACCCATTGCCATGTGGTGTGGCCATTTTTGTGCAATTTTTTCGTAGATCGTTTTCATTCACTGTGGTCGTGCGCGTACACCACACCACATCGTATAATTCTCGTATTTGACCTTTTTTCATGAAGCGGCGTGACACTTGCAATTACCATTCGTCAAGCGCGCACATCAAGACCCGGCGACTGTGCGGTTGCGGCTTTAATTGAATTTTATGTTGACAAATTATGCCAGCAATTAAAAATAATTGTAGCGAAAAATTAAGGAGGCACCAGCAAAAAGCTAAGCTTGAAATAAGAGGCACTCGGCCACTCGGAACACAACAAATCGACCACAACGAAGCGCTCACTCTGGGTCCGACTGCACTGCACTGCACTGTTGCGCGATCTGTCAAAATATTAGCGAAATTTGTGAGGCTTTCGAAATTGTTGTAGCTGCGCGCGCGCGTTTTGTTTGTTGTTTCGGAATTCTTCTGCGATTAACAACTGGCACTCGGCGGGTTGGCTATTGGCAGCGTCATGGCACCACTGCGCGATCATTAACTGTCAAAAAGTAATTGACACATTAATGTGGCGAGGAACTGATGCTGTGCGGCTTATCCAAATGTGTGTGGTAACTGCAAAGAGAAAAAGAAGCGACAAGAAATTAGTCGGCATTGAAATGGGCTGGAGTGGCGTGTGCGCGATCAGCAACTGTCAAGTCACAAGTGACAAGTGCAACGGGCGCTGCATTGGGCACATGTGTTGCACCGATTGTTGTTGTTGTTGTTTCGCGCGACGAACCCGCGAAAGACTTGAAAACGGCGCCTTAACCCATTACTGCCTAATGGGTAAAAATTTACCCATGAAAATTGACTTTTTAAAAAAATCACAGAAAAGTTCATGGTAGGGATATCTCAAAATCATTGATAGGGATGGTGGGGGTAAAGATGGAACTACCTTAGTCTAGTGGAGGTCACCCTAAAATTCCGCCACCTAGCTAGACTTACCAGACTCCAAAAATTGTTAATTTTCCGGAGGTGGAAAATGTGGCGAAACGTAGTGGCCCTAGAACCTCACCTCTGCCTCCTAACTCACCTGTAAACAAAACATCTTTTGTTCACGTGTTTAGCTGTTCACTTTAAAAAGTATGGAAAAAAGCTACCATTGCTGCCTAATGGGTAAAAAATACCCAATGAATCTCTCAGCAACGTGCAGAGATAGAAAGCTGAAATTTTGTTTCTGATCATTTTGGGTCAATTCCAGGTCGTGTATGAAATTTTATCAAAATCGTATGGGCGGAACTGGTACCCGGCTTTAAGGGGGTCCTCTAGTTGTAAATTTTGAAAAAAAATCGATTTTTTTTTATTTCATATTTTTATAGTATAACAACTATCATAGAAAAAGTATACGAACGGATTTTGTCGAATTCGTAAACGTCTCTGAGATACAGAGCCTCAAATACGTCTCGTTCACTACGTCACGTACACGGTTTTAAAACTTTAAACGCGTTTTTCTCGAAAACACATTTTTTGACCATCGCGCCATGATTCCGTCGAAACTAATTGGCCGATGCACTTGATTCTTGTTTTGTTGTATTCAAAACTTTTTGCTTTACGGGTTAACCTACGGAGATTGCGCTCCATTGACTAGCCGATTTTTGAGGGAGTTTTTAGAGCAAAAAAAGGGGCGAATTTCGAAAAAAAAAGTTAAAACGATGCCGCGGGTCCAATTTTGATCAGATCGGGTTCATTATAGGTCATCCCTTAATTGGAGTAATGCTTTTTAAGAGACTTGCTTTGGATTACATTTCAGACGAACAGGGACAAAGTAAGGATGGCGCAAACGCACACTTACAAAAGAAAACATGGCCGGTACTCAGCTGGCGGACCCCAACAGTGTTCGCGGTAGCACGTGGAAAAATTTTTTTTTTATAATTCAATATGTAAAGAATAAATATACGAAGAATTATCTCATTATCATTTGCAGTTTCTGAAAAAAAATCCCCAAAAAAGCTTTAAAAAACACCGTTTGTACTAGAGGACTCCCTTAACCCATTTTCGGCCGCTGGTCGATTTTTCGACCAGCCACTTTGAAGGAGAGTAGCTCTGCACTTAGACATTATATCTTTGAACTTTTGATGCATAAAATAGCTTTGGTCTTTTGGTAACCCCTCGAAATAATAATTTTTTTTAAAAAAGATAAATTTAGAGATGTTGGCGAAGGCACGAAAAAAAGCACTTTTTTAATCATAGTTTGAATATTCTGAAAAATATATAACCTTTTCAAATTATTGATTTATTATTGATTATTTACGAAGCCTAAAGACCAAATTACCACAATCAATTGATATCCATAAGATTATGAAAATATTTTTACCTCTCAGCACCGCGTACTTTTCAGTGGTCGAAAAATCGACCATTGGCCAGAAGTCGTCATGTCGTCATGTCGTCACATATGTAAGCCAACAATTGTTTGTTTTCATGCTTGATTATTATTTGACCAAAATTATATATATATATATTTGTTTTTATTTGAAATTAAATTTTTATTAATTTATAAAAAAAATAATTTAAAAAAAAAACACAAAAAAAATCCAAAAATATTCTTAATTAAGGTCCTAAATGTAAGTCCTTAAAAGGAATTAAAAAAATATTGGCTATTTCTGGTAGCGGCCGAAAATGGGTTAATGGGTTAAACTGAACATTTAGCAATTAATTCTGCAATTCAATTTGAAATTCTGCGATTCAATTCTAGTTGAAACCTACAAACCCCTGCAAGCGGCATTTTATGTCAATGTGTCGAATGTCAACTGTCATGCCACATGCTGCACGCGTAGATATTCAGCATTGCAACATTGCAACGCAGGCACGCTGCGAGTACTTCAAGTGCATAGACATGTGTGAGCAATGTGCTGGCGTCTTAAAATTTAAGCATTTTCGCCATTCTATATGCACTTATGTAGAAAATATATACGACAGCAACAACTAACTCACTTTCCGACATTGTAATCAAACGCTCGAAAGTGTTTCGTTGCTTGCAGTTTAGGTGACTTTTTATGTCGCTTTCTTCGCTTCGGCGTTGGAGTCAAATTTGCATTCTAAACACATAATTTCAAATATTAAGAAATTTAATCGCACAGATGACAAATTGCGGTGATTGATGAGAATCTGGAATGCGGGAGATGCGATTGCGTCCACCTGTGGGACTTAATGTCCCTGACGTTTTCATGCAATTAAATTAATATTCTGCCGCTTTGCTTTGCACATAAATGCAAAGAACTCTTTTTTACATTTTCTTACGCCGCGTATTCTGCAGGCAAAAAGTCAAACTGGTGCTGCCAAAAGTTGGTTCCCCTAACTCATCAGTCACAAATAAATGCATTGAGAACGTGAATGTCTTTCACTTTCACAACACATTTTGATATTGAAAGAGTTGCGTTTTTATGCGTCAACGTATTGAATGAATTTTAAAAACACTTAATTAGGGGATTTACTTTTTGTAGCATTTTGTAGCACATTTTTAAATTTGAACAAATAATAAAAAAAAGAGTTATCTGCATTACTTGAGGGAACTCCCACATTGACAAATAAAGTTTGGCATTATGACACAATGTGGTTCTTCAAACAAATTTTGAAGGGGATAAAAAATAAAAAAAAATATAAAAAATACTTAACCTCGTTAGAATATGGCGATATGTACCTACATCAAATGAAAGAGGAAAGGCTCAAGAATCTAAATAAAATTGATTTTTTATCCATTTGTAAAAAAAGGATATAAAAAAGGTCCTTTGAAAATTTTAATCTTTTATATCCTTAAAAATTTATATAGAATTTTCTTGAAAAGCAAGTATGTTAAAACCCAAAATCTCTTTGATCACGTGTCAAAATTTCATTACTCTAACTTTATTGGTTCGAAAGTTATTAAAAAAAAGGCGGAAGCTGCAATTCAAATGAAGTACAAAAATGCAAATTTATTTGAGTATCAGTATTTTAAATAAGAAAAAGACACAAAATCAATGAAGCGAGATCCGATATCCATTTTTTAGGAAACCCTTGAATAATGTTGGCACACAATGATTCAAGAAGACATGCTAAACTCATTGCTAGTTCTAAATACAGTCGTGTCTGGATATAGTGAACTAATTATTGCAAGGCCTGTTCACAGTATTGAGGTTGTTCACTATATCAAGGTTAGAGTTTTTGTTCAAAAACTCGTTTTATTTGCTCAAAATACACTTTGTGTATATAAATTTAAGAGATTATTAAAATTAAAATAAAAACCCCTACTTGCAACCACAATCGGTTTGCACTCGACAAGAAACCTAACCACTAAGGTCAAGAAACAGCTGATTTTGTAACAATCAACAGCAAGAATACAAATTAGGGGAATACCCTCTTTCATTTTTGATTCCTTCTTGTGTTTTTTGTTGCTTTTTGCTTGAAATTGCTTTCAAAATTTTGTTTACTATTTAGACGTTTTCGATTGTTCACTATTTAGAGTACTCCATGTAAAAATTTGGGTGTTCACTATATCGAGGTGTTCACTACGAGTATATAGGGTGTTCACTATACCCAGACACGACTATAGTTCTAAATCTTTATTAGCGTAAAAATATTCACATTTTATTAGCTACTCTAACATGGCAGCCCTATTTACAAGTAGGCGGTACCCCGCCCCCCCCCTTTTCTTATAAGCTCTTAGTTGCAGTCACAACTTGGCCTCAGACGATGCAATTTGTTCTACAATTTGACTTGGTTATACAGTATAATCTCGATAATTCGGACAATTGAAAACCAAACACTGTCCGAAATATCGAAATGTCCGGATTACCAAGATTACAAAAAAATCGATCAAAATACTGCGGAACACAAATGAAACTTATTATTTTTATTGGAATATAATTATTTTTGCTTAAGCATTTCATTTTTAATATTTTATAAACATTTTTAAGGGTTTTGAAAGAAATTAGTCATTTTCGTTTGGCAAAATTTTGTTTCATGTTTGTAGAAATGGTAGAATTGCCTACATTGAACTCCACTGACAGTTGACGAAGTGACTTTTCCCGACTTATTTTGTTTAGAATTTCTTTTTTCTGGCCCAACGTTTAAACTTTACGTTTTTTTACCCTTTCGCTACAGGTTTTTACTAGGCAAAGTTAAAATTTTTAATTTTGCGTTTTAGGCTTCTATGTGGTTATATTAGCCACATTCCATAAGAAATTTTTTAATTTTTACACTCGGCCCCTTTATTTTAGAGTGTTTTTCTATGAGAGCAACCACATCGTTGTGGCTGTAATAATTACTTAAACATAAAACTTTTTACGCATAACGAAAATTTGAATATTTCTTCATTTCCTTCAGCCAAAATTAAGGAAAGGGTTAATATTTGATGTAGTTTACACAGTTAAATTAAAATTTTTATAATTAATTAACACCACTTGAATTTATGCAACCTCCTATTTCACACCTGAACCAGCCAATACGACAGGAAGAGAGAGCATATAGGTTTTCACTTGAATTTCTTGCATTTTATAAAAACATATATTTAAATAGAAAACGGGGACTCCCCGTAAAAAAGCAAACAAAAATGATTGTCCGGATGTCTGAGTTAAATAAAATCTGTGGTGTCCGGATTACAGAGTCTACAATAGAAATCAATTACGTGTCCGGATTACCGCGTTGTCCGTATTAGCGAGTGTCCGAATTATAGAAGGGCTATTCACGATGTGGTGTATTTGTGATAAATATTTACAAAAATTACAACTTTTTACAACAGATCATGAACGACCCCCTAGCAAATTTCTGTAGCTGGAAAATCAGCTGATTTTGTTTACATTCGTGTTCCGCATATTTCTGTCAATATGCCGAAGCTAAGCGAAAAAGTTAAAATAATAAATTTTATTGTGGAAGATGCCGAAAATCACCTTATGGGCCTAAGTGGTAACTACTAGGACAAACAGAAAAGTTGTTTTATTAATTTGATTAACCTTCAGATGATGAAGCAATTGATGAGGTCGTGGAGGAAGCAGTTCAAAACGTTTCTTTATTGCTGGTGTGCCGTCGTGGATATGAGGAAATAGTTCCAAAATCTAGTGTGTGGCGGAATGACATATGTATTAAGCAATATGGATGATGGTCGTTTCAAACAAATGGTTAGGGTTAACCGGCAGCAGTTCTCGTATTTGGTGGCCCTTCTAAAAAATTGTGACGAATTTCCATTTCCATTTTGAGTGATCAGCTGATTATATTTTAGTGATGTACATAAATAGAGATATCGATATTTGGTGTACAAAATATCGGTTTCAGCAAATACTAACAAGCAACGTTTTTTTTTTTTGGCATTTTCCTTAAACATATTAAAAAAAACTCATAAAAAATATAAATTGTTGTAAAATGGTTAGCATGACAAAAAATAGCACTTTTGAATAACAGGAAGTTCAGATAATTGAAAACATGGGTAAAACAATCGGCACTTTGAATTAAATTCCCATCGCTACCCAAAAAATACACAATACACCATGAAGTTTACAACAGGGTTTTGCCGTTGTATTTCTGATATTTATAGTATTTCAGAAATGCATGTATTTTGTTTTTGTAAACTTATCAAATTTACTACAAATATCAAGTTTATCAAAAATACACAATACAAGACCAAATACACCACATCGTGAATACCCCTAGAGATTATTATACTGTACAACAAATTGCACCGTGTGAAGCTAAGTTGTATCTTTTGTACAGTGTATTGTGGTTCATATGAAAGTCAAAATATTTTGCTTTTTCTACCAAGCTTCCTCAAGACCAGATTACAACGTCCGATACTACAACTCCTTCCGGTCGAGAAAAAAAATAAAATTAATAAGGATGAACAAGCCTATTCGCACTGACTATTCCATGGAAAGATACAACCAAAAATAGTATCTGCACAATAAGTTGTTCTAGTATTTTACTATCTTTGTTACAACGTTCACAAATAGCGCGCAAAACTTTTTACGCTTCTGCTACTGTTGGAGCGCAATTTGGGTCAATAGACAACACAATAAAATATTCTGCGCTGCGATAAAACTCTTCGGTATGCCGAAATGTAAACGCGTTTGCACTCACCTACATATCTTATCTTCTGCAAACGTACTGCATCGGCCCAAAGCACAGTGTCGTACTATAATATAGGTCGCAATAGGTCACAATTCCACTTGCAAAAACAAAAAACTGGCACAAACGATGACGTCACGCAGCGAGTGCTACTGCATGTACCATGACAAAATCACTTGTGGTAGGGTACTCGGAAGTCGCACTTGACCGCACTTTGCTTCGAACTTTGTGGCAATTAATTTAATTAGCTCGGAGCAGTCGTTCTTTGCGTTGCGACTTTGTTTGTGTTTTTACAAATTTATTATTGCACAAAAAATAAACAAATTCGGCACGGTTTGATTAATAACAACTTCCGCACACAGGCGCGTCTGTGTGTATTTTGTATTCAGGAAGGTGCGGTGTGTGTGCGTTAAATTTGAAAATTGCTACTTTTTCTTTTTTTCTGCGCACTGCTGTGGCTTTGCCAACACTGTCGTTGTTGTTGTTGTTATGGTTGCTGCTGCATGCACACACACATATAGTAAGCACAACTAATTGTGACTTAATAATTCAATTGCTGCTATTATTTTC
This sequence comes from Melieria picta, assembly GCA_964056695.1. Classification (NCBI taxonomy): domain Eukaryota; kingdom Metazoa; phylum Arthropoda; class Insecta; order Diptera; family Ulidiidae; genus Melieria; species Melieria picta. The sequence continues at coordinate 107,212,859 of OZ057398.1, forward strand.
GCTTTCGTTGGGTTTGTTGTTTTTGGCATTGTTGTGATTGAGCAATAATTACACACATCCTGCTGCCAGCAGCCTCCTTCGCACTCGCGGCAATTGTTGCACTAACCGACGGACCACTTTTGTTTATGTGTCGTTCGCACAATAACAAAACGCAAAATGCTAAACGAAAATGCAACCAATCCAACAGACCAACGCTCGTTTTGGCGGATCCTTTGCAGCACTTGTTGATCGTCGTTGTTTTTGTTATTATTGACTGTTGCTTTGATAGCGCGCACTTTCAATAACACGACGCTGCGTTTCCAATCAGATTTCCAAGGGGAACACAACCACACTGCGCAATGTTTGTAAACAAAAAACCGCACTCAACAGCGAGTTGGAAATCGTGTTGTGTGTTTTTCTGATTTACAGCTGTTTTTGCTTATCGTTGCGAATTTCGCATCCGCGGCACACCGATAGGACAAACAGCACACGCACGAAAACCAACCCGCACCGATCGAACTGAAGCAGACAAATGTTTGGAAGCGCTGCGCAAGTTCGTCATGCAGTCAGAGTTGCTTAAGCTGTGCCGATGGGTGCCAGAGTTTCAGCTGTGTTCAACTTCTTGAGCGTAATGCAACCATGGGTGCAGATCACGCCGAACAATTCTCCAGCGACACATTTTGTAGCGTTGCCAGACTTGGACAGTGAGATGATCGGATTAGTTGCAACAAGCACAGGAACTACTGGATCAATATATACGAGGTATATAGGTTCTGCGATATAAAATTAAATAGTTCTTCTCTGAGTATAAATTGAAAAGTTTAAGCGTTACAATCCGATTTCAGTAAACGAATAAAAGAAGAGTCCTGCTGACTTTGGCTGCTATCACCTTTAGATTTTAACAGTATTGCAGTTAATTTTGTAATTTTTCATTAAGACATTTGGGCCGAATTAAAACGAACCATTGTCAAATTTCATCAGAAATAAATTACATTTATTCGATTTAAAAGTTTAAAATCCCAAACAAAATTTTTAAATTCATTCCAAAAAATTTAAATAATAAGACTAATAACTAATTGTGCGTCTGGGTTTCAATAAATTGTTGTCTTTTGTAAGCCACACCAATACAAATAAATTCGTATTGTTGCCAGATAAAGTTAATAAAATAAAGTACAACTCCAATTCAATTGTGAGCACAACTCGCCACACCAAAGAAACAATTAACAAATAATTCACACAAGCAACAAGCGAGCCATGCGCACTAAAACACTTCCGTCTACGCAGTCTCATACAAAATATAGGTAAAGTACAAATGAGGTGATGAGCAACCTTAATTATCGACACATAAATATTAACTAGTAAAAGTATAACATAAATATCCGGGTAAGGAGGATTCGGTCATTGTGCACGCAACCGCAACGCCAGCATTCGAACTTGTACTATCGCCCAATGACTTTAGCACGAAATGATAAGCCTGTACTCGTATAACTTAATCGGGATAATAGAAAGTGGCGCTAAATTTTGGTATACGCGTGCTTTCAACAAGTTTTCTACTTAATTTACAATTTTTCATACTCCTAGGCAACTATGGCAAATCAAAAGAAGTTCCTAAATATTTTTACAACGGCCTGCACCCAATGCGGCACCGGACGCGAGATTATCTCGTTTTCAGCGGTGCTCGATAAACTGAAGAGGCGTTCGGACTCGGCCTGCAGGCGGCTGCTAAGTCCCACGTTGGCGGTGACAAGGCACACTTGTGTCTCCAAATCGCGATTGACTGAGCGTTCGCCGAAATTCGAGGAGCCAATTAACGTTAAATTTGGTAGTTTGCTGTCAGGTAAGTAGTACCTTAAAGGGAGCGCGAAACAAATTTAAAAAACTGTTTTATTGAATATTGATTTTTAGAATGCTTACCATAACCCTTTGGCGTGATAGGTCCAGCCTTGTTTTTCATATTCAAAGAAATTCACACGATGATCCTGTTTCAATCGCACCAGATTCTCATAGAAATGTTTGGCTATTAGCGTGTAGGCAGCTGGTATACCACCAGCAGGTCCTTTTGCGCCCTGAAATCCGTTAGCCTGCAAAATAAATTTAAATACGTTGAAGGCTTCCAATAACTTCGATTGCAATGGCGAACAGAAGTCAATGCGCTCTATATAGATTAAAATGCCTGGCATAATAAATATTTGAAATACTTGGCAGATTTGGAAGAGCATTTTCGGAGCCTCCATACTTATTGAATATTATATAGCATGTTCATCGCATGTATCATATAGCATCGCAGCCGCCGTGGCTCAGTTGGTTAGTGCGTTGGACCGCGAGTCGAAGGCAGCAACCTCAGGTTCCAATACTGCCTGTAATAACACCTAAAAAAAATAACGGGAAAACTCGTTTTCTCTTTCGGTGGCTGTCCTCTCAGCTGGAAATGGCAAACCTCTGAGAGTAAAAATTGCTTAAATATGCCAAGCATTTTGAAATTGTTTCATTTCATCTGCTAGCATTTACTAACCAAATCGACTAGAACAATACAAACTGTATACTCATGAAACAATCATTTGTTGAAATTAACCCACTTAGTGTCGATTGACTACACGCATTCTTGTTGTTGTAGTAAGATAACCTTTTGGCGTGTTGGTAAACTCACATTTGGGTGTGCCATTAGAATGCTGCAATGCGCCAAGCAGTTGTTCGCCAGCGTGTCCATGTATTCTTGTGTTAAATTGAAGTAACCCGTGGCCAATTTCAGACGCGAACCAGTAATGGAAGAAGACAGCAGTTGTTTGGTCACAATACTGTCGTGATGAATGCCAATTTGACCCATCTCGAGAAGCGGGAAAATCCAAGTGTCTGCAGCTAAAATACAAAGATTATGCGTGTTTTCATTAGGTCACAACTCACACGAACAAATAACTGAGCTAAGCTTACTTTTCTGCTCCTCTACGAGACGTTGCTGCTGGTGAAATGTGTCCTGCATGAAGTCGGTTATGCGTTGCTTGGCATGTGCAATGAAATCCTCTTTAGTGCCCTCGTACGGCAGAATCTTCCAGTCGCGATGCAATCCCACCTCTGCGTCCTTGCCCACTGACAAACTGAACTCCTGCACGCGCTCAATGAATTGCGCATAGAAATCGGCCAGCGGCTTGTCCTCGATCAAAATGTATCGGTCCTGCCGGTTGGTGAAGTAATCGTTGGACAAGTTCGCGCCCGATATCAGGACTGCGTCGTCGAAGAGGTAGATTTTCATGTGCTGCAAGCCCAGCAGCTCGTTCCATCGCGGCGGCACCAGCCGCTTCGTCATGCCGCGCAAGTCCGGCGTGTGGTACAGCGACAGCTGCACCTGCTCGCCGAAATCCTGCACCAACGGCAGCAGCATTGTCTTCGAGTTGGTTTCACCACGGGTACCACGCGTGAAGTCCAGCAGCACATTGACCCGCAGCGCCGACTGCTGCTGCAGGCTGTGCCGCAGTGTCTGCACGAAAGCACTCTCCAAGTGGCCGGTGCCCAAGTAGAGACTGGCTAGCACGATGCGTTGTCGCGCGTTGGCACTGCGCTGCACCAGCGTCTCGTAGAAGTGGTCAGGCTCGTGAATTATCTGGATTTGCTCGCCTCGCAAAGGAAAGCATGGTGCCACATTGTGCAGCCAAGCGAGGCTCTCCAGGCTGGGGGCGTTAGGGAAATTATGCTGAATCATCTGGGGAGTCTGCTGCAGGCAGCCGATGAAGTCAGTTGGTGGGCTCAGCTCCTCTGCCAGTTGGGTGAAGAAACGACGCAGGAACATATTCGAGGTATAAGTAAGCACGCGCACTCAAATATAACGTAATGCGTAGAATCGCTGTCAAAACTGCAGTAATTTCGTCTTTTCGCTTGCTTTAGCGCCTTTTTTCATGCGCTCTGTGGTCGTCTTATCGAGCTTAATCGGTCATCTCCTTGTTAACGAGGGATACAGTTCCTGGCTCTCCTAATGCTGTCTCAATTAAACCCGATTCCGGTTAGTCTTAATAATTTGATTGACTTATTTTAAAAAGTCGATGCGCTTTCTAAAAAAAAATTTCACCTCTAGTACTGCATTTCTTTTAAACTCATGTGCACGTTTATTGTTGTAATACTAGCAGCTGATTTATTCCCAGAGTTTCGTTAACGCGACATCAATGAGGTGACCAGAGGGCACTAACTCGCACCAAATCAGCTGTTCAGTGCAGGGGAATATTTCACGGTATTAAATTGAATTCAAATCGTTTTGAGTAAGAATTAAATTGTTCATAATCGCAATGGCCCTCTCTGGGCGCGTCATATAAATGCTATAAACTAAACTATCGACTGATAGATAAGAATTCGCTTTTATTTTTAGCTAACGTGATATCCATTTGCTCACAGCTAGTCACTTAAAGCCTATTTCCACCGGGCCTTAAATGCATTTAACGCTTAAATGTATTTAACATCGCATTTAAATGCTAAAATTTCCATACAATTGTTTTTGTATCAAAGTGCGGAAACTCACTTTCAAAACTACGTTAACCCAGTTTTGCCATTTACAGACGTCTAACGGAAAATGTTATGTTAAAAGCTGGAGCAATACTCACAAATGTACAAATTTTGATAGCATGCTTTACGGCGCTGCAAGAGGCGTACGCACACAAACGAAAGAGGGGATTCGAATTGCGTTCGGTGTGGTAGATTTTTTGCTAAGACAATTACTTTTTACTGCATTTTTTCGCAAAACTACATATCGTCTGTCAAAGTGGCGCACGCAGGATTTTATTTCGGGGAGGGTTTTGTGTAAATTTTTTTAGAACTTTGAAATAGAATAAAATTTAGATGTAGACAATTTTTCTCTTTCATTTGATACCCATATCTTAATCATTGCACAACCGCAAATATAAAAAAAAAATATTTGAAATGTGTATGTTCCTAAAATTTTAAAGTCCTTTAAAAAGGACTTGGGGTCAGAAAATGAAAAACTGACTATGTCAGGTTACTATAAATGACCTCTAGTTTTACGCCTATATCAACATTTGGATGGGTCTCGGCAAAAAAAATTATTTCGCGCGTTGTCATAAATGCAAGTTTGGTGTTTTCCCTCAGTGCATCATAACTTTGCCATTTTTCTTTCGATTCTATTAATGTTAGGCTTAATATTTGCACAAATAATATATCTTTCATCTTAGATTTTAAAACCAAAGGAGATCATTTTTTTATCGAAGAATTCACTTTTTTACAACTTTCACCGTCAGTAATTTCTCCAAATCTCATCTGATTTTGACAATCAGTATATTTCTGGAAAGGCTAAGGTATTATCTTCTGATCGACGGACAATTTGTGTTAGTCGGATGATTCGTTTACGAGATATGTGCTCATAACTGAAACAACAGGGAAAAAACTGGTTTTTCGAAGATTTTTCGAAAACGCTTCCTACAAAAATTTTTTAATCTTCAGCTGATTCAATGAGGTCACCTGTATTAATTCGCCTTGCTGTGGTGCGAACAAACTCGTATTTTTAATGAACTCTCTCGGTGTTTTGCGTACTAATTCAATTCTGGTGGCTACAATTTAATCAGAACATCCATCTTTGATTATTTGCAACGCCAGTTCCAAGGGGTTTTAGAGTATATAATAAACAAGAAAACATATATTTTGTTGCCAAAAGCAAAACTTTATTCAACGAAAAGTCAAAGCAAGTTATTCAAGTGCTGGATTTGTTGAAAATTTAAAATATTAAACTCAGACTAATTCTGAACTCGCAATTTACAACTACACGTAACAGTAGCACTGATGAAATGTCATCACTTTCTTAGTACCATTAAATGCAACTCTGCAGTATTGACGATCGCCATTAGCGCATACACCACTGTTCGCCATCATTTTGAACCATAAACCGAGGCAACGCCAATTTCAGTAAATTTCATTTTTTGGTTTTTGTTTGTGACTGAGTGGAAATTAAGCGGAGGCTAAAAATGCTGGATATCGAGACATTGGAGCGGTTGTCGTTTGAACGCTCCAAAATTTGGGCCAAATGCTTGAATGTAAGGATTGATGGGCTGCCGGAACGCAATCGAGTTCATTTGCTTTTTTTGATTACAGAAATTAAGCATGCCGGTCAAAGACGATTACGAAATTGCGATCGCGGGGCCGGATGAAAAGCGCGATGGCGAGGATTTTGTGGATGACAATGACTACTCTACCGACTGCAGTTCAATGGAAGATTTGGACTGTTTTGAGGATGAAGCAATTCTAAAGGACATAACAAATCGAACGAGTCTCGGACAGAAAGTGTTGCCGCTTGGACATGGGAGAAACCATACTGAGTCTGCGGCTTGTTCGATGTACAATGAAGTGGACAGCGCGGAGCTGCAGGATGTGCTCAACGAAACTAGGCCGATATTGGAAGAACACAAACGCAAGTGGAAGGAAGCGGGCCTGGATAAGGTGCTCAACACATTCGATGCCGAGAAGATCGAGGAAAAAGTTGGTGGTTGGATGCGCCGTAATCACAGCATGGGGAGCTTTAGTGAATGTCCTTCGAAACCGCTTTACGTGCGCTCGCATCTGGACGGTCCACCGCACGCTTCCGCAATGAAGCCACACACTTGCTCTGTACCAGACTCGGACTCTGAGTCGCTGCATTCGGTTGACACAGCGCGTTACATTCGTTCAAGCAGAAATCGACTGGAGAGCAGACGTCGCCGCAGTTATTCGTCCAGAGCAAGCATGACCATCAAAACATTTCGCTATGTGCAGAGCAAACGAGATGCACTGCGCGAGAAGTACGCCTGTCTCGATAGTGACGAAACACCGCCAAGTGGCGCTAACTACTTCTACCGCAGCCGTACCCAGAGTGCCTCCCGGCCTATGCATGTGCAATCACAACGCAGTGCCGTGAAGCGTAGTGTGGCACATGTGCAGCGTAGTTGTCGTCGCAAGCGGCTGCACAAATACCGGCACTCCAGCAGCTGTGCCACTTCAACGTCTTTGTCGAGTTCGGAGGATGACTGCAGGGGAAGGGCGCGTCACCCTAGACTGCTGTCGCGCCGACAATGGCTTGCAGACACACCAGCTTGTCGCCTTTCAGGTGGCTGTCGCTGCCTGATGGCCAAAGGCAATGTCTGGAGCAAAGCCAGTGGTGAGGGGCGTGCACTATGCACCAGGCGGACAACGGAAGACAAGCGGCCGTGCATGCGGGAGTCGGAATGTGGCTGCTATTACGAGAGCAAATTGTGCAAGGAAACGCGGTAAATCGAAACAATACTAAATCTCTCACACAGTTATTCTTATGGCAATGCCAATTTTCAGACATATTGCAGACACTTCTACCGAGGAGTGGGTGGTGGAGAACTGTAAGACACCACCAAAGAAGCAGCCACAGCCAGTATACCAGCGAAAACTAGCACAAAGTGTGCCAGCGAAGAGGAGTTCACAGCACATAAAGCCAGCAATTGAGAATACGAGGAATAGGCAGCAGTGTGCTGACTTAGAGCAGCCAAAAAGGAAGAGTCCAAAGAAAGCCACAGCAGCAAAACCTAAGGTGAAGGCCAAAACTAAAGTGGCAAATTTGAATAAAGAGAAGCCGACAAAAAAGGTTACCAGGTCCAAAGCGCAGTCGGTGACAGAATCGAGAGAAGACAGGAAAAGTACTGAAAAGGCGATTTCATCTAGGGAGGGCTCACCAAATAGTGCTTTCATGAGGGAACTCGAATTTGCTATAGAAAACTCTAAGCGAACTTTTGAAATAGAGCGGCAGAAGACAGCAGCAGCAAATGCCATGAACACCGAATCAGCTAAACAACCTTCGACCAGCGGGCTGCATGAGGACGCAGTCTTAGTGCCAGAAAAAGAAGGTCATCTGATGTGGAGAGAATCGTTCGTCGACTCAGTAAGCTCGTTGGGAGCGAGCACCAGCAGCGCTTCATCGCTCAGACCACAGCCACGTTCCGTGAAATTGCGCAAAATGCACAAAATGCTCACCACCGAAAACACGTTCTTCACGTATTCTCACAATATTTGCAACTCCACCGCGGTAAAAGGCGACACAGCAACGACACGACAAATTATTGTGGAGCGAAGAGCACTTCCACCAATACGCGAGTTGTCGGAAACAGGAACAAAACCGAAGAGGCCAAATAAACGAGTGCCGGTTGTGAGCTCCACTAAGCAGACTTCGTCGAGCACAGCTAGTGCGAGTGCGGCGGCTTCGCCGATTACCGACGACGATTGCATTGTCTCATCGTCCATGGACCTGCCCGTGCCGAAGCCGGTACGAGCTGCTGTTGCTCAACGTGCACCACATACGGACAAAGACATTCTGCTGTATGCGCCTAACCGCCAAAACCTGACGCCAGCGCAAAGTCTGAAGGACGGCTTTTTCGATGTGACGCTTGAGCATCTGAGCGCTGTCATCGGCGAGCAGAAGGCACGGAAATTCATGAAGTACTACCTCGGTCGGCGTCGTTTCGCGGCCAGTTCCAGTGTGTACTATCGGCCACCGGGGTCGCCTATACTGAGCACTTGTGCGGAAACCGACAGCGACGACGACGCATTAGACCTTATAGAGCAGTATGGCTATTTGTACGAATCGTTCGATAAGGGGGGGTCCGAGCGACATTAAAGCTAGTCGCTCAAGTGTTACTTATTTAAAAAATAATCAAATCGTCTAAAATAGTTTGAAGTATTTTTCAGTTATTGCTCTGTATTTTCATATATATATATATAATATACCCTCAAGGGTTGGCCGACTAGTGAGGTCGAATTCTAGTTAAATAGTTCATTCCCCAGTTAATGTGTGTAGACGGACAAGCAATTGTACACTGATAACAACAATTGTGCATTGGTTTTCCTGGCGAGCCGCATTGCAAATATTCAACATTCTGCATGCTGGCGAAGACAAAAAAAAACACAGAGCAGCGTTTAAATTCAAATATTTTTCTTTATTGTAAATTGTTTGATGAAAATAAAAAAACAACACGACATATTAATATATATATTAAATATAATAAATGAATAAGAAGTAATATTTCATCATAAATATATATCGATTTCATAAAAAATTAAACAATTACTTTTTCTACCAATAAACAGCAAAAACGTGGACTCTAATCATTCATAGATTCGGACTCCATGAGGAAGAAACGAATATCGAGACTTATCGCGGCAAAAATGTCACCCAAAATGGCAATGCTCCTCTACAATGTGATTTAAATTTTGACTTTGTTTTGCACAAATTTTTATTTACATTTACTCGTACAACTAAATAAATACGATTTAAAAAAAAAGTAATAATAATGACGACGACAAATAGTGGCAAAAGTACAAAATATTAGAAAATAAAATAACGTGGATATTGCTTTGATTCGCTTAAAGGGTTGAATTTTCGGATTCAGTTTAGTTTTGCCTTTCAATTGTCCTTGCCTTGAATATCCTTCCAGTGAGTGCACTTGTGCTTCAACTGCAAATTGTTCGTAAAACTCTACCGAACAACACCGCTTAGCTTAAACATCGATTTGGTATGGGGAGCCGGGAATATGTTCGTCGCCCCATTTGACTATCAGAATATATTGGCCGCGATCGCGCACCACGTAGTTGACGTTGAAGTTGTTGCGGCCGGTGTGTTTGACGTTGAACTCCTCGCACGGCCCCTTCGGTCCGTACATGCCAACGAAGAGCATGTTGTTGCCTGCGCACCAAAATACAATTCACATTAATCGACACCGACTCGGCGTGGCGACAGCCAGCGGAAACCTACCCGCATCCATGGCGTTGACCGTGAAGTTGTTCTGCTTGCCCATGTACGCCTTCTTCAAGCCCATGCCCATCGAGGTCACCTTCGCAGCGTCCGACTTGAACGCGGGCATATGGACGCCAGCGTTCTTGCCGCTCTTCGCCAGCTTCTGCACGGTTTCCACCATCACCGAGGAGGTCTCCTGAGCGCCCTCATCGGCCAGTTTGTCGCCTGCGAAAGAACCCAACCATTATTTACGTCCTGCGCGCCAAACCGTGCAGCTACTCACCGACGCAGTTGACCTTGAAGGGTGAGCCCACAATGTGCATGTTGTTGTACTTCACCGATATGAAGTGTTCGCCGGGCAGCAGCCTGTAGTAGCCTTCCTCGACCTCTGTGCAGTCCATGGCCACCTTCGAGGGGCCATCGATTGTCACCGCCAGCGTGCCGACGCCGGCGTTGCGCGTATTGATGATGAAATCGGCCTTGTGACCGGTCTTCACTTCTTCCAAGCCGGAGCCGCTGGCGTGGACCGCCGCGGGATCGGCCACATCCTTGCCGACCTTGATTCTGTACGGCGAGCCGGGTATGTGGACGCCGTTGAACTTGACATGGATGGCGTGAACGCCGTTTTCGCGAGGATAGAAACGCACCGAATACATTTCGTTGTCGATGCTCTGAATGAAGCAATCGTCGTCGGTGCCCGACGGTGCCACTATCTTGGCATCCAGCGTGCCCTTGGCTCCATTCTTCCGCACCATGAACTGATAGGGGGCATCGGCATTTATGTGGCCTAGAAGATTTAAGGAAGTTCGGGTTTCATTGGTTGTCACAGCCGTAACGAAGGTTGTTCGCGTACTACTCTACTCACCTTGTGGGAACTGCTGCACTTCCAGCATGTGTGCGTCGCCCACGTCGGGTGAGACGTATACCTTGAAGGGCGAGTCTGGAATATGACGATCGTTGAACTTCAAGCCGACGCGATATTCACCAGGCTCGGTGACTTTGTAGGACACGTCGCAGGAGCCGTCTTTGCGATCCTTGAAATCGATCTCCGCCTTGCTGGGACCCTCCACCGAAATGGCCAATGATCCGCCACCAGCCTCACGAGTCCAAACATTGAACTCGGCCGCTTCGCCGACAACACCTCGCTCCAAGCCCGAACCGCCCGCTTTCACCAGATGGCTGCCAAAGTCACGCAGTGGGCCCACCGTGAATTGGAAAGGCGAGCCGGGGATGTGAATATCCTTGTAGCGCACCGACACGGTGTGCACGCCCAACTCTTTCGGCACAAAGTGCACCGAATACAGACCGTCTTCGATTTCCTGGATTTCGGCATCTTCGGTCACATTGCTGGGCGACGTTACGCACGCCATCAGGTCGAACGACGTAATGCCGGGCATCTTGAAGGTCAGCTTGCACTTGCTGCCGATCTCAGTGACGGGCACGGCATCGCGTTCGCGCTGAATCTTCTCGCGCTTGCGATTGCTGCCCTCGCCGGTTACCTTGACGGTGAACGGTGAGCCCTCCACGTGGTGATCGGCGAACTTCAGATTGACAATGTAGTAGCCCGGCTCGGTGGGCTTGTACGAGATGCTCAGCGTGCCGTCGTCCTTGTCGGTGCACTGAATCTCCGCCTTGCTGGGGCCCTCAATCGACACCGACAGACCGCCGAAGCCCGCGTTGCGCGTATCGACGGCGAACACGTTCTCGCAGTGTGTCTTGCCCTGCTTGAGGCCCTCGCCGGAAACGAGCACCTTCTTGGCGTCGCCGACCTCGCGTTCGCAGACGGTCACCTTGAAGGGCGAGTTGGGGATGTGCTTGCCCATGCGCTTCACCGACACCATGTGCTCGCCGATTTCGCGCGGCGTAAACGAGATGCCGATGTTGCCGGTGGGCATGCGCTTCAGGAAGCAGGGCTCTTCCAGGCCGCTAGGCGCCTCAATTAGAGCGTTCAGTGCGCGCAGATCGTCGTCGGTGATCTCGCCGGGCATGGTCACCTCCGAGCAGGATCCCACGGAGATTTGATTGCGCTTGCGGCCCTCGCCGGTGATCTTGGCCGTGTAGGGCGAGCCCTTGATGTGCCTGTCGCCGAAGCGCACCGAAATTTGATACTCGCCGGGCGCAGTGGGCAGATACTGCACCGAGACGGTGCCGTCTTTGTTATCATGGTAGTTAATCTGCAAATCGGAAATTATGGACAGGAAACAATAAAAATAACGCAACATGGCATCGATATTTGCACTTGTCGAAACTCACATCAGCCTTACTGGGACCTTCCACGGCCATGGTTAGGCCCCCAGCGCTGGCACCCTTAGTTGAGATGGTAAAGTTGCAGGGCTCGCCAGTAACGCCGTGAGTCAGACCGGGTCCATAAGCGGTCACATAGCCAGATGTGATGGAATCAACGTGGAATCTGAATGGAGATCCTGCGCAAAAGAGCGAAAAACCAAAACCAAAGCGTTAGCTAGAACTGCTGGAGCAGGTTCGCGACAAGCACGCACCTTGCACTGGCTCGCCATTGTACTTCACCAACAGCTGCAAGAGCTGTACGCACACAAACGAAAGAGGGGATTCGAATTGCGTTCGGTGTGGTAGATTTTTTGCTAAGACAATTACTTTTTACTGCATTTTTTCGCAAAACTACATATCGTCTGTCAAAGTGGCGCACGCAGGATTTTATTTCGGGGAGGGTTTTGTGTAAATTTTTTTAGAACTTTGAAATAGAATAAAATTTAGATGTAGACAATTTTTCTCTTTCATTTGATACCCATATCTTAATCATTGCACAACCGCAAATATAAAAAAAAAATATTTGAAATGTGTATGTTCCTAAAATTTTAAAGTCCTTTAAAAAGGACTTGGGGTCAGAAAATGAAAAACTGACTATGTCAGGTTACTATAAATGACCTCTAGTTTTACGCCTATATCAACATTTGGATGGGTCTCGGCAAAAAAAATTATTTCGCGCGTTGTCATAAATGCAAGTTTGGTGTTTTCCCTCAGTGCATCATAACTTTGCCATTTTTCTTTCGATTCTATTAATGTTAGGCTTAATATTTGCACAAATAATATATCTTTCATCTTAGATTTTAAAACCAAAGGAGATCATTTTTTTATCGAAGAATTCACTTTTTTACAACTTTCACCGTCAGTAATTTCTCCAAATCTCATCTGATTTTGACAATCAGTATATTTCTGGAAAGGCTAAGGTATTATCTTCTGATCGACGGACAATTTGTGTTAGTCGGATGATTCGTTTACGAGATATGTGCTCATAACTGAAACAACAGGGAAAAAACTGGTTTTTCGAAGATTTTTCGAAAACGCTTCCTACAAAAATTTTTTAATCTTCAGCTGATTCAATGAGGTCACCTGTATTAATTCGCCTTGCTGTGGTGCGGACAAACTCGTATTTTTAATGAACTCTCTCGGTGTTTTGCGTACTAATTCAATTCTGGTGGCTACAATTTAATCAGAACATCCATCTTTGATTATTTGCAACGCCAGTTCCAAGGGGTTTTAGAGTATATAATAAACAAGAAAACACATTCAACTTTATTCAACGAAAAGTCAAAGCAAGTTATTCAAGTGCTGGATTTGTTGAAAATGTAAAATATTAAACTCAGACTAATTCTGAACTCGCAATTTACAACTACACGTAACAGTAGCACTGATGAAATGTCATCACTTTCTTAGTACCATTAAATGCAACTCTGCAGTATTGACGATCGCCATTAGCGCATACACCACTGTTCGCCATCATTTTGAACCATAAACCGAGGCAACGCCAATTTCAGTAAATTTCATTTTTTGGTTTTTGTTTGTGACTGAGTGGAAATTAAGCGGAGGCTAAAAATGCTGGATATCGAGACATTGGAGCGGTTGTCGTTTGAACGCTCCAAAATTTGGGCCAAATGCTTGAATGTAAGGATTGATGGGCTGCCGGAACGCAATCGAGTTCATTTGCTTTTTTTGATTACAGAAATTAAGCATGCCGGTCAAAGACGATTACGAAATTGCGATCGCGGGGCCGGATGAAAAGCGCGATGGCGAGGATTTTGTGGATGACAATGACTACTCTACCGACTGCAGTTCAATGGAAGATTTGGACTGTTTTGAGGATGAAGCAATTCTAAAGGACATAACAAATCGAACGAGTCTCGGACAGAAAGTGTTGCCGCTTGGACATGGGAGAAACCATACTGAGTCTGCGGCTTGTTCGATGTACAATGAAGTGGACAGCGCGGAGCTGCAGGATGTGCTCAACGAAACTAGGCCGATATTGGAAGAACACAAACGCAAGTGGAAGGAAGCGGGCCTGGATAAGGTGCTCAACACATTCGATGCCGAGAAGATCGAGGAAAAAGTTGGTGGTTGGATGCGCCGTAATCACAGCATGGGGAGCTTGGAACAAGTGCAGAATAGCGTACCCTCGTGAAAAAAAAAATAAATTTGGCTGTATAGAGCTTGGTTTTGTTAATGTAACAAACTAAAAATTTTGCTGGGGAAACGCCTACCAAAGACGTGGCACGGGGTCAAAGTTCAAAACTTTTATCAAAATAACTCATTCAATTTTCAATCGATTTATATGATATGGGTATCAAACGAAAGGTCTTTTTCATACCTTTATTTTGGTGTACCACATTATATACTTTATATGTACGAGTAAAAAATTATAAGCAAAAAATTATTTTTTTTTTATAAAATTTACAAAACCCGATTTTTTTCTCGAAAAATCTCGTTATTAAGATACAAAAAAATGTACACTATATTATAGTGTGTAGAATTCTCTTTTCAATGAAATATAAAAACATACAGTTTTGTTTTTTTTTCAATGCGTTTTAATTAAATATCGCGCCGAAGCAAAGAATTTCTGCATTCAAGTACCTTTTGTGTGGCCGGCTTTCGGCCGGGGCTCTTGAAAAATAACCCTCATGGGAGTCACCACCACATCAGGCAACAGTCAGGTGTGCACAGCATTTTTTGTTCAAATCCATAGTTCCAAGCCATAGTTTTTTTGGCAATAAGTTTTTCCCAGGTGGACGGCCTTCGGCCGGGCGCTTGAAAAATAACCCTCATGGGAGTCACCACCACATCAGGCAACAGTCAGGTGTGCACAGTATTTTTTGTTCAAATCCATAGTTCCAAGCCATAGTTTTTTTGGCAATAAGTTTTTCCCAGGTGGCCGGCCTTCGGCCGGGCGCTTGAAAAATAACCCTCATGGGAGTCACCACCACATCAGGCAACAGTCAGGTGTGCACAGTATTTTTTGTTCAAATCCATAGTTCCAAGCCATAGTTTTTTTGGCAATAAGTTTTTCCCAGGTGGACGGCCTTCGGCCGGGCGCTAAAAAAATAACCCTCATGGGTGTCACCACCACATCAGGCAACAGTCAGGTGTGCACAATATGGAAATATAAAAACTTTGAACCTCGATATCTCGAAAACGAAGCGAGATATCGAAAAATTTTATTCCTCATTTTCGATTTATTTTCGGTCAATCTATCTAAAAACATCATCAAATGGCGGCGCCACGGAAACCGTAGAATCCCCTTGCAGGCACATTCTTTTAACTCAATATAAATTTAAATATAAAACCAAAAAAGTTCAAATGTTCTATATTTCATTGTAAAGGGAATTCCGTAGAGAATATATGGTAACAAATTTATTATATCTTTATTTTGGTTTTTTTCGAGAAAAAAATCGGGTTTTGTAAATTTTATAAAAAAAAAATAATTTTTTGCTTATAATTTTTTACTCGTACATATAAAGTATATAATGTGGTACACCAAAATAAAGGTATGAAAAAGACCTTTCGTTTGATACCCATATCATATAAGTCGATTGAAAATTGAATGAGTTATTTTGATAAAAGTTTTGAACTTTGACCCCGTGCCACGCCTTTGGTAGGCGTTTCCCCAGCAAAATTTTTAGTTTGTTAGACTCAGGAGCCAAACTTCTTTGTATAAGCATACTTATTAATTTTTTTCACGAGGGTACGCTATTCTGCACTTAAGCCGGGAGCTTTAGTGAATGTCCTTCGAAACCGCTTTACGTGCGCTCGCATCTGGACGGTCCACCGCACGCTTCCGCCGCACAAATACCGGCACTCCAGCAGCTGTGCCACTTCAACGTCTTTGTCGAGTTCGGAGGATGACTGCAGGGGAAGGGCGCGTCACCCTAGACTGCTGTCGCGCCGACAATGGCTTGCAGACACACCAGCTTGTCGCCTTTCAGGTGGCTGTCGCTGCCTGATGGCCAAAGGCAATGTCTGGAGCAAAGCCAGTGGTGAGGGGCGTGCACTATGCACCAGGCGGACAACGGAAGACAAGCGGCCGTGCATGCGGGAGTCGGAATGTGGCTGCTATTACGAGAGCAAATTGTGCAAGGAAACGCGGTAAATCGAAACAATACTAAATCTCTCACACAGTTATTCTTATGGCAATGCCAATTTTCAGACATATTGCAGACACTTCTACCGAGGAGTGGGTGGTGGAGAACTGTAAGACACCACCAAAGAAGCAGCCACAGCCAGTATACCAGCGAAAACTAGCACAAAGTGTGCCAGCGAAGAGGAGTTCACAGCACATAAAGCCAGCAATTGAGAATACGAGGAATAGGCAGCAGTGTGCTGACTTAGAGCAGCCAAAAAGGAAGAGTCCAAAGAAAGCCACAGCAGCAAAACCTAAGGTGAAGGCCAAAACTAAAGTGGCAAATTTGAATAAAGAGAAGCCGACAAAAAAGGTTACCAGGTCCAAAGCGCAGTCGGTGACAGAATCGAGAGAAGACAGGAAAAGTACTGAAAAGGCGATTTCATCTAGGGAGGGCTCACCAAATAGTGCTTTCATGAGGGAACTCGAATTTGCTATAGAAAACTCTAAGCGAACTTTTGAAATAGAGCGGCAGAAGACAGCAGCAGCAAATGCCATGAACACCGAATCAGCTAAACAACCTTCGACCAGCGGGCTGCATGAGGACGCAGTCTTAGTGCCAGAAAAAGAAGGTCATCTGATGTGGAGAGAATCGTTCGTCGACTCAGTAAGCTCGTTGGGAGCGAGCACCAGCAGCGCTTCATCGCTCAGACCACAGCCACGTTCCGTGAAATTGCGCAAAATGCACAAAATGCTCACCACCGAAAACACGTTCTTCACGTATTCTCACAATATTTGCAACTCCACCGCGGTAAAAGGCGACACAGCAACGACACGACAAATTATTGTGGAGCGAAGAGCACTTCCACCAATACGCGAGTTGTCGGAAACAGGAACAAAACCGAAGAGGCCAAATAAACGAGTGCCGGTTGTGAGCTCCACTAAGCAGACTTCGTCGAGCACAGCTAGTGCGAGTGCGGCGGCTTCGCCGATTACCGACGACGATTGCATTGTCTCATCGTCCATGGACCTGCCCGTGCCGAAGCCGGTACGAGCTGCTGTTGCTCAACGTGCACCACATACGGACAAAGACATTCTGCTGTATGCGCCTAACCGCCAAAACCTGACGCCAGCGCAAAGTCTGAAGGACGGCTTTTTCGATGTGACGCTTGAGCATCTGAGCGCTGTCATCGGCGAGCAGAAGGCACGGAAATTCATGAAGTACTACCTCGGTCGGCGTCGTTTCGCGGCCAGTTCCAGTGTGTACTATCGGCCACCGGGGTCGCCTATACTGAGCACTTGTGCGGAAACCGACAGCGACGACGACGCATTAGACCTTATAGAGCAGTATGGCTATTTGTACGAATCGTTCGATAAGGGGGGGTCCGAGCGACATTAAAGCTAGTCGCTCAAGTGTTACTTATTTAAAAAATAATCAAATCGTCTAAAATAGTTTGAAGTATTTTTCAGTTATTGCTCTGTATTTTCATATATATATATATAATATACCCTCAAGGGTTGGCCGACTAGTGAGGTCGAATTCTAGTTAAATAGTTCATTCCCCAGTTAATGTGTGTAGACGGACAAGCAATTGTACACTGATAACAACAATTGTGCATTGGTTTTCCTGGCGAGCCGCATTGCAAATATTCAACATTCTGCATGCTGGCGAAGACAAAAAAAAACACAGAGCAGCGTTTAAATTCAAATATTTTTCTTTATTGTAAATTGTTTGATGAAAATAAAAAAACAACACGACATATTAATATATATATTAAATATAATAAATGAATAAGAAGTAATATTTCATCATAAATATATATCGATTTCATAAAAAATTAAACAATTACTTTTTCTACCAATAAACAGCAAAAACGTGGACTCTAATCATTCATAGATTCGGACTCCATGAGGAAGAAACGAATATCGAGACTTATCGCGGCAAAAATGTCACCCAAAATGGCAATGCTCCTCTACAATGTGATTTAAATTTTGACTTTGTTTTGCACAAATTTTTATTTACATTTACTCGTACAACTAAATAAATACGATTTAAAAAAAAAAGTAATAATAATGACGACGACAAATAGTGGCAAAAGTACAAAATATTAGAAAATAAAATAACGTGGATATTGCTTTGATTCGCTTAAAGGGTTGAATTTTCGGATTCAGTTTAGTTTTGCCTTTCAATTGTCCTTGCCTTGAATATCCTTCCAGTGAGTGCACTTGTGCTTCAACTGCAAATTGTTCGTAAAACTCTACCGAACAACACCGCTTAGCTTAAACATCGATTTGGTATGGGGAGCCGGGAATATGTTCGTCGCCCCATTTGACTATCAGAATATATTGGCCGCGATCGCGCACCACGTACATGCCAATTTGACCCATCTCGAGAAGCGGGAAAATCCAAGTGTCTGCAGCTAAAATACAAAGATTATGCGTGTTTTCATTAGGTCACAACTCACACGAACAAATAACTGAGCTGAGCTTACTTTTCTGCTCCTCTACGAGACGTTGCTGCTGGTGAAATGTGTCCTGCATGAAGTCGGTTATGCGTTGCTTGGCATGTGCAATGAAATCCTCTTTAGTGCCCTCGTACGGCAGAATCTTCCAGTCGCGATGCAATCCCACCTCTGCGTCCTTGCCCACTGACAAACTGAACTCCTGCACGCGCTCAATGAATTGCGCATAGAAATCGGCCAGCGGCTTGTCCTCGATCAAAATGTATCGGTCCTGCCGGTTGGTGAAGTAATCGTTGGACAAGTTCGCGCCCGATATCAGGACTGCGTCGTCGAAGAGGTAGATTTTCATGTGCTGCAAGCCCAGCAGCTCGTTCCATCGCGGCGGCACCAGCCGCTTCGTCATGCCGCGCAAGTCCGGCGTGTGGTACAGCGACAGCTGCACCTGCTCGCCGAAATCCTGCACCAACGGCAGCAGCATTGTCTTCGAGTTGGTTTCACCACGGGTACCACGCGTGAAGTCCAGCAGCACATTGACCCGCAGCGCCGACTGCTGCTGCAGGCTGTGCCGCAGTGTCTGCACGAAAGCACTCTCCAAGTGGCCGGTGCCCAAGTAGAGACTGGCTAGCACGATGCGTTGTCGCGCGTTGGCACTGCGCTGCACCAGCGTCTCGTAGAAGTGGTCGGGCTCGTGAATTATCTGGATTTGCTCGCCTCGCAAAGGAAAGCATGGTGCCACATTGTGCAGTCAAGCGAGGCTCTCCAGGCTGGGGGCGTTAGGGAAATTATGCTGAATCATCTGGGGAGTCTGCTGCAGGCAGCCGATGAAGTCAGTTGGTGGGCTCAGCTCTTCTGCCAGTTGGGTGAAGAAACGACGCAGGAACATATTCGAGGTATAAGTAAGCACGCGCACTCAAATATAACGTAATGCGTAGAATCGCTGTCAAAACTGCAGTAATTTCGTCTTTTCGCTTGCTTTAGCGCCTTTTTTCATGCGCTCTGTGGTCGTCTTATCGAGCTTAATCGGTCATCTCCTTGTTAACGAGGGATACAGTTCCTGGCTCTCCTAATGCTGTCTCAATTAAACCCGATTCCGGTTAGTCTTAATAATTTGATTGACTTATTTTAAAAAGTCGATGCGCTTTCTAAAAAAAAATTTCACCTCTAGTACTGCATTTCTTTTAAACTCATGTGCACGTTTATTGTTGTAATACTAGCAGCTGATTTATTCCCAGAGTTTCGTTAACGCGACATCAATGAGGTGACCAGAGGGCACTAACTCGCACCAAATCAGCTGTTCAGTGCAGGGGAGTATTTCACGGTATTAAATTGAATTCAAATCGTTTTGAGTAAGAATTAAATTGTTCATAATCGCAATGGCCCTCTCTGGGCGCGTCATATAAATGCTATAAACTAAACTATCGACTGATAGATAAGAATTCGCTTTTATTTTTAGCTAACGTGATATCCATTTGCTCACAGCTAGTCACTTATAGCCTATTTCCACCGGGCCTTAAATGCATTTAACGCTTAAATGTATTTAACATCGCATTTAAATGCTAAAATTTCCATACAATTGTTTTTGTATCAAAGTGCGGAAACTCACTTTCAAAACTGCGTTAACTCAGTTTTGCCATTTACAGACGTCTAACGGAAAATGTTATGTTAAAAGCTGGAGCAATACTCACAAATGTACAAATTTTGATAGCATGCTTTACGGCGCTGCAAGAGCCGTACGCACACAAACGAAAGAGGGGATTCGAATTGCGTTCGGTGTGGTAGATTTTTTGCTAAGACAATTACTTTTTACTGCATTTTTTCGCAAAACTACATATCGTCTGTCAAAGTGGCGCACGCAGGATTTTATTTCGGGGAGGGTTTTGTGTAAATTTTTTTAGAACTTTGAAATAGAATAAAATTTAGATGTAGACAATTTGTCTCTTTCATTTGATACCCATATCTTAATCATTGCACAACCGCAAATATAAAAAAAAAATATTTGAAATGTGTATGTTCCTAAAATTTTAAAGTCCTTTAAAAAGGACTTGGGGTCAGAAAATGAAAAACTGACTATGTCAGGTTACTATAAATGACCTCTAGTTTTACGCCTATATCAACATTTGGATGGGTCTCGGCAAAAAAAATTATTTCGCGCGTTGTCATAAATGCAAGTTTGGTGTTTTCCCTCAGTGCATCATAACTTTGCCATTTTTCTTTCGATTCTATTAATGTTAGGCTTAATATTTGCACAAATAATATATCTTTCATCTTAGATTTTAAAACCAAAGGAGATCATTTTTTTATCGAAGAATTCACTTTTTTACAACTTTCACCGTCAGTAATTTCTCCAAATCTCATCTGATTTTGACAATCAGTATATTTCTGGAAAGGCTAAGGTATTATCTTCTGATCGACGGACAATTTGTGTTAGTCGGATGATTCGTTTACGAGATATGTGCTCATAACTGAAACAACAGGGAAAAAACTGGTTTTTCGAAGATTTTTCGAAAACGCTTCCTACAAAAATTTTTTAATCTTCAGCTGATTCAATGAGGTCACCTGTATTAATTCGCCTTGCTGTGGTGCGAACAAACTCGTATTTTTAATGAACTCTCTCGGTGTTTTGCGTACTAATTCAATTCTGGTGGCTACAATTTAATCAGAACATCCATCTTTGATTATTTGCAACGCCAGTTCCAAGGGGTTTTAGAGTATATAATAAACAAGAAAACATATATTTTGTTGCCAAAAGCAAAACTTTATTCAACGAAAAGTCAAAGCAAGTTATTCAAGTGCTGGATTTGTTGAAAATGTAAAATATTAAACTCAGACTAATTCTGAACTCGCAATTTACAACTACACGTAACAGTAGCACTGATGAAATGTCATCACTTTCTTAGTACCATTAAATGCAACTCTGCAGTATTGACGATCGCCATTAGCGCATACACCACTGTTCGCCATCATTTTGAACCATAAACCGAGGCAACGCCAATTTCAGTAAATTTCATTTTTTGGTTTTTGTTTGTGACAGTGGAAATTAAGCGGAGGCTAAAAATGCTGGATATCGAGACATTGGAGCGGTTGTCGTTTGAACGCTCCAAAATTTGGGCCAAATGCTTGAATGTAAGGATTGATGGGCTGCCGGAACGCAATCGAGTTCATTTGCTTTTTTTGATTACAGAAATTAAGCATGCCGGTCAAAGACGATTACGAAATTGCGATCGCGGAACAGATCGGACAGAAAGTGTTGCCGCTTGGACATGGGAGAAACCATACTGAGTCTGCGGCTTGTTCGATGTACAATGAAGTGGACAGCGCGGAGCTGCAGGATGTGCTCAACGAAACTAGGCCGATATTGGAAGAACACAAACGCAAGTGGAAGGAAGCGGGCCTGGATAAGGTGCTCAACACATTCGATGCCGAGAAGATCGAGGAAAAAGTTGGTGGTTGGATGCGCCGTAATCACAGCATGGGGAGCTTGGAACAAGTGCAGAATAGCGTACCCTCGTGAAAAAAAAAAATAAATTTGGCTGTATAGAGCTTGGTTTTGTGAATGTAACAAACTAAAAATTTTGCTGGGGAAACGCCTACCAAAGACGTGGCACGGGGTCAAAGTTCAAAACTTTTATCAAAATAACTCATTCAATTTTCAATCGATTTATATGATATGGGTATCAAACGAAAGGTCTTTTTCATACCTTTATTTTTTTTTTTTTTTTTTTTTTTTTTTGTGGTTTTAACGTTACTCCGTAGGCTTTTCCCTGTGGAAAAGGTGTGGAGATTTATTTGGCCAACATCCAGGGGAGGTTATATCGCCATTACAAATTCGCTGAATCTAAAAAATTTATGTTTGTAAAATTAGTTGATTGTAGCTCTGGAGCGTTGGTTCGCTGTGTTTATGTTGTGTGTTGACAATTGGGTCAGATGCTGAAGGTGAGTGCTTATATTATGCCTGTCAGTGTGTATTGGTTGATTATTGTGACTGAGTTAGATGTTAGGTTATATGTGGTTAATGTGTGTCATATTGTTAATTGAGAGTCTTGTATGAATTTGTTTAGTAACGAGAAATGGTTGATGTTTTTTTGGTTCATAAATTCTGTTATACTGTTGGTTTGGTTGAGAATAGGGAAATTATCCCTTGCTTTTTTGTATTTTTTACATTTGAATATTATGTGGTCAGTGGACTCTGTTTCGTTGCATTCTTCACATTTATTATCTGTAGTTATGTTCATTTTATTTAATGTGTCATTGCAGAATCCATGTCCAACTAATATTCGGTTTATTTTTTTTATGTTCAATGGGTAAGTTTTTTGGTGGTGTTTGTTACTGAACCATGGTTTATTGTTTAAGTTAGGGAACATTTGAAAATAGTTTTTTCCTTTTGTGGCACTTGTTTCTATGTATTCTTTTTGCCATGTTTTTTTTATTTCGTTTAGTATTATGTTGGTGGCTTCTTTAATTGGGTATTTGATTTGTATTTTTTGTCCCGTTAGGTATGCTGTTTTAGCCGCCTTATCGACTGTCTCATTTGGTTTGATGTTGCTGTGGCTAGGCACATGGTGTATTTGTAGGCTTTGGATTGTGTCGTTGTTAATTTTTTTTTTGATGTTGTTGATTATTGAGTTATTGCCATTGTCGTGTTTTAGTGCTAGTGCGCCACTGAGGCTATCCGTTATTATTGCGGCTTTGTTATATTTGTTTTTTAATATGTAGTCTATTGCTTTATCTATGGCTATCAGCTCAGCAGTCATGGAGCTTAGTTTTTCGTTGATGTAGTATTTTTCGGTGATGTCTCTGGCTTCGTGGTGTATTGCAACGCCTGTGTAGTTATTTTTTACTGACCCGTCTGTGTAGATTATTTCATAGTTTTCTTTGTTTAAGTTTTTTATTTTGTTATTATATCTCTGTGTTATTTCCTCCGCTGAGGCTTCATACCTTTATTTTGGTGTACCACATTATATACTTTATATGTACGAGTAAAAAATTATAAGCAAAAAACTTTCAAAACTGCGTTAACTCAGTTTTGCCATTTACAGACGTCTAACGGAAAATGTTATGTTAAAAGCTGGAGCAATACTCACAAATGTACAAATTTTGATAGCATGCTTTACGGCGCTGCAAGAGCCGTACGCACACAAACGAAAGAGGGGATTCGAATTGCGTTCGGTGTGGTAGATTTTTTGCTAAGACAATTACTTTTTACTGCATTTTTTCGCAAAACTACATATCGTCTGTCAAAGTGGCGCACGCAGGATTTTATTTCGGGGAGGGTTTTGTGTAAATTTGTTTAGAACTTTGAAATAGAATAAAATTTAGATGTAGACAATTTGTCTCTTTCATTTGATACCCATATCTTAATCATTGCACAACCGCAAATATAAAAAAAAAATATTTGAAATGTGTATGTTCCTAAAATTTTAAAGTCCTTTAAAAAGGACTTGGGGTCAGAAAATGAAAAACTGACTATGTCAGGTTACTATAAATGACCTCTAGTTTTACGCCTATATCAACATTTGGATGGGTCTCGGCAAAAAAAATTATTTCGCGCGTTGTCATAAATGCAAGTTTGGTGTTTTCCCTCAGTGCATCATAACTTTGCCATTTTTCTTTCGATTCTATTAATGTTAGGCTTAATATTTGC
Organism: Melieria picta; assembly: GCA_964056695.1. NCBI lineage: Eukaryota > Metazoa > Arthropoda > Insecta > Diptera > Ulidiidae > Melieria > Melieria picta. The sequence goes on from OZ057398.1 coordinate 107,237,026, forward strand.
ACAAATAATATATCTTTCATCTTAGATTTTAAAACCAAAGGAGATCATTTTTTTATCGAAGAATTCACTTTTTTACAACTTTCACCGTCAGTAATTTCTCCAAATCTCATCTGATTTTGACAATCAGTATATTTCTGGAAAGGCTAAGGTATTATCTTCTGATCGACGGACAATTTGTGTTAGTCGGATGATTCGTTTACGAGATATGTGCTCATAACTGAAACAACAGGGAAAAAACTGGTTTTTCGAAGATTTTTCGAAAACGCTTCCTACAAAAATTTTTTAATCTTCAGCTGATTCAATGAGGTCACCTGTATTAATTCGCCTTGCTGTGGTGCGAACAAACTCGTATTTTTAATGAACTCTCTCGGTGTTTTGCGTACTAATTCAATTCTGGTGGCTACAATTTAATCAGAACATCCATCTTTGATTATTTGCAACGCCAGTTCCAAGGGGTTTTAGAGTATATAATAAACAAGAAAACATATATTTTGTTGCCAAAAGCAAAACTTTATTCAACGAAAAGTCAAAGCAAGTTATTCAAGTGCTGGATTTGTTGAAAATGTAAAATATTAAACTCAGACTAATTCTGAACTCGCAATTTACAACTACACGTAACAGTAGCACTGATGAAATGTCATCACTTTCTTAGTACCATTAAATGCAACTCTGCAGTATTGACGATCGCCATTAGCGCATACACCACTGTTCGCCATCATTTTGAACCATAAACCGAGGCAACGCCAATTTCAGTAAATTTCATTTTTTGGTTTTTGTTTGTGACAGTGGAAATTAAGCGGAGGCTAAAAATGCTGGATATCGAGACATTGGAGCGGTTGTCGTTTGAACGCTCCAAAATTTGGGCCAAATGCTTGAATGTAAGGATTGATGGGCTGCCGGAACGCAATCGAGTTCATTTGCTTTTTTTGATTACAGAAATTAAGCATGCCGGTCAAAGACGATTACGAAATTGCGATCGCGGAACAGATCGGACAGAAAGTGTTGCCGCTTGGACATGGGAGAAACCATACTGAGTCTGCGGCTTGTTCGATGTACAATGAAGTGGACAGCGCGGAGCTGCAGGATGTGCTCAACGAAACTAGGCCGATATTGGAAGAACACAAACGCAAGTGGAAGGAAGCGGGCCTGGATAAGGTGCTCAACACATTCGATGCCGAGAAGATCGAGGAAAAAGTTGGTGGTTGGATGCGCCGTAATCACAGCATGGGGAGCTTGGAACAAGTGCAGAATAGCGTACCCTCGTGAAAAAAAAAATAAATTTGGCTGTATAGAGCTTGGTTTTGTGAATGTAACAAACTAAAAATTTTGCTGGGGAAACGCCTACCAAAGACGTGGCACGGGGTCAAAGTTCAAAACTTTTATCAAAATAACTCATTCAATTTTCAATCGATTTATATGATATGGGTATCAAACGAAAGGTCTTTTTCATACCTTTATTTTGGTGTACCACATTATATACTTTATATGTACGAGTAAAAAATTATAAGCAAAAAACTTTCAAAACTGCGTTAACTCAGTTTTGCCATTTACAGACGTCTAACGGAAAATGTTATGTTAAAAGCTGGAGCAATACTCACAAATGTACAAATTTTGATAGCATGCTTTACGGCGCTGCAAGAGCCGTACGCACACAAACGAAAGAGGGGATTCGAATTGCGTTCGGTGTGGTAGATTTTTTGCTAAGACAATTACTTTTTACTGCATTTTTTCGCAAAACTACATATCGTCTGTCAAAGTGGCGCACGCAGGATTTTATTTCGGGGAGGGTTTTGTGTAAATTTTTTTAGAACTTTGAAATAGAATAAAATTTAGATGTAGACAATTTGTCTCTTTCATTTGATACCCATATCTTAATCATTGCACAACCGCAAATATAAAAAAAAAATATTTGAAATGTGTATGTTCCTAAAATTTTAAAGTCCTTTAAAAAGGACTTGGGGTCAGAAAATGAAAAACTGACTATGTCAGGTTACTATAAATGACCTCTAGTTTTACGCCTATATCAACATTTGGATGGGTCTCGGCAAAAAAAATTATTTCGCGCGTTGTCATAAATGCAAGTTTGGTGTTTTCCCTCAGTGCATCATAACTTTGCCATTTTTCTTTCGATTCTATTAATGTTAGGCTTAATATTTGCACAAATAATATATCTTTCATCTTAGATTTTAAAACCAAAGGAGATCATTTTTTTATCGAAGAATTCACTTTTTTACAACTTTCACCGTCAGTAATTTCTCCAAATCTCATCTGATTTTGACAATCAGTATATTTCTGGAAAGGCTAAGGTATTATCTTCTGATCGACGGACAATTTGTGTTAGTCGGATGATTCGTTTACGAGATATGTGCTCATAACTGAAACAACAGGGAAAAAACTGGTTTTTCGAAGATTTTTCGAAAACGCTTCCTACAAAAATTTTTTAATCTTCAGCTGATTCAATGAGGTCACCTGTATTAATTCGCCTTGCTGTGGTGCGAACAAACTCGTATTTTTAATGAACTCTCTCGGTGTTTTGCGTACTAATTCAATTCTGGTGGCTACAATTTAATCAGAACATCCATCTTTGATTATTTGCAACGCCAGTTCCAAGGGGTTTTAGAGTATATAATAAACAAGAAAACATATATTTTGTTGCCAAAAGCAAAACTTTATTCAACGAAAAGTCAAAGCAAGTTATTCAAGTGCTGGATTTGTTGAAAATGTAAAATATTAAACTCAGACTAATTCTGAACTCGCAATTTACAACTACACGTAACAGTAGCACTGATGAAATGTCATCACTTTCTTAGTACCATTAAATGCAACTCTGCAGTATTGACGATCGCCATTAGCGCATACACCACTGTTCGCCATCATTTTGAACCATAAACCGAGGCAACGCCAATTTCAGTAAATTTCATTTTTTGGTTTTTGTTTGTGACAGTGGAAATTAAGCGGAGGCTAAAAATGCTGGATATCGAGACATTGGAGCGGTTGTCGTTTGAACGCTCCAAAATTTGGGCCAAATGCTTGAATGTAAGGATTGATGGGCTGCCGGAACGCAATCGAGTTCATTTGCTTTTTTTGATTACAGAAATTAAGCATGCCGGTCAAAGACGATTACGAAATTGCGATCGCGGAACAGATCGGACAGAAAGTGTTGCCGCTTGGACATGGGAGAAACCATACTGAGTCTGCGGCTTGTTCGATGTACAATGAAGTGGACAGCGCGGAGCTGCAGGATGTGCTCAACGAAACTAGGCCGATATTGGAAGAACACAAACGCAAGTGGAAGGAAGCGGGCCTGGATAAGGTGCTCAACACATTCGATGCCGAGAAGATCGAGGAAAAAGTTGGTGGTTGGATGCGCCGTAATCACAGCATGGGGAGCTTGGAACAAGTGCAGAATAGCGTACCCTCGTGAAAAAAAAAATAAATTTGGCTGTATAGAGCTTGGTTTTGTGAATGTAACAAACTAAAAATTTTGCTGGGGAAACGCCTACCAAAGACGTGGCACGGGGTCAAAGTTCAAAACTTTTATCAAAATAACTCATTCAATTTTCAATCGATTTATATGATATGGGTATCAAACGAAAGGTCTTTTTCATACCTTTATTTTGGTGTACCACATTATATACTTTATATGTACGAGTAAAAAATTATAAGCAAAAAACTTTCAAAACTGCGTTAACTCAGTTTTGCCATTTACAGAAGTCTAACGGAAAATGTTATGTTAAAAGCTGGAGCAATACTCACAAATGTACAAATTTTGATAGCATGCTTTACGGCGCTGCAAGAGCCGTACGCACACAAACGAAAGAGGGGATTCGAATTGCGTTCGGTGTGGTAGATTTTTTGCAAGACAATTACTTTTTACTGCATTTTTTCGCAAAACTACATATCGTCTGTCAAAGTGGCGCACGCAGGATTTTATTTCGGGGAGGGTTTTGTGTAAATTTTTTTAGAACTTTGAAATAGAATAAAATTTAGATGTAGACAATTTGTCTCTTTCATTTGATACCCATATCTTAATCATTGCACAACCGCAAATATAAAAAAAAAATATTTGAAATGTGTATGTTCCTAAAATTTTAAAGTCCTTTAAAAAGGACTTGGGGTCAGAAAATGAAAAACTGACTATGTCAGGTTACTATAAATGACCTCTAGTTTTACGCCTATATCAACATTTGGATGGGTCTCGGCAAAAAAAATTATTTCGCGCGTTGTCATAAATGCAAGTTTGGTGTTTTCCCTCAGTGCATCATAACTTTGCCATTTTTCTTTCGATTCTATTAATGTTAGGCTTAATATTTGCACAAATAATATATCTTTCATCTTAGATTTTAAAACCAAAGGAGATCATTTTTTTATCGAAGAATTCACTTTTTTACAACTTTCACCGTCAGTAATTTCTCCAAATCTCATCTGATTTTGACAATCAGTATATTTCTGGAAAGGCTAAGGTATTATCTTCTGATCGACGGACAATTTGTGTTAGTCGGATGATTCGTTTACGAGATATGTGCTCATAACTGAAACAACAGGGAAAAAACTGGTTTTTCGAAGATTTTTCGAAAACGCTTCCTACAAAAATTTTTTAATCTTCAGCTGATTCAATGAGGTCACCTGTATTAATTCGCCTTGCTGTGGTGCGAACAAACTCGTATTTTTAATGAACTCTCTCGGTGTTTTGCGTACTAATTCAATTCTGGTGGCTACAATTTAATCAGAACATCCATCTTTGATTATTTGCAACGCCAGTTCCAAGGGGTTTTAGAGTATATAATAAACAAGAAAACATATATTTTGTTGCCAAAAGCAAAACTTTATTCAACGAAAAGTCAAAGCAAGTTATTCAAGTGCTGGATTTGTTGAAAATGTAAAATATTAAACTCAGACTAATTCTGAACTCGCAATTTACAACTACACGTAACAGTAGCACTGATGAAATGTCATCACTTTCTTAGTACCATTAAATGCAACTCTGCAGTATTGACGATCGCCATTAGCGCATACACCACTGTTCGCCATCATTTTGAACCATAAACCGAGGCAACGCCAATTTCAGTAAATTTCATTTTTTGGTTTTTGTTTGTGACAGTGGAAATTAAGCGGAGGCTAAAAATGCTGGATATCGAGACATTGGAGCGGTTGTCGTTTGAACGCTCCAAAATTTGGGCCAAATGCTTGAATGTAAGGATTGATGGGCTGCCGGAACGCAATCGAGTTCATTTGCTTTTTTTGATTACAGAAATTAAGCATGCCGGTCAAAGACGATTACGAAATTGCGATCGCGGAACAGATCGGACAGAAAGTGTTGCCGCTTGGACATGGGAGAAACCATACTGAGTCTGCGGCTTGTTCGATGTACAATGAAGTGGACAGCGCGGAGCTGCAGGATGTGCTCAACGAAACTAGGCCGATATTGGAAGAACACAAACGCAAGTGGAAGGAAGCGGGCCTGGATAAGGTGCTCAACACATTCGATGCCGAGAAGATCGAGGAAAAAGTTGGTGGTTGGATGCGCCGTAATCACAGCATGGGGAGCTTGGAACAAGTGCAGAATAGCGTACCCTCGTGAAAAAAAAAATAAATTTGGCTGTATAGAGCTTGGTTTTGTGAATGTAACAAACTAAAAATTTTGCTGGGGAAACGCCTACCAAAGACGTGGCACGGGGTCAAAGTTCAAAACTTTTATCAAAATAACTCATTCAATTTTCAATCGATTTATATGATATGGGTATCAAACGAAAGGTCTTTTTCATACCTTTATTTTTTTTTTTTTTTTTTTTTTTTTTTGTGGTTTTAACGTTACTCCGTAGGCTTTTCCCTGTGGAAAAGGTGTGGAGATTTATTTGGCCAACATCCAGGGGAGGTTATATCGCCATTACAAATTCGCTGAATCTAAAAAATTTATGTTTGTAAAATTAGTTGATTGTAGCTCTGGAGCGTTGGTTCGCTGTGTTTATGTTGTGTGTTGACAATTGGGTCAGATGCTGAAGGTGAGTGCTTATATTATGCCTGTCAGTGTGTATTGGTTGATTATTGTGACTGAGTTAGATGTTAGGTTATATGTGGTTAATGTGTGTCATATTGTTAATTGAGAGTCTTGTATGAATTTGTTTAGTAACGAGAAATGGTTGATGTTTTTTTGGTTCATAAATTCTGTTATACTGTTGGTTTGGTTGAGAATAGGGAAATTATCCCTTGCTTTTTTGTATTTTTTACATTTGAATATTATGTGGTCAGTGGACTCTGTTTCGTTGCATTCTTCACATTTATTATCTGTAGTTATGTTCATTTTATTTAATGTGTCATTGCAGAATCCATGTCCAACTAATATTCGGTTTATTTTTTTTATGTTCAATGGGTAAGTTTTTTGGTGGTGTTTGTTACTGAACCATGGTTTATTGTTTAAGTTAGGGAACATTTGAAAATAGTTTTTTCCTTTTGTGGCACTTGTTTCTATGTATTCTTTTTGCCATGTTTTTTTTATTTCGTTTAGTATTATGTTGGTGGCTTCTTTAATTGGGTATTTGATTTGTATTTTTTGTCCCGTTAGGTATGCTGTTTTAGCCGCCTTATCGACTGTCTCATTTGGTTTGATGTTGCTGTGGCTAGGCACATGGTGTATTTGTAGGCTTTGGATTGTGTCGTTGTTAATTTTTTTTTTGATGTTGTTGATTATTGAGTTATTGCCATTGTCGTGTTTTAGTGCTAGTGCGCCACTGAGGCTATCCGTTATTATTGCGGCTTTGTTATATTTGTTTTTTAATATGTAGTCTATTGCTTTATCTATGGCTATCAGCTCAGCAGTCATGGAGCTTAGTTTTTCGTTGATGTAGTATTTTTCGGTGATGTCTCTGGCTTCGTGGTGTATTGCAACGCCTGTGTAGTTATTTTTTACTGACCCGTCTGTGTAGATTATTTCATAGTTTTCTTTGTTTAAGTTTTTTATTTTGTTATTATATCTCTGTGTTATTTCCTCCGCTGAGGCTTCATACCTTTATTTTGGTGTACCACATTATATACTTTATATGTACGAGTAAAAAATTATAAGCAAAAAACTTTCAAAACTGCGTTAACTCAGTTTTGCCATTTACAGACGTCTAACGGAAAATGTTATGTTAAAAGCTGGAGCAATACTCACAAATGTACAAATTTTGATAGCATGCTTTACGGCGCTGCAAGAGCCGTACGCACACAAACGAAAGAGGGGATTCGAATTGCGTTCGGTGTGGTAGATTTTTTGCTAAGACAATTACTTTTTACTGCATTTTTTCGCAAAACTACATATCGTCTGTCAAAGTGGCGCACGCAGGATTTTATTTCGGGGAGGGTTTTGTGTAAATTTTTTTAGAACTTTGAAATAGAATAAAATTTAGATGTAGACAATTTGTCTCTTTCATTTGATACCCATATCTTAATCATTGCACAACCGCAAATATAAAAAAAAAATATTTGAAATGTGTATGTTCCTAAAATTTTAAAGTCCTTTAAAAAGGACTTGGGGTCAGAAAATGAAAAACTGACTATGTCAGGTTACTATAAATGACCTCTAGTTTTACGCCTATATCAACATTTGGATGGGTCTCGGCAAAAAAAATTATTTCGCGCGTTGTCATAAATGCAAGTTTGGTGTTTTCCCTCAGTGCATCATAACTTTGCCATTTTTCTTTCGATTCTATTAATGTTAGGCTTAATATTTGCACAAATAATATATCTTTCATCTTAGATTTTAAAACCAAAGGAGATCATTTTTTTATCGAAGAATTCACTTTTTTACAACTTTCACCGTCAGTAATTTCTCCAAATCTCATCTGATTTTGACAATCAGTATATTTCTGGAAAGGCTAAGGTATTATCTTCTGATCGACGGACAATTTGTGTTAGTCGGATGATTCGTTTACGAGATATGTGCTCATAACTGAAACAACAGGGAAAAAACTGGTTTTTCGAAGATTTTTCGAAAACGCTTCCTACAAAAATTTTTTAATCTTCAGCTGATTCAATGAGGTCACCTGTATTAATTCGCCTTGCTGTGGTGCGAACAAACTCGTATTTTTAATGAACTCTCTCGGTGTTTTGCGTACTAATTCAATTCTGGTGGCTACAATTTAATCAGAACATCCATCTTTGATTATTTGCAACGCCAGTTCCAAGGGGTTTTAGAGTATATAATAAACAAGAAAACATATATTTTGTTGCCAAAAGCAAAACTTTATTCAACGAAAAGTCAAAGCAAGTTATTCAAGTGCTGGATTTGTTGAAAATGTAAAATATTAAACTCAGACTAATTCTGAACTCGCAATTTACAACTACACGTAACAGTAGCACTGATGAAATGTCATCACTTTCTTAGTACCATTAAATGCAACTCTGCAGTATTGACGATCGCCATTAGCGCATACACCACTGTTCGCCATCATTTTGAACCATAAACCGAGGCAACGCCAATTTCAGTAAATTTCATTTTTTGGTTTTTGTTTGTGACAGTGGAAATTAAGCGGAGGCTAAAAATGCTGGATATCGAGACATTGGAGCGGTTGTCGTTTGAACGCTCCAAAATTTGGGCCAAATGCTTGAATGTAAGGATTGATGGGCTGCCGGAACGCAATCGAGTTCATTTGCTTTTTTTGATTACAGAAATTAAGCATGCCGGTCAAAGACGATTACGAAATTGCGATCGCGGAACAGATCGGACAGAAAGTGTTGCCGCTTGGACATGGGAGAAACCATACTGAGTCTGCGGCTTGTTCGATGTACAATGAAGTGGACAGCGCGGAGCTGCAGGATGTGCTCAACGAAACTAGGCCGATATTGGAAGAACACAAACGCAAGTGGAAGGAAGCGGGCCTGGATAAGGTGCTCAACACATTCGATGCCGAGAAGATCGAGGAAAAAGTTGGTGGTTGGATGCGCCGTAATCACAGCATGGGGAGCTTGGAACAAGTGCAGAATAGCGTACCCTCGTGAAAAAAAAAATAAATTTGGCTGTATAGAGCTTGGTTTTGTGAATGTAACAAACTAAAAATTTTGCTGGGGAAACGCCTACCAAAGACGTGGCACGGGGTCAAAGTTCAAAACTTTTATCAAAATAACTCATTCAATTTTCAATCGATTTATATGATATGGGTATCAAACGAAAGGTCTTTTTCATACCTTTATTTTAGTGTACCACATTATATACTTTATATGTACGAGTAAAAAATTATAAGCAAAAAACTTTCAAAACTGCGTTAACTCAGTTTTGCCATTTACAGACGTCTAACGGAAAATGTTATGTTAAAAGCTGGAGCAATACTCACAAATGTACAAATTTTGATAGCATGCTTTACGGCGCTGCAAGAGCCGTACGCACACAAACGAAAGAGGGGATTCGAATTGCGTTCGGTGTGGTAGATTTTTTGCTAAGACAATTACTTTTTACTGCATTTTTTCGCAAAACTACATATCGTCTGTCAAAGTGGCGCACGCAGGATTTTATTTCGGGGAGGGTTTTGTGTAAATTTTTTTAGAACTTTGAAATAGAATAAAATTTAGATGTAGACAATTTGTCTCTTTCATTTGATACCCATATCTTAATCATTGCACAACCGCAAATATAAAAAAAAAATATTTGAAATGTGTATGTTCCTAAAATTTTAAAGTCCTTTAAAAAGGACTTGGGGTCAGAAAATGAAAAACTGACTATGTCAGGTTACTATAAATGACCTCTAGTTTTACGCCTATATCAACATTTGGATGGGTCTCGGCAAAAAAAATTATTTCGCGCGTTGTCATAAATGCAAGTTTGGTGTTTTCCCTCAGTGCATCATAACTTTGCCATTTTTCTTTCGATTCTATTAATGTTAGGCTTAATATTTGCACAAATAATATATCTTTCATCTTAGATTTTAAAACCAAAGGAGATCATTTTTTTATCGAAGAATTCACTTTTTTACAACTTTCACCGTCAGTAATTTCTCCAAATCTCATCTGATTTTGACAATCAGTATATTTCTGGAAAGGCTAAGGTATTATCTTCTGATCGACGGACAATTTGTGTTAGTCGGATGATTCGTTTACGAGATATGTGCTCATAACTGAAACAACAGGGAAAAAACTGGTTTTTCGAAGATTTTTCGAAAACGCTTCCTACAAAAATTTTTTAATCTTCAGCTGATTCAATGAGGTCACCTGTATTAATTCGCCTTGCTGTGGTGCGAACAAACTCGTATTTTTAATGAACTCTCTCGGTGTTTTGCGTACTAATTCAATTCTGGTGGCTACAATTTAATCAGAACATCCATCTTTGATTATTTGCAACGCCAGTTCCAAGGGGTTTTAGAGTATATAATAAACAAGAAAACATATATTTTGTTGCCAAAAGCAAAACTTTATTCAACGAAAAGTCAAAGCAAGTTATTCAAGTGCTGGATTTGTTGAAAATGTAAAATATTAAACTCAGACTAATTCTGAACTCGCAATTTACAACTACACGTAACAGTAGCACTGATGAAATGTCATCACTTTCTTAGTACCATTAAATGCAACTCTGCAGTATTGACGATCGCCATTAGCGCATACACCACTGTTCGCCATCATTTTGAACCATAAACCGAGGCAACGCCAATTTCAGTAAATTTCATTTTTTGGTTTTTGTTTGTGACAGTGGAAATTAAGCGGAGGCTAAAAATGCTGGATATCGAGACATTGGAGCGGTTGTCGTTTGAACGCTCCAAAATTTGGGCCAAATGCTTGAATGTAAGGATTGATGGGCTGCCGGAACGCAATCGAGTTCATTTGCTTTTTTTGATTACAGAAATTAAGCATGCCGGTCAAAGACGATTACGAAATTGCGATCGCGGAACAGATCGGACAGAAAGTGTTGCCGCTTGGACATGGGAGAAACCATACTGAGTCTGCGGCTTGTTCGATGTACAATGAAGTGGACAGCGCGGAGCTGCAGGATGTGCTCAACGAAACTAGGCCGATATTGGAAGAACACAAACGCAAGTGGAAGGAAGCGGGCCTGGATAAGGTGCTCAACACATTCGATGCCGAGAAGATCGAGGAAAAAGTTGGTGGTTGGATGCGCCGTAATCACAGCATGGGGAGCTTGGAACAAGTGCAGAATAGCGTACCCTCGTGAAAAAAAAAATAAATTTGGCTGTATAGAGCTTGGTTTTGTGAATGTAACAAACTAAAAATTTTGCTGGGGAAACGCCTACCAAAGACGTGGCACGGGGTCAAAGTTCAAAACTTTTATCAAAATAACTCATTCAATTTTCAATCGATTTATATGATATGGGTATCAAACGAAAGGTCTTTTTCATACCTTTATTTTGGTGTACCACATTATATACTTTATATGTACGAGTAAAAAATTATAAGCAAAAAACTTTCAAAACTGCGTTAACTCAGTTTTGCCATTTACAGACGTCTAACGGAAAATGTTATGTTAAAAGCTGGAGCAATACTCACAAATGTACAAATTTTGATAGCATGCTTTACGGCGCTGCAAGAGCCGTACGCACACAAACGAAAGAGGGGATTCGAATTGCGTTCGGTGTGGTAGATTTTTTGCTAAGACAATTACTTTTTACTGCATTTTTTCGCAAAACTACATATCGTCTGTCAAAGTGGCGCACGCAGGATTTTATTTCGGGGAGGGTTTTGTGTAAATTTTTTTAGAACTTTGAAATAGAATAAAATTTAGATGTAGACAATTTGTCTCTTTCATTTGATACCCATATCTTAATCATTGCACAACCGCAAATATAAAAAAAAAATATTTGAAATGTGTATGTTCCTAAAATTTTAAAGTCCTTTAAAAAGGACTTGGGGTCAGAAAATGAAAAACTGACTATGTCAGGTTACTATAAATGACCTCTAGTTTTACGCCTATATCAACATTTGGATGGGTCTCGGCAAAAAAAATTATTTCGCGCGTTGTCATAAATGCAAGTTTGGTGTTTTCCCTCAGTGCATCATAACTTTGCCATTTTTCTTTCGATTCTATTAATGTTAGGCTTAATATTTGCACAAATAATATATCTTTCATCTTAGATTTTAAAACCAAAGGAGATCATTTTTTTATCGAAGAATTCACTTTTTTACAACTTTCACCGTCAGTAATTTCTCCAAATCTCATCTGATTTTGACAATCAGTATATTTCTGGAAAGGCTAAGGTATTATCTTCTGATCGACGGACAATTTGTGTTAGTCGGATGATTCGTTTACGAGATATGTGCTCATAACTGAAACAACAGGGAAAAAACTGGTTTTTCGAAGATTTTTCGAAAACGCTTCCTACAAAAATTTTTTAATCTTCAGCTGATTCAATGAGGTCACCTGTATTAATTCGCCTTGCTGTGGTGCGAACAAACTCGTATTTTTAATGAACTCTCTCGGTGTTTTGCGTACTAATTCAATTCTGGTGGCTACAATTTAATCAGAACATCCATCTTTGATTATTTGCAACGCCAGTTCCAAGGGGTTTTAGAGTATATAATAAACAAGAAAACATATATTTTGTTGCCAAAAGCAAAACTTTATTCAACGAAAAGTCAAAGCAAGTTATTCAAGTGCTGGATTTGTTGAAAATGTAAAATATTAAACTCAGACTAATTCTGAACTCGCAATTTACAACTACACGTAACAGTAGCACTGATGAAATGTCATCACTTTCTTAGTACCATTAAATGCAACTCTGCAGTATTGACGATCGCCATTAGCGCATACACCACTGTTCGCCATCATTTTGAACCATAAACCGAGGCAACGCCAATTTCAGTAAATTTCATTTTTTGGTTTTTGTTTGTGACAGTGGAAATTAAGCGGAGGCTAAAAATGCTGGATATCGAGACATTGGAGCGGTTGTCGTTTGAACGCTCCAAAATTTGGGCCAAATGCTTGAATGTAAGGATTGATGGGCTGCCGGAACGCAATCGAGTTCATTTGCTTTTTTTGATTACAGAAATTAAGCATGCCGGTCAAAGACGATTACGAAATTGCGATCGCGGAACAGATCGGACAGAAAGTGTTGCCGCTTGGACATGGGAGAAACCATACTGAGTCTGCGGCTTGTTCGATGTACAATGAAGTGGACAGCGCGGAGCTGCAGGATGTGCTCAACGAAACTAGGCCGATATTGGAAGAACACAAACGCAAGTGGAAGGAAGCGGGCCTGGATAAGGTGCTCAACACATTCGATGCCGAGAAGATCGAGGAAAAAGTTGGTGGTTGGATGCGCCGTAATCACAGCATGGGGAGCTTGGAACAAGTGCAGAATAGCGTACCCTCGTGAAAAAAAAAATAAATTTGGCTGTATAGAGCTTGGTTTTGTGAATGTAACAAACTAAAAATTTTGCTGGGGAAACGCCTACCAAAGACGTGGCACGGGGTCAAAGTTCAAAACTTTTATCAAAATAACTCATTCAATTTTCAATCGATTTATATGATATGGGTATCAAACGAAAGGTCTTTTTCATACCTTTATTTTGGTGTACCACATTATATACTTTATATGTACGAGTAAAAAATTATAAGCAAAAAATTATTTTTTTTTATAAAATTTACAAAACCCGATTTTTTTCTCGAAAAATCTCGTTATTAAGATACAAACAAATGTACACTATCAGGCATGTGCTACAAATCGTTTTCGTTTCAAATTCGGAGCGAAAACGTGATGGGGTGTGCTCAATTTCGTTTTGATTTCGTCAATTTTCGAAAACGAAATCGTTTGAAATGATATGTGCCAGAAAACCGAAATTCCGTTTTCGTTGCGATTAGAAAACGGCTGATATTCTATTTGCGTTTCAACTTATAAAGAAATTTTGAACGTGAAAATGTTGAGGGAGCTTTCAACAATATTACTGGCTCACTGACTAACATGAAACTATGCAAGCCGATAGTGGACATAGTTCACAACTTGTTAACCAAGATGGTTACAACTCCTCTAATGTTGCACTGTACTCTTGCAAAAGAGCAGTTGGCAAGAAATGGGGTATCCAACCACGTATCATGTACTGGATTTACAACTCCGTGATTAGGCTCTTCTATGGAGCAGTAGTATGGTGGACTGCCCTGGATAATGTGGCTAGCCAGAAACTTCTGGACTCAGTCCAAAGATCGGCGGCGGTCATAATAACTTGAGCATTCGATCAACGCCATCCAAAAGGGGTCTACGCCCTGCTCCACTTTCTTCCTGTTGACCTCTTCGGTAAACAAGCTGCAACCGTCTCTGCAGTGAGACTAAATACCATCAAAAAATGGACTCGTACTGATTTACTGCCGGATCCTAGGCTGTTCACCTCATCATATCTGTTCGACTCTAAATTCTCAACTCTCATACCTCATAGACAGGAGTGGGAATAAGACACGGTTTCTATACAGACAGCTCCAAGCTAGATGGCAGAGTAGGGGGATATGGTTCGCATTTTCACTGACAGCCAGGCAGCAATTAAAGCCCTCAAGAAGGTCTCAACCACATCGAAAGTGGTTGCTCTCTGGCGCTCCCTACTAAATTACTTAGGGCATGTGTACAACAATACCCTTACCTGGGTACCGCGCCACAAAAACAGCAGTGGTAACTGCGCTTATCAGCTTTCCAGACGTGGGACCACCCCCCCTCCCCCGCACATCGGCACGGTCGTCCCAATCCTGAAGAGGAGGAGGAAACTATTAGTCATTTTCTCTGCAACTGCCCGGCTCTATCTATACGAAGATGGAAAGCCCTAGGCTCTCCTTTCTTCAACAACTTGAATGACCTCAGTTCAGCTAACATCAAAAACTTGCTTGAGTTCATCCACAATTCAAAATGGCTTGACTAGTCATCTCGACAGTAAGTCATCCCGGCAGTAAGACAAACCGTAAACTTGTGTATTACAACGGGCCCATTCCGTGGCCTAAGTGTTACTTTCGGCAAGTCCCATGCCAAGACAGCCACCTTAACCTAACATAACAAAACCTGCAAAAATTCCAATCTACATTGTTAGCCAAAATAAAAAAATTAGAGAGAGTGAGATTCCAACATGTCCAGTGGGTTGGAATGGTCTCCCAAAATGCGGCGTTTTACTGTTTCCACTTTTCTTCTTTCTTTTTCTTCTAAATACATCAAACTCGCAAAGAAAATGCTCATCATGTAAGATATTTAATTTTCTGTTAACGTTTCGACAAAAAATTGTATAAACGTCAACAAAAAAATCAGCTTGAATTTTATTTCGAATTGAAGTCAAATCGTCCGTTTTGTAGCACACCCCCCAAAAATTCGTACGATTTCAAATTCCGATTTCGATTTGAAATCGTGCGATTTGCAGCACATGCCTGTATATTATAGTGTGTAGAATTCTCTTTTCAATGAAATATAAAAACATACAGTTTTGTTTTTTTTCAATGCGTTTTAATTAAATATCGCGCCGAAGCAAAGAATTTCTGCATTCAAGTACCTTTTGTGTGGCCGGCTTTCGGCCGGGGCTCTTGAAAAATAACCCTCATGGGAGTCACCACCACATCAGGCAACAGTCAGGTGTGCACAGTATTTTTTGTTCAAATCCATAGTTCCAAGCCATAGTTTTTTTGGCAATAAGTTTTTCCCAGGTGGCCGGCCTTCGGCCGGGCGCTTGAAAAATAACCCTCATGGGAGTCACCACCACATCAGGCAACAGTCAGGTGTGCACAGTATTTTTTGTTCAAATCCATAGTTCCAAGCCATAGTTTTTTTGGCAATAAGTTTTTCCCAGGTGGCCGGCCTTCGGCCGGGCGCTTGAAAAATAACCCTCATGGGAGTCACCACCACATCAGGCAACAGTCAGGTGTGCACAGTATTTTTTGTTCAAATCCATAGTTCCAAGCCATAGTTTTTTTGGCAATAAGTTTTTCCCAGGTGGCCGGCCTTCGGCCGGGCGCTAAAAAAATAACCCTCATGGGAGTCACCACCACATCAGGCAACAGTCAGGTGTGCACAATATGGAAATATAAAAACTTTGAACCTCGATATCTCGAAAACGAAGCGAGATATCGAAAAATTTTATTCCTCATTTTCGATTTATTTTCGGTCAATCTATCTAAAAACATCATCAAATGGCGGCGCCACGGAAACCGTAGAATCCCCTTGCAGGCACATTCTTTTAACTCAATATAAATTTAAATATAAAACCAAAAAAGTTCAAATGTTCTATATTTCATTGTAAAGGGAATTCCGTAGAGAATATATGGTAACAAATTTATTATATCTTTATTTTGGTTTTTTTCGAGAAAAAAATCGGGTTTTGTAAATTTTATAAAAAAAAAATAATTTTTTGCTTATAATTTTTTACTCGTACATATAAAGTATATAATGTGGTACACCAAAATAAAGGTATGAAAAAGACCTTTCGTTTGATACCCATATCATATAAGTCGATTGAAAATTGAATGAGTTATTTTGATAAAAGTTTTGAACTTTGACCCCGTGCCACGCCTTTGGTAGGCGTTTCCCCAGCAAAATTTTTAGTTTGTTAGACTCAGGAGCCAAACTTCTTTGTATAAGCATACTTATTAATTTTTTTCACGAGGGTACGCTATTCTGCACTTAAGCCGGGAGCTTTAGTGAATGTCCTTCGAAACCGCTTTACGTGCGCTCGCATCTGGACGGTCCACCGCACGCTTCCGCCGCACAAATACCGGCACTCCAGCAGCTGTGCCACTTCAACGTCTTTGTCGAGTTCGGAGGATGACTGCAGGGGAAGGGCGCGTCACCCTAGACTGCTGTCGCGCCGACAATGGCTTGCAGACACACCAGCTTGTCGCCTTTCAGGTGGCTGTCGCTGCCTGATGGCCAAAGGCAATGTCTGGAGCAAAGCCAGTGGTGAGGGGCGTGCACTATGCACCAGGCGGACAACGGAAGACAAGCGGCCGTGCATGCGGGAGTCGGAATGTGGCTGCTATTACGAGAGCAAATTGTGCAAGGAAACGCGGTAAATCGAAACAATACTAAATCTCTCACACAGTTATTCTTATGGCAATGCCAATTTTCAGACATATTGCAGACACTTCTACCGAGGAGTGGGTGGTGGAGAACTGTAAGACACCACCAAAGAAGCAGCCACAGCCAGTATACCAGCGAAAACTAGCACAAAGTGTGCCAGCGAAGAGGAGTTCACAGCACATAAAGCCAGCAATTGAGAATACGAGGAATAGGCAGCAGTGTGCTGACTTAGAGCAGCCAAAAAGGAAGAGTCCAAAGAAAGCCACAGCAGCAAAACCTAAGGTGAAGGCCAAAACTAAAGTGGCAAATTTGAATAAAGAGAAGCCGACAAAAAAGGTTACCAGGTCCAAAGCGCAGTCGGTGACAGAATCGAGAGAAGACAGGAAAAGTACTGAAAAGGCGATTTCATCTAGGGAGGGCTCACCAAATAGTGCTTTCATGAGGGAACTCGAATTTGCTATAGAAAACTCTAAGCGAACTTTTGAAATAGAGCGGCAGAAGACAGCAGCAGCAAATGCCATGAACACCGAATCAGCTAAACAACCTTCGACCAGCGGGCTGCATGAGGACGCAGTCTTAGTGCCAGAAAAAGAAGGTCATCTGATGTGGAGAGAATCGTTCGTCGACTCAGTAAGCTCGTTGGGAGCGAGCACCAGCAGCGCTTCATCGCTCAGACCACAGCCACGTTCCGTGAAATTGCGCAAAATGCACAAAATGCTCACCACCGAAAACACGTTCTTCACGTATTCTCACAATATTTGCAACTCCACCGCGGTAAAAGGCGACACAGCAACGACACGACAAATTATTGTGGAGCGAAGAGCACTTCCACCAATACGCGAGTTGTCGGAAACAGGAACAAAACCGAAGAGGCCAAATAAACGAGTGCCGGTTGTGAGCTCCACTAAGCAGACTTCGTCGAGCACAGCTAGTGCGAGTGCGGCGGCTTCGCCGATTACCGACGACGATTGCATTGTCTCATCGTCCATGGACCTGCCCGTGCCGAAGCCGGTACGAGCTGCTGTTGCTCAACGTGCACCACATACGGACAAAGACATTTTGCTGTATGCGCCTAACCGCCAAAACCTGACGCCAGCGCAAAGTCTGAAGGACGGCTTTTTCGATGTGACGCTTGAGCATCTGAGCGCTGTCATCGGCGAGCAGAAGGCACGGAAATTCATGAAGTACTACCTCGGTCGGCGTCGTTTCGCGGCCAGTTCCAGTGTGTACTATCGGCCACCGGGGTCGCCTATACTGAGCACTTGTGCGGAAACCGACAGCGACGACGACGCATTAGACCTTATAGAGCAGTATGGCTATTTGTACGAATCGTTCGATAAGGGGGGGTCCGAGCGACATTAAAGCTAGTCGCTCAAGTGTTACTTATTTAAAAAATAATCAAATCGTCTAAAATAGTTTGAAGTATTTTTCAGTTATTGCTCTGTATTTTCATATATATATATATAATATACCCTCAAGGGTTGGCCGACTAGTGAGGTCGAATTCTAGTTAAATAGTTCATTCCCCAGTTAATGTGTGTAGACGGACAAGCAATTGTACACTGATAACAACAATTGTGCATTGGTTTTCCTGGCGAGCCGCATTGCAAATATTCAACATTCTGCATGCTGGCGAAGACAAAAAAAAACACAATAAAAAAAATGATGAAAATAAAAAAACAACACGACATATTAATATATATATTAAATATAATAAATGAATAAGAAGTAATATTTCATCATAAATATATATCGATTTCATAAAAAATTAAACAATTACTTTTTCTACCAATAAACAGCAAAAACGTGGACTCTAATCATTCATAGATTCGGACTCCATGAGGAAGAAACGAATATCGAGACTTATCGCGGCAAAAATGTCACCCAAAATGGCAATGCTCCTCTACAATGTGATTTAAATTTTGACTTTGTTTTGCACAAATTTTTATTTACATTTACTCGTACAACTAAATAAATACGATTTAAAAAAAAAAGTAATAATAATGACGACGACAAATAGTGGCAAAAGTACAAAATATTAGAAAATAAAATAACGTGGATATTGCTTTGATTCGCTTAAAGGGTTGAATTTTCGGATTCAGTTTAGTTTTGCCTTTCAATTGTCCTTGCCTTGAATATCCTTCCAGTGAGTGCACTTGTGCTTCAACTGCAAATTGTTCGTAAAACTCTACCGAACAACACCGCTTAGCTTAAACATCGATTTGGTATGGGGAGCCGGGAATATGTTCGTCGCCCCATTTGACTATCAGAATATATTGGCCGCGATCGCGCACCACGTACATGCCAATTTGACCCATCTCGAGAAGCGGGAAAATCCAAGTGTCTGCAGCTAAAATACAAAGATTATGCGTGTTTTCATTAGGTCACAACTCACACGAACAAATAACTGAGCTGAGCTTACTTTTCTGCTCCTCTACGAGACGTTGCTGCTGGTGAAATGTGTCCTGCATGAAGTCGGTTATGCGTTGCTTGGCATGTGCAATGAAATCCTCTTTAGTGCCCTCGTACGGCAGAATCTTCCAGTCGCGATGCAATCCCACCTCTGCGTCCTTGCCCACTGACAAACTGAACTCCTGCACGCGCTCAATGAATTGCGCATAGAAATCGGCCAGCGGCTTGTCCTCGATCAAAATGTATCGGTCCTGCCGGTTGGTGAAGTAATCGTTGGACAAGTTCGCGCCCGATATCAGGACTGCGTCGTCGAAGAGGTAGATTTTCATGTGCTGCAAGCCCAGCAGCTCGTTCCATCGCGGCGGCACCAGCCGCTTCGTCATGCCGCGCAAGTCCGGCGTGTGGTACAGCGACAGCTGCACCTGCTCGCCGAAATCCTGCACCAACGGCAGCAGCATTGTCTTCGAGTTGGTTTCACCACGGGTACCACGCGTGAAGTCCAGCAGCACATTGACCCGCAGCGCCGACTGCTGCTGCAGGCTGTGCCGCAGTGTCTGCACGAAAGCACTCTCCAAGTGGCCGGTGCCCAAGTAGAGACTGGCTAGCACGATGCGTTGTCGCGCGTTGGCACTGCGCTGCACCAGCGTCTCGTAGAAGTGGTCGGGCTCGTGAATTATCTGGATTTGCTCGCCTCGCAAAGGAAAGCATGGTGCCACATTGTGCAGTCAAGCGAGGCTCTCCAGGCTGGGGGCGTTAGGGAAATTATGCTGAATCATCTGGGGAGTCTGCTGCAGGCAGCCGATGAAGTCAGTTGGTGGGCTCAGCTCTTCTGCCAGTTGGGTGAAGAAACGACGCAGGAACATATTCGAGGTATAAGTAAGCACGCGCACTCAAATATAACGTAATGCGTAGAATCGCTGTCAAAACTGCAGTAATTTCGTCTTTTCGCTTGCTTTAGCGCCTTTTTTCATGCGCTCTGTGGTCGTCTTATCGAGCTTAATCGGTCATCTCCTTGTTAACGAGGGATACAGTTCCTGGCTCTCCTAATGCTGTCTCAATTAAACCCGATTCCGGTTAGTCTTAATAATTTGATTGACTTATTTTAAAAAGTCGATGCGCTTTCTAAAAAAAAATTTCACCTCTAGTACTGCATTTCTTTTAAACTCATGTGCACGTTTATTGTTGTAATACTAGCAGCTGATTTATTCCCAGAGTTTCGTTAACGCGACATCAATGAGGTGACCAGAGGGCACTAACTCGCACCAAATCAGCTGTTCAGTGCAGGGGAGTATTTCACGGTATTAAATTGAATTCAAATCGTTTTGAGTAAGAATTAAATTGTTCATAATCGCAATGGCCCTCTCTGGGCGCGTCATATAAATGCTATAAACTAAACTATCGACTGATAGATAAGAATTCGCTTTTATTTTTAGCTAACGTGATATCCATTTGCTCACAGCTAGTCACTTATAGCCTATTTCCACCGGGCCTTAAATGCATTTAACGCTTAAATGTATTTAACATCGCATTTAAATGCTAAAATTTCCATACAATTGTTTTTGTATCAAAGTGCGGAAACTCACTTTCAAAACTGCGTTAACTCAGTTTTGCCATTTACAGACGTCTAACGGAAAATGTTATGTTAAAAGCTGGAGCAATACTCACAAATGTACAAATTTTGATAGCATGCTTTACGGCGCTGCAAGAGCCGTACGCACACAAACGAAAGAGGGGATTCGAATTGCGTTCGGTGTGGTAGATTATTTGCTAAGACAATTACTTTTTACTGCATTTTTTCGCAAAACTACATATCGTCTGTCAAAGTGGCGCACGCAGGATTTTATTTCGGGGAGGGTTTTGTGTAAATTTTTTTAGAACTTTGAAATAGAATAAAATTTAGATGTAGACAATTTGTCTCTTTCATTTGATACCCATATCTTAATCATTGCACAACCGCAAATATAAAAAAAAAATATTTGAAATGTGTATGTTCCTAAAATTTTAAAGTCCTTTAAAAAGGACTTGGGGTCAGAAAATGAAAAACTGACTATGTCAGGTTACTATAAATGACCTCTAGTTTTACGCCTATATCAACATTTGGATGGGTCTCGGCAAAAAAAATTATTTCGCGCGTTGTCATAAATGCAAGTTTGGTGTTTTCCCTCAGTGCATCATAACTTTGCCATTTTTCTTTCGATTCTATTAATGTTAGGCTTAATATTTGCACAAATAATATATCTTTCATCTTAGATTTTAAAACCAAAGGAGATCATTTTTTTATCGAAGAATTCACTTTTTTACAACTTTCACCGTCAGTAATTTCTCCAAATCTCATCTGATTTTGACAATCAGTATATTTCTGGAAAGGCTAAGGTATTATCTTCTGATCGACGGACAATTTGTGTTAGTCGGATGATTCGTTTACGAGATATGTGCTCATAACTGAAACAACAGGGAAAAAACTGGTTTTTCGAAGATTTTTCGAAAACGCTTCCTACAAAAATTTTTTAATCTTCAGCTGATTCAATGAGGTCACCTGTATTAATTCGCCTTGCTGTGGTGCGAACAAACTCGTATTTTTAATGAACTCTCTCGGTGTTTTGCGTACTAATTCAATTCTGGTGGCTACAATTTAATCAGAACATCCATCTTTGATTATTTGCAACGCCAGTTCCAAGGGGTTTTAGAGTATATAATAAACAAGAAAACATATATTTTGTTGCCAAAAGCAAAACTTTATTCAACGAAAAGTCAAAGCAAGTTATTCAAGTGCTGGATTTGTTGAAAATGTAAAATATTAAACTCAGACTAATTCTGAACTCGCAATTTACAACTACACGTAACAGTAGCACTGATGAAATGTCATCACTTTCTTAGTACCATTAAATGCAACTCTGCAGTATTGACGATCGCCATTAGCGCATACACCACTGTTCGCCATCATTTTGAACCATAAACCGAGGCAACGCCAATTTCAGTAAATTTCATTTTTTGGTTTTTGTTTGTGACAGTGGAAATTAAGCGGAGGCTAAAAATGCTGGATATCGAGACATTGGAGCGGTTGTCGTTTGAACGCTCCAAAATTTGGGCCAAATGCTTGAATGTAAGGATTGATGGGCTGCCGGAACGCAATCGAGTTCATTTGCTTTTTTTGATTACAGAAATTAAGCATGCCGGTCAAAGACGATTACGAAATTGCGATCGCGGAACAGATCGGACAGAAAGTGTTGCCGCTTGGACATGGGAGAAACCATACTGAGTCTGCGGCTTGTTCGATGTACAATGAAGTGGACAGCGCGGAGCTGCAGGATGTGCTCAACGAAACTAGGCCGATATTGGAAGAACACAAACGCAAGTGGAAGGAAGCGGGCCTGGATAAGGTGCTCAACACATTCGATGCCGAGAAGATCGAGGAAAAAGTTGGTGGTTGGATGCGCCGTAATCACAGCATGGGGAGCTTGGAACAAGTGCAGAATAGCGTACCCTCGTGAAAAAAAAAATAAATTTGGCTGTATAGAGCTTGGTTTTGTGAATGTAACAAACTAAAAATTTTGCTGGGGAAACGCCTACCAAAGACGTGGCACGGGGTCAAAGTTCAAAACTTTTATCAAAATAACTCATTCAATTTTCAATCGATTTATATGATATGGGTATCAAACGAAAGGTCTTTTTCATACCTTTATTTTGGTGTACCACATTATATACTTTATATGTACGAGTAAAAAATTATAAGCAAAAAATTATTTTTTTTTATAAAATTTACAAAACCCGATTTTTTTCTCGAAAAATCTCGTTATTAAGATACAAAAAAATGTACACTATATTATAGTGTGTAGAATTCTCTTTTCAATGAAATATAAAAACATACAGTTTTGTTTTTTTTCAATGCGTTTTAATTAAATATCGCGCCGAAGCAAAGAATTTCTGCATTCAAGTACCTTTTGTGTGGCCGGCTTTCGGCCGGGGCTCTTGAAAAATAACCCTCATGGGAGTCACCACCACATCAGGCAACAGTCAGGTGTGCACAGTATTTTTTGTTCAAATCCATAGTTCCAAGCCATAGTTTTTTTGGCAATAAGTTTTTCCCAGGTGGCCGGCCTTCGGCCGGGCGCTTGAAAAATAACCCTCATGGGAGTCACCACCACATCAGGCAACAGTCAGGTGTGCACAGTATTTTTTGTTCAAATCCATAGTTCCAAGCCATAGTTTTTTTGGCAATAAGTTTTTCCCAGGTGGCCGGCCTTCGGCCGGGCGCTTGAAAAATAACCCTCATGGGAGTCACCACCACATCAGGCAACAGTCAGGTGTGCACAGTATTTTTTGTTCAAATCCATAGTTCCAAGCCATAGTTTTTTTGGCAATAAGTTTTTCCCAGGTGGCCGGCCTTCGGCCGGGCGCTAAAAAAATAACCCTCATGGGAGTCACCACCACATCAGGCAACAGTCAGGTGTGCACAATATGGAAATATAAAAACTTTGAACCTCGATATCTCGAAAACGAAGCGAGATATCGAAAAATTTTATTCCTCATTTTCGATTTATTTTCGGTCAATCTATCTAAAAACATCATCAAATGGCGGCGCCACGGAAACCGTAGAATCCCCTTGCAGGCACATTCTTTTAACTCAATATAAATTTAAATATAAAACCAAAAAAGTTCAAATGTTCTATATTTCATTGTAAAGGGAATTCCGTAGAGAATATATGGTAACAAATTTATTATATCTTTATTTTGGTTTTTTTCGAGAAAAAAATCGGGTTTTGTAAATTTTATAAAAAAAAAATAATTTTTTGCTTATAATTTTTTACTCGTACATATAAAGTATATAATGTGGTACACCAAAATAAAGGTATGAAAAAGACCTTTCGTTTGATACCCATATCATATAAGTCGATTGAAAATTGAATGAGTTATTTTGATAAAAGTTTTGAACTTTGACCCCGTGCCACGCCTTTGGTAGGCGTTTCCCCAGCAAAATTTTTAGTTTGTTAGACTCAGGAGCCAAACTTCTTTGTATAAGCATACTTATTAATTTTTTTCACGAGGGTACGCTATTCTGCACTTAAGCCGGGAGCTTTAGTGAATGTCCTTCGAAACCGCTTTACGTGCGCTCGCATCTGGACGGTCCACCGCACGCTTCCGCCGCACAAATACCGGCACTCCAGCAGCTGTGCCACTTCAACGTCTTTGTCGAGTTCGGAGGATGACTGCAGGGGAAGGGCGCGTCACCCTAGACTGCTGTCGCGCCGACAATGGCTTGCAGACACACCAGCTTGTCGCCTTTCAGGTGGCTGTCGCTGCCTGATGGCCAAAGGCAATGTCTGGAGCAAAGCCAGTGGTGAGGGGCGTGCACTATGCACCAGGCGGACAACGGAAGACAAGCGGCCGTGCATGCGGGAGTCGGAATGTGGCTGCTATTACGAGAGCAAATTGTGCAAGGAAACGCGGTAAATCGAAACAATACTAAATCTCTCACACAGTTATTCTTATGGCAATGCCAATTTTCAGACATATTGCAGACACTTCTACCGAGGAGTGGGTGGTGGAGAACTGTAAGACACCACCAAAGAAGCAGCCACAGCCAGTATACCAGCGAAAACTAGCACAAAGTGTGCCAGCGAAGAGGAGTTCACAGCACATAAAGCCAGCAATTGAGAATACGAGGAATAGGCAGCAGTGTGCTGACTTAGAGCAGCCAAAAAGGAAGAGTCCAAAGAAAGCCACAGCAGCAAAACCTAAGGTGAAGGCCAAAACTAAAGTGGCAAATTTGAATAAAGAGAAGCCGACAAAAAAGGTTACCAGGTCCAAAGCGCAGTCGGTGACAGAATCGAGAGAAGACAGGAAAAGTACTGAAAAGGCGATTTCATCTAGGGAGGGCTCACCAAATAGTGCTTTCATGAGGGAACTCGAATTTGCTATAGAAAACTCTAAGCGAACTTTTGAAATAGAGCGGCAGAAGACAGCAGCAGCAAATGCCATGAACACCGAATCAGCTAAACAACCTTCGACCAGCGGGCTGCATGAGGACGCAGTCTTAGTGCCAGAAAAAGAAGGTCATCTGATGTGGAGAGAATCGTTCGTCGACTCAGTAAGCTCGTTGGGAGCGAGCACCAGCAGCGCTTCATCGCTCAGACCACAGCCACGTTCCGTGAAATTGCGCAAAATGCACAAAATGCTCACCACCGAAAACACGTTCTTCACGTATTCTCACAATATTTGCAACTCCACCGCGGTAAAAGGCGACACAGCAACGACACGACAAATTATTGTGGAGCGAAGAGCACTTCCACCAATACGCGAGTTGTCGGAAACAGGAACAAAACCGAAGAGGCCAAATAAACGAGTGCCGGTTGTGAGCTCCACTAAGCAGACTTCGTCGAGCACAGCTAGTGCGAGTGCGGCGGCTTCGCCGATTACCGACGACGATTGCATTGTCTCATCGTCCATGGACCTGCCCGTGCCGAAGCCGGTACGAGCTGCTGTTGCTCAACGTGCACCACATACGGACAAAGACATTCTGCTGTATGCGCCTAACCGCCAAAACCTGACGCCAGCGCAAAGTCTGAAGGACGGCTTTTTCGATGTGACGCTTGAGCATCTGAGCGCTGTCATCGGCGAGCAGAAGGCACGGAAATTCATGAAGTACTACCTCGGTCGGCGTCGTTTCGCGGCCAGTTCCAGTGTGTACTATCGGCCACCGGGGTCGCCTATACTGAGCACTTGTGCGGAAACCGACAGCGACGACGACGCATTAGACCTTATAGAGCAGTATGGCTATTTGTACGAATCGTTCGATAAGGGGGGGTCCGAGCGACATTAAAGCTAGTCGCTCAAGTGTTACTTATTTAAAAAATAATCAAATCGTCTAAAATAGTTTGAAGTATTTTTCAGTTATTGCTCTGTATTTTCATATATATATATATAATATACCCTCAAGGGTTGGCCGACTAGTGAGGTCGAATTCTAGTTAAATAGTTCATTCCCCAGTTAATGTGTGTAGACGGACAAGCAATTGTACACTGATAACAACAATTGTGCATTGGTTTTCCTGGCGAGCCGCATTGCAAATATTCAACATTCTGCATGCTGGCGAAGACAAAAAAAAACACAGAGCAGCGTTTAAATTCAAATATTTTTCTTTATTGTAAATTGTTTGATGAAAATAAAAAAACAACACGACATATTAATATATATATTAAATATAATAAATGAATAAGAAGTAATATTTCATCATAAATATATATCGATTTCATAAAAAATTAAACAATTACTTTTTCTACCAATAAACAGCAAAAACGTGGACTCTAATCATTCATAGATTCGGACTCCATGAGGAAGAAACGAATATCGAGACTTATCGCGGCAAAAATGTCACCCAAAATGGCAATGCTCCTCTACAATGTGATTTAAATTTTGACTTTGTTTTGCACAAATTTTTATTTACATTTACTCGTACAACTAAATAAATACGATTTAAAAAAAAAAGTAATAATAATGACGACGACAAATAGTGGCAAAAGTACAAAATATTAGAAAATAAAATAACGTGGATATTGCTTTGATTCGCTTAAAGGGTTGAATTTTCGGATTCAGTTTAGTTTTGCCTTTCAATTGTCCTTGCCTTGAATATCCTTCCAGTGAGTGCACTTGTGCTTCAACTGCAAATTGTTCGTAAAACTCTACCGAACAACACCGCTTAGCTTAAACATCGATTTGGTATGGGGAGCCGGGAATATGTTCGTCGCCCCATTTGACTATCAGAATATATTGGCCGCGATCGCGCACCACGTACATGCCAATTTGACCCATCTCGAGAAGCGGGAAAATCCAAGTGTCTGCAGCTAAAATACAAAGATTATGCGTGTTTTCATTAGGTCACAACTCACACGAACAAATAACTGAGCTGAGCTTACTTTTCTGCTCCTCTACGAGACGTTGCTGCTGGTGAAATGTGTCCTGCATGAAGTCGGTTATGCGTTGCTTGGCATGTGCAATGAAATCCTCTTTAGTGCCCTCGTACGGCAGAATCTTCCAGTCGCGATGCAATCCCACCTCTGCGTCCTTGCCCACTGACAAACTGAACTCCTGCACGCGCTCAATGAATTGCGCATAGAAATCGGCCAGCGGCTTGTCCTCGATCAAAATGTATCGGTCCTGCCGGTTGGTGAAGTAATCGTTGGACAAGTTCGCGCCCGATATCAGGACTGCGTCGTCGAAGAGGTAGATTTTCATGTGCTGCAAGCCCAGCAGCTCGTTCCATCGCGGCGGCACCAGCCGCTTCGTCATGCCGCGCAAGTCCGGCGTGTGGTACAGCGACAGCTGCACCTGCTCGCCGAAATCCTGCACCAACGGCAGCAGCATTGTCTTCGAGTTGGTTTCACCACGGGTACCACGCGTGAAGTCCAGCAGCACATTGACCCGCAGCGCCGACTGCTGCTGCAGGCTGTGCCGCAGTGTCTGCACGAAAGCACTCTCCAAGTGGCCGGTGCCCAAGTAGAGACTGGCTAGCACGATGCGTTGTCGCGCGTTGGCACTGCGCTGCACCAGCGTCTCGTAGAAGTGGTCGGGCTCGTGAATTATCTGGATTTGCTCGCCTCGCAAAGGAAAGCATGGTGCCACATTGTGCAGTCAAGCGAGGCTCTCCAGGCTGGGGGCGTTAGGGAAATTATGCTGAATCATCTGGGGAGTCTGCTGCAGGCAGCCGATGAAGTCAGTTGGTGGGCTCAGCTCTTCTGCCAGTTGGGTGAAGAAACGACGCAGGAACATATTCGAGGTATAAGTAAGCACGCGCACTCAAATATAACGTAATGCGTAGAATCGCTGTCAAAACTGCAGTAATTTCGTCTTTTCGCTTGCTTTAGCGCCTTTTTTCATGCGCTCTGTGGTCGTCTTATCGAGCTTAATCGGTCATCTCCTTGTTAACGAGGGATACAGTTCCTGGCTCTCCTAATGCTGTCTCAATTAAACCCGATTCCGGTTAGTCTTAATAATTTGATTGACTTATTTTAAAAAGTCGATGCGCTTTCTAAAAAAAAATTTCACCTCTAGTACTGCATTTCTTTTAAACTCATGTGCACGTTTATTGTTGTAATACTAGCAGCTGATTTATTCCCAGAGTTTCGTTAACGCGACATCAATGAGGTGACCAGAGGGCACTAACTCGCACCAAATCAGCTGTTCAGTGCAGGGGAGTATTTCACGGTATTAAATTGAATTCAAATCGTTTTGAGTAAGAATTAAATTGTTCATAATCGCAATGGCCCTCTCTGGGCGCGTCATATAAATGCTATAAACTAAACTATCGACTGATAGATAAGAATTCGCTTTTATTTTTAGCTAACGTGATATCCATTTGCTCACAGCTAGTCACTTATAGCCTATTTCCACCGGGCCTTAAATGCATTTAACGCTTAAATGTATTTAACATCGCATTTAAATGCTAAAATTTCCATACAATTGTTTTTGTATCAAAGTGCGGAAACTCACTTTCAAAACTGCGTTAACTCAGTTTTGCCATTTACAGACGTCTAACGGAAAATGTTATGTTAAAAGCTGGAGCAATACTCACAAATGTACAAATTTTGATAGCATGCTTTACGGCGCTGCAAGAGCCGTACGCACACAAACGAAAGAGGGGATTCGAATTGCGTTCGGTGTGGTAGATTTTTTGCTAAGACAATTACTTTTTACTGCATTTTTTCGCAAAACTACATATCGTCTGTCAAAGTGGCGCACGCAGGATTTTATTTCGGGGAGGGTTTTGTGTAAATTTTTTTAGAACTTTGAAATAGAATAAAATTTAGATGTAGACAATTTGTCTCTTTCATTTGATACCCATATCTTAATCATTGCACAACCGCAAATATAAAAAAAAAATATTTGAAATGTGTATGTTCCTAAAATTTTAAAGTCCTTTAAAAAGGACTTGGGGTCAGAAAATGAAAAACTGACTATGTCAGGTTACTATAAATGACCTCTAGTTTTACGCCTATATCAACATTTGGATGGGTCTCGGCAAAAAAAATTATTTCGCGCGTTGTCATAAATGCAAGTTTGGTGTTTTCCCTCAGTGCATCATAACTTTGCCATTTTTCTTTCGATTCTATTAATGTTAGGCTTAATATTTGCACAAATAATATATCTTTCATCTTAGATTTTAAAACCAAAGGAGATCATTTTTTTATCGAAGAATTCACTTTTTTACAACTTTCACCGTCAGTAATTTCTCCAAATCTCATCTGATTTTGACAATCAGTATATTTCTGGAAAGGCTAAGGTATTATCTTCTGATCGACGGACAATTTGTGTTAGTCGGATGATTCGTTTACGAGATATGTGCTCATAACTGAAACAACAGGGAAAAAACTGGTTTTTCGAAGATTTTTCGAAAACGCTTCCTACAAAAATTTTTTAATCTTCAGCTGATTCAATGAGGTCACCTGTATTAATTCGCCTTGCTGTGGTGCGAACAAACTCGTATTTTTAATGAACTCTCTCGGTGTTTTGCGTACTAATTCAATTCTGGTGGCTACAATTTAATCAGAACATCCATCTTTGATTATTTGCAACGCCAGTTCCAAGGGGTTTTAGAGTATATAATAAACAAGAAAACATATATTTTGTTGCCAAAAGCAAAACTTTATTCAACGAAAAGTCAAAGCAAGTTATTCAAGTGCTGGATTTGTTGAAAATGTAAAATATTAAACTCAGACTAATTCTGAACTCGCAATTTACAACTACACGTAACAGTAGCACTGATGAAATGTCATCACTTTCTTAGTACCATTAAATGCAACTCTGCAGTATTGACGATCGCCATTAGCGCATACACCACTGTTCGCCATCATTTTGAACCATAAACCGAGGCAACGCCAATTTCAGTAAATTTCATTTTTTGGTTTTTGTTTGTGACAGTGGAAATTAAGCGGAGGCTAAAAATGCTGGATATCGAGACATTGGAGCGGTTGTCGTTTGAACGCTCCAAAATTTGGGCCAAATGCTTGAATGTAAGGATTGATGGGCTGCCGGAACGCAATCGAGTTCATTTGCTTTTTTTGATTACAGAAATTAAGCATGCCGGTCAAAGACGATTACGAAATTGCGATCGCGGAACAGATCGGACAGAAAGTGTTGCCGCTTGGACATGGGAGAAACCATACTGAGTCTGCGGCTTGTTCGATGTACAATGAAGTGGACAGCGCGGAGCTGCAGGATGTGCTCAACGAAACTAGGCCGATATTGGAAGAACACAAACGCAAGTGGAAGGAAGCGGGCCTGGATAAGGTGCTCAACACATTCGATGCCGAGAAGATCGAGGAAAAAGTTGGTGGTTGGATGCGCCGTAATCACAGCATGGGGAGCTTGGAACAAGTGCAGAATAGCGTACCCTCGTGAAAAAAAAAATAAATTTGGCTGTATAGAGCTTGGTTTTGTGAATGTAACAAACTAAAAATTTTGCTGGGGAAACGCCTACCAAAGACGTGGCACGGGGTCAAAGTTCAAAACTTTTATCAAAATAACTCATTCAATTTTCAATCGATTTATATGATATGGGTATCAAACGAAAGGTCTTTTTCATACCTTTATTTTGGTGTACCACATTATATACTTTATATGTACGAGTAAAAAATTATAAGCAAAAAATTATTTTTTTTTATAAAATTTACAAAACCCGATTTTTTTCTCGAAAAATCTCGTTATTAAGATACAAAAAAATGTACACTATATTATAGTGTGTAGAATTCTCTTTTCAATGAAATATAAAAACATACAGTTTTGTTTTTTTTCAATGCGTTTTAATTAAATATCGCGCCGAAGCAAAGAATTTCTGCATTCAAGTACCTTTTGTGTGGCCGGCTTTCGGCCGGGGCTCTTGAAAAATAACCCTCATGGGAGTCACCACCACATCAGGCAACAGTCAGGTGTGCACAGTATTTTTTGTTCAAATCCATAGTTCCAAGCCATAGTTTTTTTGGCAATAAGTTTTTCCCAGGTGGCCGGCCTTCGGCCGGGCGCTTGAAAAATAACCCTCATGGGAGTCACCACCACATCAGGCAACAGTCAGGTGTGCACAGTATTTTTTGTTCAAATCCATAGTTCCAAGCCATAGTTTTTTTGGCAATAAGTTTTTCCCAGGTGGCCGGCCTTCGGCCGGGCGCTTGAAAAATAACCCTCATGGGAGTCACCACCACATCAGGCAACAGTCAGGTGTGCACAGTATTTTTTGTTCAAATCCATAGTTCCAAGCCATAGTTTTTTTGGCAATAAGTTTTTCCCAGGTGGCCGGCCTTCGGCCGGGCGCTAAAAAAATAACCCTCATGGGAGTCACCACCACATCAGGCAACAGTCAGGTGTGCACAATATGGAAATATAAAAACTTTGAACCTCGATATCTCGAAAACGAAGCGAGATATCGAAAAATTTTATTCCTCATTTTCGATTTATTTTCGGTCAATCTATCTAAAAACATCATCAAATGGCGGCGCCACGGAAACCGTAGAATCCCCTTGCAGGCACATTCTTTTAACTCAATATAAATTTAAATATAAAACCAAAAAAGTTCAAATGTTCTATATTTCATTGTAAAGGGAATTCCGTAGAGAATATATGGTAACAAATTTATTATATCTTTATTTTGGTTTTTTTCGAGAAAAAAATCGGGTTTTGTAAATTTTATAAAAAAAAAATAATTTTTTGCTTATAATTTTTTACTCGTATATATAAAGTATATAATGTGGTACACCAAAATAAAGGTATGAAAAAGACCTTTCGTTTGATACCCATATCATATAAGTCGATTGAAAATTGAATGAGTTATTTTGATAAAAGTTTTGAACTTTGACCCCGTGCCACGCCTTTGGTAGGCGTTTCCCCAGCAAAATTTTTAGTTTGTTAGACTCAGGAGCCAAACTTCTTTGTATAAGCATACTTATTAATTTTTTTCACGAGGGTACGCTATTCTGCACTTAAGCCGGGAGCTTTAGTGAATGTCCTTCGAAACCGCTTTACGTGCGCTCGCATCTGGACGGTCCACCGCACGCTTCCGCCGCACAAATACCGGCACTCCAGCAGCTGTGCCACTTCAACGTCTTTGTCGAGTTCGGAGGATGACTGCAGGGGAAGGGCGCGTCACCCTAGACTGCTGTCGCGCCGACAATGGCTTGCAGACACACCAGCTTGTCGCCTTTCAGGTGGCTGTCGCTGCCTGATGGCCAAAGGCAATGTCTGGAGCAAAGCCAGTGGTGAGGGGCGTGCACTATGCACCAGGCGGACAACGGAAGACAAGCGGCCGTGCATGCGGGAGTCGGAATGTGGCTGCTATTACGAGAGCAAATTGTGCAAGGAAACGCGGTAAATCGAAACAATACTAAATCTCTCACACAGTTATTCTTATGGCAATGCCAATTTTCAGACATATTGCAGACACTTCTACCGAGGAGTGGGTGGTGGAGAACTGTAAGACACCACCAAAGAAGCAGCCACAGCCAGTATACCAGCGAAAACTAGCACAAAGTGTGCCAGCGAAGAGGAGTTCACAGCACATAAAGCCAGCAATTGAGAATACGAGGAATAGGCAGCAGTGTGCTGACTTAGAGCAGCCAAAAAGGAAGAGTCCAAAGAAAGCCACAGCAGCAAAACCTAAGGTGAAGGCCAAAACTAAAGTGGCAAATTTGAATAAAGAGAAGCCGACAAAAAAGGTTACCAGGTCCAAAGCGCAGTCGGTGACAGAATCGAGAGAAGACAGGAAAAGTACTGAAAAGGCGATTTCATCTAGGGAGGGCTCACCAAATAGTGCTTTCATGAGGGAACTCGAATTTGCTATAGAAAACTCTAAGCGAACTTTTGAAATAGAGCGGCAGAAGACAGCAGCAGCAAATGCCATGAACACCGAATCAGCTAAACAACCTTCGACCAGCGGGCTGCATGAGGACGCAGTCTTAGTGCCAGAAAAAGAAGGTCATCTGATGTGGAGAGAATCGTTCGTCGACTCAGTAAGCTCGTTGGGAGCGAGCACCAGCAGCGCTTCATCGCTCAGACCACAGCCACGTTCCGTGAAATTGCGCAAAATGCACAAAATGCTCACCACCGAAAACACGTTCTTCACGTATTCTCACAATATTTGCAACTCCACCGCGGTAAAAGGCGACACAGCAACGACACGACAAATTATTGTGGAGCGAAGAGCACTTCCACCAATACGCGAGTTGTCGGAAACAGGAACAAAACCGAAGAGGCCAAATAAACGAGTGCCGGTTGTGAGCTCCACTAAGCAGACTTCGTCGAGCACAGCTAGTGCGAGTGCGGCGGCTTCGCCGATTACCGACGACGATTGCATTGTCTCATCGTCCATGGACCTGCCCGTGCCGAAGCCGGTACGAGCTGCTGTTGCTCAACGTGCACCACATACGGACAAAGACATTCTGCTGTATGCGCCTAACCGCCAAAACCTGACGCCAGCGCAAAGTCTGAAGGACGGCTTTTTCGATGTGACGCTTGAGCATCTGAGCGCTGTCATCGGCGAGCAGAAGGCACGGAAATTCATGAAGTACTACCTCGGTCGGCGTCGTTTCGCGGCCAGTTCCAGTGTGTACTATCGGCCACCGGGGTCGCCTATACTGAGCACTTGTGCGGAAACCGACAGCGACGACGACGCATTAGACCTTATAGAGCAGTATGGCTATTTGTACGAATCGTTCGATAAGGGGGGGTCCGAGCGACATTAAAGCTAGTCGCTCAAGTGTTACTTATTTAAAAAATAATCAAATCGTCTAAAATAGTTTGAAGTATTTTTCAGTTATTGCTCTGTATTTTCATATATATATATATAATATACCCTCAAGGGTTGGCCGACTAGTGAGGTCGAATTCTAGTTAAATAGTTCATTCCCCAGTTAATGTGTGTAGACGGACAAGCAATTGTACACTGATAACAACAATTGTGCATTGGTTTTCCTGGCGAGCCGCATTGCAAATATTCAACATTCTGCATGCTGGCGAAGACAAAAAAAAACACAGAGCAGCGTTTAAATTCAAATATTTTTCTTTATTGTAAATTGTTTGATGAAAATAAAAAAACAACACGACATATTAATATATATATTAAATATAATAAATGAATAAGAAGTAATATTTCATCATAAATATATATCGATTTCATAAAAAATTAAACAATTACTTTTTCTACCAATAAACAGCAAAAACGTGGACTCTAATCATTCATAGATTCGGACTCCATGAGGAAGAAACGAATATCGAGACTTATCGCGGCAAAAATGTCACCCAAAATGGCAATGCTCCTCTACAATGTGATTTAAATTTTGACTTTGTTTTGCACAAATTTTTATTTACATTTACTCGTACAACTAAATAAATACGATTTAAAAAAAAAGTAATAATAATGACGACGACAAATAGTGGCAAAAGTACAAAATATTAGAAAATAAAATAACGTGGATATTGCTTTGATTCGCTTAAAGGGTTGAATTTTCGGATTCAGTTTAGTTTTGCCTTTCAATTGTCCTTGCCTTGAATATCCTTCCAGTGAGTGCACTTGTGCTTCAACTGCAAATTGTTCGTAAAACTCTACCGAACAACACCGCTTAGCTTAAACATCGATTTGGTATGGGGAGCCGGGAATATGTTCGTCGCCCCATTTGACTATCAGAATATATTGGCCGCGATCGCGCACCACGTACATGCCAATTTGACCCATCTCGAGAAGCGGGAAAATCCAAGTGTCTGCAGCTAAAATACAAAGATTATGCGTGTTTTCATTAGGTCACAACTCACACGAACAAATAACTGAGCTGAGCTTACTTTTCTGCTCCTCTACGAGACGTTGCTGCTGGTGAAATGTGCCCTGCATGAAGTCGGTTATGCGTTGCTTGGCATGTGCAATGAAATCCTCTTTAGTGCCCTCGTACGGCAGAATCTTCCAGTCGCGATGCAATCCCACCTCTGCGTCCTTGCCCACTGACAAACTGAACTCCTGCACGCGCTCAATGAATTGCGCATAGAAATCGGCCAGCGGCTTGTCCTCGATCAAAATGTATCGGTCCTGCCGGTTGGTGAAGTAATCGTTGGACAAGTTCGCGCCCGATATCAGGACTGCGTCGTCGAAGAGGTAGATTTTCATGTGCTGCAAGCCCAGCAGCTCGTTCCATCGCGGCGGCACCAGCCGCTTCGTCATGCCGCGCAAGTCCGGCGTGTGGTACAGCGACAGCTGCACCTGCTCGCCGAAATCCTGCACCAACGGCAGCAGCATTGTCTTCGAGTTGGTTTCACCACGGGTACCACGCGTGAAGTCCAGCAGCACATTGACCCGCAGCGCCGACTGCTGCTGCAGGCTGTGCCGCAGTGTCTGCACGAAAGCACTCTCCAAGTGGCCGGTGCCCAAGTAGAGACTGGCTAGCACGATGCGTTGTCGCGCGTTGGCACTGCGCTGCACCAGCGTCTCGTAGAAGTGGTCGGGCTCGTGAATTATCTGGATTTGCTCGCCTCGCAAAGGAAAGCATGGTGCCACATTGTGCAGTCAAGCGAGGCTCTCCAGGCTGGGGGCGTTAGGGAAATTATGCTGAATCATCTGGGGAGTCTGCTGCAGGCAGCCGATGAAGTCAGTTGGTGGGCTCAGCTCTTCTGCCAGTTGGGTGAAGAAACGACGCAGGAACATATTCGAGGTATAAGTAAGCACGCGCACTCAAATATAACGTAATGCGTAGAATCGCTGTCAAAACTGCAGTAATTTCGTCTTTTCGCTTGCTTTAGCGCCTTTTTTCATGCGCTCTGTGGTCGTCTTATCGAGCTTAATCGGTCATCTCCTTGTTAACGAGGGATACAGTTCCTGGCTCTCCTAATGCTGTCTCAATTAAACCCGATTCCGGTTAGTCTTAATAATTTGATTGACTTATTTTAAAAAGTCGATGCGCTTTCTAAAAAAAAATTTCACCTCTAGTACTGCATTTCTTTTAAACTCATGTGCACGTTTATTGTTGTAATACTAGCAGCTGATTTATTCCCAGAGTTTCGTTAACGCGACATCAATGAGGTGACCAGAGGGCACTAACTCGCACCAAATCAGCTGTTCAGTGCAGGGGAGTATTTCACGGTATTAAATTGAATTCAAATCGTTTTGAGTAAGAATTAAATTGTTCATAATCGCAATGGCCCTCTCTGGGCGCGTCATATAAATGCTATAAACTAAACTATCGACTGATAGATAAGAATTCGCTTTTATTTTTAGCTAACGTGATATCCATTTGCTCACAGCTAGTCACTTATAGCCTATTTCCACCGGGCCTTAAATGCATTTAACGCTTAAATGTATTTAACATCGCATTTAAATGCTAAAATTTCCATACAATTGTTTTTGTATCAAAGTGCGGAAACTCACTTTCAAAACTGCGTTAACTCAGTTTTGCCATTTACAGACGTCTAACGGAAAATGTTATGTTAAAAGCTGGAGCAATACTCACAAATGTACAAATTTTGATAGCATGCTTTACGGCGCTGCAAGAGCCGTACGCACACAAACGAAAGAGGGGATTCGAATTGCGTTCGGTGTGGTAGATTTTTTGCTAAGACAATTACTTTTTACTGCATTTTTTCGCAAAACTACATATCGTCTGTCAAAGTGGCGCACGCAGGATTTTATTTCGGGGAGGGTTTTGTGTAAATTTTTTTAGAACTTTGAAATAGAATAAAATTTAGATGTAGACAATTTTTCTCATTCATTTGATACCCATATCTTAATCATTGCACAACCGCAAATATAAAAAAAAAATATTTGAAATGTGTATGTTCCTAAAATTTTAAAGTCCTTTAAGGGGGGAGTACACTTTGAACGTCCAAAAAGTAAGGCATTTTCGTTAATTTTTTTAAGCAATAAAACACTCAGGGAGGGCAAATATGTTATAACCCATTTATTACTCATCCTTCGAACTACAATTTGTATTTTTTTGAACTCGATTGGCGTCCCCCCGTGGCCGGTGCACCAGGTCGCGCGGGCGTCCTCGCGCGGAAGTCGGAAAACGGCGTGAGAAAATACTCCTTCCCATGTGATCCTGGAACATAAATCGAACAAAATCCTGATAAGTAATGAAATTCGGGTTAGAAATACGTATTCCGATTTTTTTTAAATTAATTGTTTTCAAAAGTTGTGGCCTTAGGAAAAAAAGTCCATTTTTTAACCCTAAAAATGCTTACAAAATCGTGGATTAAAAATCCATTTTTGACAAAATCGAAAATGTGGATACGTATTTCTAAGCAGAATTTAATTCTAAACAAGAAAACCTAGGCGATATCCAAATTTAATAATAACTGGTTAGAGTTATTTCCCACGCCAGTTTGAAAAGCCCCGTTTCGAGATAAACGCGTTTAAAGATAAAATTTCATTTTTCTCGTGGAAAAGTGATATTTACCTTCAATCGGCGATGCCGGCTCCATACATTTGGCCTTCTGCGTTGTCATCCAAGAAGTCCTTGTGTTTTCGGGTCGCCAAACTGCATCTCCGGGCTTCTTTCGCTGCATCCGTGAGGCGCTCCTCCGCCTTGCTCGTGCGTTCGGCGTCAGCAGCCAGGCAGAAGTTGTAGCAGGTCGGGCCGATTTCCAGATTTAGTACTTGCATTATTTCCATGATACCCATCATCCCATCATTGAAATTGCACGCAGCAATATCAGCTGCGATGTCCACCACCGACTTCCCGCTGCGAACAGTTTTCGGCGCCATTTGCCACAGAGTTGCATTGAAAGACTCGTTCGCGTTCTGAGTAAACCCGCCGAGGCACCTTTGCAGCAAGTCATCTCGGGACAACTCTGTGTAAACCGGTTTGAGAGCGACGAAAATTTCCTTCTTCATAGCAGGCTTGTGATTGTAGTCCTTCAGCTCACCGGTCGCTTTCGCCTTCTGCCAGGAACACCAGGAATCCGGGCCTACTGGACATTTGCTGTGCTGCGGGTTGTCGTTAGTCGATATCTTATGATTTAAAGTTGCCCAGATTTCTCGTTTCATGTCTTCGAGTGATGAAGAATTCCTCCGAATAGCTAATCCATAGTACATCGTCAGCTCGTCAATGAGTTTTCCCGTCAACTTCCCCTTTCCGCCGAGCCCTTTCGTGTTTTTAACGAGTGACCGAAGATGTTTCCCCATACGCTTTTGCACGTGGTCGATACACTCTTTCTTTTGCACGATCAAATCTTCGTATGGCTGGCTGTCAATAATACCTTTAAAGGTCTTGCTGTCGCCGTCCCCGATGTATTTGCTGTATTTCGTTCCGTGTAGACTTTCGGACCGCTGGAACATCTCGATTACAGCATCCACCTCCATTTTTCCCGATGACCCTTGGTGATTTCGTTCGCACTTGTCATGATGAGTTTCCTTCCATTCCTCGTACTCTGCGGTCCCCTCCTTCTTCTCCCAGATATCACAGGATTTGCAAATTTTGGATTTTACCTCCAAGTCCATGATTTTCCCCGTGCGCCAGCCGATGAGAGACGTCGCGCCCAGCAAAGAAGAAAAGCCCCTTCTCTTCCACGTGCCGTCTCCGGAAACCGTCAGACCGCTCGTCTCGCCGTCCTTCTCCGATAACTCCTTCTCCTTAGCAGCTGCATTCTTCATAGACATTTGACATACAGAAGATGTGGCGATGGAAATCGTTTTGATGAGTTTCGTGTAGAATGATTTGGAAACTGGACTCGGCAAACACATGAAGGCGCAAAACTTTGATATGCCATTCAATCCGACACCAAGAATCCGCATAGCCAGTACTATACGTCGATTAATTTCGAATCCGTGGCCGATTAGCGGGCACGAATTTATATATCGTGGTTCACACTTGGAGCAACAAACAGCGAGTTTGAACCCCAACCCACGAACACTGGTTTCCTGGAATTTTAAATCCGAACCGCACTGCTTACAGACAACCAACTCCGATAGTGCAGAAAACACCGACAGGAATTCGATGAGCCGGTAGCCAAAAGCCTGGTTCACGTTCACGTGGTACTGTCCTTTCGACATCCGAAGTTTTTTCGCTGACGCCGAAACATCCTCGCTGTCACCTTCAATCTGGAACCTATTCCGCAGTTTCCGTTTCCCCTTATCTCGTATCCGGTAACTGCTGTTTTTATGGCCTTTTTTCGTTGCGTACACTTTTTTGTTCGGGCTCATGATTCACGTGTTTCGTACAGTGACTCACCGTAAACTAAACGCTATACGATGAGATAGGTATACGTGAAAATCGATTGTGCGACAGTGGCGCCATCTACAATGTACGAACACCCGATTTGGGCATCACCGGACCGCTGGCTGCGTGGGTAACGGCGTTAAAACAGAAAAATTCCGAGCGCGCTAAAATGCTCTCTCAGCGCGCCGGTACATGTTTTAGGAAATCGCTTCGTAAAGCGGTAAGGAATATTCTGGCGGACTTGGAGTCTTTTCTAAATTAAAGTATACATCCCAAGGAACATTTTAAGCCAAAAAAAAAAAAATACATTTTTTTGAAAAATCAAAGTGTACTCCCCCCTTAAAAAGGACTTGGGGTCAGAAAATGAAAAACTGACTATGTCAGGTTACTATAAATGACCTCTAGTTTTACGCCTATATCAACATTTGGATGGGTCTCGGCAAAAAAAATTATTTCGCGCGTTGTCATAAATGCAAGTTTGGTGTTTTCCCTCAGTGCATCATAACTTTGCCATTTTTCTTTCGATTCTATTAATGTTAGGCTTAATATTTGCACAAATAATATATCTTTCATCTTAGATTTTAAAACCAAAGGAGATCATTTTTTTATCGAAGAATTCACTTTTTTACAACTTTCACCGTCAGTAATTTCTCCAAATCTCATCTGATTTTGACAATCAGTATATTTCTGGAAAGGCTAAGGTATTATCTTCTGATCGACGGACAATTTGTGTTAGTCGGATGATTCGTTTACGAGATTTGTGCTCATAACTGAAACAACAGGGGAAAAACTGGTTTTTCGAAGATTTTTCGAAAACGCTTCCTACAAAAATTTTTTAATCTTCAGCTGATTCAATGAGGTCACCTGTATTAATTCGCCTTGCTGTGGTGCGAACAAACTCGTATTTTTAATGAACTCTCTCGGTGTTTTGCGTACTAATTCAATTCTGGTGGCTACAATTTAATCAGAACATCCATCTTTGATTATTTGCAACGCCAGTTCCAAGGGGTTTTAGAGTATATAATAAACAAGAAAACATATATTTTGTTGCCAAAAGCAAAACTTTATTCAACGAAAAGTCAAAGCAAGTTATTCAAGTGCTGGATTTGTTGAAAATGTAAAATATTAAACTCAGACTAATTCTGAACTCGCAATTTACAACTACACGTAACAGTAGCACTGATGAAATGTCATCACTTTCTTAGTACCATTAAATGCAACTCTGCAGTATTGACGATCGCCATTAGCGCATACACCACTGTTCGCCATCATTTTGAACCATAAACCGAGGCAACGCCAATTTCAGTAAATTTCATTTTTTGGTTTTTGTTTGTGACAGTGGAAATTAAGCGGAGGCTAAAAATGCTGGATATCGAGACATTGGAGCGGTTGTCGTTTGAACGCTCCAAAATTTGGGCCAAATGCTTGAATGTAAGGATTGATGGGCTGCCGGAACGCAATCGAGTTCATTTGCTTTTTTTGATTACAGAAATTAAGCATGTCGGTCAAAGACGATTACGAAATTGCGATCGCGGGGCCGGATGAAAAGCGCGATGGCGAGGATTTTGTGGATGACAATGACTACTCTACCGACTGCAGTTCAATGGAAGATTTGGACTGTTTTGAGGATGAAGCAATTCTAAAGGACATAACAAATCGAACGAGTCTCGGACAGAAAGTGTTGCCGCTTGGACATGGGAGAAACCATACTGAGTCTGCGGCTTGTTCGATGTACAATGAAGTGGACAGCGCGGAGCTGCAGGATGTGCTCAACGAAACTAGGCCGATATTGGAAGAACACAAACGCAAGTGGAAGGAAGCGGGCCTGGATAAGGTGCTCAACACATTCGATGCCGAGAAGATCGAGGAAAAAGTTGGTGGTTGGATGCGCCGTAATCACAGCATGGGGAGCTTAAGTGAATGTCCTTCGAAACCGCTTTACGTGCGCTCGCATCTGGACGGTCCACCGCACGCTTCCGCAATGAAGCCACACACTTGCTCTGTACCAGACTCGGACTCTGAGTCGCTGCATTCGGTTGACACAGCGCGTTACATTCGTTCAAGCAGAAATCGACTGGAGAGCAGACGTCGCCGCAGTTATTCGTCCAGAGCAAGCATGACCATCAAAACATTTCGCTATGTGCAGAGCAAACGAGATGCACTGCGCGAGAAGTACGCCTGTCTCGATAGTGACGAAACACCGCCAAGTGGCGCTAACTACTTCTACCGCAGCC
Source organism: Melieria picta (assembly GCA_964056695.1). Classification (NCBI taxonomy): domain Eukaryota; kingdom Metazoa; phylum Arthropoda; class Insecta; order Diptera; family Ulidiidae; genus Melieria; species Melieria picta. The sequence continues at coordinate 107,278,799 of OZ057398.1, forward strand.
GTACCCAGAGTGCCTCCCGGCCTATGCATGTGCAATCACAACGCAGTGCCGTGAAGCGTAGTGTGGCACATGTGCAGCGTAGTTGTCGTCGCAAGCGGCTGCACAAATACCGGCACTCCAGCAGCTGTGCCACTTCAACGTCTTTGTCGAGTTCGGAGGATGACTGCAGGGGAAGGGCGCGTCACCCTAGACTGCTGTCGCGCCGACAATGGCTTGCAGACACACCAGCTTGTCGCCTTTCAGGTGGCTGTCGCTGCCTGATGGCCAAAGGCAATGTCTGGAGCAAAGCCAGTGGTGAGGGGCGTGCACTATGCACCAGGCGGACAACGGAAGACAAGCGGCCGTGCATGCGGGAGTCGGAATGTGGCTGCTATTACGAGAGCAAATTGTGCAAGGAAACGCGGTAAATCGAAACAATACTAAATCTCTCACACAGTTATTCTTATGGCAATGCCAATTTTCAGACATATTGCAGACACTTCTACCGAGGAGTGGGTGGTGGAGAACTGTAAGACACCACCAAAGAAGCAGCCACAGCCAGTATACCAGCGAAAACTAGCACAAAGTGTGCCAGCGAAGAGGAGTTCACAGCACATAAAGCCAGCAATTGAGAATACGAGGAATAGGCAGCAGTGTGCTGACTTAGAGCAGCCAAAAAGGAAGAGTCCAAAGAAAGCCACAGCAGCAAAACCTAAGGTGAAGGCCAAAACTAAAGTGGCAAATTTGAATAAAGAGAAGCCGACAAAAAAGGTTACCAGGTCCAAAGCGCAGTCGGTGACAGAATCGAGAGAAGACAGGAAAAGTACTGAAAAGGCGATTTCATCTAGGGAGGGCTCACCAAATAGTGCTTTCATGAGGGAACTCGAATTTGCTATAGAAAACTCTAAGCGAACTTTTGAAATAGAGCGGCAGAAGACAGCAGCAGCAAATGCCATGAACACCGAATCAGCTAAACAACCTTCGACCAGCGGGCTGCATGAGGACGCAGTCTTAGTGCCAGAAAAAGAAGGTCATCTGATGTGGAGAGAATCGTTCGTCGACTCAGTAAGCTCGTTGGGAGCGAGCACCAGCAGCGCTTCATCGCTCAGACCACAGCCACGTTCCGTGAAATTGCGCAAAATGCACAAAATGCTCACCACCGAAAACACGTTCTTCACGTATTCTCACAATATTTGCAACTCCACCGCGGTAAAAGGCGACACAGCAACGACACGACAAATTATTGTGGAGCGAAGAGCACTTCCACCAATACGCGAGTTGTCGGAAACAGGAACAAAACCGAAGAGGCCAAATAAACGAGTGCCGGTTGTGAGCTCCACTAAGCAGACTTCGTCGAGCACAGCTAGTGCGAGTGCGGCGGCTTCGCCGATTACCGACGACGATTGCATTGTCTCATCGTCCATGGACCTGCCCGTGCCGAAGCCGGTACGAGCTGCTGTTGCTCAACGTGCACCACATACGGACAAAGACATTCTGCTGTATGCGCCTAACCGCCAAAACCTGACGCCAGCGCAAAGTCTGAAGGACGGCTTTTTCGATGTGACGCTTGAGCATCTGAGCGCTGTCATCGGCGAGCAGAAGGCACGGAAATTCATGAAGTACTACCTCGGTCGGCGTCGTTTCGCGGCCAGTTCCAGTGTGTACTATCGGCCACCGGGGTCGCCTATACTGAGCACTTGTGCGGAAACCGACAGCGACGACGACGCATTAGACCTTATAGAGCAGTATGGCTATTTGCACGAATCGTTCGATAAGGGGGGGTCCGAGCGACATTAAAGCTAGTCGCTCAAGTGTTACTTATTTAAAAAATAATCAAATCGTCTAAAATAGTTTGAAGTATTTTTCAGTTATTGCTCTGTATTTTCATATATATATATATAATATACCCTCAAGGGTTGGCCGACTAGTGAGGTCGAATTCTAGTTAAATAGTTCATTCCCCAGTTAATGTGTGTAGACGGACAAGCAATTGTACACTGATAACAACAATTGTGCATTGGTTTTCCTGGCGAGCCGCATTGCAAATATTCAACATTCTGCATGCTGGCGAAGACAAAAAAAAACACAGAGCAGCGTTTAAATTCAAATATTTTTCTTTATTGTAAATTGTTTGATGAAAATAAAAAAACAACACGACATATTAATATATATATTAAATATAATAAATGAATAAGAAGTAATATTTCATCATAAATATATATCGATTTCATAAAAAATTAAACAATTACTTTTTCTACCAATAAACAGCAAAAACGTGGACTCTAATCATTCATAGATTCGGACTCCATGAGGAAGAAACGAATATCGAGACTTATCGCGGCAAAAATGTCACCCAAAATGGCAATGCTCCTCTACAATGTGATTTAAATTTTGACTTTGTTTTGCACAAATTTTTATTTACATTTACTCGTACAACTAAATAAATACGATTTAAAAAAAAAAGTAATAATAATGACGACGACAAATAGTGGCAAAAGTACAAAATATTAGAAAATAAAATAACGTGGATATTGCTTTGATTCGCTTAAAGGGTTGAATTTTCGGATTCAGTTTAGTTTTGCCTTTCAATTGTCCTTGCCTTGAATATCCTTCCAGTGAGTGCACTTGTGCTTCAACTGCAAATTGTTCGTAAAACTCTACCGAACAACACCGCTTAGCTTAAACATCGATTTGGTATGGGGAGCCGGGAATATGTTCGTCGCCCCATTTGACTATCAGAATATATTGGCCGCGATCGCGCACCACGTATATGCCAATTTGACCCATCTCGAGAAGCGGGAAAATCCAAGTGTCTGCAGCTAAAATACAAAGATTATGCGTGTTTTCATTAGGTCACAACTCACACGAACAAATAACTGAGCTGAGCTTACTTTTCTGCTCCTCTACGAGACGTTGCTGCTGGTGAAATGTGTCCTGCATGAAGTCGGTTATGCGTTGCTTGGCATGTGCAATGAAATCCTCTTTAGTGCCCTCGTACGGCAGAATCTTCCAGTCGCGATGCAATCCCACCTCTGCGTCCTTGCCCACTGACAAACTGAACTCCTGCACGCGCTCAATGAATTGCGCATAGAAATCGGCCAGCGGCTTGTCCTCGATCAAAATGTATCGGTCCTGCCGGTTGGTGAAGTAATCGTTGGACAAGTTCGCGCCCGATATCAGGACTGCGTCGTCGAAGAGGTAGATTTTCATGTGCTGCAAGCCCAGCAGCTCGTTCCATCGCGGCGGCACCAGCCGCTTCGTCATGCCGCGCAAGTCCGGCGTGTGGTACAGCGACAGCTGCACCTGCTCGCCGAAATCCTGCACCAACGGCAGCAGCATTGTCTTCGAGTTGGTTTCACCACGGGTACCACGCGTGAAGTCCAGCAGCACATTGACCCGCAGCGCCGACTGCTGCTGCAGGCTGTGCCGCAGTGTCTGCACGAAAGCACTCTCCAAGTGGCCGGTGCCCAAGTAGAGACTGGCTAGCACGATGCGTTGTCGCGCGTTGGCACTGCGCTGCACCAGCGTCTCGTAGAAGTGGTCGGGCTCGTGAATTATCTGGATTTGCTCGCCTCGCAAAGGAAAGCATGGTGCCACATTGTGCAGTCAAGCGAGGCTCTCCAGGCTGGGGGCGTTAGGGAAATTATGCTGAATCATCTGGGGAGTCTGCTGCAGGCAGCCGATGAAGTCAGTTGGTGGGCTCAGCTCTTCTGCCAGTTGGGTGAAGAAACGACGCAGGAACATATTCGAGGTATAAGTAAGCACGCGCACTCAAATATAACGTAATGCGTAGAATCGCTGTCAAAACTGCAGTAATTTCGTCTTTTCGCTTGCTTTAGCGCCTTTTTTCATGCGCTCTGTGGTCGTCTTATCGAGCTTAATCGGTCATCTCCTTGTTAACGAGGGATACAGTTCCTGGCTCTCCTAATGCTGTCTCAATTAAACCCGATTCCGGTTAGTCTTAATAATTTGATTGACTTATTTTAAAAAGTCGATGCGCTTTCTAAAAAAAAATTTCACCTCTAGTACTGCATTTCTTTTAAACTCATGTGCACGTTTATTGTTGTAATACTAGCAGCTGATTTATTCCCAGAGTTTCGTTAACGCGACATCAATGAGGTGACCAGAGGGCACTAACTCGCACCAAATCAGCTGTTCAGTGCAGGGGAGTATTTCACGGTATTAAATTGAATTCAAATCGTTTTGAGTAAGAATTAAATTGTTCATAATCGCAATGGCCCTCTCTGGGCGCGTCATATAAATGCTATAAACTAAACTATCGACTGATAGATAAGAATTCGCTTTTGTTTTTAGCTAACGTGATATCCATTTGCTCACAGCTAGTCACTTATAGCCTATTTCCACCGGGCCTTAAATGCATTTAACGCTTAAATGTATTTAACATCGCATTTAAATGCTAAAATTTCCATACAATTGTTTTTGTATCAAAGTGCGGAAACTCACTTTCAAAACTGCGTTAACTCAGTTTTGCCATTTACAGACGTCTAACGGAAAATGTTATGTTAAAAGCTGGAGCAATACTCACAAATGTACAAATTTTGATAGCATGCTTTACGGCGCTGCAAGAGCCGTACGCACACAAACGAAAGAGGGGATCGAATTGCGTTCGGTGTGGTAGATTTTTTGCTAAGACAATTACTTTTTACTGCATTTTTTCGCAAAACTACATATCGTCTGTCAAAGTGGCGCACGCAGGATTTTATTTCGGGGAGGGTTTTGTGTAAATTTTTTTAGAACTTTGAAATAGAATAAAATTTAGATGTAGACAATTTTTCTCTTTCATTTGATACCCATATCTTAATCATTGCACAACCGCAAATATAAAAAAAAAATATTTGAAATGTGTATGTTCCTAAAATTTTAAAGTCCTTTAAAAAGGACTTGGGGTCAGAAAATGAAAAACTGACTATGTCAGGTTACTATAAATGACCTCTAGTTTTACGCCTATATCAACATTTGGATGGGTCTCGGCAAAAAAAATTATTTCGCGCGTTGTCATAAATGCAAGTTTGGTGTTTTCCCTCAGTGCATCATAACTTTGCCATTTTTCTTTCGATTCTATTAATGTTAGGCTTAATATTTGCACAAATAATATATCTTTCATCTTAGATTTTAAAACCAAAGGAGATCATTTTTTTATCGAAGAATTCACTTTTTTACAACTTTCACCGTCAGTAATTTCTCCAAATCTCATCTGATTTTGACAATCAGTATATTTCTGGAAAGGCTAAGGTATTATCTTCTGATCGACGGACAATTTGTGTTAGTCGGATGATTCGTTTACGAGATTTGTGCTCATAACTGAAACAACAGGGGAAAAACTGGTTTTTCGAAGATTTTTCGAAAACGCTTCCTACAAAAATTTTTTAATCTTCAGCTGATTCAATGAGGTCACCTGTATTAATTCGCCTTGCTGTGGTGCGAACAAACTCGTATTTTTAATGAACTCTCTCGGTGTTTTGCGTACTAATTCAATTCTGGTGGCTACAATTTAATCAGAACATCCATCTTTGATTATTTGCAACGCCAGTTCCAAGGGGTTTTAGAGTATATAATAAACAAGAAAACATATATTTTGTTGCCAAAAGCAAAACTTTATTCAACGAAAAGTCAAAGCAAGTTATTCAAGTGCTGGATTTGTTGAAAATGTAAAATATTAAACTCAGACTAATTCTGAACTCGCAATTTACAACTACACGTAACAGTAGCACTGATGAAATGTCATCACTTTCTTAGTACCATTAAATGCAACTCTGCAGTATTGACGATCGCCATTAGCGCATACACCACTGTTCGCCATCATTTTGAACCATAAACCGAGGCAACGCCAATTTCAGTAAATTTCATTTTTTGGTTTTTGTTTGTGACAGTGGAAATTAAGCGGAGGCTAAAAATGCTGGATATCGAGACATTGGAGCGGTTGTCGTTTGAACGCTCCAAAATTTGGGCCAAATGCTTGAATGTAAGGATTGATGGGCTGCCGGAACGCAATCGAGTTCATTTGCTTTTTTTGATTACAGAAATTAAGCATGTCGGTCAAAGACGATTACGAAATTGCGATCGCGGGGCCGGATGAAAAGCGCGATGGCGAGGATTTTGTGGATGACAATGACTACTCTACCGACTGCAGTTCAATGGAAGATTTGGACTGTTTTGAGGATGAAGCAATTCTAAAGGACATAACAAATCGAACGAGTCTCGGACAGAAAGTGTTGCCGCTTGGACATGGGAGAAACCATACTGAGTCTGCGGCTTGTTCGATGTACAATGAAGTGGACAGCGCGGAGCTGCAGGATGTGCTCAACGAAACTAGGCCGATATTGGAAGAACACAAACGCAAGTGGAAGGAAGCGGGCCTGGATAAGGTGCTCAACACATTCGATGCCGAGAAGATCGAGGAAAAAGTTGGTGGTTGGATGCGCCGTAATCACAGCATGGGGAGCTTAAGTGAATGTCCTTCGAAACCGCTTTACGTGCGCTCGCATCTGGACGGTCCACCGCACGCTTCCGCAATGAAGCCACACACTTGCTCTGTACCAGACTCGGACTCTGAGTCGCTGCATTCGGTTGACACAGCGCGTTACATTCGTTCAAGCAGAAATCGACTGGAGAGCAGACGTCGCCGCAGTTATTCGTCCAGAGCAAGCATGACCATCAAAACATTTCGCTATGTGCAGAGCAAACGAGATGCACTGCGCGAGAAGTACGCCTGTCTCGATAGTGACGAAACACCGCCAAGTGGCGCTAACTACTTCTACCGCAGCCGTACCCAGAGTGCCTCCCGGCCTATGCATGTGCAATCACAACGCAGTGCCGTGAAGCGTAGTGTGGCACATGTGCAGCGTAGTTGTCGTCGCAAGCGGCTGCACAAATACCGGCACTCCAGCAGCTGTGCCACTTCAACGTCTTTGTCGAGTTCGGAGGATGACTGCAGGGGAAGGGCGCGTCACCCTAGACTGCTGTCGCGCCGACAATGGCTTGCAGACACACCAGCTTGTCGCCTTTCAGGTGGCTGTCGCTGCCTGATGGCCAAAGGCAATGTCTGGAGCAAAGCCAGTGGTGAGGGGCGTGCACTATGCACCAGGCGGACAACGGAAGACAAGCGGCCGTGCATGCGGGAGTCGGAATGTGGCTGCTATTACGAGAGCAAATTGTGCAAGGAAACGCGGTAAATCGAAACAATACTAAATCTCTCACACAGTTATTCTTATGGCAATGCCAATTTTCAGACATATTGCAGACACTTCTACCGAGGAGTGGGTGGTGGAGAACTGTAAGACACCACCAAAGAAGCAGCCACAGCCAGTATACCAGCGAAAACTAGCACAAAGTGTGCCAGCGAAGAGGAGTTCACAGCACATAAAGCCAGCAATTGAGAATACGAGGAATAGGCAGCAGTGTGCTGACTTAGAGCAGCCAAAAAGGAAGAGTCCAAAGAAAGCCACAGCAGCAAAACCTAAGGTGAAGGCCAAAACTAAAGTGGCAAATTTGAATAAAGAGAAGCCGACAAAAAAGGTTACCAGGTCCAAAGCGCAGTCGGTGACAGAATCGAGAGAAGACAGGAAAAGTACTGAAAAGGCGATTTCATCTAGGGAGGGCTCACCAAATAGTGCTTTCATGAGGGAACTCGAATTTGCTATAGAAAACTCTAAGCGAACTTTTGAAATAGAGCGGCAGAAGACAGCAGCAGCAAATGCCATGAACACCGAATCAGCTAAACAACCTTCGACCAGCGGGCTGCATGAGGACGCAGTCTTAGTGCCAGAAAAAGAAGGTCATCTGATGTGGACAGAATCGTCCGTCGACTCAGTAAGCTCGTTGGGAGCGAGCACCAGCAGCGCTTCATCGCTCAGACCACAGCCACGTTCCGTGAAATTGCGCAAAATGCACAAAATGCTCACCACCGAAAACACGTTCTTCACGTATTCTCACAATATTTGCAACTCCACCGCGGTAAAAGGCGACACAGCAACGACACGACAAATTATTGTGGAGCGAAGAGCACTTCCACCAATACGCGAGTTGTCGGAAACAGGAACAAAACCGAAGAGGCCAAATAAACGAGTGCCGGTTGTGAGCTCCACTAAGCAGACTTCGTCGAGCACAGCTAGTGCGAGTGCGGCGGCTTCGCCGATTACCGACGACGATTGCATTGTCTCATCGTCCATGGACCTGCCCGTGCCGAAGCCGGTACGAGCTGCTGTTGCTCAACGTGCACCACATACGGACAAAGACATTCTGCTGTATGCGCCTAACCGCCAAAACCTGACGCCAGCGCAAAGTCTGAAGGACGGCTTTTTCGATGTGACGCTTGAGCATCTGAGCGCTGTCATCGGCGAGCAGAAGGCACGGAAATTCATGAAGTACTACCTCGGTCGGCGTCGTTTCGCGGCCAGTTCCAGTGTGTACTATCGGCCACCGGGGTCGCCTATACTGAGCACTTGTGCGGAAACCGACAGCGACGACGACGCATTAGACCTTATAGAGCAGTATGGCTATTTGTACGAATCGTTCGATAAGGGGGGGTCCGAGCGACATTAAAGCTAGTCGCTCAAGTGTTACTTATTTAAAAAATAATCAAATCGTCTAAAATAGTTTGAAGTATTTTTCAGTTATTGCTCTGTATTTTCATATATATATATATAATATACCCTCAAGGGTTGGCCGACTAGTGAGGTCGAATTCTAGTTAAATAGTTCATTCCCCAGTTAATGTGTGTAGACGGACAAGCAATTGTACACTGATAACAACAATTGTGCATTGGTTTTCCTGGCGAGCCGCATTGCAAATATTCAACATTCTGCATGCTGGCGAAGACAAAAAAAAACACAGAGCAGCGTTTAAATTCAAATATTTTTCTTTATTGTAAATTGTTTGATGAAAATAAAAAAACAACACGACATATTAATATATATATTAAATATAATAAATGAATAAGAAGTAATATTTCATCATAAATATATATCGATTTCATAAAAAATTAAACAATTACTTTTTCTACCAATAAACAGCAAAAACGTGGACTCTAATCATTCATAGATTCGGACTCCATGAGGAAGAAACGAATATCGAGACTTATCGCGGCAAAAATGTCACCCAAAATGGCAATGCTCCTCTACAATGTGATTTAAATTTTGACTTTGTTTTGCACAAATTTTTATTTACATTTACTCGTACAACTAAATAAATACGATTTAAAAAAAAAAGTAATAATAATGACGACGACAAATAGTGGCAAAAGTACAAAATATTAGAAAATAAAATAACGTGGATATTGCTTTGATTCGCTTAAAGGGTTGAATTTTCGGATTCAGTTTAGTTTTGCCTTTCAATTGTCCTTGCCTTGAATATCCTTCCAGTGAGTGCACTTGTGCTTCAACTGCAAATTGTTCGTAAAACTCTACCGAACAACACCGCTTAGCTTAAACATCGATTTGGTATGGGGAGCCGGGAATATGTTCGTCGCCCCATTTGACTATCAGAATATATTGGCCGCGATCGCGCACCACGTACATGCCAATTTGACCCATCTCGAGAAGCGGGAAAATCCAAGTGTCTGCAGCTAAAATACAAAGATTATGCGTGTTTTCATTAGGTCACAACTCACACGAACAAATAACTGAGCTGAGCTTACTTTTCTGCTCCTCTACGAGACGTTGCTGCTGGTGAAATGTGTCCTGCATGAAGTCGGTTATGCGTTGCTTGGCATGTGCAATGAAATCCTCTTTAGTGCCCTCGTACGGCAGAATCTTCCAGTCGCGATGCAATCCCACCTCTGCGTCCTTGCCCACTGACAAACTGAACTCCTGCACGCGCTCAATGAATTGCGCATAGAAATCGGCCAGCGGCTTGTCCTCGATCAAAATGTATCGGTCCTGCCGGTTGGTGAAGTAATCGTTGGACAAGTTCGCGCCCGATATCAGGACTGCGTCGTCGAAGAGGTAGATTTTCATGTGCTGCAAGCCCAGCAGCTCGTTCCATCGCGGCGGCACCAGCCGCTTCGTCATGCCGCGCAAGTCCGGCGTGTGGTACAGCGACAGCTGCACCTGCTCGCCGAAATCCTGCACCAACGGCAGCAGCATTGTCTTCGAGTTGGTTTCACCACGGGTACCACGCGTGAAGTCCAGCAGCACATTGACCCGCAGCGCCGACTGCTGCTGCAGGCTGTGCCGCAGTGTCTGCACGAAAGCACTCTCCAAGTGGCCGGTGCCCAAGTAGAGACTGGCTAGCACGATGCGTTGTCGCGCGTTGGCACTGCGCTGCACCAGCGTCTCGTAGAAGTGGTCGGGCTCGTGAATTATCTGGATTTGCTCGCCTCGCAAAGGAAAGCATGGTGCCACATTGTGCAGTCAAGCGAGGCTCTCCAGGCTGGGGGCGTTAGGGAAATTATGCTGAATCATCTGGGGAGTCTGCTGCAGGCAGCCGATGAAGTCAGTTGGTGGGCTCAGCTCTTCTGCCAGTTGGGTGAAGAAACGACGCAGGAACATATTCGAGGTATAAGTAAGCACGCGCACTCACATATAACGTAATGCGTAGAATCGCTGTCAAAACTGCAGTAATTTCGTCTTTTCGCTTGCTTTAGCGCCTTTTTTCATGCGCTCTGTGGTCGTCTTATCGAGCTTAATCGGTCATCTCCTTGTTAACGAGGGATACAGTTCCTGGCTCTCCTAATGCTGTCTCAATTAAACCCGATTCCGGTTAGTCTTAATAATTTGATTGACTTATTTTAAAAAGTCGATGCGCTTTCTAAAAAAAAATTTCACCTCTAGTACTGCATTTCTTTTAAACTCATGTGCACGTTTATTGTTGTAATACTAGCAGCTGATTTATTCCCAGAGTTTCGTTAACGCGACATCAATGAGGTGACCAGAGGGCACTAACTCGCACCAAATCAGCTGTTCAGTGCAGGGGAGTATTTCACGGTATTAAATTGAATTCAAATCGTTTTGAGTAAGAATTAAATTGTTCATAATCGCAATGGCCCTCTCTGGGCGCGTCATATAAATGCTATAAACTAAACTATCGACTGATAGATAAGAATTCGCTTTTGTTTTTAGCTAACGTGATATCCATTTGCTCACAGCTAGTCACTTATAGCCTATTTCCACCGGGCCTTAAATGCATTTAACGCTTAAATGTATTTAACATCGCATTTAAATGCTAAAATTTCCATACAATTGTTTTTGTATCAAAGTGCGGAAACTCACTTTCAAAACTGCGTTAACTCAGTTTTGCCATTTACAGACGTCTAACGGAAAATGTTATGTTAAAAGCTGGAGCAATACTCACAAATGTACAAATTTTGATAGCATGCTTTACGGCGCTGCAAGAGCCGTACGCACACAAACGAAAGAGGGGATCGAATTGCGTTCGGTGTGGTAGATTTTTTGCTAAGACAATTACTTTTTACTGCATTTTTTCGCAAAACTACATATCGTCTGTCAAAGTGGCGCACGCAGGATTTTATTTCGGGGAGGGTTTTGTGTAAATTTTTTTAGAACTTTGAAATAGAATAAAATTTAGATGTAGACAATTTTTCTCTTTCATTTGATACCCATATCTTAATCATTGCACAACCGCAAATATAAAAAAAAAATATTTGAAATGTGTATGTTCCTAAAATTTTAAAGTCCTTTAAAAAGGACTTGGGGTCAGAAAATGAAAAACTGACTATGTCAGGTTACTATAAATGACCTCTAGTTTTACGCCTATATCAACATTTGGATGGGTCTCGGCAAAAAAAATTATTTCGCGCGTTGTCATAAATGCAAGTTTGGTGTTTTCCCTCAGTGCATCATAACTTTGCCATTTTTCTTTCGATTCTATTAATGTTAGGCTTAATATTTGCACAAATAATATATCTTTCATCTTAGATTTTAAAACCAAAGGAGATCATTTTTTTATCGAAGAATTCACTTTTTTACAACTTTCACCGTCAGTAATTTCTCCAAATCTCATCTGATTTTGACAATCAGTATATTTCTGGAAAGGCTAAGGTATTATCTTCTGATCGACGGACAATTTGTGTTAGTCGGATGATTCGTTTACGAGATTTGTGCTCATAACTGAAACAACAGGGGAAAAACTGGTTTTTCGAAGATTTTTCGAAAACGCTTCCTACAAAAATTTTTTAATCTTCAGCTGATTCAATGAGGTCACCTGTATTAATTCGCCTTGCTGTGGTGCGAACAAACTCGTATTTTTAATGAACTCTCTCGGTGTTTTGCGTACTAATTCAATTCTGGTGGCTACAATTTAATCAGAACATCCATCTTTGATTATTTGCAACGCCAGTTCCAAGGGGTTTTAGAGTATATAATAAACAAGAAAACATATATTTTGTTGCCAAAAGCAAAACTTTATTCAACGAAAAGTCAAAGCAAGTTATTCAAGTGCTGGATTTGTTGAAAATGTAAAATATTAAACTCAGACTAATTCTGAACTCGCAATTTACAACTACACGTAACAGTAGCACTGATGAAATGTCATCACTTTCTTAGTACCATTAAATGCAACTCTGCAGTATTGACGTTCGCCATTAGCGCATACACCACTGTTCGCCATCATTTTGAACCATAAACCGAGGCAACGCCAATTTCAGTAAATTTCATTTTTTGGTTTTTGTTTGTGACAGTGGAAATTAAGCGGAGGCTAAAAATGCTGGATATCGAGACATTGGAGCGGTTGTCGTTTGAACGCTCCAAAATTTGGGCCAAATGCTTGAATGTAAGGATTGATGGGCTGCCGGAACGCAATCGAGTTCATTTGCTTTTTTTGATTACAGAAATTAAGCATGTCGGTCAAAGACGATTACGAAATTGCGATCGCGGGGCCGGATGAAAAGCGCGATGGCGAGGATTTTGTGGATGACAATGACTACTCTACCGACTGCAGTTCAATGGAAGATTTGGACTGTTTTGAGGATGAAGCAATTCTAAAGGACATAACAAATCGAACGAGTCTCGGACAGAAAGTGTTGCCGCTTGGACATGGGAGAAACCATACTGAGTCTGCGGCTTGTTCGATGTACAATGAAGTGGACAGCGCGGAGCTGCAGGATGTGCTCAACGAAACTAGGCCGATATTGGAAGAACACAAACGCAAGTGGAAGGAAGCGGGCCTGGATAAGGTGCTCAACACATTCGATGCCGAGAAGATCGAGGAAAAAGTTGGTGGTTGGATGCGCCGTAATCACAGCATGGGGAGCTTAAGTGAATGTCCTTCGAAACCGCTTTACGTGCGCTCGCATCTGGACGGTCCACCGCACGCTTCCGCAATGAAGCCACACACTTGCTCTGTACCAGACTCGGACTCTGAGTCGCTGCATTCGGTTGACACAGCGCGTTACATTCGTTCAAGCAGAAATCGACTGGAGAGCAGACGTCGCCGCAGTTATTCGTCCAGAGCAAGCATGACCATCAAAACATTTCGCTATGTGCAGAGCAAACGAGATGCACTGCGCGAGAAGTACGCCTGTCTCGATAGTGACGAAACACCGCCAAGTGGCGCTAACTACTTCTACCGCAGCCGTACCCAGAGTGCCTCCCGGCCTATGCATGTGCAATCACAACGCAGTGCCGTGAAGCGTAGTGTGGCACATGTGCAGCGTAGTTGTCGTCGCAAGCGGCTGCACAAATACCGGCACTCCAGCAGCTGTGCCACTTCAACGTCTTTGTCGAGTTCGGAGGATGACTGCAGGGGAAGGGCGCGTCACCCTAGACTGCTGTCGCGCCGACAATGGCTTGCAGACACACCAGCTTGTCGCCTTTCAGGTGGCTGTCGCTGCTTGATGGCCAAAGGCAATGTCTGGAGCAAAGCCAGTGGTGAGGGGCGTGCACTATGCACCAGGCGGACAACGGAAGACAAGCGGCCGTGCATGCGGGAGTCGGAATGTGGCTGCTATTACGAGAGCAAATTGTGCAAGGAAACGCGGTAAATCGAAACAATACTAAATCTCTCACACAGTTATTCTTATGGCAATGCCAATTTTCAGACATATTGCAGACACTTCTACCGAGGAGTGGGTGGTGGAGAACTGTAAGACACCACCAAAGAAGCAGCCACAGCCAGTATACCAGCGAAAACTAGCACAAAGTGTGCCAGCGAAGAGGAGTTCACAGCACATAAAGCCAGCAATTGAGAATACGAGGAATAGGCAGCAGTGTGCTGACTTAGAGCAGCCAAAAAGGAAGAGTCCAAAGAAAGCCACAGCAGCAAAACCTAAGGTGAAGGCCAAAACTAAAGTGGCAAATTTGAATAAAGAGAAGCCGACAAAAAAGGTTACCAGGTCCAAAGCGCAGTCGGTGACAGAATCGAGAGAAGACAGGAAAAGTACTGAAAAGGCGATTTCATCTAGGGAGGGCTCACCAAATAGTGCTTTCATGAGGGAACTCGAATTTGCTATAGAAAACTCTAAGCGAACTTTTGAAATAGAGCGGCAGAAGACAGCAGCAGCAAATGCCATGAACACCGAATCAGCTAAACAACCTTCGACCAGCGGGCTGCATGAGGACGCAGTCTTAGTGCCAGAAAAAGAAGGTCATCTGATGTGGACAGAATCGTCCGTCGACTCAGTAAGCTCGTTGGGAGCGAGCACCAGCAGCGCTTCATCGCTCAGACCACAGCCACGTTCCGTGAAATTGCGCAAAATGCACAAAATGCTCACCACCGAAAACACGTTCTTCACGTATTCTCAAAATATTTGCAACTCCACCGCGGTAAAAGGCGACACAGCAACGACACGACAAATTATTGTGGAGCGAAGAGCACTTCCACCAATACGCGAGTTGTCGGAAACAGGAACAAAACCGAAGAGGCCAAATAAACGAGTGCCGGTTGTGAGCTCCACTAAGCAGACTTCGTCGAGCACAGCTAGTGCGAGTGCGGCGGCTTCGCCGATTACCGACGACGATTGCATTGTCTCATCGTCCATGGACCTGCCCGTGCCGAAGCCGGTACGAGCTGCTGTTGCTCAACGTGCACCACATACGGACAAAGACATTCTGCTGTATGCGCCTAACCGCCAAAACCTGACGCCAGCGCAAAGTCTGAAGGACGGCTTTTTCGATGTGACGCTTGAGCATCTGAGCGCTGTCATCGGCGAGCAGAAGGCACGGAAATTCATGAAGTACTACCTCGGTCGGCGTCGTTTCGCGGCCAGTTCCAGTGTGTACTATCGGCCACCGGGGTCGCCTATACTGAGCACTTGTGCGGAAACCGACAGCGACGACGACGCATTAGACCTTATAGAGCAGTATGGCTATTTGTACGAATCGTTCGATAAGGGGGGGTCCGAGCGACATTAAAGCTAGTCGCTCAAGTGTTACTTATTTAAAAAATAATCAAATCGTCTAAAATAGTTTGAAGTATTTTTCAGTTATTGCTCTGTATTTTCATATATATATATATAATATACCCTCAAGGGTTGGCCGACTAGTGAGGTCGAATTCTAGTTAAATAGTTCATTCCCCAGTTAATGTGTGTAGACGGACAAGAAATTGTACACTGATAACAACAATTGTGCATTGGTTTTCCTGGCGAGCCGCATTGCAAATATTCAACATTCTGCATGCTGGCGAAGACAAAAAAAACACAGAGCAGCGTTTAAATTCAAATATTTTTCTTTATTGTAAATTGTTTGATGAAAATAAAAAAACAACACGACATATTAATATATATATTAAATATAATAAATGAATAAGAAGTAATATTTCATCATAAATATATATCGATTTCATAAAAAATTAAACAATTACTTTTTCTACCAATAAACAGCAAAAACGTGGACTCTAATCATTCATAGATTCGGACTCCATGAGGAAGAAACGAATATCGAGACTTATCGCGGCAAAAATGTCACCCAAAATGGCAATGCTCCTCTACAATGTGATTTAAATTTTGACTTTGTTTTGCACAAATTTTTATTTACATTTACTCGTACAACTAAATAAATACGATTTAAAAAAAAAAGTAATAATAATGACGACGACAAATAGTGGCAAAAGTACAAAATATTAGAAAATAAAATAACGTGGATATTGCTTTGATTCGCTTAAAGGGTTGAATTTTCGGATTCAGTTTAGTTTTGCCTTTCAATTGTCCTTGCCTTGAATATCCTTCCAGTGAGTGCACTTGTGCTTCAACTGCAAATTGTTCGTAAAACTCTACCGAACAACACCGCTTAGCTTAACCCTCTAACGTCCAAGACCGCCTACAGGCGGGCAATAGCAAAACTAAAAAAAACAATAGAATTAAGCACCGTTATGTTCCAATTTTTATTAAACATGTTTAAAATATCTGTAATGTAGCTTAAGCTTTTGATTTTATACCGTTACTTTCTTCCTGTGCGAAGTTATTTTCAGTTTAATTCAAAATTTCGTGTAAATCGCGCAGCGCGGAGTGAAAGTGAAAACAGTGAAATTCAAAAATTAAAAATAAATACTTTTGTTGATCAGACGGAATTAAAAAAAATATTGGTAAGTAGCAAATAATATATATTTTCATATTGTTCTGTTAGTTTTTAAATATTTGTAATACAGTGAGTAATATACGGACCTGAGTGAAGACCGCCTGTAGGCGGGCATTCGCGGTGCGTAGATATTTCTTTCGTACTTCTACTCGTTTTATTGTGTATGCTAAACATTAGCAATAAAACGGATTTTCGTCATTTTTCATTCAAGAAATGGAAAGTACAGGGCGCAAAATGTCTGCATTGAACGATGAAGACATTGAAAGGGTCATGAATTCCATAACTGATGAGGAACTCAGCACGGACGAAGATGGAATCAGCGATGATTTTGACGATGACTCTGTTCGCGATCCAAATTACGTGCTATCATTGGAAGATGAGGCACAAATTGATGAGTATGTGGGGGAAATGGCTCGACCTCATTCAGCGGATTTTGCTTCAAAAGCCATTGATTTGTCGCTAAATATGAGCAATTTAAGTGAAGTCGATGGAATTGCAAAATCTGCATCGCCATCACTAGTGCAGTTAGGTGATGCTTCACTTATTACTGGTACTGATAACCAACCATCAGAAATTGCGCGACCTGAAGCTGAAATTCGTAAAGAATTGCGAAAAGCACGACAGTCGAAGCGACCACGATCACCATTACCTGAGCATGATGATACTGGACCAGAATCAATTTCAAATAATGGTCGCTTTACTGGCTCCGGTAAATGAAACTGGGTTTAAAAAAAAGTAATTCTAATGTTCTTTTTTTAGGGTTAGCTGATTTGAAGCATGACAACGGTGTATTCAAAAAAATCACTTGGAAGAACAAGGATATGCAGCTTCACAAAAATCAAGTTGTGTTTCGAGGGAATAACAAATTGTCAAACAACTTTGATTTGTTGCAAACACCATTCCAATGCTTTTCATATTTTTTTACGAGCGAGCTTTATGCTTTACTAGCAGAACAGACAAATCTTCGAGCACACCAAGAAGACGTCAACACAAAGTTCGTTACCAATGTCGGAGAAATACGTAAGTACGTAGGTATACTAATATACATGACGGTATACAAATACCCAAATATTAACAAGTATTGGGGCGCACACGCATTTGCTCCAATCCAAAAGACGATGCCACGAAGTAAATTTTATGAGTTGAAAAAATATTTATGTTTTGCTGATGACTCGAAACGAGTAAAGAAAAACCAACCTGGTTATGATGCATTATATAAAATTCGACCCATTGTTAACATGCTAAATGAGAGATTTGACTCTGTTCCTAAACGAGCAAGGCTATGCGTTGATGAGCAAATGTGCGCAACAAAAATGTCTACAAGTCTGAAACAGTATTTGCCAGCAAAGCCTCACAAATGGGGTATTAAAATATTTGTTCTGTGCGATTCAAACGGCTATTCGTACAGGTTTGAAGTATATTGCGGCAGTGGAGATAACACTGTTATTGAGGGTATGCCGAATTTAGGAGCTGCTGCAAATGTTGTCGCGCGTTTATCGCAAACCATTCCGGACTTTAAAAATCATATCATCTACTTCGACAATTTTTACACAACAATACCATTGCTCGTATATCTACGTACAAGAGGAATATATTCATTGGGTACTATACGCCCTAATCGTATTCCAAACTGTAAACTACCGGCTGATAATTCAGAAGAACTGAAAAATAAAAAACGCGGCCATTCTCTTGAATTCGTTGGCAACACTCTTGGTATCGATATATCTACAGTCTTATGGAAAGATACGAAAAACGTTCGCATTGCCTCCACATATGTTGGCAGGAAACGCTTCCAATGCTCAGAAAACAACGAATGTATGCAAAAAATCAGGAGGTACAATAAAAAAGACCACAAATACGAGGAAATTGAGTGCCCTCAAGTAATCCGTGAATATAACCAGCACATGGGAGGTGTTGACCTAATGGATGGGTTACTTGGCAGATATCACATTCGAGTCAAAACTAACAGCCCAAGCATTCGTTTATTTTACCACTTTGTTGATATGGCAACGGTCAACGCATATTTATTGTATCGACGAATACATGCTGATGCTCCGGTGAAATATCCAGACCTTGCTGAATTTCGCTCAGAGGTGGCTGACGTTTTATGTAAATATGGATGTAAGGAAAATCGCCCTCTTGGAAGACCACCGTTGGCATCAACTTTCAATACTGACGTTGGTCAAAAGTCGACCCGCCCATCTAAAGATATTCAATATGATGGGTATGAACATTTACCAGTTATGCTTGATCGATCAGGGAAAAACTTGTAAAAAACCCGGTTGTAAGGGAGAGACTCAAACAATGTGCAAAAAATTCAATATTCATTTGTGCTTGCAGCCTAAAAGGAATTGCTTTTTGGAATACCATGTAAAATAAGCTGTTCCCTAATTTAATTAAAAAAAACCCAACTGTAAATGTTTTTTTCAATAAATTTTAAAAAATTCACTGTTTGAAATCAATAAACTAACTTTTTTCTCAATAAATTAAAAAAAATTCACTTTTTGAAATCAATAAACTAAAAACAAACACACTTCGTTTTATTTTATTTTTTATCCACTAGACCGCCTAGAGGCGGGTTAACTTTAAACACAAATAAAAACTTTTTCCGAACCACAGCTGAAAAACTAGTTTCAGATTCGTATTCAGGACTCGAAAACTACCTTTAAGTGAATTTATTATTGGAAAACAAAAATTGGTCTTTAGAGGGTTAAACATCGATTTGGTATGGGGAGCCGGGAATATGTTCGTCGCCCCATTTGACTATCAGAATATATTGGCCGCGATCGCGCACCACGTAGTTGACGTTGAAGTTGTTGCGGCCGGTGTGTTTGACGTTGAACTCCTCGCACGGCCCCTTCGGTCCGTACATGCCAACGAAGAGCATGTTGTTGCCTGCGCACCAAAATACAATTCACATTAATCGACACCGACTCGGCGTGGCGACAGCCAGCGGAAACCTACCCGCATCCATGGCGTTGACCGTGAAGTTGTTCTGCTTGCCCATGTACGCCTTCTTCAAGCCCATGCCCTTCGAGGTCACCTTCGCAGCGTCCGACTTGAACGCGGGCATATGGACGCCAGCGTTCTTGCCGCTCTTCGCCAGCTTCTGCACGGTTTCCACCATCACCGAGGAGGTCTCCTGAGCGCCCTCATCGGCCAGTTTGTCGCCTGCGAAAGAACCCAACCATTATTTACGTCCTGCGCGCCAAACCGTGCAGCTACTCACCGACGCAGTTGACCTTGAAGGGTGAGCCCACAATGTGCATGTTGTTGTACTTCACCGATATGAAGTGTTCGCCGGGCAGCAGTGGCGTGTAGCGCACCTTGTAGCCTTCCTCGACCTCTGTGCAGTCCATGGCCACCTTCGAGGGGCCATCGATTGTCACCGCCAGCGTGCCGACGCCGGCGTTGCACGTATTGATGATGAAATCGGCCTTGTGACCGGTCTTCACTTCTTCCAAGCCGGAGCCGCTGGCGTGGACCGCCGCGGGATCGGCCACATCCTTGCCGACCTTGATTCTGTACGGCGAGCCGGGTATGTGGACGCCGTTGAACTTGACATGGATGGCGTGAACGCCGTTTTCGCGAGGATAGAAACGCACCGAATACATTTCGTTGTCGATGCTCTGAATGAAGCAATCGTCGTCGGTGCCCGACGGTGCCACTATCTTGGCATCCAGCGTGCCCTTGGCTCCATTCTTCCGCACCATGAACTGATAGGGGGCATCGGCATTGATGTGGCCTAGAAGATTTAAGGAAGTTCGGGTTTCATTGGTTGTCACAGCCGTAACGAAGGTTGTTCGCGTACTACTCTACTCACCTTGTGGGAACTGCTGCACTTCCAGCATGTGTGCGTCGCCCACGTCGGGTGAGACGTATACCTTGAAGGGCGAGTCTGGAATATGACGATCGTTGAACTTCAAGCCGACGCGATATTCACCAGGCTCGGTGACTTTGTAGGACACGTCGCAGGAGCCGTCTTTGCGATCCTTGAAATCGATCTCCGCCTTGCTGGGACCCTCCACCGAAATAGCCAATGATCCGCCACCAGCCTCACGAGTCCAAACATTGAACTCGGCCGCTTCGCCGACAACACCTCGCTCCAAGCCCGAACCGCCCGCTTTCACCAGATGGCTGCCAAAGTCACGCAGTGGGCCCACCGTGAATTGGAAAGGCGAGCCGGGGATGTGAATATCCTTGTAGCGCACCGACACGGTGTGCACGCCCAACTCTTTCGGCACAAAGTGCACCGAATACAGACCGTCTTCGATTTCCTGGATTTCGGCATCTTCGGTCACATTGCTGGGCGACGTTACGCACGCCATCAGGTCGAACGACGTAATGCCGGGCATCTTGAAGGTCAGCTTGCACTTGCTGCCGATCTCAGTGACGGGCACGGCATCGCGCTCGCGCTGAATCTTCTCGCGCTTGCGATTGCTGCCCTCGCCGGTCACCTTGACGGTGAACGGTGAGCCCTCCACGTGGTGATCGGCGAACTTCAGATTGACAATGTAGTAGCCCGGCTCGGTGGGCTTGTACGAGATGCTCAGCGTGCCGTCGTCCTTGTCGGTGCACTGAATCTCCGCCTTGCTGGGGCCCTCAATCGACACCGACAGACCGCCGAAGCCCGCGTTGCGCGTATCGACGGCGAACACGTTCTCGCAGTGTGTCTTGCCCTGCTTGAGGCCCTCGCCGGAAACGAGCACCTTCTTGGCGTCGCCGACCTCGCGTTCGCAGACGGTCACCTTGAAGGGCGAGTTGGGGATGTGCTTGCCCATGCGCTTCACCGACACCATGTGCTCGCCGATTTCGCGCGGCGTAAACGAGATGCCGATGTTGCCGGTGGGCATGCGCTTCAGGAAGCAGGGCTCTTCCAGGCCGCTAGGCGCCTCAATTAGAGCGTTCAGTGCGCGCAGATCGTCGTCGGTGATCTCGCCGGGCATGGTCACCTCCGAGCAGGATCCCACGGAGATTTGATTGCGCTTGCGGCCCTCGCCGGTGATCTTGGCCGTGTAGGGCGAGCCCTTGATGTGCCTGTCACCGAAGCGCACCGAAATCTGATACTCGCCGGGCGCAGTGGGCAGATACTGCACCGAGACGGTGCCGTCTTTGTTATCATGGTAGTTAATCTGCAAATCGGAAATTATGGACAGGAAACAATAAAAATAACGCAACATGGCATCGATATTTGCACTTGTCGAAACTCACATCAGCCTTACTGGGACCTTCCACGGCCATGGTTAGGCCCCCAGCGCTGGCACCCTTAGTTGAGATGGTAAAGTTGCAGGGCTCGCCAGTAACGCCGTGAGTCAGACCGGGTCCATAAGCGGTCACATAGCCAGATGTGATGGAATCAACGTGGAATCTGAATGGAGATCCTGCGCAAAAGAGCGAAAAACCAAAACCAAAGCGTTAGCTAGAACTGCTGGAGCACGTTCGCGACAAGCACGCACCTTGCACTGGCTCGCCATTGTACTTCACCATCAGCTCGTGAGTGCCCTCCTCCTTGGGGTCGTACTTGACCGAAACGGTGCCATCGCGATTGTCTTGAATGACGGGCTTGTCGATCTTGCCGCTCGGCATCTTGACCTCAGCTGCAAAGGAACAAAAACAGAAAAATAAAATTATGAATTTCCAATATGCGCAGATATCGAAACATATTGAAACAAATTTCAGTTTCACTCAAACAACAAAGAATGCATAAAATTGCGCGATTCTAACTTTGGGGATATGTGCCAATAGTCACATTTCGTGGCGCTCATATTTAAATTGTTGATTTCGAATGTGTCTTTCGTCATGGCACTTGGGTTGTTGTATATTTTACGTGTTATTTTTGATTTTTTACAACGACATCAAATGTCGTTCTTAATTGATATGGCGAGCCATATGACTCGCTGCTGCATTATTTTAATTTATTGTGCGAATACAATAATTCGCAAACATATTTTTGCTTTCGAAAAGTCGTTTTTTTAGTCCAGCTTGCGTATTTTGTTTTTGCAATACCACTTTCTAAATAAAATGTGTATCAAAAGCAACCGATAAATTGTCGTACTTTACGTCTCCAAATGTACATAAATATTAACTTAAGTGCGTATGTATGTACTATATACCATATATTTGTCCGCCATGCGCCCTGAGTGACTGTTGGCCAGTATTCGAATTTCTTGTAGTTTGCTGTCCCATGACGACGGGGGGGGGGGGGGGGATGCCAAAGGAATGTGTTTTTATTGTGGGTGTTGTGGCATTTTGACATTTCGGTACTTTTATAAACTGAAATATGCGCGCATACGCTTTTGCCTTTAAAAATATCCACAAAATGTCGAGAAACGTCAACAGCGCCAACGTTTTTGTTGTGCGTTCAGATATTTATGGCGAATTTGCGATATTATTTTGTTGATATTTTTAAATCTTTTCAAATATTTTTAGAATTTAAATTAAAAAAAATAATAAAAACAACAATGTTTTTATTGGAGCAAAGAAAGGGCGTGTTCTATATGCGATCTTTGAGAAACACCAAGTTTTGGAAGACCAATGCGGAACAGATGTGTAATATGGGTTGAAAGACATTTGAACAAATCACGTGGGCGACGAAATATTTAAATACTTGGCTCAGCTTAAATTGCACTGATGCCAAATTCGTTTTATTTTACATACAAAAGTTCGACTGTCATTCGGTGCGGACGTTTCTTTTGTGCTCCGCTATGACAAATTGTTCGAAGTGCAAGTTGCATTGCAGTGCTTATGACTTGGTGTCGTGTGGCACCTGTTCCTCTAAGTGGCACCTTAAATGTGCAAGCATCAGTAAGGAGGCTGCAGAAATCATTAACATTAATCGACAAATAATATTTTGCTGTGAGTTGTGCTTCGGAAACTCTCGACCTGCCTGCCCATCTATTGTGCCGTTGCTGCTTGGAAAGCTGAGCGAAGTACGTGCTCTCATCGATTCGCTAGCGGTGCCTCAATCGGAGAAGATTTGTGCCGACAATTTGGGCTCCAAGTCAACGACGGCGATTAAGCCGGCACCGGCCGTCTCTCGTTTCACTCGCTCCAAAGCTGCGGACGCTCGCATTGCTGTACCGAACTCTGCTGTTGATGTCGCGCGCTCGCCTTTGCTAGTGAAAACAACTAGTAAGAAAGGTGGGAGAACTTTGCCGCCCTCACCTAACTCTACTCTCGCTGCTAATGCTGCTACTGTTAGCACAGTCGCTGCTGTCAAAGCTAGCGCCGTCGCCGCTAACGCTACTGCTGCTGCTAATGTTATTGCTCCTGCCGTCATGAACGCTGCCGCCAATGTAAACGCTGCTGACTCTGCTATCACAGCTGCGACTTCTACTGCACCTGCTAATGCCACGACTGCTAACGTAAACGCTCCTGCAAACAAGATCGCTGCTAGTAATGTAATCGCTGCTGCGAGCGCTGCCGCACCTGCTAAAGGCGCCACTGCTGCTGACGCTGATGTTACCGCTGCTATTAGTGCAGTTGCACCCGCATCCCCGGTAATACTTGTGGTTCCTGATGCTGCTGCTCGCTCTTCCAACGTTGTCGCGCTTTCTCCAGCCGCTCATTCGCTGCCTCAGCCATCATCTGCTGCTTCTCATACTGCTGACGATCCGCCTTTACACGCTCGTTCGTTGCTCGCTTCGGTTGCTGAGCCGCCCAATGCCTCTAACGCTTGGGTCACTGTGCGCGACAAAAAGCGGGATAAACAAAAGCTGGTCGTTGTTGGATCTAATGAGAACTCGGGTCTTGAGGTTGCCGTGAGGAAGAAATGGCTGCATCTATCATCATTTTTACCATCAGTTACGGAAGAGAGCCTAATTGATTATGTGGCCTGTCAGACCTGTATCGACAGGCAGCATCTCTCTTGCTATAAATTAGTTAAGAGTGGCGTGCCTTCGGACTCGCTTAAACGCATTAATTTTAAATTAGGCGTTGTTTCGTCATATTATGCTAAGCTTCTCAATCCCGCAGTTTGGCCAGCTAACGTTAAGGTGCGCTCTTTTCGTTTTTTTCCGAGAATAGAGTACCCGCCACCGAGTGCCTAGCACTCTCTTCAGATGCTGTGTCTGTTCCTATAATTGCTAACCCAGACAGCGGTAGCTCACAGTTATCTCATATGCCCGGTAGCTTAAGTAATCATTTAAATATCTACTATCAAAATGTATCTGGTATGAGAACAAAGGCTGATTATGTGCGCTTGATGAGCTCCTCACTGGACTACGATGTCTTTGTAATCACAGAATCTTGGCTTAATTCTACATTCTTTGATACGGAATTTTTTGACCCACACCTTTTTATAATGTGTTCAGGAAGGATAGAGACTCTCTCAAAACGGGCCTTAATAGGGGTGGTGGTGTTTTGATTGCTACCAAACGCAAACTACACTCAGCACAGTTGCAACTAGTGAACAATGATTCTTTGTTGGATCAACTTTGTGTACAAGTCAGGGGAGCGTCCGGCTTGCTCTTCATTTGCGTATCGTATATTCCTCCGAATAGTAGTGAAGCTTTATACAAATTACATGTCGACAATGTTTCGGCACTGCAAGCTCTGATTGGGGAAAACCAGTTGTGCGTTCTGGGTGATTTCAATCTTGGTAGTGTTACATGGTCTCATATGGGTAACTCAGCTGCTCTGACTCCCTCAAATGTACACTGCGCGCACGAAATTTACTTAATTGATAACTTTCTTAGCTTTGGCTTGCTGCAGATCAATCCTAAGGAAGACCCATCCTAATAAACTTGGTCGTTTTTTGGATTTGGTTTTTATCTCGGTTAATCTTAACTCTAAGGTTGTCGAATGCTGCTCACCTATTTCGCAGGTATGTTTGCATCATACACCGCTTGTTATCGATCTTGAATTTTATGAGTTCTATAATGCCCCTTCTAGTTCAAGACCTATTTCATTTAACTACAAGCTCTGCGATTTCGAGGCATTGAACAACTTGTTCCTTGACGTGCATTGGGAGGAAATACTGTCCAGTGGTGACACTGCTACTTGTTTTTCCACCTTTAAATCTATAGTTTTTGACCTTTGCCTGAAGTCGATCCCTATCTTCCCTGGGAAAGTTCATAAACTGCCGTGGGTTACAAAAGAACTTAAAAAACTGAAAAATTTGAGAAACAAATTTTATAAAAAGTTCAAGGCGACTAATTGTCCCATTTACTTTAATTACTATCAATCACATCTTAGAAGTTACAACAAGTTGGCGAAGTCGCTGTACAGCAGTTACATTCGTAATTATGAAGTTGGCATCAAAAGTAATCCAAAACTCTTTTGGAATTTTATTAAATCAAAAAATCGGTCTCCGATATACCGTCCTCGGTTTTTTTCAAGGACAAAGTCGCCGAATCTGCGGATGATGCCGCTAACTTATTCGCACAGTTCTTCAGCTCAAATTTTGTCACAGATGGAAACGCTGTTTTGGCTGACACTTTCAGTCCTGACTCCTTATTTACCTTTGGGTCGTTGACCTTAACTGCCGACGATGTCAAAAAGGGCATCAACAATCTTAAATTTTCAATGCATACGGATCCAGATGGGCTCTCCGCTGTACTCTTGAAGAATTGCAGCTCTCTTGTTGAGCCACTCCTATTGATCTTTAACAAATCCCTTTCGTCCGGTATTTTTACAGATGATTGGAAAAAAGCATCAATAACTCCAATATTTAAGAGTGGCAATAAGAATGATATCGCAAATTACAGACCCATCTCGAAACTCACGTCGGTGTCTAAACTTTTTGAATGCATAGTCAATGAAAAACTTATGTTTTGTGTCAATAATGCAATTTGTCAAAACCAGCACGGTTTTGTTAGGGGCAGATCTACTGTTTCCAATCTCGCGATTTTTGTCGAAGATTGTCTGTCTGCTTTCCAAGAAGGGAGTCAAGTAGATAGATAGGAGTAGATAGTATCTACACAGATTTTGCTAAAGCCTTTGACAGAGTTTGTCATTCAATTCTGATATCTAAATTAAATTGCTTGGGCTTTCACTCATCATTTCTTGATTGGGTGAAATCATACCTTTCCAACAGACAGTGTGTTGTGGCTGTTGATAATCATCTTTCACAACCGTTTGTTGCTACTTCCGGCGTTCCTCAAGGTAGCATACTTGGTCCTCTGTTGTTTGTTTTATTTATTAACGACATTGGCTCCTGCTTTTCGTTTGCAAAATTTTTACTCTATGCGGATGATCTGAAGATTTATGCTGCGATTAATAACGTGGCAGACTCGCTGGCTCTGCAGGGTGACCTAGAAAGAGTTCAGGCATGGTGTACGAGAAATCACCTTTTCTTAAACATTAGTAAGTGTTTTCATGTAACTTTTTCTAGGAAACACAGTCCTTTGCACTTGTCCTACTCCCTGTCAGGTTCACTGTTGCAGTCAGTCCAAGAAATCAAAGATTTGGGTGTGTTTTTCGACACAAAACTTTGTTTTTCTAGTCACATTGATTTCATTATTGCCAAATCAAATGCCATGTTGGGGTTCGTTCGTCGGAACAGTGCGTCATTCTCTGATCCATATACGTCTAAACTGTTGTTCACGGCTTTCGTTAGATCAAGGCTGGAATATGCTTCGTTTATATGGAGGCCATATCAAGTTACTCACATTAATCGCATTGAGCGCATCCAAAAGGTTTTTATGCGGTTCGCCCTAAGGTCGCTGAACTTTACTGAACCGTTGCCGTCGTATATTTCCCGCTGCCGCCTTATAAACTTATTGAGTCTAAGCTCTAGGCGAACGTATCTTGCATGCTCCTTCATTGTTGGGTTATTAAACGGGTCTATAGATTGCCCGGCCCTTTTGAGTAAAGTGGGTTTTAATGTTCCTGTACGTAACCTACGGCACGTAGAGACTTTCCACATCAGCTTTTTCAGGTCAAACTATGCTAGGAATGCGCCTCTGGCTAGAGCCCTCGCTGAACTGAATAGTGTCACCGACCTTGATGTATCCCTTCCCAGAGGGACTTTGTTAAATTTGTTAATGAATAGTTTAAGTTGAAGCTGTTTTCTTCATTTGTGTTTTTTTCTAATTGTTCCTATAGTCAGTAAGTTCTTTATGTTCATTGGCTTATTAAATAAATAAATAAATAAATAAAATTTGTACAACTATTTTAGTTGACATTTAGTAGCCATTTCACTTCACGCCATAGCTTAGGATAAGTTAGATTCGGTTATTAAAAGTGTTTGTAATAAAAGCTAATCATCTACTCGGAGGCCTGAAGAAGGTCCATTGTGAGATCCTTCAAGTGAGAATGACGCCATGACTTAAAGTGGCTTGGCCGGTCTCAACTAACATTCAGAAAGACATTCCATTAGATGTTTGGCTAATGGAGGGTTAGGTTAGGTTAGGTAGACGTAGTTAGGTGTGTGCGACACAGACCACACTTCTACTCGGAGACCGAAATGTCTAATGGTAAGTCTATTTTTATATATCTCTGGAGCTAAGCAACAGTCTCAATCCGGGGGAAAACCAGTTCGAACTCTTAATGAAGGAAAGAAGATCAGGACCGTCAGGAATTTTGACTCCAGGGTGCGGAGTCGGCGTTCCTGTAGAGGCAGTGGCGGATTCAGGGGGGTGGTTTTGGGGGTTGAACCCCCCCGAAATATTAGGGTAGACTTTAAAACTACATACAAATGAAAAGGCATACGAGGTGTGACAATTAAGTAATGAGACTGATTCCATAAAAATCGTATATTTAAAAATTATTCTACAACTGCCATCCCCTTCAAAGTAGTCCCCTTGGGCAGCTATACAACGATTCCAGCGCGTTTTCCATGCTTCGTAACATTTCTGGAACGCTTCGACTGGGACGTCCGCGAGTACCCTCGTCACGGCCGCCTGGATGTCCGTAATCTACTCAAAATGGGTTCCTTTGACCACCGATTTTGTTCTAGGGAACAAAAAAAGTCACAGGGTGACATATCGGGCGAATAAGGCGGCTGTTGCAACACGGCGATCCCTTTAGAGGCCAAATACTGGGACACGCTGAGGGCGGTGTGGCACGGCGCGTTGTCGTGATGAAGGATCCAGTTACGAGCGAATCCTGGGCGCACACTGTTGACTCGTTTTCGCAATATTTCGAGTACTTGGCGATAGTAGACTTGATTTACGGTTTGCCCCGATGGAACAAATTCTTTGTGGACGATTCCACGGCTATCAAAAAAAGGCAATAATCATCGTTTTCACCTTCGACTTGCTCATGCGAGCTTTTTTCGGGCGGGGGGCGTGCGGAGACAACCATTGTGAGCTTTGGCGTTTGGTTTCCGGGTCGTATTGGAAAAACCAGCTCTCATCGCCATGCGCTTTTACAATTTTAGCGTACGTTTCCAAAGCTGTTTCGTCCAATCTGGCGCAAAATTTTATCGCGACGCGTTGCTCTTGATTTCGTTTCTCCATTTTCGAGCACCACCAACACACGTCTAGTTAACACGACACAGCAGCCGAACTAAACAAGCTAGAGCGATGGTAAATATATCAATGGTGAGCGGAAGGATGCCGGGGAAGGGGAAGGGAATTTCAAGGTCGCAGGTTTACCACAAGCGCGACAATAAAAGCAGTCTCATTACTTAATTGTCACACCTCGTATATATAAACATTTATGAATATTAAAGAATTACTTTTTGAAAGCCTCCCTCCCAAATATTTTTCTGAATCCACCCCTATGTAGAGGGGTAGTGGCAGTCTTGTCTGCTGGACGGTTATAGCTGTCAGATTAATGAAAATAAATCTAAGCAAAGTTTACTAGAGACCCAATGCTCTCAACAAAAAGTTTCCAGGAGAAGAAATCAAGAAATTACTCACATCAAGAAATGACTCAATGACTGTGTTTGTGTTCCTAACAACTTGTTGACTAGAATAAACCCAGAACTATACAAATATGTATGTTATGCAATGTGACAATATTTGAGTGAATAAATGAATTAGCTGTTCAAAGCGATGAAAATGCTTAGTCCAGTGTTTCAATAGTATGTTAATGTTTTTGTAAATCCGTGCATAAAACTATTCGCAGCTTTTGATTCGCCAATAATTTAAATATTCTTCTTTTTAATGGCTAAAATGTATGCCCAAAGAGAAGAAAAAAACAACCGTCGACCGATCGATCATAAAGATTGAGGGGGGATGAGGTTGACCGCTAATACCCGTTGGAGGTGTGTAGATGGATCCGTAGGGTCAATGGTTCTTCTCAACAGTGGTCTGATTCTGCTTTGAGCTGCCACCGTAACCTAACCTAATTCAATCTATTCTTAGTGAATAAACGTCTTGTCGGCTGTACGTCAGCACTCATTTGCCTTTAAAAATATATCGCTTAAATTATAGTAATAAGAGTTGAGAATTACTTAAAAAAAACAATTTATTAATATTTACATTTAACGAGGACTGTGTTAGAGAGAGTAAAAGTACTCTAGAAAAGGATGCATACACTTATTCTGAGGTTGATTGGAGGATTGGAGGATTTCTCCACTGCATTTTGTTGTTTGATAAGAACGCACAAGCGAACATTTTCTATTTTCATTGGCGGCAGCATTGCGGCCAAGTTAATGTCAGCCAATTGTCCAGACACATTCCGACACAAAACTTGCGTCCGACAATATGCACAACAACAACAACAACAAAAGAACGCTGTCACAAGCAATTAGTATTAAAAAAGCAATTACACACATATTTATTGTGTTTGCAGTCGACGCCGCACGTTGGGTCCGGCTGCACCTGCCAAAAGGTGGCCAACTAATGGGACAATTACCAGCGCCACATGGGCGGAGAGCACAGCGACGCGGTGCAGGACGGGCGGCTGGGTCGGTGGGCCGGGTGAGATGCAACGGGAAGCGCTGACGGGCGAACAGTGCAAGGTGACAGCGAATGTGGCACGCAGCTTCTTGAGTGAAAGCAGGGCGCCACAAGTCACACGGACAGAAATGCGGACGGCGCACCGCTTTGATGCCGCTGCTGTGGCTTTGCCCGATGCAGCACATCGGACATGCGGACACACAAGCGTCCATGGACGACTTGCGCATAGGTGCAGACGTGGCGCATTCGAAACTGCACCCAATTTTCTTGATTTATTCGCAAATGTTGCGGTGGAGCGCGAAATTTGCAACGTTTCGGTGCCGTTGCTGGCACGCTGCTGGTTGACTTTCTTGCTTGCTTACCAGTGAAAATTTGAAAACAACAACAAAATATGATTCATCTGTTTGTTTTTTTTTTGGTGATTGCTACTTTTGATTTGGTTTTAACTTTGGCGCTCTTGGGATATGGCCGAATCTGACAAATTAAACGCACGCACAACTGCGAACGGGCCAATTTATTAAATCGTCCATTGGTCGGCCACAGCTGCATGGCAGCGCGCACATGGCACTTGAGGGGCATGTGGCAAGTCGTAAATTTCATTACACTAAAAAAGCGATTCTTTCCTGTGAGAAAGGCCATTTTTCCGAACCAATGTTTTTTGGATGTGAACTCGAGTGTGCAAAGTGTTCGAGCTTCTTCTTTCTTTCGCTTTCATGTTGGTGATCAGTTTTATGGTCCGCGAAAAGTCGAACGTTCTGCGTGGCTCGGTTCACAGCTCACGCAACACGGCTAACAAATCATTATAATGGACTCCACTTGTGTAGTGTAGAGGCGAACAAGCAAAAAAGTTCAAGCGCCACAAATGTTTGATCTAAGTGGTTGATATATGTTCGGCCTAATGTGTGTGTGTGTGTGTTCAGACCATTTCTAATGGCGAATTAAAAAGTGTCAATTATTAATGTTATATGAACGCAGCTGAACAAATTTAATAAAAAAAATAATAAATTAATTAAAAAAAAAAATTTGGAATCAAAATTAAATCTATACTAAATAAGAAAGCGCCAGTTGGTTTGGCTTTTGGTAAACAACAATTTTTGGTTGGTTTGGTTTTTGGTATACACACATTTTTGATATACACAAATTTAATGCTTTCTACTTCGAATCGAAACAATTTATAGAAACTTTCAAATTGAAAATTAATAAATTAATAAATTAAAGGAGGCACTACTTCGATTTCGTAACTTTCAATGCATGACTTTCGACTCTAATTCTGTTTATAGATACAAATGTCAACTGGAACTGAGAATCGCCAAACTGGAAGTGGGGAAGCATTTAATGGAAATCAAAAAAATTTTTTTTTGAAAATTAATTAAATAAAAATCTAATTAATTTAGTTTCAAATCCAAAGAAAGTTAGTTTTTATAATTTTTTTTAATTTCAAACAATTATTTTTAATTCTCATTTGAAGCTTTTGTTTGACTGTTTGACCGATATTCAGTTTTAAGTCACATTTTAATTGTCAGGCAATCAAAATACATTCCCAAGATGCTAACACTAAAATTTAAAAAAATTTTGATTGGGCCGCTGCCCTTTTAGTAGTGTCCGACCGAATATTCGGTTTCGGGTTTGGTTTCGGCCCAAATAAGTGGTTTCGGTTTCAGTTTCGGCCAAAAAATGGCCGAACAGCCGAAACCGAAACATTCTAGAATATTTTTTTACATTTTATTGTGTAGCAGATATATAATGAAAGGAGGAGTAATTTAGATGCCACCAATGTAAATCTACTTTTTTAGCATATAATATTAAATTATTTAATTTTTAATATTAGCGAGTAAGGTACGAAAGGGTGATTGTTTCATGTTTATGTTTTTAAAAAATGAATAAATTGTTTTTATTAATAAGTATTTATTTATTCATGTTATGTTTGTTTGTTTGTTCTTTATTTACTTAATGTAAAATTCGTTTGTTGAAAAAAAAATGCTTGATATGGTGATTTCTATTTCAACTAGAATGTACCTAGACACGACCTTTTAGCATAAAAAGAAAACCTCTGAGAGTAAAACTGCCTATGAAAAGGTTTTTAAACCGCTGCACAGTGATTCGTTCCATAGACAAAATTCAAAAAATGTATAGTCCCAGAATTTAACGATTTTGATATCATTTGAAAGGTAAAACTCCAACTAAGAAAACCCTAAAAAAATCTGTGCAAAAAATTAATTAGTGTATGTGCAAAAGCGGCTCAAAGTTGAAACTTTTTTCACAAAACAATTTAAACACATATTTTCTGTTTTTTAGTCTATTGAGTAAAAAAAATATAGATTAAGAAATGATGTGGCCATTTTCGCTTTTAATGTTTTTTCAAAATTTAAATTTATTATTTAATTTAATTTAAAATATTTTTCTAAATTAAAAATCTGAAAATTGGCAAAACTTAGAAGAAAATATCTAAAAAGGTATGTTTCTGGATTTTTTTATTTTAAGAAGCATTCTTTCTTTGTCGGATAATGTAATTACATCCTCCGATATCTTCCGATCTAAACACCTATTTTTCGACAAAATTTATTTTATTCATCCCTGAAAGTATGCAATCAGCATGAAAACCTGAAAAAACTGCATAAATGCAAAACATACATCTATTATTATCATTTTTATTGCAAAACTAAAGTGTCCTTAGGTAATTTCTGTTACTCTTTGCAATTATCAATGTTTACGTTACCGATTAAATGTAAAATCTGAAAAATCTAGCCAACACACTCGTTGCTATAGCTTACCAAAAATGACGAAAATTGCAAATTTAAGTCTCAGGCATTGCCAAACTACAAAAGTTTAAGAAAAACAAAATGGAGATTTCAATTCTACAGACTTACTATATGATTGACTGCATAGCACATTTTTTTAAGAACAGACCACTCCTTCTAATTTTGCCTCGCGGTTGTATGGAGTCGAATCACAGTGCGCTGTTCGAAAAGGGCATAAAGCTGTAGGTCGCTTCCGACTATTAACAAATTCATACCAGATAGAACCTAGTTTCATTATCGAGCTGTGATGCCAGTAATTTCAGTTGATGTTAATAATTAAATTTTGAAAATTTTCATTGTGAAACTATGTTTTGTCAACTTCAATTGAGCAGATTTCCTAAACATTTCATGTACATATTTGTTGAACTTCAGTTTATTTTTCAGGACATTTTTCTTTAGTGCAATAACAAATCGATTTGCCAACTCGAAACACTTTCGCACACATTAAAAACCCATTCTTATTGAGAAAAATATACGACACGAAGAGTATTAAACAGACATTTATCTTGAATTTGCAGCACCACATTTGGTACCGCACACGCACAAAACGACTTGAAGCGGTTTTTGCTTCATTGGATTAGCTGCCAAGTGGCACGCTTTTCTTGATTTATTTCGCTTAGTAAAAAATTTGAAAGATTTTTAAATTTTGTGTTTTTCGTTCTTGGCCCCTTGTTACGCTAAAGAAATCCAAAGAAGAATTGCAACCATTTATTTTGTACAGCTGGGGTTGATTAGGCTTTTAATTGAGCGAGAAAATATTTTGAATTATTGCAGCTGGCACAGCTAAACTAAAAGGATTTTTCACATTTGTGCAGTTATGTATGTATGTGTGTATGTCTGTTGTTTGGTGAAATGCCACACGTGTTTGTGGGCATGAAACTTGTCAGGCATTGAATGTGAAGTGCGCAATGTTGTAAATTTTTGTAATATTGAAATTGATTTGAAAATCTGAAGCAATTCGTATTCACTATTATGGAGTATGAAGGAGTGCATTAGACGAAAACGAAATTAATAAACGAAATTAATAAACGAAATTCATAAACTGAATATTTAAGTTTAAAGAAGAGAAGTATACACGTTTCTTTAATGGTATATCTTGACATAGTAAAGGAAGAAGAAGCAGAAAAAATTAGAAAACTTTTTAATTTGACGTTTTCTTTCAATTAAACAATTTTTTTTTTTAATTTTGGCTGAAGTAAATGAAGAAATATTCAAATTTTCGTTATGCGTAAAATGTTTTATGTTTAAGTAATTATTACAGCCACAACGATGTGGTTGCTCTCATAGAAAAACACTCTAAAATACAGGGTGCGAGTATAAAAATTAAAAAATGTCTAATATAACCACATAGAAGCCTAAGATGTAAAATTTAAAATTTTAACTTTCCCCAGTAAAAACCTGTAGCGAAAGGGTTAAGCTAAAACTTCAGGCAATATTACTTAGTATTGTCTTCGAAATTCACTCAATCTATGCTAAAACTGATAAACTGATTTGATGAAGAGGATACATCAGTACTTTCAAAGCATGGTTTGTGTTTCTTAATAGAAAAACCCACATTCCAGTTAATTTACTCGTTGATTCTGTAGAGTGCTTGTAGAGTTGCTATATTTTAGAATACACTCGGAACAATAACAGTTAATTCTTACCAAGTAATTACTTTGAGTCAAATAAACATTTTCGTAAATTTACCTTGATGCGTAACAATATAAAACGCTGATAAAAAATTCAATGGCAAAAACTCTGAGTCCTTCAATCCTTCATTTTTCTCTATGACAGTCTCATTAAAAAAAATCTGCGCCTTTTCGACGTGGTCACGTTCGGATACGGTGACTTTGAAGTAGTTGGGACGATAGAAGTAGGCGAACTCCTCCCAAGTGGCTTCGGGAGCTTCCGGTTTCTCAGCGGCCCAACTGAAGTTCATTTTGTGGAGATTATCGTTTTTCGATTGTTTTTTATTTTTGTTTTTTTTATTGATATTTTTTTTTTATAGAATACAATTTTTTAGCAACAGTATATTTGCATTGAATAATATTTTGTTAGGCAAATTGTTTAGTTTGATATGTACGCAGAAATTTGAAATAAAGACACTTAAAATTTGTAACAATTGATTATATTAAAGAAAAGCGCATCAAGTGTGAAGATAGACGAATTGGAAAATCCGTAAGAACATGCGGAAGCTCATTAAAAATGCACCTAGCTTCGTCCTCGATCGTCTCACAGTTTTGCACTGTCACAATTATCTTCAACGAACTTCCACATGTCCTTGGAAACACGTTCAGTTTGCTTGCATGGAATGCGCCCCCACAAGAAACTGAAAACTCACACTTTATTACAACAAAAGGATATATTTGAAAAGTTCACTTTTTGGCGCGTTTTCGTTTCTTTAGTTGCGAACAATAGATTTTCACTCTTGCTGGACTATATATGTTTAACAAATGTTTAATATATCCTTGCACAGAGCGGCACAGAGTCCTTTCGTTTTGAGGAGTATCTCAATTGCGTTTTATTGTGTGACCACAACAGCGTATTCGCCGTCAACTCGTTCGACACTTGTCTACGCGTTTGCACGTCCCGTTTTCAAGTGAGCTTTCTCAATTCCAAATCGAAATTAAGGCCAGCAGCTCCTCGAAAGGCGCGCGCAGCAACGGCGTCTTCGGTGGGAGCACCAGCCGCCGCAGCAGCCGCAGACGCAGCAGCACCAACACAGACGCAACCCATCATCGACAAACATTTTCGAAATTTTCATTTCAATTCAAAATTGTATTGGTGGCAAATCACACACACACACACACGCACGTCTCGACCCTGTTGCCGCAGATGAAATGAACAGATACAGATTGGAAATATTCTTCAGCTAACCCGCGCAGTTGCTGGTGCCGAAAAATGTGTTGTTGGCACTGTTGCTGCCGCTGTGGCCGTTGCTTTTTTACAAATCGTATTTATAATTTATTAGTATTTTTATATCGAAATTCAAGAGCTTCCATGTATTGGTGCACACACACCCAGAGTGTGAAAATGTGTGGCTGATCATCGACGAGATACGCCATTGGCGTCGCTGTAGGTCGCATTTTTATTGGAGGGACCACCCGTCCATGTGTGCGTTCGTGAACTGCTGAATTTTCGATTTCGAAAAAGGTGCAAATATAATAATTTACGCCGATTTTTTTAAGTATGTGCAAAACTGACAATTCGCTGCATTTGGCTACAACACGGAAATTATGAAAATTCAGAAATGCAATGAAAATAGAATTTGCAAAAGCAGAAGAAGAAGAAGTTAATGATTTTAAGATTGCAATACTTTTCTGGGGCTTATCAATAACAAACAAATGGAAAAATGCACAAATTTTTGAAATTAATCAATATTTAGTATTCAATCTTTAGTGTGACATATGTGGTATATTTTTTAAAATAGATACTAAAATGTATAAAAAGACATACATAGTGACCTTAAGCTGATAATGCGCTTCTGGTCACAATATTCAAAGATGACGGGGAAGGCGTCTGCAACATGAACGCAGCTGGATAATGCAATAAGAAAAAAACCAAATCTTTTCTAAGCGGCGGTAGATGGCAGCCTCATCACTTAGGACTACCTGTGGCAGGCCAATCACCCACCCTAGCAGAAAAAACACAACCGATTAACGTAATCAACACAACCTATGCTTCTTAAAGGAGTAAACAATGAAAAAAGAGTCGAAAAACCAGGTTGAAAATCGAACATAGCACAGAACAGCTGATGAAATTCTAATACCCGGATATGGAAGCTCCAGTAATCGGAGTCTCGTGGAGGAGAACTGATTTCCCGCTTCCTGTATGACAGTCTGACGTAGTAAATATAGGACAACAAAAAAAGAGCGAATTCGCAAAACAATAATAAGACTGATTGTAATTCATGTTCGCGGTAAAAACTTGAAATCAAGAAATTGTCTAAAGTAAGCCAGAAGGGACGAGTTTGCAGATCAGAGGCGTATAAGAATGAAACTTACATGATGCTATATGCTTAAAGGACACTGTCCGAAGAATGTGTGTGGTTCGGTAGATGAGTCAGAAATAAGGAAAGATGAATCAGAAATAAGAAAACTAGAACCAAGAGATTGATTGAGAGGTGTAAAAACCAGAACACGAGCATAATTTGATTACAAAACATGCGCCCAAAGATTGACTAATCAAGATAGCTGGAGCTGAAAGATTAACATAAAAGACATCTTTAGGTAGGCTTTCAAAAAATTTACAAAAATTGAAAAAAAAATAAAATTATAATCTACAGATATAACATAAATACATGGGAGTTAAGTGGAGGACCCACCATACTATACGGTGCTCTAGTGTGGTGGGGTAAAACCAACCAGAGCACAACAATAAAAAGATTAAACAGAGTTTAAAGGTTTGCATGTCTTAGCATTACGGGGGCAATGAAAACAACCCCAACTGCTGGCATGGAGGCCTCACTCGATCTAACACCGCTCCCTATAGCCATCCAAGAGGAAGCAATCTTAAGTGCACTCGCGCTATATAGGCATAACCTACTTAAACAGGGTAACCTTACAAGTCACCTGGCAATTTTAAAACAAATAGAGGATACCCTCCACAAATCATCTTACCTTGACTTCATGAAACCCCATCTTAGCCCAACAAGGAAATATTTAATTGACTTTCCGACTAGGGAACAGTGGGATAACACGAAATGGTTAAAAGAGGACTCTCAAAAATGATATACCGATGGCTGTAAAACACCTAGTGGTGTAGGAGCTGGATTTGTGGGCCCTGGGGTCAACTTAGCCCTTCCGATGAGCTACAATACCTCAATATTTCAAGCTGAACTCTATGCAATATATGAGGCAGTTCGAACAATTGCTAGAACGCACCCTCAAGGAACGAAGTTCACTATACTCTCGGATAGCCTGTCAGTTATAAAAGCCCTTGACAGCTACTCCTACACATAAAAAAATCATGCTTGAATGCCACAAGGAACTCAACGCCCTAGGGACCCAAAACAGGGTTGTACTTGTCTGGATTCCTGGGCAAGAGGGCCATGATGGCAACGAAAGGGCAGACACACAAGCAAAAAATGGTGCAGAAAGCCCATTCATAGGGCCGGGCCCGATTTTTGGATTCGGTAAAACCGACCTAAAACAGGACATCCACAAGTGGATCCAGAGACAAAAACAAAAATAGTGGAATAATATTGAGGGACTACGACACTCGAAAAAATTCCTAAACTTTAACACAAAACGAGCCAAATCTGCTACACTTCTTAGCAGAAGACAACTCAAAATCCTATGTGGCGCCCTAACCGGCCACTATTCTTGTAACTACCACCCCCACAAGCTAGGCTTGGTCATCGACAAAACATGCAGATACTGCAATAGAACACGTCATCATACTGCCCAGCCCTGGCACACAGACGTGCAAAGTTTCTAGGGAAACATATTCTCGGTGATGAGGACCTGATGCAAATATCGCAGAAAGGTCTGATTCAATACCTGATCACATACAACACCAGATGATTCAAGGGGCACAATAAACCTAATAGGTTGCAATGCGCAAGGGCATTGTCCCTACCCATTATCATTACAATTAAGTGGAAGTGGTCACCCCTACACAAGAGCATGCTTAGGCCTGTCAGGGACATTGTGGTACGAGATCTATTTCTTCTTCTAGAACTCGAACCAAATGAAACAAGTTATAAAGCGTATTAGGCTTTTGGTGTCAACTGCTGAGCTGTCAGCGAGGTTCAACGTTTTTTTAAACGCCAAGTGTTCTTTCCATTCATGCATACTTCAGGACTGATACGCAATATATGCAAAATGGTCTCGACTTTCTCTTCGTTTCTTCAGCGTCTGTAAAAGTCATTGGGTAAGTGATCTAAGCTTAATCCTGCACATCTACCATGAGAACTAGAAGCCTTTAGAGTGAAAAAGTTATGGACTCTTGTCTTGAACCCATCAAGATCGTAAGTGCTGCGGAAAATATCTGCACAATCTGCACAAATATCGAACATCGTGTTCGAAGGGGTTGCCCAGGGAGCCACCAGTTAATAAATAACACATCTAATGCCTCTAGAACACCCAGTTTTATGTTTACATTTTCTTAGTTTTTAATGTAATACAATACCACCATTTAATTTATCTTCATTCAACAATAGCGACCTACAAACAATCTCCAAGTGGGGTCAAGCGAACAGGGTCGATTTTAATCCCCGCAAGACCCAATGTTGCCTGTTATCCCACAAACGAGTCTCCCCACATCCCAACACATCCCTGGTTATGGGTGATGTGGGTATTGCGGAATCGGCAGCTCTTGATGTTCTGGGCATGCCCATTAAGAACGATCTTTGTTGGAACGATCATATTTTTGGCGCGTCGAAAGAAGCAGCCAAGTGCCTCGGCTTCCTAAAGCGGTGTAAAAAATATTTCACTCCGTCTGATCTCCGCATTATTTACACTACTTATATCCGACCTAAAATGGAGTTGAACTCGCACCTATGGGCGGGGGCTTCAAAAACCCATTTGGAGCTCCTCGATCGGGTGCAAAACCGTGCGATTAAACTTATAGGGGACAGTAGGGCATCCAGCTCTATTGACTCCTTGCAGCATCGTCGAAACGTGGCATGTGTGGTGTTATTTTACCGATACTTTTTCGGTAATTGCTCAGTGGAGATGAGCAGCTTGATGCCATCATTCCGGGTATTCCCCCGGGCAACCCGTTTGAACACTGGCGCCCATGCATTCCACGTCGAAACGATGTTCCAGTGCACTACGCACTACAGAGAAGGTTCGTTTCTGGCCATAGGATTTAAGCACATATGATCTCGATGGGTTCAAGGCAAGAGTCCATAACCACTTCACTCATAACCCTATCGCAATGCTTCGCATTAATAGGAGTCATCCCCTGCGCGTTTGTTCGTGTTAAAAAAAAAAAAGAAGAAGGTAAGAATTTAGGTGCATTATATCTAACTATTGCTAAAAAATTCTTTAGTTATTTCAGTTTTTAATTGTTTCTACTGCTTGCTTCACTTTTGGTTGTTCATATTATGGGAATTTATACGCTTAGGGTGAAAAATACTGATACATATGCGCGCAATGTTGCCATCACATTTGTGAGTAGCTCGCCGCGGCTTGACAATAATTGCATAGTTCTTGCCAACGGACCGCACGGGTGCGTCGCTTCCCCACAGTGAGCGCATGCCTGCTCGCTGGTCGTCGCCGCTTGCAATTGGCGCAAATCAATCAAACCAAATCTCTTTTGAGGAGACTTGTGAATGTTGCGCCAATGTTTACGCGGCCGAATATTTTATTAAATCGAAAAGTGGAAATGCACCATGAAGAGCAAATCGAAATGATCGAAAAATAAATGTCCAGGGTGCTCGCGGCGCGCTGAGCTACAAAAATAATTCGTGTAAGGGTACGTCGAGGAATATGAAATCGGCGGCCATTGGGGCATGCAGCAGCGGTGGGCAGGCGAAATCAATGAATTTGACATGACGTATGAAAAATCAGTACATACACAAGCACGAGCAAAAATAGTCATTAAGGAAAAACACATCATTTGCAGCAACCCATCTTCAAACGAAATCGGCCACAGAAATGCGGGCGTGCATAAAAAATGCGAAAATGCGAGCGAATGGTGAAAAATCGAACTGAATTGAAAATGGCTGCGGGGGCGGGTTGAAACCTGTCGAAATATCTCAACGATTCGACAATTCAGCGACGGCGAGCGCCTGGGCGAGGGTGGCACCGACCGACTAATGCAGGCAACGAACGCGCGCGGCGCAAAGCTCCAATGGACGCGTCGTATTTCCGCCGTATTGACAAAATTGCTAAACCTCATAAATCTTAAGTGTAATTAATTAATTTCGCCGAAATGTTGTGCTTGTTTTCCTTTCGGGTTGGCATAACAAATGGCGTGTCTGTGTCGCGACGCGATGTGTATTGATGGCAGCGACTCGGCGAAATTAATTTGAATTTAATATTTTGGACAAGTTGTGTGCTGAGCGCAGCAGCAGGTGTGGCCAATGGTGCTGACCCACTTCGTTGGCATTTCGTGTTGCAAATGCAACGACGAACATCGAAATAGTGGTCGGAGGAGGAGGAAGGGTTTTCGAATCGAACGTGACTGTGTCCTTGAGCGGACCAGGTACTCCATGCGACTGAACGCTGATTTATTGGTGCGGTGGCACAATAACCTCGTCGCAATCAAAACATGCCGCCTTATTATTAGAACAAAAGAACCCGAAACGCCATCAGACGTCAAAGCATCATTTGCGAACTTAAAATAGGAGCGCGCTGTGGCGCCGATCCGAGCCGCAGCAGCATCCAAACACATTATCGGGAATGTCTAATTAACACTGTGTCGCTGACACTGTGACTGACAATTACGCTTGCGGCAACCAGCAGCGCGACAGATCGCAAACAACGAACGTCTTCATTAGCGGCAACGGTGCTGGCGGCACCGATCACTAACATCTCTGCGCCTTGGAAACCGATGCGCTGTCGCTGTCGCTGTCAGTTAGCTGTGACGTTTTTGACGCGCTAAAGACGCGCACGGCCACTTGCGTTCGGGCTGAGTGCGCTTTTCTGCAATCAGATTTTGGCTTCCTAAAAGGACGCGTTGCTGAATAGTTTGAGACTTTGCACATTGTAATTGGCCATTATTTGCGAGTTTCTGATTTGGGGAGATATGTAATTTCAACAATTTGCTTTGCTTATGCGGATTTCTTGAAAGTTGGTCACCGTAGATAACGAGCACTTTTTCGTTTTATTAAAATCTTGGATTAGATTGGAAATAATACCAACTCTACTCTTTTCTAGGTTCAAAAATTACTACTTATTGAAATGTTGGTTGAAATTACTGGCAGAAATGAATTTCTTTGGGTATCTGGATATAAAAAAAAGCTCACAGGTCATCACAGCACAATGGGTCATGGGGTCTATTCTTGTAAAATGGCACCTCCCGTGCATGTCTGCAGAAACTGTGGTGATGAAGAAGAAACCAAGACGACAGAATACCTTCAACGCCACTGCTCAGTTCTGCAGGAACGTTGCTGTCGCTTTTTGTTTCCTGTCTGAACTATCAAATCTGCTAAATTACATCAAGAGATCGAACTGGCCCATAGTCAAAAGACTATTTGACTTGTTGATCAGAGACAGTTGAATATTTCTTAATTTATATGAAGGAACACGTAATGGACCTTTTCCAGATCTTCGAGTAATAGTACGGCTTGCACTCTTGCACCCTTCGTAACCTAATCTAACCTAACCTAACACTAGCGAACAAGTGCTCATTTGGTATGGATCCATAAGTACATATAAGTAAGTACAGTGGACGTCCAGTACAACGAACTTTCCATTTAACGAATTTTCGATTTAACGTACGGCCAAATTTTTTCCATTGATGGTTCTATATTACGAACAAAAGTGAAATTTGCTATTCGATAAAACGAATATTTATGTTGTTTTTCACCCTTCGAATTGTTTTTATTTGAGCATTCACATTCTTTACAATAACAATGAATGTTTGGTTCCGTCAAGTGAACGGTACCTCAATTGTTTTTGTTTTTGTTACGTTAAAACTAACAAATTTACGTCAAGTTACCAACATTTTCAAATTCTGTTTGTATGCATTGCTGATCATTTTCACAGGATTTGTTTTGTGTTCGTTCTGCTTTTTTCTTTTAAAAATTAAAATTTCAAAAATCAATCAAGAGAAATTGCCATACAGAAATGTTTACTTGCGGTAAAGAGGCAATCGCGCATCGAAGACTTTTTCACTTTCTTTTTTCATAAAACAAGATATTTGTTTAACCTTCTGTCTGTCCTTTGCTCAAAATTGCGTTCGCTGTCCTTTGGGGTCAGGATGATCCCAATCAAACGGTTATATAATTTACTGACAAAACATGAAGAAATGTTACACATAAATCACAAAAGAAACGGGGAAAGCCCCGAAAAGTGTTTTTCTCGATTTGTTATTGGGTTTTAAGCGCGATTAACACTAAATAACACAAGCACACGAGTGCACAAAACCGCTCAACCGTTTTTTTAATACCGCCTGGGGTCAAATAGACCCCTAGGGACAGGCAAAAGGTTAAAAACTGAATATATGAGACTTATTTCTTTAAGGATGGTTTAAAACAACAAACAATTTCGATCGATTTAACGAATTTTTCGATTTAACAAATTGGGGGTACAACATAAGATTCGTTATATTGGACGTCCACTGTACATGCATTCGTTTTATTACATGTTAATTTTTCTAATTAATTTTGTTATATAATATATGTATAAAATGTTATATTATAATTGTTATAAATTAAATATGTTTTAGTTCAGTTTTCTTGTAGATCAAATGACAAGTGAATAATTAAAAAATAATTATAATAAATCCAATTAACATTACTTACAACAAACACTCACACATGCATACGATTCATTCTCTCTCGGCGCTGCCTTCTAACAAATATATAAATGATAATTGCGTTTGTATTGTTTAAGAGAATGAATTTTTCCTTGAACTTGATAAATGTTTTTGTTTTCCTTTCTATTTTGCTTGATTTATTCTAAACAACAGCATCTTGTCACTATAATTCAGAAAGCATTTAAATATAGCATTTAAGATTATTTCACCGGAATGTTCAATTTAATTAATGAAATAAATCAAAAATATATATGTGTGTATATATATAAAACTGGCATATATATGAATGTTAATGTGCTCGTGTGCATAAATTTATGTTTATATATTTTGGCAAGTGTGAGATAATGTCAATGCTTTGAGTTAAAAAAAATTTATGAGTTTTCTCCAAAAAAATTATAAACTCTGCACACTTCTGTGTCTGTTCAGTAAAGTCGTTTAAGGGGTAACACCACTCTAGCGGCCGAAAAAAAGCCTTACTTTGACGAATTATTTCGCGACTATAGGAAAAGCATGAGGATTTCTTTTCGAAGAGTATATTAACCCTAGAAGGATAACCTTCGTCGATTCGACGAACAGCACATACATTTCTTCAAATGTCTCCTTATTCTCCGATCTGATTGCTTTCTCTTTCCGTGTGCAAAAGTTTTCTTTTTTAATAGAAAAACAAAACTAGTCTTCGTCGAAACGACGAAGATTACCTTTAACGTGACTAATTGCAATTGAATACGAATACTGCACATTGCATTTCAGTATTTCAAAATGTCTCGAAATGCGGGGTTATCGGTTGAAACATTTTTGGAATTGGTTAGTGAATTAATCATTACTTAGTTAAGTTAATTAGTTAGTTAGTTAATTAGAAACAAGTAAGTGAGTTAAATAGTTAATTGCATTTTAAAAAATTAGTCACATTTATTGATTATTTTGCTTTTTATTAGTTTTTTAAGGAATTATATTTGTGTGTCTGTCTTCATGGAGAAGCTATGTTTTGTTCTTCACTTTATTTTAAATTTAATTATTTTTTTATTTTCTGATACTCATTCTGATCTCAAAAATAAATGTACCTCAACACAAATTACTTAAAAATACACAAAGCATTTTACAAT
The DNA here is from genome assembly GCA_964056695.1 of Melieria picta. NCBI lineage: Eukaryota > Metazoa > Arthropoda > Insecta > Diptera > Ulidiidae > Melieria > Melieria picta. The sequence continues at coordinate 107,323,370 of OZ057398.1, forward strand.
CTTTGTTCTATTTTCTATGTTAGTACGTAGAGGTTTGTCTCTAACATGATTTTTGTTGAAATGGTGCACTTTTGGAAAAAAAGTATACATTTTTGGTCAAAGAATGGTCAGTAAATTGTTTATAACAAAACAAGTTTACATCAAATAAAAAAACGGCTACGTATATTTAGATTATAATTGTGAAGCTACTGTCAAAATATCACATTGATTCATTTAAAGGTGTTCGAGTAATCTGTCCACCCAGATTGTAAAAAGTGGTTTCGAGAAAAATGAAGTGTGAAGCTTTGCGAGCGCACAGTAGGCGATGTGGAAAAATCAAGAAATGACCCTGTTACAATTTTTTTTTACTTTAAAGAAATAATTGGATATTGTTGTCATAGAGACTTGAAAGTATTGTTTAAGCCAAAAAACAAAAAATCTATTTTTGAAAAACACCAGAGTGGTGTTACGCTTTAAGTTAAAAAAACGATATCCGACGAACATTTAAAACAATTTATGTAAAATTTAATAAACTGATAAAAATTTTATAAAATATATACAAGACACCTGAGACTTGTGGAGCTTGTACAGGGTTTTCCAACAAGAGGTGTTATTTTGGTATTCAAAGAAAAATGCAATTTTTTGAGATAAATGATCGGATATTTATTTCATAATAAAGAGGAAGGTATGCCGTTAATAATGAAAAACAACATCAGCCAAATGGCCGCCACGACCACGCTTACAGGACCATATCCTTTTCATGAAATTTTCCATAACCAAATCGCAAAGTGGCTGCCCTCTGTCCTCGATAGCCTCACGAATTCTATCTTTGAGGTCTTGAATCGCCGCTGGGCTGTTGGCGTACACCTTATCTTTAACGTGGCCCCAAAGGAAGAAGTCGCAAGGTGTTAAATCACAAGATCTCGGTGGCCAGTTGTGATCACCTCTTCCAGAGATAACACGGTCCGGAAACTTTTTCCGTAAAAGAGCAATGGTTTCGTTGCTTGTGTGGCACGTAGCGCCGTCTTGTTGAAAGTAAACGTTGTCCAGATCAATACCATCCAACTCCGACCATAAAAAATCATTAATCATCTCTCGATAGCGCAATCCATTCACCGTAACTGTTGATCCAACCTCATTTTCGAAAAAGTAAGGTCCAATGACCCTGCCGGACCATAAACCGCACCAAAAAGTCACACGTTGAGGATGGAGAGGCTTCTCAACAATAACTCTTGGGTTTTCCGAGCCCCAGATGCGACAATTTTGCTTGTTGACGTAGCCACCGAGGTGGAAATGGGCCTCATCAGTCAAGATGATTTTTCGATGGAATTCCGGATCATTTTCATGCATTTGAAGGACCCAATCAGCAAAGACACGACGTTGTTGATGATCAGTCGGCTTGAGTTTTTGTGTTAACTGAACTTTATAAGCCTTAAGACCCAAGTCTTTATGCAAAATACGGTGTAATGACGTTTTTGGAATGCTCAATTCCAAAGAACGACGAGGAATCGACAAACCTGGGTTTTCTTCAACACTTTGGGCTACAGCAGCAATATTCTCAGTTGTTCTTGAGCAACGTGCACGGGTTTTATTCTTCACATCACTAACTTGTCCCAACAGTTCGAATTTTTCCACCAATTTCTGTATTGCGGTCCGACAAGGTGCTTCACGACGACCCAAAAATGCTTTAGTTTTGCGAACTGTGACTGCAAGATTTTCACCATTTTTGTAGTGAATTTTAATAATTTCAATGCGTTGTTGAAGCGTGTATCGTTCCATTTTTAGTAATGGCGTAGTTTCTACTTGTCAAATGTCAAAGAATAAAAGCTTCAAAAGTGACAGCTACCGAAATACCGGGTGATTCAAAATAACACCTCTTGCTGGAAAACCCTATATTTCTGATAACTATGTGCAATTGTTGGCCTAGCAGTGCCGGCGCATTCAAAATCGACTCAAGGCTTTTATAAAAGCAGGAAGGGCTGTACTTGGCAACTCTGGCTCCAATATATTTTGTCAATATTAGAATAAAAGGGTTCTATTGCAAAGGCAAAGCAAATCGTGAATGCCTATAGCTTTATAACTGAAGCTATTTGGATGTGTGTGTGTGAATTGGAAAACTATTTTTCATTCGATGAAAGTTAAGTATAAAAACTCGACTTTAACTTATCTCAAGTTGATTCTGCAATCAGTGAACAACAAGAACTAACACATTTATTTTTTAATCGAACCAAATTCTTAAAAATTCTTAAAATTCTTAATCTGCTAATGAAACTCACCAACAACGTTTCCTCCTGTGGTAGGTAATGGGAGTTTCTCGAAAGCGACTGCTCTGTATGTACGCTCGGTTCTTCCGTTCGCAATATGCTCAGTTGTCTGGGAAATGCAATAAACGAAATAAATACGCATTAGGCAATTGAATATTTCAATCATTCGTTTTTTAGCATAAAACAGAAAAGTGCCCGTCGGACTCACGGCTCACCTGTGTTACCACCTTGGTGTGCTCCTCGATGTACTCGCTGTGGATGTACTCTTCAATGCTTTCAACAGCCTAAATTAAATAGAACAATCACATTAGAAACGTTTGAAAGTTGTGTGGTTGCTTTAAAGTTGCGTAGTGCCAGTGCAGAACAGAGGTCAAAGCATCATTGGCTGCTGATACTTTCTGACACTTTAATTGTGCGTGCACGTTGGCGTTGGCGTCTAATTGAGTTCGCGTAAGTGGACATGAAAAGTACAGCGAATTTGTTGGCGCGAATATTGCTTTGAAACATTGATTGACTTGGCATACATTAGAGCAAAGGCATTGAAAGCTTGAAGACTGTAAGCGGAATGTGTGAATTGAAGTGGCAGACAGGAGCAGGCGGCAGGGACGTCGAAAAATGGGCAAATCACGCTGATGGACGCGTTCCGCATTCTTGTTTTTATTGTTGATGTGTTCAAATATGAATTTTATTGGTATTTCAAGTGTAGCTGTATTTGAAAATTTGAAAATGTTCGCAGAAATTTCTTAGAAAATATTTATTGCGCTGACATTTTTGCATGGAATACAAGAAAATCTTACATTATTTGTTCAATTGCCACATTATTTGTGTATCTTTTATGGCATCAAAATTGGTTTAAAAAAATATGTAATTTATACATATTATATTTTATAAAAAAAAGTGTCCATATTACGAGTATATATTAACATAACAATAAATTTTATAAAATTTTAATTTGAAAAGGAATTTTTATATCCTATATCCTCCAATCAGACTTTATGCACTGAAAAACATGTCTAAACAATTTTCATTTAATGGCTCATTTCTAGCTGTTGTCTGCAATCTGTCTCTACTCGTAATTTGCATTCATGAAATTTGTATGTTTGTGTATATTTTAGTAATTTCACTGTTGAAATATCACAAAATGTGGCTGTTCACTTGGGATGCTAATAAGTTTGTGCGTAGCTGCTAGTTGTGGTTTTAGTTGTAATTAAAATTTGCATTTTTGTTCAAATTCTGTAAATGTTGGCTAATGAAAAATGACTTTTATTCTATTAATTTCAACACCCAAGAGATGCGATTAAATGCATAGTTTTGATTTTTCAATGGTAAACATTTCAATGTCAGGAATTTTCCACCAAGAAATGCATTAACAACAGTTTGTATAAATATAAAACGCTAAGTAAAATATGTGATTGTACAAATTTTTAAAATATATAAAGTCAGACGATCGGAAATGGCGGCAAGGAGAAAAACACACAGTTTTTTATTAACCAAATTTGCATTCTTTTTTTCAGTCGCTTTTGTAAGTGTATTTTGGAACTATTTTCACTTTTTCGCAACTGAGAACAAAATGTGTCACACCAATCATCAGTTAAAACAAACAAATAAAAATAAAATAAAATAAAATAAAATTAAATTAAATTAAATTAAATTAAACAACCGATATATAATATGTAACCCTTAAAGAGTCCAATAAATCGTGGAAATAAAATAAAATAAAATAAAATAAAATAAAATAAAATAAAATAAAATCAAATCAAATCAAATCAAATCAAATCAAATCAAATCAAATCAAATCAAATCAAATCAAATCAAATCAAATCAAATCAAATCAAATCAAATCAAATCAAATCAAATCAAATCAAATCAAATCAAATCAAATCAAAAAAAATCAAATCAAATAAAATCAAATCAAATCAAATCAAATCCAATCCAATCAAATCAAATCAAATCAAATCAAATCAAATCAAATCAAATCAAATCAAATCAAATCAAATCAAATCAAATCAAATCAAATCAAATCAAATCAAATCAAATCAAATCAAATCAAATCAAATCAAATCAAATCAAATCAAATCAAATCAAATCAAATCAAATAAAAAAATAAAATAAAATAAAATCGAATGAGATAAATTTTTTAAATATTGAAACTTTTACTTTGCAAAAATTGTTCATATAAGTCAATTTTTTCAAAATATCTAAATAGCAGAAAGTAAAGAAAAATCGTAGAAAAATATTAGAAGAGGTTAGATAAAGTTGGTGGGCCCAACAGGCTACAAATACACTTTAGTTCTATGTTAGATTCATTAAAAGTTGTAAAATTTAAGTCTGTAACATTTCAGTAAATTCATTTAGAAAAATAGATATTTATAATTTTCTGATCAGAAGCTTAAATTTAGAGATCAGTATTTATAAATGACAAAAGACAAACATTCAACATGTGTGGGTTGACATTAACCAACCTCTTCATGTAACCTCGTAATTTCCAATTAATTTATGTTATGTAGGCTAAAAATTGTTCTGAGGTAAAATATGTAATGGAGCTGCTGACAGTTGAAGGATTTTGAAGAAACATTTTCACTTCTTCTAAAGTCACATTTCAACTTTGATTTACAGACAATTTTTAGTTTACTTTTGAAAAGTTGGAGAAAACCAGGTTCTTCTATTTGGACAAATAAATGCAAGAAAGAAGCAAGAAAAAGCACAATTTACTAGCAAGGGGACTGAGGAGGCTTGGCTATACGTACACTTCGGTCAGTAACGCCCTAAGTTTTCTTGTTTTAACGATACATTTTTACGTGCAATAATTTATAATATTTATTTAATATTGAAATACGTTCAATAATTGTCGAAATTAAATAGTTTTTTATAGAAACTTATTAAAGTTTCTTTTTAAAACTTCCAAACTTCAGCAAACTTCAAACTTGTGATTTTCCAGCAGTTTCTATAGAATCACAAAATTAGCTGTTTTTGATAAAGAAAAGTTTATATCATTAATTAGCATTATATTTGTTGTTGATTTCGAGTTGAAGAACACAACAGCTCGTTTACTAATGTCAAATAGCCAAATTATATAACGTCCGTCGCATTCCTGCAGCTAATCACTTGCAAGTGCAGACTATGTGCAACAATTCGAAGCAATTAATTCCAATTTGAACGCAAAACAAGTAAAAAAAATATTGAATTTTGCATATTTAAAGCGTGAACAGCCGCAGCGACAGCAACAGAAAGTCGAAAATATTTGCACATGTGTTATTAAATGTTGTCTGCTAAATGGCGTTTAGCAATTTGCCAATGGATTCTCAATAAATCCGCACAAATAAGCAAAATAGGTGCAATTTGGCGACGATTTTCACAAATCGAACAGGCACAACGACGGCGGGACTTGGCGCCTGGCTGCGGATGCGGATGCGTGCAACCGGTGGGCCGCAGTGCAATCGATGAAATTAATTTGCGCGCACACGTACGAATACGAATGGGCGGCGCTGCAGTTGGTTTTGTTGCTTACTTTGAGTTTTCACGAAAAATCGCAGCCACCGACTCCAGCAGAAGCACCAAAACACCAAAATACCAGACGCACCAACGCACCCGTCGACAGGGAATTTAATGCAGAACTTTCGCGCCGCTCCGTGTTGCTGCGAACTGGCACAGTTGGACACTTGTTTGCGAATTAATCGTACGCTCGCCGCGATCTCGCTCGTCAATGACTGCGCGCCCGCTGCATGGCGGACAGGACAATTTCGCTGTGACTGAGCGCTGTCGTTCAAGTCGTTTTTCCTGTTTTCTGCGTGTGTGCGGAGAGGAAAAGCGACTGCCGGCCGGATCGTGGGCGGTCGGACGTAGGAATCACGCGCAGCCATCGCGGCAATCAGCAATTTCGACATATTTTGTAGTTATTTTGGCTTTGTTGGTTTGTCGGCATTCGAGTGGCGGCTGCTGTTGGGGTTGTGCTTGTTGTTGTTGTTGGTGTTGTTTTTCTTTCATCATATCTAATGAAAAAGATTTCGGCTGCCGCCTGCCTGCAGCTCTGCAGTGAACATTTTCATTTTTCATTTTTGTATTCAAAAGCAATTCTCGAGTTTTTTCTGGCACTTTTAGTTATTATTTTCAAGTAGAGAAGCCAAATTTCAGTTTTGCAAAATCTCTGTGTTGAAAATCATAAATTAACACAAATGCTAATGAAAAGCTACATGCATACACACATCTACACAGCAACATGCTCATGTATTGGTGTTTATGGGTGTTTCTAAGTTTGCTGATAAATTTTCTTACGCTCGAGATGGCAAAAGTGCCGGTGCCGGCTGCGCTGCGTTGCGGTGCGGTGCCGTACGCGCCAAAGGCGACAGTTTTGTCTGCCACGATCCGCTGCTCCTGCCCCGCTTTGGAGATGTCGCCACACAGCAGCGCCTACAGTGCAGTGCCACCAAATTATGAATACTGCTATTTTAAATGTAACTAAATTGACTTTTAACTATTTTGCACAACTGTCCTCGCCTATTACAACTGGAAAAGTACCGTTAGGTAAGGTTAAGGTTGACTGCCTTTGCATGAGATACACTTAGGCCTATATGGCCTGTGGTGATACCATAAATTCCTCCCGTTCGATGTTATGTGTTATAACTAGGTATCGGATTTATATGCAAGTGCATATTTTTTTGGAGCATCGGATTTGAACGGGACCAAGACAGAAACTATTTTTAAGAATTTCATACTTTTATTAAAAAAATTTTCGCAAATTTTAAGTCAATCGGCTCAATAAATCAAGTTTCTCTTAACACTTTGCCATCCGCTCGTCTTGTAAATACTTATTCGCTTGGCGCCGGTAGCGTTAATCCGGATTACTTGGCTTGTTTGGCCGTTTTTGACATTATCGGGAGATTATGAATTGTTAAGTTTTACTAATCTCATCGTTAGTTCTCATAAGTTCTCAAACTTGTTCCCCTACTATCATGAAATTTCGAAGATATACATACGTAACTATATACAAAATTTTTTTGTTTTATATAAATCGCGCACGACACCACTGTCAGATTTCGATTTTCGAAAAAATAAAAAAACACGTTTCGTTTTATTTATCAGTTGGTGCACTTTAACTAAGTTTGAAGACAAAACCCCCATTAAATCATGCTTATCCATACAAACATTTAACCCTTAGTTTACTCGTTTGATTTCGATTAAAAAAAAACGGAGAAACACGTGTTTGATTATTTTGCATTTGAAGTACTTTTACCAAGTTTGAAGTCAAACGGGCCAAAAAATTGTGTTTCTCCATACAAATATTTAACCCTTGGTTTACCTCGTTAAATTTAGATTTTCACAAAAGTAAAAAAATATATGTTTAATTATTTTTTATTTCTAATGTTTTCACCGATTTTTAAGTCAATAGGCCTATCGGTTCATGTTTTTTTCGTAGTCTTTCCGTATACGAACCTTAACCCTTGGTTGACCCCGTTAAGTTTTGATTTTCGAAAAATTGAAAAATACGTGTCGAATTATTTTTTATTTGAAGTGTTTTCACCAAATTTGAAATCAATAGGTTCATTAAATTAACTTTTTTCATACAACACATTAACCCATGTTTTGCCCTTTTAAACCCCGAATTTCAAAAAAATCCCTTTTTAACGAAGGTTCATTTTTCAAGATGTACCTACACTGCAAATTTCATGTTTGTAGCTTCAGCGGTTCGACCTGGATGGAGTGCATATGTTTTGCATATTTTGTGCATATTTTGTGTGCATATAAATCCGATACCTAGTTATAACACATTTTAAAAGGATGGAAAAAGCAATGGAAGTAATCCCCATTTTAATTATAATTTTTATTCAAATAAGAATAAATAAAATAAATTCTTCTTTCCTACTTAATGGCAAAAGACTCAGCTACGGCACAGCACAGTTGCTGCATTTGCAAAAAATAGCCAAGAAAAGAAGCGCGACGTACTCTCTCAGCGTCACCGGTTTGTGTTCACAATTTGGCGGCACTGCACTGTATGTGTAGCTATGTACGTATATATATACATACATATGTATGTGCGAATTTATGTTTTGCGTTTTAATTAAGAAATTTTACGAGTTCAATTTTATGATGTTTTAAATTGTTCCTTTTTTTGGCGCGTGCTCCAAATATGCAAATGGCAGGCAACATGTGTGGGTGCAGCGTTGCGTTTGTGTTGGTGCTGCGCATATAAAAACCATATTGTTATTCCTCGTTCGTATGTAGACACGTGGCTGCAATCTTATGTGTGTGTGTACGGCGTTTGTGTTTGTCACACAGTTAATTTCAAAATTCGATTCTAATTGTTTCAAAAGTTGGCATTCATAGTTGCGGCTGGTATTTTTATGTAGTTGCATTTTTGAAATTTTTTTGTTTATAATAAATATTAGCATTTTTCATTCAGAAGCAGACAATTGCGATTATATTAGACAATCAGACTATGTTGGAAATATTCTCGCTTAGATAAAATTGTATGGGAAGTCATGGAAATATGGAAGTCTTAGCTAGTTCTAGCATTTAGTTATTTGCTTTAATTTAGGTGCATAACATGTTTTTCTTATGCCTGCAATAAAGTGCCAGCTTTCCCTATTGAGTTTTTAATGCCCAGAAGAACGCGCACACTGTCTAGCAGACACCAGCTGTTATCAACGATTAGGAATTGAGATATTGACATGAAATTAAGTGCAGATTATACTGAAAGTTAACTTAAGCGCTGTTTAGAAAATTGCCATTAGTTATCAAGTGTCACATTAACCACCAAACACACATCGTCAAATAACACGGTGCGACAAAAATTAAAAAAATTTTACACACCGGAAAAAATCCATATGGGCGTGAAACTAGAGACCAAACATAGTAATACTGCGTACTCAGTTTTTCATTTCTACATCCTTTGTCCTTTTAAATGGACTTCAAAATTTTGAAGCGGATGAAAAATAAAAAAAATATAAAAAATACTTAACTTCGTTAGAATATGGCGACATGTATATCAAATGAAAGAGGAAAGGCTCAAGAATTTAAATAAAATTGATTTTTGATCTATTTGTAAAAAAAGGATATGAAAAAGGTCCTTTGAAAATTTTATTCCTTTATATCCTTGAAAATTTACATAGAATTTTCTTGAAAAGTAAGTATATTAAAACCCCAAATCTCTCTGATCACGTGTCAAAATTTCATTATTCTCGCTTCATTGATTTTGTATCTTTTTATTATTTACAACACTGATACTCAAATAAATTCGAATTTTTCTATTTCATTAGAATTGCAGCTTCCGCCTTTTTTTAATAACTTTCGAACTAATAAAGTTAGAATTAGGGTCCGACCGATCCGACCAAATTTTTTGGCCGATGCCGATTATTCGGCCGGAAGGGCGAGTTTGGCCGATGCCGATTAATCGGCTGAAAGGGCGAAAATCGGCCGATGCCGATTACATAGAAAAAATAACACGAATGAATTCAATCAAAAACACAGTCTATTTTATAAAATAACAAAACAACGAGAAAAGAAATAATTAAAAAGTAAATAACAACGAGAATAATTAAAAACTAAATAAAATAACAAGAGAATTCAGAATTCTAATACATTAACATGTATTAAAAAAAATAATATACCACATTTATCCACTGAGAGAGAAACAAAAATAGTGACGTAAATATTGCATACAAATTCAGTTTTTATTAAACTTAAAATTACGATTTTTATATTAAAATTTGTACTCTCAAATTGCGACCCGTTGTACAGATGCAGTGGGAAGAAGTCAGAAAACAAATTTGGAAAAAATAAAAGGCCTGTTAAAAAAAATGCTTCCAATTAAAAAAGAAGGATTAGATTAAAAAATTAAATGCCCCTTCTTCTGATATCCACATTAAGAGACGAAATGCATAGACATTTCGAGAAAATCTGTGTTTTTAAGAATACCTAGTTTAAAAAAAAACATTTCTATTAAACATTTATATTAAACAGTATCTAAAAATACATTACTGAAAAGGGGTATAAGAACCCGTTGGTACAAAAAATGAAAACAAAAAAATGAAAGCAGAAAAATAGGCCGATGCCGATTCTTTTTTTTTTGGCCGATGCCGATACTAGCCTATGCCGATACCAATTTTATTGGCCGATACTAGCCGATGCCGATTAATCGGTCGGCCTCTAGTTAGAATAATGAAATTTTTAAACGTGGTATATTTCATTTAGTTGTATGACATTTCCTTCATAGTAATTTTTTCAAATATAGTTTTCATAAATAATTTCCGGTCCCTGGAAAATATGCAGATTTTCAAAATTCAATAATATTTATAATATTATTAAGTAGTATTAGTATTAGTATTAAGTATTAAGTAGTTGTGGTGAAACAACAGAATGCGTTTTGTGTTTCAGTGTCTTTACGACATCGAACAAACGCTGTTGCGATTGGCAGATTTCTAAAGTATTATACATATATAAAAAAGACAGTTTCAGTTGATTCACAAACAACATCATATTCAGATAATGCCTTTGCATATGACGTGAGAACTCGTCAATTAGTTTCAGAACCGTAATGCAGTACTCAGAGAAGCACGTCAAGGTTATTTAAAAGTCAAGGGAATTCTATTTGTGATATTTATTGCGGTGATGTTTGACCTTTTGTGCGCTAAACAACTAGAATATGAAACCTATGACTTATCTGCTCTTTTATTGCCATAAATAAGGCAGAATCGTAAAATAAAATATCAGAGATTTTTCTTAAATAATTTCGGAATCAGTCAACCTTTCCATCAGTTACCTCTGAGATAAAAGATATCTCTGAGTATAAGAGATAAATCTGCATTCATTTCAAAATCAAATATGTTCTGCTAGACAAGACAGAATTTCTACTCAAATCATCTATTCCACAGACCATTTATAATTAAGTACTAAAAACAAATTAAATTAAATTAAATTCTAAAAACAATACGAAATAATATTTGTAAACAAAGTCAGTCAATGCGTATGAAAGTCTAAACAGATTTGCACTATGAAAAATTGTGCAGACATCAAGCGTTTCAAAAATTTCAGCCGCAGTTGAGATGCGAATTTTGCTCATTTGGGAAATGGACAATTAACGCGATACGCCCGATTGCGAACCAAAATTCTATTCTAATGTGCACATGCACATATTTGTTAGTATATGTTATTAAATGCATGTTGGCACGTAAAATACATACAATTCGATAGATGAATATTCTGGCATTGTTGCTCAATTGTTTTTCACCCTTTGGCTCGCTTGTCTTTCGGGCAATTTCATTTGTCGCCTGCCACTCACCGCCACGACAAATGGAATAAGCTGAATTTGTGAGACTTCACCGAAAAGTTTGTAGCAGATGTTTATTCTCAAAACAAGTAGGTATGTATGTGATCTTTTCAAAACATTATACGAACTGCGCTGTTGTGTTGTGTTGTGTTCATGTCTTTATGTCTGTCCAAGAGTGAAATTGTTTTTTAATAAAAATGTGAATTTTTATTCGTTCGAATTTGTTGCTGGTATTTTTGACACATTTTTGGGAGGAATACCTATAGCAGACTTCGGTGTATTGTTGGTGGGCACATTGCCCACGAAATTTGTTGGCCTTTGAGAAATTAAAAAAATTCGCATGACAAATTCTCTGTTGTTGTTTCGTTAACTGCGTTGTTGCACGTAATTTAGTTTAATGGCGTTGCATTTCGTGTATGCGCCACTTTTAGCGCCGGGAAAGATTTTTTAGACAGCAATTTCGGGGTTTTCAAATTAAATACTAAAGTATTTGTTTTTTAATACTAAAGTATTTACTTGCAGCTTATATTCGTAAAACTGATTAAAATTGTTTCAATCAGATTTGACAAAAACAACTGCAAAGACTGGGCATTCAAAGCAAAAGCAATATTTGACAGTATTGTAAAGACTTCAAATATCCAAATACGTTTAACAATTATAAGAAATGCTCAACATGCATTAATGTGCAGCTTTAATGGTAAAACATTTTTTCAATGCCAGTAATGATGGAAGAAAAATCTATGTGAACTATTTTCAGCATACATTTTCCGTTCAATTTCTTCCCTAGAATTACGATCTGCTGATTAAGTTTCAATTGCAACGCTGCAGGTATAGCGTTTGCTTTAATTTCAATACGCGCTCCATCTAAAAATCTTAGCTTCAATCAAACGGCCAACGTTTACGTACGCAGAAAAGTGCAAAAGCGTACAAGCTACGGTTAAATTTGCAGTGAGATTATTTAAATTAGCAATTATTGAATTAAGTTCGAACTATTTACAGGACAGTCGGCCGCATGTAGAACGTTTACTGTCTGTAAATGTTGGCGCATGAACGATTGCATGAACATTGGGGTTAATATCAAAAGGTACAAACACACACAAACAACTTAAAAATAAATTAACAGCTGAGATTAATTATAAGCTAAATTATAAGGCATTCGTTAAGATTTTAGCGTGATGGCAACAAATAATAAGAACAATTCAAAGCGCGTTTTTGTTGTTGTATTTTTTGGCAATATTTTCCGGGCATGCGAAGTGAAAGTAATTTCGTGTTTTTTGTGGTTCTTGTTGGACCAAAGTGATTTATTTATTTGTATTTGTATATAACTAATTGTATTACAATCTTTTCTGGCTTCCATAAAAATGTGAAAAGTATTAAAAAAAATGTAAGTATCTTCTGTGGCTGTTAAACTAGAATTTTAAATTGTTTGCGTGTATTTGATACTTGATTAGGTTGTTTCGATTAACCCATACATACATACATATATGTTTAACATATAACAATGACATTTTATGAAATAAGGATAATGACAATTGTATGCTTTACTCTACATTTGTTTGACTTTTCCAATACTTTGTCCATGTAATTAATGGCTTAATTTAAAATAGTTGCTAATTTAAAAAATCTCCGCTTGTTGTACAACTTGACTAGACCGACTAGACATTTTCTGTGGTTATTCATAGTACGTGTATCAAATGAAATCAATTTAATCTACCTTTATGGAAAAGCTACCGTTGGGTATGTCCTTGCCTCCGAATTTCATATTGATATCATAATCTCCCGGATCTTTCAACGCATAGAAGATGTCGAAGAAGCCATCCTTCTCCAGCACATCGATGTCAACAATTTCCCTGTTGCCAAAACAACACAGAGATTGTAATTTGATTGGTTGTGACTGTGTGCGTGCATTTCTACTCACCGTCCAGTCTTCGAGGTGATCTTGCATGTGACAGCACCGTCGCCCGCCTCACGCGCATCGACCGTCAGATGGCTCTTGCTGCCCGACGCCTGTATCTTCGGCGCCTCTTCAACCAGCTTGCACTTCTTAGCCTCGCCCGTTGGGAATGCTTCGAGTTTGAATGGGGAGCCCTCAATTTCCTTGTCACCGTACTTAATGCTGACGTGGTAAGTACCACACTCGTCGGGCACGAACGAAACCACGTACGTCCCGCTGCCCACCTCTTCCATGCGCGGCACCAATGGCTTTCCTTTCGGGTTCTTGATTGCTACATTGATATCAGCCTGTCCGGCTTTCTTTGTGTCGATTTCGAATTCGGCAGGCAGCGATGCCGGCGTCTTCTTCTTCTCGTTGACGCCCTTGACTTTTACTTTGGTTGCTTCGGACTTGGGGAAGACAGTCATAATGAACGGGCTGAAAATGAAAGGACGTTCAACAAAATTTAGCTTGAGTGGTGCTTCACATGTTACCGCACCTGCATGGCACTTCAACATCAGCGAACTTCACTTGGCAAGTGAGCACTGATCCCTGTTTTGGTGGCACGTAGTGCACGGCATAGATGCCGTCGCCCTTGTCCTCAACTCGCAGATTGTCCACTGGCACACCCTCAGAGTTGGTCAGTTTGACAGCGATGCGTCCGGGTCCCGCCTCGCCAACATCCACATTGAAGTGGGTCGGCACACTTTCGCGTACCTCGCCGTGCTCAATGCCCGGGCCGTACACCTTCACCTTCGTTGGGTCCACAGTTTCTTCTACCAGCACTCGGAAGGGCGAGCCAGGTATGTGCTTGTCGGCAAAGCGTATAGTGATGTCGTACTCTCCCGGGTCGGTGGCCAAGTAATCGACATCGCAACTGCCGTCCCGATTGTCGGTGCATGTCATTTTCGCTTCCGAAGGGCCTTCGATCGCCAGCGAAAGTCCGCCGTTGCCAGCACCTTTGGTCTCCACAGTGAATTTGTTTTTCTGATTAGTGAAGCCCTTCTCCAAGCCGGGACCGTAGGCTTTGCAGCGCGACGGATCACAGCCGCTTTTCACGTGCACAACAAATGGCGAACCGGGAACGGGAATGTTGTCGTAGAGCAGCTCGATGGTATGGCGACCCGCCTCGAAGGGCGTGTACATGATGCGGAATATGTCGTCGCTGGGACCGGACACTATCTTGCTGGGCAGAACCTTGCCCTTTGGGTCGAAGATGGCACAGGAGAGTTTGGTCGAGTCGATGTTGCTGCCAACTTTGCTCATGTCGACCATGAAGTCGGTTGCAGCGTTCATTATGACACCTGTTGGGGAAGCAGAAATTCAAGTAAATGCAGCACAGCTGGATATGGAGGTTAGAGGCATGAACGACAACAAGAACACAACATTTAGATGCCATTAGTGTCGGAATGAGTAAGCTAGGTGAACCCAAGTACTTTGTTCGAACACAGCTTAAAGTTCGAATTTAAAGTGTTAATGTCTTCGAATGTTCGAAGAGCGCAAACAAGTTTTTTGAGTGTGACATGCATTCAATGATGGCCGGTTGATTCCAACTGTGTGTAAATCGGAGTGGCGAAGCTTTAAGTCTGCTTGCGACCATCTAAGACCCCACAGAGTCCGAATCAACACCTCGATTTGATTAGTTTAACAAATAACAAAGTGGAACGTAAGGAACTGGTACGATCTGAGGACCAGCTGCTGGCGCACATAAGCTTTTGGTTAATTGAAGGCCTAGTCTTGCGTTAACTCTCCGTCATGATCGGGAACGTGGAGCATTGGCGAAATCGTTTGTTCATGCGCTTGCGGATTGGCGGGCTGACAACAGTAACAGCGAAGCAACGACAAGTCGTGTGCCTCGGGGTGCTTGATATCCTACCATGCGGCTGTATGCCGATGCCGCTGACGCGGGTGTTGTTTAGATTGGGCAGCGGCACGATTATCGGCTGGAATGGTGAGCCGTTGATGTGGCGATCGTTAAATGTAATATTCACCGTGTAGTCGCCCACCTCGGTGGGCAGATAGGCGACATTGCAGGTGCCGTCGCCGTTGTCGCGACAGTTGATGGCCGCCTCGCAGGGACCCTCGACAGTCACACCTAGTCCGCCCTGACCGGCGCCGCGTGTGTCAATCATAAACTCGGCCGGTTGGCCGACAATGCCTCGCTCCAGGCCCGGTCCAAAAGCCTCCACCTTGTTCGAATCGTTACCGGTGAGACATTGCAGGCTGAATGGGCGTGGCGCTATCGGCGCACCACCGAAGCAGATACTCAACAAGTACTCGCCCAGTTGGGTGGGCGTGAAATTCACCAGAAACCCTTCAGCCGTGGGTATGACGTGCGCCTTTACGCGACTGCCCGACGGACTGGTGATGGTGACTGCCAGATCCGCCTTCGGCAGGCCATGTGTAATGATGCGAAACTGCTGGAGACTATTCAATGGTGCAGCTTGTACGTGAATGAGTTTGTAACGAAAGTTTTTGGGCTTAGATGATGACCTTGTATTCGTACTTTGTTGTATTTAAGTATATGTATAACTGACTGATTGAACTGATTGGTTTTGCTTCTCTTATGCTCGGAAATGAATTCGAATGGGTGGCGAAAGACAAGAAAGAAAAGAACAAACAGCAGTTGGGTACTTACTTGGTTCGAGTCCGTCGACCTTGATTCTCGATACGTCAATATTCTGCTCCACCACGACCTTCTGGCCGATCGGAACACGCTGCCCGCCGTAGGTCATGGTGGTGGTGTATGCGCCCTTTGTGGGCGGAATGACTTCGACCGAGTAGGTGTTATCCTCGTTGTCAATGATGCGACAGGGCACTTCCACCTTGGTTTCTTCATGCACGATCTTCACTTTCAGTTCGGCGTCGCCGGCATCGCGCGCATCTACATTGAAGTGTGTGGGAATATTGGGACGTACACCGGGCTGCAGCCAGGGGCCGAAAGCCTGCACCTTACTGGCATCGACAGGCACGCCAACATTAATGCGGTGGGGCGAGTTGGGTGTAGCGACATAGCCGTAGTTAACTAAAATTGAAAGTTTGTGATAAGAGGCACATTTTGAAATATTTCTTTTCTTCAAAACTTACCTTCAACAGTGTGTGGCACTCCGGAATTTGGTGTGTACGTGCACTTCTTCGTTCCATCGGGATTGGTCTTGATTTCCACTGGGATTTTGTTGGCATAAACATCCTCCACAATAATGTCTAAGGGCGCGGTGCCTGCCTTACTAGTATCCACAGTGAAGCTTGTCGGCTCCCCAATGGTTACGCCATTTTTCTCCAATCCGGGGCCGTACGACTTGACCAACTCGGGATGGAAGTCAGTTCGCGGCAGTATTTGGGCAATGAACGGCGATTTGGGTATGTCCTCGTTATCACATAAGATATGCACAGCATATTCACCAACAGCAGTGGGATGGTACTTGACCAACGCCGAGCCGTCGCCGTTGTCGTGGCACTCAATTTCCGCCTGCGAAGGACCAGCGACGGTAAAGCCAAGCGCACCGGTCTCGCCGTTAGTCTCCACTACGAAGGCTGCCGGATAGCCTATAATGCCACCGGTCAAGCCGGGGCCATATGCAACGATCGACGACTCCTTCTTGGGCCCCACCTTAATTTCAAACGGCGATTTGGGCACCTCCTGGCCCCCGTAGGTGACCATGACAACATAGCGTCCCTCCTTAGTGGGGTAGTAATGGCAATCATAGGTGGTGCCGTCCATTTTCGTCACGGCGACATTTTGATTGGTACCACCAGGGCCGATGACGCGCACTTCCGGTATCCCTTCGCCGGCGCCCTCGGTGTAAATCTTGAAATCGGCATCGTCGCCGACACGCACTCCATTCGCCTGCAGCCCACGACCCGAGGCACGGACCTTGCGCGCGTCCGATAGTGGCGCCACCTTAACGGCGAACGGACTGTTCGGTATGGGATTGCCGGCATAGAAAACGTTCACCGAGTGTAGACCTTGCATGGGCGTAACGTATTCACAGCGCCACACGTCGTTCTCCAGCTGGCGCAGCTTGGCAGCCACAGAGGTCTTGTGGTTGGCCGGATCGATTATAATGACCTCGGGCACGCCGCGACCAGCGTCTTTGGTCAGTATGTCGAAGAAGGTTGGCTTGTTGATGGTGACACCGGCTTGCTGAATGCCGGGACCGGTGACTTTCACCTGCGACGCGTCGCCAGCATGGCCCTCGACCTTCACGGGGAACGGACTCTTCGGAATATCACGTCCAGAGAATTGCACGACAACCTTATGATCACCCTCCGCTTTCGGGATGTATGAAATAGAATAGGTGAGATTCTTGTCATTGTTGAATCGAACATCGGCTTTCTCCACTTCGCCACTGGGCGAGATAATCTCAACGTCAACAACACCTGCGAGGAAAATGGGAAAAATACCATGTTGGTAAAGTTGTGATATTTTACTTAGGTTCAACACACCTTTGCCCGCAGAGAAGGTCTCTACGGTGAAGTTGGCTGGTGCACCAACGACTGGACCAATGGGTTCAATGCCTGGACCGTAGGCGCGCACTCTGTATGAAAGATGGGAAGAGAAAAGGCATTTTCGTAAGCATTACAATTAATTCGAGCGGCTTGAAATGAAGTCAACTCTTATAGTAAAATAATAACTGCAAGCAACATAAGTGAAAACTACAACAACGACCGTTCGGCTGGCTGGCATTTGTCCAGCTGCCAGGCAATCGGTGGCACGCTTTGCATCTTCAAACAGGCTGTTAGTCGGCAAAAAGGGAAATTTTAGCAGAGCGTCTACTTTACTCACTTGGCCCCGGTAAGTAGGCTACAAAACGGTCGCGGAATTCGACGTGTGACATTTAAAAGCTGCGCCTAAGCGTATGCAATGAATGTTTGCGCGTTTGCGGGGCGTTCGTGCTGCAGCAGACTCGTTGCAACCGATTTTAGTGGCTCTACGCTACATCGATCTTCACTTTTGATTACACGATTCTTCAAACTCATAAATATTGATTAACTGTTCAATTTACTCACATCACATCAGTTGTGCTATTTGTTTTATGGCGAGTTTAACTTTATTAAATGCGAACATTTGGCAGCATTTCTGTGTTAAGTCTGGCTATCGCTTTGCTTTTAACACTTGTTAACGCTTTACCTAACGGATTTGCTACTTGAAAAGCTGATTTTTAATTTAGTGTTTTTGTTTTTTCAATTTTTGTCTTTATCTCTTCTCCGTAGGAAACAAAATCGTAAAGCAATTGTGCGAAAAATGAATGCAAACAACGCGAACAAAGTAGAAGGCATGAACACACACACACATGTGGCTAGTAAAAAACGAAATAAGTAAATAAAAATTAAACGCTGCTAAGCTTCGCAAAAGAATCGCCATGTTTAGTCGAGTTGAGCAGATAAACAGTAACAAGAAAGCATTCCAAACTTACCGCGGTGGAGGAATGCTGAGTTTTGCGTTTATATTTTGTGCATATTTTTGGAACAAAAAACAATATCCAATAAATTATTTTGAAAGGTAAACGAGTACAAATATAAAGAAGAAGAAGAAGAGAATAAAATTAGCGTTTTAAAATACAGTAACAAGAGAAGAACATGTAAACTTTTTCTGTTATATTTTGTGTGCGTTTTGAATTGAGAGGAAATTCGAGAGCACGGGGACGACAAAAAGGCGTCGAGAAATGCGCACAAATTTTCATTTTTAATTGGTGGTAAAAATAGAAGAAAAGTAGAAGAAGATGTAAGAAAGAAGAAGAGAAAATTACGTGCCAGTTGCAGTTAATTAATAGGTAGTCATAATTCAAATGAAGAAGAAGAAACATTTACACGGTCTTGCGTTGTGGCGCGAGGGAGATCTCACCTGTTTGGATTGGTTTTCGGACGCAGTGGGGCACCTTGCTTGAGTTTCGAATTGGGGTACTGCGACAAGTAAGTCATCATCGACTGCTCATCCACGTTGGGGTTAACCAACTCTTCGGGCTTGATGAGCTGGCGTACATTCAGCCAATCGTCAGCCAAACCCATAGCCTCGGAGGCGTTTTGAACGGCATCCTTGGGATCCCACATTTCCCAGTCGGGACAGAGGCCGGGCGCACAAGCATCGACCAGCGCACCAACGGCCTTGCCAGTGGTCCAATCGTTGGTGAAATTGTTGATGGGCATTTCGGGTATTTTGCCATGAATCCAGTTGAGCAGCCTGCAAGTGATCAAATATTAATTTTGATGGATTTCTACATTTGTGATAACAACTTTTTCACTTTTAATTACACGGTACAACAGTAAAAAAAACCGCGGAGTTTCTCAACTGTTCCTTATATTTTCGGGGTTGCTGATCACGAATATATAATTATTTTTTTCGGGTCACCTCTAGTTTGGGTTTTACAGGGTCTTGAAGTTACAAGCTACACCCCCAATTAGAAAAATTAATTTAAATGGTAGAATTTATTCTAGTCTAACAATATTGGTATCAAAAGAAAGGGAATTATATCTCCAACTCAAATCAAATAATTTTTTTGTAATTATCCTGGCGAAAGGATATAAAAATGTCCTTTGAAGAATGTATCCTTTATTATGCTGGAAGTTTTTCTACAAAAAAATTAAAAAAAATATATTATAAAACCCTTACCAAGCACCAACACATTGTGAAATTTAATCTAAATCAGTCCATTGGTTCAGCTGTACTGTGTTATCTAACTTTTGACAAAGCTTGACTACATATTTCATTGAAACGAAATCAATGTAAATCGACAACAAAAAATATCTCTTAGCATTATTTGCTCACCTCTGCTTGGGCGTTGGACCGGAGCCATTCATTTGTCCCTCGTCCTCGCCATCCCACATGGGCATCGAAATAGAATAGTGCAGAATGAGCGTCCATATTAAACCCAAAATCAGCTTCAATTTACAATCAACAATATCGGAAGAATCTGAAAAGATGCAAATAAAAACATTAATTTGAATGCTGTTCACAAGCGAAAGGATACGTTTTATTGTTTAGTAGAAATTCTGCTCTTCTGACTTTGACCCATTGACCACATTCCGTTCCGCTTTCACACGGCCCGCCTTACGTTCGTGAACATCAACTCTGTCTTTTTAGACATTTTATCTGATTGCATGCTATCTGCACGTAAAGATTGCCATAAAGTCTATGGTTTCTTAATGTTACAGTCGTACGATGAGCGACGTCAGACACTTTCGGCGCTGCAAAGTGTCCTCGTGCCAATAAAAATGCATCTGCCATGTGATTACCGTTGGCGAAGTGTTCGCTGCAACACCATTAACGCCAACATTAACATGAGCGTCAGTGTTCAATGGCCAACGCGTGGCTGGCGTCGGTCCGCGCAACGGCAGACTAAGCCAAATAGCAGTGACGCGCCGTCAAACTGATACGCAGCGGTTAAAGTGCGTATGGGCCATTAATAACCTGTCAACAAACAACAATCAACAGTCATCTACAACAATGAAGCGATTTGCAAACCAGAAACGCCGCCACCGCTGGCAGCCGTGGATCGCGCTCAACGCTTTCGGTTAGTTGGCGAGTGCTGAGGAACGAGTATTCCGCCAAATGACCAAAAATCGTCTGCCACTTACAACTGCCAATTATGTGCAAAGTGGCTGACGCTTCGCTGTAAACCATAGTTACAGCGTCAAGCTGCCTTTGCCGGCATATTTGTTGTATGTGTTCGAATTCACGGCTGACACGTTTGACAACAGTCGCTGCTGCAATTAGCCAATAATGGTGAGATGACCTTAAACTTGACTCTGACAATGGCTCTCGCTCTGACTCTGACTCGGTGAGTGGCTGTTTTTGCCAGTACAGTTATTATTGATTTTGTTTTTGCTTCGATGCTTCGGAATTCGTTTAGTATTTCATTTGAATGAGCTGCAACTCTTGATAGACTTTAGTTCATTTATGGCTCAAATTTAAATGCCAAATAGCGGCCAGTCGCCGCTCAATAGATATGGAAATTTTATAGCGCCGCTTGGCCACAATTTAAAGTTTATTGATCTTCTCTTTTGGTGCTATGCGAAATGAGCGCATACAAGTTGAATGAGTGCTTTCGAAAGTTGTGGACTTTGTTTGCGAAACGGTGGTGAACGATTAGAATTTTCCCCAAAAAAAATATGTGATTATAATTATTTAACGAACTGTAATCGCTACTAAGGAGAAGGTTGTATGAGTCGACAATGTTTGTGATTAATGAAAATTAACGTACACAGGGTTCAAGTTTGTGGATGATGCTGAGGTGAGTTGTAGAGTTATGAGTAATAACTCATGATGGAGGAAGGTAGGAAGAATGACAGCATAAAGTAGTTTACTTAGGCCAATTGTGATACCACAACAACGATAAAGATTGATCCTATAAAACTACATTTACTTGAGTTATAGAGAGTGAGAGAATATACATTAAACGAGTTTGATGACTCATTGAACCAGATTTTGGTCCAAAAAGAACGAAAAGTTATGAAGTCTTCATTGGGCCAAGGCAAGTAATAAACTAGAAAACGTCTTCGTTCTTATCCATAGACTTTGTCAGTAATAATAAGAAAGAAAGCCGGATCACTGTATGCGGCTACCTATGATTCGATCAACACCGCAATCTTGTACCGAGTCCAGTGTTGCCAGATCAGGAGATTCAGATCCTAGATTTAGGAGATTCTTGGCCTCTTAGGAGAATTTTTAGGAGGAAGAATTGTTTAGGAGAAAGTTTAGGAGATTTATATTTTATGTTAGGGGATTTTTCGGATCCTTAGTGGATTTTCGGGAGAGTTTTGGATAACGATAATTACGATCGAACGATAATTTTGGCTACTATTTTAACTGTCAAAGCATCCTATTGTGTTAAAAATTTTGAAGCTTACAAAATGTAAGCTCGTTCTATCTCGTTCTCACTTATTGCTGTCACAATGAAATCCCGCTAAAAATTGCACTTTTTATTTAATTCATTTGTTATATGTTTTGTTCTTGTTAAGTTTTTGTTGTTAAGCTGAAGATGAATAAAAAAAGGCTGCATTAAAAAAAATTATATGTACCTATATTTTAATTTTTTTATGAGAAGTTTTATTCCTTTAAAATGACGCAAATTATAAAATAATTTTAGGAGATTTTTTTAACTTTTGGGAGGAAATTTCGGTATTTTTTTTAAGATTTAGGAGAAAGTCATATCAGGTATCTGGCAACACTGACCGAGTCTGTTGTTTGTGGGAGCAAAATTATTCGTCAAGTTATCCGATTAGTTGCGTCGACGACGTTTATTGTAGAATAAACCTTGGTACTCAATATCTCAATTTGTATGGATGAAAATCTGTTCTAACAACGCACAGTAATTCGACGATTAAGTTTTGCAATAAAAATAATAATAATTATTATAATTGATGTATGTTTTACATTTGTACAGTTTTTTCATATTTCTGCTGATTTCATACTTTTAGGGATAAATAAAATAAATTTTGTCGAAAAATAGGTGTTTAGACCACTTTTCAAATTGAATTATTTTCTGAGTTCGGAAGATATCGGAGGATGTAATTACATTATCCGACAAAGAAAGAATGCTTCTTAAAATAAAAGAAAAATCCAGGAACATACTTTCACATACTTTTTAGATGTTTACTTCTAAGTTTTGCCAATTTTCAGATTTTTAATTTAGAAAAATATTTTAAATTAAAAGTGACGTAAAATCAGCTTTGCAAATTTTGAGAAAAAATTAAAAGCGAAATGGCCACATAATTTCTTAATCCATATTGCAAGTTTTAGCAACTTCTTGGTGACCATATATTTTTAAATTTTTTTTACTCAATAGATTAAAAAAGAGAAAATATGTGTTGCACACACACTAATTAATTTTTAGCACAGATTTTTTGGGGGTTTCTTAGTTGAAGTTTTACCTTTCAAATGACATCAAAATCGTAAAATTCTGAGACTATAAATTTTTTGAATTTTGTCT